>JAHFWI010000066.1:0-1200000 GCA_028554975.1 Himalopsyche kuldschensis | reverse complement strand
AAAACGCGAAAAAGAATTCCCCTAATCCAGCGTTTCTCAACAGGCGCGATCGGAGGGTGGGCTAATTTGGACTAGCTCGTTATATTATACTAGTATTGCTACCCGGCTTCGCTCGGACTAAGCGACCAATAATTATTTAATGTTATATCATTCGACATAATTATATCACAAAATCTAACATCCAAAATAGAGTTAAAATAAAATCACAAACTTTATTTAATTTGATGACAGCCCATTAAAATGTCCAAATTCAAGGAAAAAATCTAATTTGCTGTCAAAGAAATGTCAAATAATACCTTCACGTAAATAATATACATTATTATATTGCAACTAGCAACAATAATGCAAAAGGGAATTATAGACCCACATACATACGCTGTTTCGGTTTTATATATAAGATTATAAAAGTCTGTGGTTGCTTATTAAAAAAAAACTTCGTTTGAATCGTTCAAATGCTGTTCTTTATCATGAGTTCCACAATTCTTTGAACTAGTTACACAAAATTATATTTTTTAAAGATCACGGCCAGTTACATCACGAGCATTTTCATTTGTTGAATTTGAGTGTTTTTATTGAAATATAATATCTTTCGACTGATAATTGACGGCTGACACCTACATTTACTGACTAAAACGGAAATAATTATAAAATTCAATAGAATAAAAGCAATAAAACATATTTAGTACTTGTTCCACATAAAATTTATTGGATCAGGACCAGTTTCGCTAATAGCGAGCATTATCAACCGAATTTTCATTCTATCAGTTGATAATTTTCGCCATTAGCTAAGCCGGTCCCTGATCCAATAAATTTTATGTGGAATAAAGTACTTAAAAATGTTTTATTATTTTTATTACAATGCCATTGCAGTAAGTTTTGACAGTGAACACCTTAAAAGTGAAAATTAAATATATTCAAGCAGAGAATAGCAATCAATTAAAATTAATGAGTGCCTTTAGTAAATATAACAAAATTGCTCTTATCTTACATTTTTAATCCTAATAATAAAATAGTTTTGATATTTATAAAGATTTTCTATATAATACCCACCTTTTAATGCATTTTATTATATTTAATAGTCGAATGCAAAGAAATGTCATAAAATGGCGAAAAACAGTAGTATGTACTTTTTTTTTCATACACAAGTAGATAAGTACATATTCATTTCAGAAAGTTATTTCAACATCACAAGGACTGATTCCGTTCAACAATTTTCCACTGAAGTTGTTCATCCGCTTACCAAAAATTGGGGAGTGAGTATTCCAAATTTCCCCAATTAAACACCATTGAAGTTATTTTATATATGACCACGCCCGTTTTAAAATTCATTCAAAAGACTAGAACTGATTATAACTAAAATACTACGAGGCTGACATTCTAGTGCTGATACAGGGTTACATCAAGGATAGATTGAGGTATTTTCAATGTTTGCTAATTCAATTAATCAAAAGGACATATTTATCATAACCACAGTACATATTCACTCTTAACAGATTAAAATAAAAAAAACAATACATGTACAATCTTTGTCATCAATACCGATCAATGTTAGTGAAATTAAATCGAAATTATTTATCTAAAATATTGTGAATAGGAAAGTACTTCAATAAACACTTTCTTTCTTTGAGTGGTATTGCCTTGCCAGGTACCAGCTAGCTTATAATGAAATGTGTGATCAAGTAACGTTATGAGTTACGCCAACTTACGCGTCGCGAACTAGCGAGCGTCGATAAGATATATTATAATAAATGCGGGAACCCTGAATTTTCTTCAAGGGGAATCTTTTTATTCAGTGATATATTCGACAGTTGATGTATTTTATTATTGAACCGTATTCAGAGATGGCATTGCTGATATTTAAATAGAGAAAATAAATATTTCATTCAGACAGATGCTCCAAAATGCCAGCGGACATGTGGCTCGTCACGGGTATGTGAAAAAGAAATGCTTAGCTCCGTCGTGTTTATTCATGGGCATCTAAAAAGTTGAATTCTGTATTGTTATATTAAACGATTAAAGAGTGATGGGTTTCCAATTTTAATCTATCATAATTGTAGTTTACAAATATTTAACCTGCCGATTAATTATTTTAGATACCAACCATACCAAACTAAATTACACGATTAGAATAGCCACACTGATGTGTGAGTGATTAATCTTTTTCACTAGTTTGTGTGGCGTGGAAGTATCACTGAACGGACCTGGCGTGGTCGGAAAATTGATGGCTCAACTTTTGACGGAGAGTGTGCAGCGTCGACACGAAAATGAGGCAAACAAAACTCGCATGCGAACTAAACTTTCATCATGCACTGTCATTTGTTTTCTGAAACAAATGAAATGGTTGGTTGTACTGATATCGCACAATAGAGTGCGAACCATTGTACCTTCAGACATTAAATGTAATGTGTTACTCCCAGAGCTATAATAGTAAAATGAATGACTGAGATAACATCTTTCAATGCTACTATAATGACATAGAGACGGTCATTATCGGTCGTTTGTGTCACCGATGTCATCAGGGTTATATCTTACAAAACGCAAATGTTAGACTTCATTTGTTGCTTGTATTTATTATATCACAATTTAACAAGTACGTACAAGCACATCATATTAAGCGTAGAGCGACTCACAACCAGTTTGGAAAAACCATTCAATATAAAAGAGTAGCCAGTGGTTTTAGATCTTAGGTTTCAAATTACTTCACGAGAAAACTTATTAAAACACATTTTTTAAATTGATTCATGTATTTATATACACAAAGTATGCATGAACGGATGTTAAGGAGGTTAGATAACTTTTCTGCTATTCGTTTCCAAGTACCATCCTTCTTAATATAAAATTTAAAATAACTTTGATTATTCCACGTATTGTGTAACTAACTGTGACACGTGTTTCGCCTCTTTCAGAGGCATCTTCAGACTTACTATCGCAAAGTTTGCTTATCATTTACTTAAGCAAACTTTGCGATAGTAAGATTGAAGATGCCTCTGAAAGAGGCAAACACGTGTCACAGTTAGTTACACAATACGTGGAATAATCAAAGTTATTTTAAATTTTATATTAAAATGAACTTCCACAAAGTTACCGCCGAAACCATCGAAAATACCATCCTTCTTCATTGTCCTCTCTCGAGTTGGGGGTTGAGCGACTGACATTCAACTAGTTCTTGTTTAATAACATTTTTACGAATGCTCCGCTATACGTCGGTCCCTGTGGTCTAGTGGCAAGAGCTTTGTCCTAGCAATCAGGGGGCCCAGGTTCGATCCCCGGCAAGGTCAGATTTATTCAATTGAAAAAAAGCGATCTGGGGTATGTTATTTATCATTGATGTTGTGCACAACTGATTCATTATTTACCATCGAGTTAATCTCGCATGACTTTCAAAACTCAGAATATTTGGCGCATTCGCGTAAGCTGTAATTCCAAATATTTTTTTAAAATTTCAAAAAAAATAAATATAAAAGATTGGCACTTTGGCTTAAAATAACATTGATAATCACTTGTATTTGCAATTGACACGAGTAAAGTATTTCTCTTTAATTATGATTTTTTTTATGATTAACGGTACAATGTACTAAGTGGCATTAATTTAATGTACATCAATTAAAAATGTGTGCAAGTTTATTTCATATTTTAAAGAGCTGTATTTTTTCCTCTCAGCAATAATCTTCTATTATATTTGAAGTAATTCTTTACAAGGCTGCAACATTAATCCGCTTATATTTAAAAAAAATGATTCCTAGAATACTATTTTCTTGTGCTTTTCAATTATTTTTTACATATTTTTTCAGCATTTTTTAACGGAGTATATACATATTATTTCACTTACATTTCTTTTTTTTTGTTTTTATAAAATTCTTTTTTATCTCTGTATGTATTACAAGAAGCTTTGAAAAAGCTTAAAAATATTTATAACTTTCTCATTTTTCTTTGCGAAAGTTTTTAAAGGTTTTGTAACACTAATTAATAATTAATGATGCTTTCAAAAGAAGTTTTCTTCCGCGATGAAAAGAACAATGGATGATAGCATCAGCCCCGTAAAGATGTTTTTCGTAAATATGTACTTCTCTGATACAAAAAAACTTCCAGGACTTTGAAATTGTTTTATATTTTTCCTTTGGTATTATGCATTTCACCACAAAGTCTGAAAGAAATCTTTATATATCTACTAGTGTTCGAACCCGGCTTCGCTCGGACCAACTTTTTTCAAAATTCAAAAGTCTAGGTCAATTAAAATGGAATTAAAATGAATATTTCAGACTGGCATTGACATTTCACAGCCCTTTTCATATATTGACAGCCCCATTCTCGCCCATTAAAATGTCCAAATTCAAGGAAAAAATCTAATTTGCTGTCAGAGAAATGTCAAATAATACCTTCACGTAAATAAAAACATTATTATATTAATAAAAGCCGGGAAAAGTTCAGTAGAAGACTAATTTATTACATTTTGACTAAATGTCTTCGCCGATAAAAAAATCAAACATATGTTCTTTCATATTCGTTTTTATGGCAACTTAATGACCAACAATGCAAAAAGGGAATTACAGACCCACAGACATACATACGCCGTTTCGGTTTTATATATGTACTACTCGATACTCGAGTAATTGGAGTCTCTACACACACATTGATAACGAAACAAATTTACCGTCGAAACTTTCGCGAGCGAAATCAATTCGTTTGTTTGAACTTGCAACAACAATACAAAAGGGAATTACAGACATACATCCCCCGTTTCGGTTTTATATATAAGATTAATGTAAGTAGGTAAAGAAATATTTTTTTAATGTACGTATTGTTGAGTGAGATGGAATACAAGCAATAAAATACTGTCATAAAATAAGTATAATAGCACATAATAATGAAGATCAGTGATAAAACCTGTTTTATTTCTTTCGTCTCGGTTCGTAAAATTATATAATCCGAGCGCCCAAAACTTATTGAAGATACGACATCAATTCGTATAGATAAGATGAATATTATTGTACCCTTAAAATCTACCACAAGGCTAATCTGTATTGTGTCGGCATGTTCCACTTTTCCAAGTCTTGCGCGATATTTAGACTTACCACTTTGTTACCAGACGCCATTAAAGTGCACCTATATCATTATTGAAGCACTATGTCATCCATCAATTATTATAAATTGAGAAATTGTGTAAATAATCAATGTAAAATGATGCACGAGCTTTATATTTTTGTCTTTTAGTCTCAAGCCGTAACAGTCTAGAATTTGATCCGCTACAAGGAATACGTATGTACATAGTTAGTTTGTAAAGTTCAGATGAACAATCTAGTTTGGAAATCTGGCAGTGAAATATTTAAAAGCCATACGGGAAAATCAATAATGACTAAACGATTTGATTTTAAATGCTTAATTTCATTACCGGAGTGTAAAAAAACTCGAGCGCTTTCGTCATAATTTCAAACGTCAAGATTTTTAAATCAATTTATCTACATCTCTAATTCACTCAACTCAATAATAAAAGATGTTTCATAGTAGTAGCTCCTAGAGAAATATGGCCTATTTTTTATTACTTCATAGCTCTCTATTACTTCCTATCTACTACCGTTCACTTATAATTGTCAGGTTTTGCTTAATTAGGTGTGAAGTGGAAGGGAGAAGCATTTTTTGTTAATATTTGAGAGTTTTAGAAACATAATCATAGCTTCTATTTTCATTGGCTTAAGATACAAGTAGTTTCTGCTATTAGCTCACCGAGTGACCAAGCACTGTGATACAACATTTTATGACGAATATTTTCAGAATATCAAGATTTTTGAAAACGTACAAAGAGCTAAAAAAAGCCTCAAGGAAGTATATTATCTTGTTTCTAAAATATATAGTGCTGTGGAGAAAAAATGTTATAATTTATCATTTCATGGAAGAGAAAAAAATGCTTTCATAATATCCATAAATTGTGCTCAACGCATTGGGATGCTCAATGCTTTTAACACGAGATAATCTACTCGACTGAGGCATGCCGTTATAATATCCGTAATGCATATTGCCGGACGGGCGATGATGGGATAGTGAAAGCTTCTCGTAATTAATTGAAAAGTGAGGTAGGTTCTTCCCACTTAGATGAAGATACGACTGCACTTTTACGATCGCTTTTTACGAAATTTACACGTCCATTTTTACGAAACCTGGAGAGCTGACACTCGAGCACTATGAGCTATATAATTACGGCAAAATTCATGGAAGTACATCATGGTTACATTTTGATAAAACGTAGGCCTTTTGAGCTTTTCAATATAAAATATTCACACAAAAGCCGCAATTTTATAACAAGAAAGGAAATGATCAAAATGTATCAACAATGTGATACCAACTTCATATTGATCTTATCTCAATAGAATAAGTCTTGTTACTCAGTGGCTAAACCTCTCCTTTTCGGAGAGATTGAGGATTTATGAAAAATAATTTGTGATTAGTGTATTGCTTTCAGTACTCTTAATTCCGCTTAAGCATTGGATTGGCGTGAGAGGGAATAAATACATCACAAAAATCCAACCCTTCGAACGCAAATCAGTAAATCAATTGAAAAGTAAATTTATTAAACTATTCGTTCGTGATGATGTGACACTGTAACCGAAGCCAATGACGTCGATCACTCGGCTATGGGACCGGATTACATGTTTAGTGTTTTTTTTTATTTTTATAAGCTTAACACGTATAATTCAGTCATAGGAACAGCACCCAAAAAAGTTTACACACGTCACGAAATGTTTTAACAATGTTTTTTTGTTTGGGCTTGACGTTTCCGGCTTTACAAATTTTTCACTGTGTCTTCGTTTGAGGAAAAAGCTTTTTTAGAAGTTTGAATCATTTAATTTTAAATTACAAAAAAAAAGTTTTCGTTTCCGTATTATTTTTAAAATGGTTGTTTTCAAATTATTACAGCGCGCCTACGCGAAAATGTGGTTCGTCTGTTTTTTTTTTGTAAAAGAGAAGTACTGCTTAGAAATTTGCTTTAAAAAATGTCACATTACAATAACTATTACTTTTCCATCACAAAACTTTTTGTAATAACTGTGCCTTAATTTTCAAACAATTCTTTAGATTTAAACAAAAGTATGTAGAGGCTGGCTTTCCTTTCTATATATCGTTCAAAATTGAAGATTTATTATGATAAGTTTCTCTAAAAATTACAGGCAAGCATATTATAGAATAACTGTAATTCAATCTTATTCTTTGTTCAATTTTACGACGGATTTAAATATTTATTTATAAAACATAAAAATCTTATTCAAAAAAACTGAATAAAAAGAGTAGATTGAGATTTTTGTCGAGATACTAAAGAATACAATTCTCGAAAGTAAAATAAAGTCATTTGATATAAAATAAATTGTATTGAAACCAAATCGAAGGGTAAATTTTGCTTATCTGAGATAGAAAAAAGAATATTATATAACTTGAATTGATATTGAAGTTAAATATTGCTAATGCAAACAATCTGTTATATTAAATAATTTGCTGAAAAAATGTTTTCGATTAAAATAATGCTTGGCGCAGTGTCGTTCTATGTTTATTTAAGCGTAGCAGGAAGTCACCAACTTCGAGTTTTTTTATAATTTAAATATTTTAGAAGACAACTTGAGCAATTAAAAATAAGCTTTTAATTTGAACCATTCTTTTTAATCTGAAATGGATGATTAGATACATGTATTCTAACAGGATACTAAGCTAGTCTTTTTTAAGTAGAAAAATTTAATTTTTCTTCGTATCGATATAACTTATAAATATTATCCTTATGATACAATGTTGAAGTTAAAATCTTATATATAAAACCGAAACGGCGTATGTATGCTGTGGGTCTGTAATTCCCTTTTGCATTGTTGGTCATTAAGTTGCCATAAAAACGAATATGAAAGAAAATATGTTTGAATTTTTATCGGCGAAGACATTTAGTCAAAATGTAATAAATTAGTCTTCTACTGAACTTTTCCCGGCTTTTATTATTAATAATAATGTTTATTATTTACGTGAAGGTATTATTTGACATTTCTTTGACGGCAAATTAGATTTTTTCCTTGAATTCGGACATTTTAATGGGCGAGAATTGGGCTGTCAATATATGAAAGGGGCTGTGAAATGTCAATGCCAGTCTGAAATGTTCATTTAAATTCCATTTTAATTGACCTAGACTTTTGAATTTTGAAAAAAGTTGTTTCAACTTGGCCCGTCTGAATTTACGCGCCGAGGTGAACATAACCCTGGTTAACCATAACTGTAACTGGTCCGAGCGAAGCCGGGTAGCAATACTAGTATTTATATATTTTTAAATTTTATTGATGAGCAACTAAGTATAAAACGACTACTTTTAATGATCACTGTATAAATATTATAAAGAATACATCTATACACCCTTGATTCATTAAATATGGATGGTCTATTTCAATTTTCAATAAAATTTAAAATGAAGCAGTAAGAGGTGGAAAACTGCGCAAACTATTCAAAATACAGTTTGAAAAGCTCGACGAATGCATTTTGATATAAAAAGCTTCTGAGGAATCGTAAAGCGCTTTGGAGTATTTCAGAAAGCATAGAAATTTTATAAGAGCAAATATGTATGACGCTGAAAACCACTAATTTTAATTATCATACTACGCAATCTTTTTAATACTTACAAATGAGTAAATACGCCTCGGGTATTTGCACTTTTTGCAAAGCCAGGATGCAAAATTATATTTGAAGAGTTGAAATTGTTTGACCTGATTAAAAGCTGGCCGTGGAAAATTGCGACTTGCAAATGAAGATAAAGAGATCTACAACAATTATCAGATATTATCACTTATTTTTATTGTGAATGTTGATTAAAACGAGTTAACGTTGTGATACAGTATTGTTTGTATTTTGTTTCTTTACCCTAAGATCGTACAAATTTGTCGAATAACAAACGAACGATTTAATAATTGTTAATTTACATTTTTTTAATTAAAATAATACCCGGTTCAGGTTGTGGGCAATAGCAGAAAATCAACAAAAATCGATATAACTAACACAAGCTCAACAAAAAAAAAACTAACACATTAGTTGACTGAAATCGGTCATACATTTAGGTACTTTCGTAATAAGCATACATCATGCATACATTTCAAAAACGCGTCTGTCTTAACGTACTAATTGCCTTACATTAAATCTTTTAAGTGTTGTTGTAAATATGTATAATTTTTATTTTATATCTTGAGTGGAAGTTATTGATATTGGATATACTTATAAAACCAATATATCTCCATTTCATACAATATTTATTAGAAAATAAGAAACAATTATTTCTTCAAAGTAGTTAAATGAGAATATTGCCTTAGATCGTTTATCAACCAAACAACATGGTACGACATAAAAAATCGTAAAGCAGTCGTTTTATTTTCTCAAGAGTATATATCATTTGAAAAAATAGATAAATTATTCGTCCATGCCAAACAAACTCTATATGTAAATGTATAATATATGAAAAAATGGTGTAAGCTGTCAAATATTTGTAGAAAGATGAGGTGTATTTATGAAATAATATAAGATTCAAAGTATTTTTTTTTAATTAGCTTCCGTAATGTTCGCATAAAAAAATTCAATATAAATTGAAAATAAAACATTTTCAATATGTTGATTTAATTAATTTTTATGCACTTAAAGTAAAAAATGATTTTAAAGATTAGCCAAATAAGATTTATAAACGAAAGAAATTATATCGCCGTAAGTATAAAGACAAGAAAAATAATTTATCGGTCATTAGGTCTACAATATTATCATTTTAAATAAAAAAATTTTTTTAATAGAAATTACAACATTTACATTAAATTTTCTTCATCACTGCAGAGTTATAAGTATATAGTATGCTTAAACGAATATAGCTATTTTTAAAGTATTCGTTCATATTATGAATGGTAATGTTCTTTTAAAACAAAATTTAACGACCAACTTATAAAAAATACACATAGCTGCTTCACTTTGTAGAGAAATATAGCATTTTTACGATCGTAGAATTATTAATCCTTGTTGTAAAACAAGGCCCCAAAGTGAGTATGAATTAGTGATTAAAAAATTAAAGTGCTGATGAAGCTTTTAGAAGAAGAAGTTGGTACATGGGCTTTAAGCTCGCACAAAATTTGAGATGCGCCGAGAGAGCTTCAAAGAAGAAACGAAAGCGTCGGATAAACTGTGAAAGGGAATTAAAATGCTAATTTGGTGTTTATTTGAATTGCATGGGAGGTGGTAAGGAAGATGTTGAAAGTGAACGTCGGAGTTAAATTTTGATATTATTATAAAACGCGCGAGAAAGTTTGCTCTTAAAATTATCCTGAAACCGAAGTACCTACATTAGAATCGTCAAAATTTACATAGATATTAATCCAATACCGTAAACTTTCTTCTTAAATAGTTAAATGTAATAAGCCTGATATTAAATGGAAAATAAAATTTATATGGAACGTAGCACATTAAGTTGGCCGCTCAAAACGTCCATATCTACTATGACCATCAGGAGTGACATAAATATTTGAAAATTAATCTCGAAAAGTAATAGTGAAAATAAAAACGAAGCATCACGAAGATTATTAGATGCCAGCTATGCAAGATTTACATAACTGAAACTTTGGCGAATTAAAAGTAAAAGATACACTTATATTCCACCAATAAAAAGTGCAAGGATTCTTTAACGGGATCGGAAAGCTGATATCATGCATATTTCAAACAAAAATGAGTGAATATTATCAATCCCTTTAATAATCTATGAAGGCTGTCAATGGTTGCATGTGTCTTATCATAGTTCGAGTGATGTCTGTTTTTCTGTTTAATACTTGAGTCGAGGTAACAACGCTTCTACAACACAGTGAATAATTTAACATGCAATTTGAAGGCAACCGACAAACCCCCGAACACTTTGCTGACGGCGCTTTTATACAAGATGCAATATCATTCACACCTTTTCACCTTACGAAGTTAATGCGGCATGGCAGTCGCAATGTGCGATACAGGGAAGTAATTTAATCACTAGAGAAGATTCTATGAGACATTTTGATTCCTTTTTACCAGAAATTGCAAGCCAGGTATTTTTATTAAACAAGAAAATGAGCTTTGTTAATGCAAAAGTTTAAATGTTTCCTTCTTTTTATTTGGTGGCAGTATATCGTTCAATTCCTACACCACCTTTCCTACATCAGACCCCCAAAGCAATGCTTTTTCGAGTACATTTATATAAGAAGCCAGCCGGCATTCTTCACCGTATCCACTGGTCTATGGTGTAACTATTCTCCAAAAAAACTCCAATTTAATTGATGGATGTATTACTATATTATATTCTTCCGAATAATCTCAAAGTTGTTGACCTGCATTGAACGTTAATGAGTACGAATGACAACCGGACGCTATAACAGTGCGTATCAAAGTTTTTTAATAGAAAAATCTCAATGTTACTGTGAATAGTTCTGAACTAAAATAAAAGATCAGCAACACAGAAAAGTATGGCGTGCTTACAAAGATATGTTTCGTTTATTGATATTAAAGCCCAGATTTTGTCAGCGTTTTACCATGATCTTGGTATTACTTTGTTTTACACAAGCCAATATCCGATGCAGAAGAATATATATTATACAATTGATCCAGAAATATTGTTAAATGAAAATAGAGAATAGACGTGTGCGTAGTATATTTGGGGTGAGTTGGTTTGAACTCGTTAAAGGGCTCAAAGATTAGGAAACGTCACAGGTAGCGCATTGTTACGTCAGCGGTCACTGAGAGACATTGGAACTGATTGGGTCACTTGCTGCGGATGCCTCCGGAGAAACTTGTTTATGCCTGCCTCTTTTCGAACAAATGAGGTTCTAACATCCTGGACGACCGCGTTGGTTTCCATCGATATTATTTTTTCAGCATAACTGATCAATGTTGACAGGGAATCATGAAAAATCCGTGCCGTGGTCATATGCTCCACATTGGGAGCGAGTATGATCAATGAAGACAAGAAAAAGATATTTATAATTTGGAAATTTCAGTTTGTCCCAAATTAGATTGGAAAAATGGATATGAATTGAGAAAGGTTAATTGAAAACAAATAAAATGATACGTGCTATCGATTGCTTACGCTGATTTATGTATCAAAATACTCGCTTTAACGAGAACCTATTTTGATTATACTGACCAATAGGGTTAGCAAAAGTTTTAACTTATGGGTTAAAGGACGATGAAAAACGGAAACAGATACAATCTGTAACCCACCATTATACTAACTATGCCGATAAAGTTTCATCTCGTTGAATTTTGAAAAGGTTATCATGATAGTATGAACAAGCTCTTGTATCAGACACGAAACGAGCTTTAAGTTCGCAATGGCTTTGTAAATTATGTATCGCATTAGCTCGAAACAATGCATCATTCGTTGTACCTTGCTTTGCATCTCGGTAATTAAATCAAAAACAATATTTCAATATAATATGCCAATGTTTTTTTTACATAATAATCATTACTTGCAATGCGACACAATTTTATTTAACAAACAATGTATAACTATATATTTAAAAATATTGAAGTATTTGATAGTTTGCTATACATATTCCAAGTATATCTTTTTTAAAGATGACATCTCTGAAATAATTGCATCGAACTCACAAAAGTAATCTAACAGATGTCGGTGACTATTTAAAAACATGACAAGTAAGCTCAGATTCACTGATAAAACTCAAAAAGGAGTTGTGGATTGCAAAAATACAACCATATAACGCGTAAGTATTGACATTATTGGTATATTGTGCAACTTAACTTGCCAAGCCCTTAGAGCTCAAATTACTCAGATGACGATTGAATTGCACTTAACATTTTTTTAAATAATTTATCTCAGATATAATCTAACATTTTGAATGAATTTGTATTGATATGTGCAGAAAGTAAAAATCTCAATAACTCGATTCTTCAACAAAATATAGACTCTCTCAACTAAAAATTCCGAAGGAAAAATAAGACTAATAATATATTAGATATTGTGATATAAACAAAATCAAATTTCTTGTGATTTGACAAAATCCCTTCTTCAAAAAAAAATCTAATATTTATCAAAGCTAAAAAGCCTACATTAAAAAAATTGTTAAAAATAAACGCTTTTTTTTTGTCTTGACCTCCTATTTTAAGCCCAATTAAAATTAATTATCAACAATTAATTAACTACGGACTTCAGCGGCAGTGATAAACAAAATTAAAGAAAAACAAATTCAAATAATTACGTAATTGTCGTAGTTGCAAGATTTAAGTGGACCCTTTTTAAATATTATATTTAATTGGAATGACATTTAATTAAATGAGAGATCTCTGTAAATATTAAACGAAGTGTTTTTTTTTCGTCTCGTTATATGACGACCGAAGGAAAAAATATTCATGCTTGTGTGTTGTTTGTAAATAGGAAGGATTTCCTATAGAGACAGTAGTAATAAGAAAAAAAGTAATATTGCTTACCATTCACTTTGAGAAAAATAAGTTTGCTGACGCCACTTCCGATCGTGTTTCTTGCCTCGCAGAGATAGTAGCTCTCGCTCTCTTTGCTGATTCTTGTAAAAACCAACGATCCGTTGGGATATAATGACACGTTCGGTTCGAATAAAAACTCCTTGAATTCACCAGGTGTGTCTCCTGTAATAAAGAATCTGTGATTTATACTATGTTTGCAAACTAAACTTCATGTATTTGGACTAATAGAAACGGACAGATAAGGTCAAACGTTTTTGGACGAATGACATAAGATCAACATTCAAAAGATCAATGAATAATAATAATTCAATTAACTAGTTGAAATTATTATATTTCGGAAAGATATTTTTAATCCTATTTTTTTGTCGCATAAATCACATACTTAACCGTTTAAGGAAATGAAAGAAATTAAATGACTGTAAGTAATAAGTTGCATTATTTTTTTTATAAACAATCAAACCAAACAATGTTCATCAGTTAAATTAGTGTTGATTGAAAAAACGGAACAAATCTCTTACCGACTGCTTTCCTCCATGTGATGGTCGGTTCAGGATGTCCCGAAGCACCGCAATGAAGAGACAAATCCTGGCCAGCAGCAGCACTAGCGTCCGTAGGCTCTACTGTCCACCGAGGGGCCACTAAAATTCAATAAACATTGAGTCTCCATAATGGCCTGAAGTGATGACACGGTAAAGTAATAATTTGGCTATTAAACAAAAGAATATGGACATTTTGATTTGATACACAGTCAAAATAGTCAATTCAGTCCAGGTAAGATAGAACTTCACTCACCATTGACTGTGAGAGGCACCGTAAACTTTTCAGTTCCAGCTACGTTACTAGCGACGCAAGTATAGTTTCCACTGTGCGAAGAAGTGATGTGCTCGATCACTAGCCGAGTGGAGAACTCATCCAACCTCGTAATGGTAGCAGCCTGCTGCTGCTCCTGCTGATTCAGCGTCGAAGGCTGGCCAGTGGATCCCAGAGGGACTCCGTTCCGCTCCCACTTGAACGTCACAGGAATATCTCCTTCGAGAATCTGGCAAGAGATTGCGGCTCGCATACCTTCGCGCAGTAAGTTGGTCATTGCTTGGATGGGCATGATCTTAGGCGGAACTGTAATTTGAGAAAATATGTTTTAATATTCATGTAATTATTATGAAGTGTTCAATAATAAGTGGGTGTGTAGCAAAAAATGCTTGATTTATCTCGTATATAAAAAAAGTAAGAATAATATGTGACATAAAACGTTTATATTTTTAACGAAGTAGCTTTAATACTATTTGATGACAGCTGTCGAGTTCTAGAACTTTCTAGTGTCCATCGTTTTAAGCTATTGGATAATTAATGGAAATTGCTATAATTCAGGGTTGGCTAAAGCGTCGATCGCCTATCTAATCTCTAAAAATTTCTAGTGCCCGCCCCAAGAAACGTGCGAGACAAGTCGTGTGACAGGGACAACACGCTAAAATCTCGAAGTTAGCCGATTATCGACGAAAATCTCTTTCTAAAACCCGGGTCAAACAAGGGTTGGCAATTAGATTAATATAGGCTTTAAATTACTACTTTTAATGTTGATCGATTGCCACCAATAATTTCAAACAAAAGTCGATCGCGGGCAAAAAAGTCTGGCCAACCCTGCAATAATTCATCTTTGTCCAAAAAAATCAGAAGCAGGTGTGATAATTGAGAGAATGTTTAAAACCACCCTTTAAATAAAAAAAAGTTTCATTTTGATCATTAATTGATTTCAGCAAGATGAATCAATGGGTGAGCTTTGTAATTTCATTGAAAATGTAATTCGTAGAGTTACTGCAAGATCTACCAAGATATGAAAACACAAAACATTACAGAAATTTTCTCAGACGACAATTTAATGTGGATTAAACTAATATTATCAGTAAAAAGTAAACATTACAATGATCCTATTATATATGATGTGACCATATAGATTAAGGGAAACTCAAAACATTATTGGTATTTATTATCCTACCTATAACCTGAACTTCAAGATCCCTCCGAGCAGAATGTTTTTGTCGATTAGTTGCTTGACAAGTGTAGGTCCCAGCGTCTTCGGCTCTTTGAGCTTGCTCCACTACCAAGGTTCCATTTGTGTAAACACGTTGTCTTCGATTTAAAGGCAGGATTTGGCCATCTGCAAAGAAAAGAGAAAACTATTACAGCCCTTCTCAACTTAAACCAATTTTCTCAAAAAATTTTATTGCCTTAAAAATTATTTATCATTTAATACATGTCATAAAGATTGATCAGTTCTCGTATTCAATGATAAAAATAATTATAAAAACATCGCAGGAAATTGTTTCTTAAAATATTGAATCGTAAAAATATATTGTTCAAATAAATTAAAACTGTTTGGTTGAAGTTCTGTTCGATGTCAAAACTATTCGGGATACATTGGAATTGTATTTGTATTTCATACTCTCTGGTTATGTGTACTAAATTAGAATATTAAATAAAGTATTGAGTTAGTTATGTTGGATATTTATGTGTTGTATAAAATGACACCATGTATTGTTAAAATACCGAATGATTTTAAACATATCACATATTCATACAATTGAACATATTTTTAATCCGTAAATGGATTGAAAAATCAATGTAGGAAATTTCATTTCCTGGAACTAGATCAAGCATCCGTGGCCACAGTCGGGTACAATATCAGCTTTGTTTTATGTAAATGCTTATTAGGTTTTATCAATTTTTCTTTGCTACTCATTCATGGGGAAATCGTATCCCAGTTTTTTTTAAAAATATTTTGTGCTTTAATATACTATACTATATCATTTCAAAAATTGACAATAAACATCATTGAATTAATAATACATATTTTCAAACTAACTTATTTAGAAGCTTTCTATACAAATGTAATTATTGGATATGTCAGATGACAAAACTAAAGAAACAGTACACCTGTTCGTTCGCGAATCTTTACAATCTTTACAATGCACACGTGTGTATTGTAAAAGAATTCCCTATCAGAAAATCCCTACAAACACACAAGACACTAGTAACAACTGCCTGCACTCGGGGAAAGTTGTTTCAGAGTCAATTGTTAAGGAAACTAACTACTCAAATGTAAGTGAAGAGGGTAGTAAGCTTTGTTTTCCCTCGACAGACGTCGCCAACGCCAGTTTATTTATTTCAATTTATAATTATAATTATAATAAACAACCATTTACATTCAAATGATTTATAATTGCTATAAACAAAGTCAGTATGCAAAGATAATATTATTACAGGATGGAAAATATTTTGAGTAATACTATAAACATTAAAATATATTTCTACGTTATGATAACGATAACAATTTTGATGTATTTATAACTGCCATGATAGTTACTTTAAGTACGGTCACAATTCATGTGTTTCACGTATAACATTAAACACTAAGTAATTAAATTTGCAAAATAATTAACCTGAATTATTATTTTGGGAAGTAACCTTCTCTACAATAATTGATAGAAATCGTACTCTATATTTCAAAACATGAACATTATTGTAATCTTATTTATTTATCAGAAATCTAGATGACAAAGTGTGCAATACTTAAAATGGAACTAAAATGTAGCTTTCAGTGAGTAGCACCGATCAATAGCAGGACAATCCAAAAAATACTATTATGAATTTTATAATTGAAAACTTACCGATATAAATAACTCAGTTACATAAAAAAAATGATTTGACTTAATTATTTACCGTACCTACCAATCTTGTTGTTGTGTAATATATGTATTAAACAAAACACGATTAATAGGTATTTAACATATAGTTACATTACACATAGTTGTGTGAGATTTGATTTTGCGAAACGCTCTCTAATCTTATATGTTAACTATCTACGGCGTAGAGGAAGCTCTACGATTTTGCGATGAATGTTTTGTCGTAGCAACAGGTGCCAGTACCCGTTACGTCTTTCGTTCAAATCCGGTGTTTACAATCCGGCCAAGCGTGACTACATTTTGCGTGCCTGCTGGCTGACTGGTTCTCCTTCAAGGCGATCACAAGGTTAAAGCGCAGTCTATGAAACACGAGTGATGTATAATTTACATTTGTAATTTTAGTTGCTTGAAAATTTACATTGATTTTCTCTACAGAATGAAAAGTTTGAAATATATTTTAGATTCGTCCGAAAATGGTGTTAATGAGAAGGATTAGCTCGAAACAATATTATAAATCTGAAAGGCTAAGACTATTGTTTATGTTTGGTTTCTACGCGTAGCTGACCTAATACGAAACCAACATGGGTTACAATTGAGATAAGTAATCTAATGATTTAAAATTCGGTAAAAGTCAAGAATTAAAACTTGTTTGTATGTGCAAAATTTGTTTTTTTTAATGTTATTATATCGTTTTTAAGGTAACTTTTTGGTGATAAGGTATTGTTAATTTTAAATTGTTATTGATTGAGTAGGCAGTTATTTGGAAGAACTCCATTATATTACGGCAAGAAAAATAAAAATGTATTTTAATTCTACAGAAATTATTTTATATATTTGTTGAAAGCTATTTCGGCTTACGCCCAGAACTAGTTCTGACGAGGGTGTAAGCCGAAATAGCTTTAGTCAAATATATAAAATAATTTCTGTAGAATTAAAATACATTGTTATTTTTCTTACCGTATTATTATTTTTTAACAAATAAAACACATTATTACTTTGACATATAATATTATAAAGATCAGAGGTGAGATTTTCTAATTGCTAATGTTAAAATATCGATCAACTCCATTTTACCCGTCATATTGATTAATTGAGTTTGGTTCCTTCTGATGAAAATCGGATTATGACTAGTCACATAAAATAATGTCTCTAGATAATATTTCTAAGCTTTGAAACCGTAGTTCACCCGTGTTCAATTGATGTATCCATGAAAAACAACCCTTGTGGCAAGATCAGGTTTAGTGTATGCGGTCAGATTCACTTCACGAAATTTGTCTGTGACACACATTGACTGTTAATGCAACTGGTGTATTAATTAACAACGAAACGATTCCAGTTCTAAATTGTTTAATTGAAATAAATGTACATCAAAAAACAAAAATCAAAACATTCAATAAAGAGGAAAATTAAAAATATGTGTTGTATATATCGTTTTTCATCTCATCGAACATTGAATAGAAAAGTTTCCGTATAATTTATCATGTTAAATTATGAAATATATTCCACTATATCCGTCCTCCACAGGCATCATAACATTACATCAAATATTTTCCCCTTATCTTCTATTTTATTGCATCCGTAATCGGATCTTGAGGTCGATATTATTCACATATCACGTGAAATAAGAGATAGCAAAAAACTTTCTTCGATGAATGAATGGTAGAAAACATTTTTTAAATTAAGTACCCATATATTTTTCACACTATATAGTATTTCATATTATTTTTCTATGTTTTAAAGCTCGTTTTAATCTACACATTTAAATGTGAAATAGAAAAATAAAAGTCCTCTTATCAACACCTTACTATTGTATTATGTGAAAACCTTACTCACTGTGAAAAGATATTGAATGACTTTTCAACAGATACAGTTTAAAGGCTTCGTTTTTAAATACTCATTTTGGTAATAACAGAATATTTAAAATTGAAAGCTGTTGTGATTTTACTCAAAAGTAAATTAATAATTACTGATAATATGTAATTTATCACATGTTGAATGCAAATTTTAATTATGATTATGCCTTATATTTGTCTTTTTTAATTATAAATTAAGCATCACTGCATATATATAGAGTGTGAAATTGAATATAGAATCGGGGCTTAAATCAATGTTTTCAATATGCAGTATGACACTGTATAAGATTTTTTCTGTAGCGATATATGGTATAGCGAATGGCAAAGAGATGATTCTCACATACATATTATGAATATTTGTAAAGCCGTTTACTCGCAACCATATTTATATACCTATTATGGACTATTTTTAGCAGAGAATATATATCGATGCTTTTTCTTGAGTATACCGAATTCCGAATTAAAACTTGTGCTTAAGGGTGTCAACCCATGTGATATTTTAAAACATTTTTTTTTTTTTTGCATAGAATGATTCTTAAACGCACGTATAGAATATGCTGGTAAAGTGATTTTACAATATTTGAAGTCGATGGAAAGTTATTGCAGTTAGACTACACTTGTTTCGAGGCGGAACATGTGTCACATTTAGACGTTTTGGCTTGTTACATGAGAACTTTCAATACACATGTAATTTCAATTCATGAAACAAACCAAAATTTAAGCAAAAACAATGCAAGCAGCTCAAACAGGAAGAAGAAAGAATTATCTAAAGACCAGGCATAGCAGATTGACGAGGAGTAAAGATTTCATAGTTTAAATCGTATTTGAACTTTCAAACGCGTTTTTCTCAAAACTGTGTTTTCCTAATTGACCTCCACGATATCTCAAGAACTGGTTAACCAATTGCTTTGAAATTTTAACGGTAGGTTAAAAACATGTTTTGTCATCGTTTGAACTAGGGTAGTGAAAAAATTCGTAGCCATTTGTTTTTACGTAACTAAATAGTCGCAAAAAAACATAAACTTTTTTTTGAAAAACTTATAATGATTCAGACGATTTTTACAGTTAGACTTTTTCATTTCCGATAAGCCAATCAGCCGGTCGGATGAAGGCCGTTTACCACCTTTTTTTCGACATGGGTGCGTTTGGAGTGGTGGACCACACATTGCGATGAAGATTTTAGTCTGAAAATATTTTGACTTATTGTTAAAATGTCAATAAACATATGGTAAAATTTTAAAACTTCTACGTTCATAAGGTTCGTCAAAAAGAAATCCCAAAAAGCTAAAAAAACCGGCCGTCACATGGGGGAACCCCCTTAAGCCTAACATGGTGGGACACTTGATCAATAGAAAAGAGAAACGACGAATGATTAACGGCAGTTATAGAGTTAGTGTTTTTTTTGCTATAACAACGAGTTTTTGGAAATACCAGTTAGATGACCTGTCAATATGCTAAACTTGATATCGTACGCTATTAAAAAATGTGTACAATATTCAGGGAATGCTAGAGAATGGTATCAATATCACTGACGAAATATTCATGCCGCATACGGATGTATGTAAATGATCTTTAACCACTTCCCGTTCGCTGAAAACCTTCCCGCGGGAATGATGGGTTTCTTACCGCTGCAGCGAAAACTTTGAACGATGTATGGGTTCCTCATAAATATGTAAAAGCCGCTTGAATTCCATTGAACTTCACGCAACCATCCGAGAGACGGAGGCCAGAGCCCCCCACACACTTAGTCGAATTAAATTGCTCCCGCTAACACACATGTGTCTTCTTTTATCTTAGCTATTTTGTACTTCCAAATTCGTCTCACAAAAACCTAATAAAAGTGAATGTAACGGAGCCGTTTTTTAAAAGAATGTTAGTTGTTTAAACGTATTCGACACAAAATATCTGAGTTTCTTCCAAGAAAGTCTTATTGAATTTTAACGTTTTATAAACGAGGATTTTGTTCATTGATTTTTTATTCTTTAGATATTTAGATGAAAAGCAACGATGAAGTTATTTTTTTTTTATTGCTAGCTATATGTATAAGTTTATTACTTTCACACCTTCTCTACGAAAAGATAACTACTATCTGTCAAATCTTATATATATTTTAATACAAAGTGGTTATCGTTTTTCTGGTGGTAATTGGTCGAAAGGCATTATATTAAGATTTGAAACTGGAGCTTCTAATTTCATCCATCGAATTTTGTGTTGTAAATCAACGTCGATTTGGGCACGAAATTGAGCAGAATATAGGATAAACGCGTATTTTTTTGAGAATTTTTTTCATGTCTTTTTATTTATAAAACATATTTGGATCGTTACTGATTTTTTGACGTTCAATATCATTTTTCGTACAATTCAAATTTCAAAGAAAACAAATGATTGCAGTTTATGTAAATCAAGACAGAATATTTTGGAATTTGTTTTGAATTGGATTTGTAGAAATGAGATTATTCACTAACAATACATACATATTAAAAATATTGAGTGAAGCTGGGTAGAACCACTAATTTATTATAGATTGTCATGTTTGATAATATGCTGCTAGACATTTGATATTAACTAAACACGTGTATAAAAACTGCGAGTATATTTCTGCCGTATCCTTATTAAAATGGTACGGCGTTATATGATTATAAAAAAAAATCAAAACTTTTAACTCTCGCGCCAAACTAGAATCTGAAAACTCCCTTAGCCGCGAACTTAGATAAATAAGAGGGTAAGAAGGCGCAAATATCTGCTTTAGTGGGTTGAAAAAAGCTTGCGGATGGGGGATGGGACCACTTAGCGGATTTGGGATCAGCCCCGGGACACTGCAGGGCCTAAATTTAGAGTCTTGGCGAACTGCTCGTGCACCCCATTAGGGTTCATCGAAAGCCGATCCGAATTTTCACTCACGAATTGACGAAACCCTGGTAAATACAAGCTTGTTTAAAAACGGATGAGATGTAAAATTCAGCCTATAAGTCTTTTTGAAAATTTTTTAATAGAGTATTTTTTTGTCAATGTCTCATTTAAAAAGTGAAAAGGCAGCACGCTATTTTCAATCGCTAACTTAATGTAAAAAAAGCATTTATTCAGTGGTTTTTATTTTAAGGAACTCGAATGGAAATATAATAAATGCTACGATGTTGAGTAGATGAAAATACACAAAACACTAGCTATATATAATGAGTCTCGAAGCTCGAGGCTAAAGCTGTTCATATTTCGAATGTACGCCTAGTAATATTTGATAAAAGATGCTCTAATATTTTTCAAGTAGATATTGATGTTTTATATTTGCTTTATATTAAGCTCTCAGAAATAAGATCACGTTATTTGACGATTCATCTGTTATCGACAGTGTGTTATGCCTTAAAATCACGTTATATTTGATTCGCCGTTTTTAGAGACGTCTGAAAAGAATTCGCAAATTTCACCAAGCGTCACGCGTAATGTATGATTGACGTTTATATAAAAAAATAGGTATTCCAAGAAAATATTTTACACATAAGTGCCGGGTTGAATTTTTCATTTTCGACTCATAAGCAGCACAAGAAAACTCTTCCACATAAATTTTATCTACATTGAATCAAATTTATTTTGTTCACAAAAACTTTTATTTCACAAACATTAAAGATAAGAAAGAAACTTTTCCAGTGTAGTGTTTTCAATTTCTTTGTTTGATAGTACAACATTATATTATTATATACATCGAGCAGTAAGATGAAGCGAAAGTGCTTCAAACGACTTTAGACGTGGGTTTTATTCAGATGGATGTGTTATTTAAGCTATATATTTAGCATTCCCTGGAGATCACGAATGATTACCCAGTCCATCATACAAGAGATTTAAATATAAAATATACCACAATTATTTTTTTTTAAAGTTTAACTTAAAAATATTGCAATATTGGTTTTGTTATGGCTATGCCGCTACGACCATTTGTAAAAAAATATTGTCCGAAACGTTTTACGTTGTTTTACGATTGTTATACGATTTTTATAGTGCTTTCTACAATGTTGAAAGTAATAAAATAAGTAAATTTATTCTACATTATTGAGTTATGTTAAACTGCAATATTTTAAAATTTCCATTGTTTAAGGAAAACGTCCACTGTTCAGTTAACTGCATCTAGTTTCCACATTGATTTTTGAAACGTGAATTTTTTTAGAACTAAATTGAACTAGAGTATAAGGCATACAGAAAATTTAATAGGCATTCTTAGAAGAATTTAAATTGTTATTTTTTTGTCAGATCTAAGGTATTGGGAAAATTCTTTCGAGACTGCAGAGTTTTGGCTATATTTTCAATAATATATATTATATTCACAAAAGCGTCAAGATGTCCTGACTTGGCATGCATCAACTATAGACGAAATTCAAAACTTGGAAATGCCTAAATATTAAATAAGCAATCTTTTTGAGTGTTTTTTCAAAGATACTCCGCCGGGATTCTGTGAAAACTATAGAGAAGTTAGAAAAGAATCTGATAATATTTTTCTTATATCTCATCCAAATATAAAATCACTATTGCAAAGCCTTACAGAACAATGTATACATTATATGATTTTATATTTCTCTTGTAAGCTAACGTTGGGAAAAAATCTGGGTCCAAGTTAATCAAGTTTTAAAATTTGAGTTTTTTATTTTAGAAGTTTTATATTTCACTAAATAAAAATTGCATGGTCAGTTTATATTACAATTGGGAATTCGGGTGCTTTGAAAAAACATAGTGTTTCATGAACATGTCGTTATAAAAGTCAAGAATGCTAACTTATTGTCAGTTTTCAATAAGCCGATGTTATAAGACTTTATTTCAAAGAAGCAACCAGCACTATTTTTCTAAATGCAGATTATTCATCTGTAATCTTAGAATTAGATTGGTAAAAATGATGATCTAATTTCGAACATATTTTATCATAATAAATCAACGTTCATTTTTCAGAAATGGTCTGAAATAGGATGAGTTTCAGCTAACGCTAAAATTTGTTTTTGACAACTTCCTGTAAACCCGAGGAAAAATTGCCAAAATTATTGTCTCATTGATCAATCCATATTTGTGATCTCGGAACAATATGAAATTTTTTTCAAAATCTATCCCTTCAAGATTATAGCAATTGGGCAAATCTTTTGAGCATAAAAATATAAAGCTATGAACCCCTCTTTAATATTACCGGTTGTAATATTCTTTTCATTATTAGTTGTTGAACGTGTATCTTAATGAAATACAACTGCTGATTTCCTGAAAAGTAAAATACAATTAAATAAAACAAGATATCAAGCTCAAATACATTTATCAAGCACGGCAGTAAACTTATTTTATAAAATATGAAATTCGATTTTTGAGTTTACTGATTTTCATTTAGATTGATCGTATGACCTTTACGCGTCTCCTTTACAATTTCATATAACTAGTCAATAGCCGGTCCTCCTTTCATATCGAATCGATATCCTGTTTCATCAGATACATTTTATGGACTCCCAGTACATTGAATTCCTGACGCTCAGAAAATACGGACGCCATTGAGACCCTCTAAAGACAACACTTGTCTGAACCAGAGACATTGTAGCATCAAAGTTATCGGAAGTTTGTATATTGTGACTTAAAATAGCTTTATGGTTGATTTTTGATAAACAATCTGTCTCGGATAACAAAACTGTAATTTAGCATTCAGTTTTTGCTCTCGATCCTCTAATTATTGTTATTTCAAGTATTTAAGACAGTGGATAACTTTGAAATTTATGTGAACGTTGAAAAAGTTTATCGGAAATTCATCAACGTGAAAATTAAAGTTGTATATTGTCAGATAGTAAAATGCTTTGAATTATGTTGAGCAAATGAAAGTCTACTTAAAACTTTAGTTAATTAAGTTGGCGTTGAATTTTTAATTAATTCATTAGTCAGTTGTGAAAGCCTTGTCCTCCAAGAGATGAGAGAAAGTTGTCTCTTCAGATTCCACTTATTCAACAATCTCCCAATGGAAAGCCGGGCGATAAGAAGTTTCACAATAGATAAAAAGTTTATAAGAGTAATTGATATCCCATTACGAAAAAGCGAGATGAAATTTAATATTCGACGGAAACAAAAATACTCTTGGAAATATTTTTTTGCGAATCTTTAGAAATCGAGTTTTCTTCTCTTTACGCATGGCAGAGTAATTTAGAACGCATAAATAATATGAGTTTAATATTATATTTTAATCGAAATAAAATTTTCATTTGTCTTGAGTTAATTTTTATTACTGATATATTTTAATGATATTCTTAGAAACTGGTATCCGGTATTGACGTAATATCGTATCCGATCAATCAAAAGCCAACCCACACATTTGTATCATACAAATGAGAAGCTTCCATAAAATTATGTATTTTTTACATTGCGCGCCTTTATTGTTGAAGAAATTCACAAAAATATCATTCAAATTCACATTGCAGTTTACATAATATTCATTTTTTTTTATTTTTTATCTGTCCTCGACATACAGCTTTCAGGACTATTCAATTGACGGTATAAACGATAGTAATAAGGTTTAAATTAACGGAATTTGACGCGATTTTAATAAAGCTATGTATATGTAATACTCCTGTATTTTTTGGCATAAGTCATAAAGTAAATTTAAATAAATTATTGACCACATGTAAAAAAATATCAATATTTATCACACAACGTAAACTCAAATTACTGGTTAACGAAATGCGTAAAAGCATTTTTTTCAGGTGTGTAACATTTTGCACGCTGCGTTCACTCACGTTGACTTCTTGAATATTTTGACATCTGCTTTGTTCTGGATTTTACTAATTCTGTAATAAAAACATTAAATAATCACTTGGTAACTGTTTTAAAGAAAAATAAATTTCCTAAGAAGTCTTATAAAAGAGCATGAAAAATTGTGTAATATATATCTGTGTGTTTTTCTGAAATTCTTCATTATAAATTCTAAATGATTTATTAAATATGAAGTAAATAATATTTTAGTTAGGTTAAAAATATTGAATTACACACACAAAATTAATTATTCGTGTTTATCCGAGCAACACGCGTATTATACATATTACGACTTCTTTCGAGTTTATATGGCCGGATTGTAAGGATTCTTATGAGGCTAAAAATAATATTATAATGAAAGCCAATACGATACGGCCACTTTATAAAATAAATTCGAGCTCAGAAAGCCTATTGATTCAAGTGAAAAGAGTGTGTGCAGATAAGTATCTGTAACCCCTGGTTTATCTTCTATTTTATCAAGGGGCTTGAAGCAGAAAATCCTTAAGTAATGTACTCAAATAATACGGTCATACAATATGTTCTTTAAATAAAAAAATAATGAAACGAAAATACGATAGCAAACATGTCCACTGTATTATTCGCTGTTACGGAAATTATTTCCACATTATTTTACCCTCGATTTGGTAATTATATTTTATTAAAATACTAACCGGTATTCGGCAAGCGTTGCAATGCCACTCAAAGAAAGAAACTGTTTGTGTTTATTGAAGTGCTTTCGGATGCACAGTATTTTAGATAAATAATTAACATTTAATTTTACTAACATTAAATTTGAATTTCTTGAATTTTGTACTTTTCCATGAGTTTTGTCGCTAACGACCCGGGTTTCGCCTTTCGGCATCTTCAGGCATTCCAAGTTCACGGATGTACTTGAACTGACTGAACTGTACTTGAACTGGTCAGTTCAAGTACATCCGTGCACTTGGAATGCCTGAAGATGCCGAAAGGCGAAACCCGGGTCGTTAGCGACAAAACTCATGGAAAAGTACAAAATTCAAGAAATTCAAATTTGATATTGAAATTCCATCAAGCACCCTCAGTCGAAATACTTAATTTACTAACATTGTTCGGTATCGATGGCATGTGCCGTTTTTCGTCTGCGGTATTTCTTTTGCCGATTGTCTATGGTACGACGCACGCGCCACCTACTGAAACTTAATTGTTCTATGTCTATTACTTTTGTGAAAGTCAAATTGAACGGTATGGAAGCGTATAAAATATGAAAAAACATTGATTGTTATATAAATGACCTACTCTAAGCTAATTTTACTATGCCAAAAACCTCCGCGCAAGTACAAGCAAAAAGTTTGTCAAAGTTTCATTGCGATCGAATGAACGGTATGGCGGGGCATATGGTGCAAACAAATATTTATTATTATATAAATAAAGTTAACTTTGATGCTGAGTAAATGATTGAAATAAAGAAGTGTATTACGCATAAATATCATATTTTCCGACTTAAACTAGTGAACATCAAAAGTGTTAGCTCAGCGTATGAACGAAACGCTGGCATGACAGGAGGAAGACAATACGTTGGCGAAGGAGATAGAGTTTTGGATACAACGTTTGCAAGCCATATGCTATGCATAAAGAACAGACATGGACAAGAAAGAATAAAATAAAAAAAATGATATGAGATCATTAAAATATTTATAAGACATGCTTGTATTGCAAATACTCTACTTTGTATTTATGTATAAGCAACCAGGTTTTTTGAGCAGTAAGAAAATAAGCAAAATCCGTACATTGTGACGCAAAAGTTATCCAAGCAACTAAGTTTATAACGAAATATTAATGGCTTATTGGAAAGCCATAAAAAGTATTGCTTTATTATCGACAAATTATTATTCATAAAGCCCATTATAATGCGACAAAGTTCATTTGAGAAAAAAATGAAATTCTTTGTAGTAAATAATTTTTCAATATCAAATTATGAAATTATTATTTTAATTACAAATTAAAACGTGTTTATGTTATACTAATTAAGATTCACAAGCGAGGCTTCACTAATACATATACATATATATTTAAATGAATCGTTTTTTTATGCGAAGGTTCATTTGAAATGTTAATCTGTATATTATTTAAGTATTATACTGGAGTGCTACAAAAAATATGGAAAAATTAAATGATTCGGATTCATAAATTCCTATCTTCGTTTAATTTTACCCAAGTCAAGGATAAATACCGTTTGAGACTGACAGAAAATTTATCAAACTTCTTTGTTGCACGAATGACACATTTTTACCTCGAGCGTTCTGAAATTCGAAATCAAATTTTGAATCATATCCATTGAATCGAGCAAAATATTTCAAATTAAAAAATCAGCTTATACTTCTTATATTCTCGGCTGATATTATTTAAATGATTTATCTGACGAACAAAATTAGTATGGTTGTAAATATCCTGATACATCTTTTGCTGATTAAAAAAGTGAATGAATCGATTTTTATTTTCTATTTTACTTGAAACAGCAAAATTTGTCCACTGAATCCATTAAAAAAAAAAGAAACAGTTAATCTAGATATATAACGAGTTGATATTTGAGTTAAGAGGAAGGGAATAAAAGAAGATTTTTCGAACGAATATAGTCGTACCTCTTTCAAATCACTATTTAAATCTGCTTGAAAGTTTAGCATACTGTTGAAGAACTTTATATAGATTAGATATTTGGGTATCAAATATCGGTGTGGACATAGTAATTAATTTATTTTTAATTCTCTTTATTGTATATAATATTAAATTCAGCAGCCTAGCATTACTATTTCTAATTTGTATTTGGAATATAAACAAATTTGGCATTCATAGTAACTGGAATCTCCATAAATATGTGAAACGAACGTACACAAATAACCTATTTGATAGTGTTGGAGTAAATCTGCCGGCATCGAATAGTCGGCATCTGCTGATGATTACATTGTTTGTATCCAAATTCATGAGGCATGTCTTTAAATATAAGTTTAATGGGAGCAAACCTTCCTCGACGAAAACTTTGCAATATTTGAGTCTATCCGAGAAGTGTTCCGGGTAAGGAAGTTTGCCAATTACGCTCATGTATGAGACCATGCGGAATACTTGGGAAGCTGTTACGGGAGCCGGCATAGCACTTTGCAAATGTTATTATGAAGAACGGAGAAGAAAAAAAGTAACTCAATAACATCGCCGACTTTTTGTTTTAAACTGTTTCTTTTGCGAAAGTATGATAGAGTTGGAAGTTGGCGGCGATAGTGTATTCACGTAGTTTCTTTTAATTTATCACCTGCCTATGTAAATTTTTGTTTTACCAGTGTTCAACAAAAGGAAGGAATTTTATTTCGCATATTTTGTAAGCGGAGTGTTTTTTGGCTATCGATGCTTCTTGTTGTATGCGATCATTTAGTCAAAATAAACCCACTTCTACTTTTGTTTCTTGAAGTCGGTATACCAAGCATCATCTCCAAGCACACTTTTCGGAGCAAAATTTTATATAATGTCACATATTAAAATGTTTTTGAGCACTTCTGTCGACTAAAAAACAGGAAACGCTTTTGAGAGACTTAAACACACTTTAAATTTATTTAATTAGAAATGAAATTAACGAACTTCATTATAATGAAGCAAAGAAACTGCAAAAGTGCGATTGCGAGTAAATGATACAAATTTTACAAACTCTCTGTCTTCGATGAAGAATTTAAAGATGATTTTCTAAGATGGCTGTATGTGACTAAACCCTTTGATTTTTTCAAAAAACGTTATATGGAAAGTCTCATTTTAAAGGACTGTTTTTTAGCTGATGTTTGAGGCAAGAAATGTGGAAGGTATTTTCAGATTTTAAGTTTCGCCAGTGAGCTATGGTGAGATATATTAAATAAAATTTAAATACCCAACAACAGTTTAAAAATAAATCTAATTATAATCCAAGCTTTTTATTTTCTTACGGAAAATGTGTAAAACGAATAAGCCCCTAAAAATGTTAAAAAGGGGCTCAAATGTCGCGATTTAAGCCCCCACGCTATACCTAATAACTGTAACAGTAAATTATGTTTCGCGAAATGGCGATGATCCGGTTACTTTCAGCTGGGAAATATATGGTGCCAGCAAAAAGCTTTATTGATTTCGCATCACAGGAACAACTTCACATTTTTTTTACGTTGCATTGAATTACCTAGCACTTTATTTTATGGAATTGTATGGCGTGAAAGCTCTTGATAGTGCTTAAATCTCGTCTGATAGTGTCAGTTACTATTGAAAATAATGTAAATAAAAATGGGATACAATAACAATGAATTGTATATACGAATAGCCTTGAATTTTAATCAACTATCTGCTAGTACTTAAATTCTTTTATGTTTTAAAATTAACGATCTCTTTTTTACTTGCGCTGAAATCTCGACTAAAACCACCTCTTAATAACGAAGTTATGCCGATTTTGTTCTTCTATGACTGGCTTTTGACCATTTATTTAAATTCATAAGGTTATTTGATGATAAAAACTTTTTAGTAGCGGATGTACACTTTTTCTAAGCTGCAAATAATATGTCATCTTCTGGAGTCTAGAAATAAGTCAATAAACAAACATTGGTCCTTACTTTGTCTTTGTATCAATCCTAAGTGACTTTGTTGAAAAATATTTTGCGATGAGTGCTTAAAAATACTATTGACGCATCATAAACTTATTATTGTAAAGTAACAATTTGTATTTTTTAACTTGTCTTCACTAAATTTAAATAAAACAACCATTTTTATTAATTATTTAGAAACATCATGCTGTACGATTGTCTTTTGAATCCCCAAAAAGCAGGCATACTTTTGATTAATTAAAAGTAGGGTTTAAAAGAAAATATAGCTGAAAAGAAACAGTCGCAAAATATTAATAACAGAAGATTTGAAATATTTCAAGAATCATAAATTTGAGTGTTTAAATAACAGGTGACGGTTTCCATATTATTCAACCACTATATTTTCTAAAATCCACCAAAAAAACTCTGAGAGTTCCACATACACATACATTTCCACTACATCCACAATATTATAAAATAAAAGCAAGGAAACAGTTTTAAAGTTTTTTTGTTCTTACTGTTCTTTGAAAAGTTATCCTACAAGACCTTTGCTCTATTACCTGATGATATTCATGTTTTTCGATCGTTAAGATCACTACGTAGTGATCACATATAAAATTAAATACTTCATAGTACCTATTTAATTATTCTTTGTTTTCTTATCTTAAATTATTATATGAATGTATAACGTCAGCCTACGGTCACCAATGGAATATATTAAAAAATAATGATTTCCTTTGAGATTTGTGCCAATTTTTTCCATTATAATATAAATCGGTGTGTATATTCATATGTCGACAATTTCCTTGTGTCTATAATATATTTAGGGGTTTTAAGACATTTGTAATGAATTTTAAAAAGGCTCAACTCATTCCAGTTAAGAAATATGGGTACCGACATGGGAATAGTGGAATAAGTAAGATCGATAGAGAACGATAATGTAACCAGATCTCTGGCGAATTGATTTCACATGGGCGCTTACAGATAGGGCTATTGCGAGTTTCAAGCTTCATTCGACATTAAATAAATCTTTTATAAATTATTTGATTTGGCGAATTATTTTTATACTGTCCGTACTTGCTCCAGTCGTCATGTTTCATGTTCGAAATCCACAATAAAAATAAGTTTTGTGAAGGTCAAGTTTCTTTAGCTTTTAATTTAAGATTGTGGACAAGGGTGTTTGTGACGTGATTTATCTCAAATCACCCAAACTGTGTCACGCGTTTGAGATTATAAGCTGTAATGTCATATATTTTTAGAAACGATGAAATGTTGATCTGTTGAATGTTGTATTATGAGAGAGATTTATTTATATCAATTCATTTTCTTCTTCTAAGTGAAAAGGAAAAATATTAAAATAGCGAAATAAACAATACATTCCATGGGAAGTAGAACCAGCCTGCCAATGGGAATATCACTGGGAAGAGCGTTAGCAATTTTAAGCGGTTTTGCTTCGGATGTCGACATATTTCCCAGGACGTGAGTGAGTTCAGACGAGTTATATTTTTTATGTATTAGAATTGATTTTGCCGGAACTCACTCGGTTGACTTCTTGCCAATTTCCAATAAATGTAGTTTTATCTCTCTTATGTCTATAAACTGTATAACTCTTTCTTTTCTTTTTTCACATTGCAAAAGCAATAAACTTATAATTTGTGATTTTTGTAATATACATATTATATTGAATAATACAAATAGGAGACAATCATGTTACAAACAACGTAAGATTAAGTTACCTTTGAAATAAACAATAATGCTACATTTAAATATGATAAATAAATAACGGTTTATAACGTAACCATCATCTACCGAAACCACTAGTTATTACCTTATCATTTATGAACCTAGCTGCGTGTGATACGGGAGATCTACATGGTAATATGTTGGTGCTTTTAATTTTTCAATAAATATTTAACTTTGTATAAAAGTCATCATCGATGTGTCCTAAAAGTTTTTTTGTCTGATCCCATTCATTCTAAATTATTTACTCTTAAGTCAAACATACTAAAATTAGAGAAGTCTATAATGTTGCAAGATGTCATGGTCTTAAAATAAATGCATACAATTACATATTGTTTGATGCATGTCTTAAAATAAAACTAATTATCACTGTTTCATTGTATTTATTATCAGTTGACAATACTCGCCATGAGCGAAACCAGTCCTGATCCAATAAAATTTACGTGGAATAAGTTGTAAAAATATTTTATTATTGTTTTTATAATGCTATTCCACCAAGTATTGACAGTGAACACCTTAAAAGTGATTAAAATAAACTTATGATTTTGACGTTTGAAATATCTTATTTGTATGACAATCTTTTTCATTGCTTTATAAATTTTAAATATAATAAGAATCGCCAATTAAAATTTTTGGATAAAAGTATTTAAACGATATAAAAATGCGTTCAAAGCGTTTCAAAACTATTCTCTTTAAACAAAGCGCAAACTAGGAAAACGAATACACGCTACAAACTCCCGAAGAGAAATAGTTCATGTGGCCTAAGAACTCGGCGTGTTTACTCAGCTAAGCCGGGTACAATAAAGGATAATCCACAAAATGAGGATATAGCTCGGCGAGACGTCGGCCAAGTCCGCGATATCCTGGAATTAACTGGCGGTTTGTTTTAGAAGGATCCCGCCCAATATTTACCCTCGGTACACGCCTCAGAATTAGCGAGGCCAGAGTGTGAGACATTCCCACCCTCTGCGAAAACTACAACGTGAATTTATAGCGTCTCTAATACGGCGGCTTGAAATATTTTCATTTCGCGGTAAGTAATTCAAGAGCACGTTAACCGTTAACAATATGATCGGATTCATGTTGTTGAAATTAATTTTATGGGCACAAGTATGTACCATTATCATTTAAACCAGTGATCGCCAAACGGTCGCTCGTGAGCTACCAGTAGAGATAAATTTGGAAAATCCATGCTTCTTACATGGACAGCTGCATGTGGCCTACACACGCATTGGAAAACATTCTGATTTATTCATGTATGCACTAGACAGAAAAAAAATATTATGTATCAAAAACCACTTAAATAAACAGAATTAAAATACGAACACTTTCTTTCTTTGAGTAGCATTGCATTGCATGCCGGGTATTCGCTAGTTTTGTTTATAAATACGTTATATTTAAAGTCTGCATTTTATTTTTTATTGGAAGTCTGATTTTATTTAAGTGATTTGGTACAATAGAAGACGGTAAAACAATATACAAATTAGCTCATCAGACAATTTCAATTTCTGAAAGTAGTTCGCATCCTCATTGAGTTTGGAGACCACTGATTTGAGCTACAATGACTTTTGTATTACTGATATTTAATGGCTTTTCTACACGACTTAGTGGATTTATGTGATTAAAAATCGGAGATAAATCAAAGTAAGCCATATTTATCGAGTTAATATGCACGGAAAAACAATGCAATTATGATACAAAAAGATGTCAACGAAACTTACAGTGTATACATACTTGATTATTTGTAATCAACACATTTAACATAATACTCACGTCGCCATAGCTTCAACGAATGTATAAAATTATTTCAGCTGCAATTTGTAAAACATAGTTTTTGAAAGTAAAAATTATTGTGATTTAAAATAAGCGATATACTTTTTTCCAGTTATTATTAACAACAGTTTTCCATGTTCAGTAAAACAAAAATCAACCTATAAAGTGTAGCGGGAAACCCCTTATTCCAGACAGTTCCGGCTTCAAATCCTGGCAAGGTCAAAACCATGGTCACGTGACCTTGAGCTGTATATTATGAAGTGAAGTAAATATCTACACCGTTTGTGCAAACTAAGCGATTATCAAAGACGACTCGGCTATAGGGTCGTCATATACGATATTTTTTTTTGTATATTATATAATATAAATTCAAAAGTCAATAATGCAAAAAAAACAGTGAATTTCATTGATGCAGATGTTTTTTTTTAAATCACAGTCAATTGAGATCAAGTCAACCATAGAATAATCCAAAAATTAATCAATCGTCAAATTGGATAAATCAATATTGGATATTTGACCTGACCAAGAATTGAAGCTTCGCTAGATATGGCTACAAATAATTGGCTTGGAATTTAATGGACAAAAAATACCGAAAAATAAGAAATAATGGATAATTGTGCGGCCAAGGTAAAACAATTCCACAGTATGATAGAAACAAGGGTCCTAAAAGAAAATTCTCAAAGGATGCCCGTTTGAAAAATAAAAGATAAAAAGACCAAAAATTTGCTAGGCCATTGGTTCGCGTCTAGGTGTGAGGATACTACCAACGTTACAAAAACAAAAAAATATCACTGCAATGCGAAGATTCTCAATAATCGAAAAGGCCAGGCATAATGAAAATGTTTAAAATTTTCCTAACATACTGACGATCAAAATTATATAAAATAGTCTCCATTCAAAGTTTTTTGTAGCCGGATAGCGCTGCGATAGAAATCAGACACTTTCATACACAAGAGTCAACAAGAAGGAGCATTAAACTTTCCACTACGTGCCGACGGGCAAAGATAAATGGTCGTATGATATGTAACACTTGCAATGAAATATACGTTATATTAACTCTATATATTGCCCGCAAAAAGAGCATGTTCGGTCCTCGTCGTAACGGGTAGTTCATGCGAATTTTCCAAGCACGCCAAAGTTAGTTACTAACAAATAGTTACAGTGTCCATGATAGAGTCTTGCATATGATTTATGGCAGAGCTACTGGATGTGAGAGGGTATTTTGGATACTAAGCCTGACCTAAAACATTAATTGTTCCAGTTTTCAAGACGTCGCGCCGCTATCACCGAATAGCTAATAACGTATGATTAATTACTATTTGATCTGGCGGCTGAACTGTGTGAGATGGGTTCAGTTGGAGCTTCTTTAATACTTAAAAGATACTGTTTTACTTAGTATAATCGTGTATTTATTCTGCGCAATGTGCGAATATTCAATCACAATTGTAGTTGAAATTGGAAAGGGGTTGACATTGTATTAATAAGAGATTTCTGATACCAACTTATTACTCGATTAACATATAATAAGCAAAACATGATTTCAGCAGATTATCGATTTCTATTTTACAATAGTCAACTGGACATAGTCAGTCGTTGAAACCAAGTGGTATAATTATATGGCTTTCATTGGACTATCCAATCACATAAAAAGGTGTGTGTAGGTATAGTTATGATTATATTTTATTCATTACTATAAATGTTATAAGAACGTGAAAACATACGCAAAGTGATATGATTGAGACAGCTGGTTCTACTCGTACCACAGCATTATCTCATACGTATATATAATTTAATGCCTACATAATCTTTCTGAAAAACAATTGGGCCATTGATTTCCTGTCAATTATCCCTAAAAAACTTCCGTTCAAATTGCTCATTTAGAATTCGAGATGCTTTAGACTTGAAACAGACAACGCTTCAAAAATAGACGCGCATTCGCATCATTGGTTATTATAACGAATCCTTCTATTAAATATATTAATTTATCTATTGGGTAAATGGCATGTCAAAACTTTATTATGACTTTGTGTGACTGATGCAAGCCTTCAATGCGATTTTAACTGAAATAATTTTGATTCAGTCGCTCAACGATAGGCTCAAAATGGAAGTAGTTAAACAACTCTTTCTTTATAAACGTACAACGTCGCATAACCAGTAGAAAAGTATTACAAAAATATACATGTAGTTTTAGATACATTGATTAAAATATTGAAAACATGTATGAACTATTTCTGTCACAGCTTGGACCCTTAATCCCACAATGGACTAAACGAGATCCATAATAACACCAACCACTCGACTGTGAGACCAAAATATATAACATGTGTATATGTACGTGTACACAATACAAGAAGAGTTTACAGATAGCTCTTTCTAAAACTATCAATTGTTATAATATAACTCAATTGTTATAATGAAATTTATGATTTACCATATCACATTTTTCAACCGTGATCGTTTAATTGAATGAAAACTGTTTTTTTCTGTCCTGTTAAATGTCAACAAGCTTCTAAAGTACTTGAATAACGATTGATTTTAAAACAGACACTGTTGAAATAATTACCTGCTAAAACTCAAAGACAAACATTGTAATTAATGATTGGAAATGTTAAGCTCTTTAATATAAGCCATTTCCAGGAAGACAACCATTTCAAGAGTGATTTAAAATATCCGATGATCAAAAATTAGTATTGCTATCAAAGAAGGTATACATAAACGAAATATCGTCTAGCTTAAAATAATAAAAAGGCAATCGCTTGATTCAGCTTATTTTCTTGCTTGATTGTATTCATTCGAGGTTAGAATAAATTATTAATTTGATTTCTCATCTTGCTGAAAGCATCAACAGTATTTTACTGAATCCTATTTTACTTAATTAAAAAACTTTTTGTCTTCTATTGAAACGGAATATTGTGTTGATAAATTTTAAATCTGCAAATCACACGTAGATCTTTTGAACAATGGAGTAACTTATAAATGGACGCACATATTTTCTTAGGAATTAAATACTGCCACTTATAGGTTAAAGGCACTATTTAAAATAAAAAAAACAAATTTGTAAGTACTTCAACATACATATATAACTTCACCCGGTCTATGGTGCAGTGTACATCGTCTTTGGTTACCGTGTCAGATCGCCCTGGTTCGACTCCCGGTACGAGCAAATTTTTTCAGCCAATTAATCGATTCTGCGCAGGTAGTGGGTGTTTGTGTTATTAAAAATCCATTATCACCTTTCCGATCCCAAAGGGCGACGCATAGTGACAGCGATTAGTTAACCTAGTTCTATCCTAGTCCTCGTATCCTTTACATCCCTACTCTCTTCGAAAAAAAAGGTTGTTGAGCAGCTGAGAAACAAGTAGCTCTCGTAGAAAAATATATGTTGAAATTAACTTCGTGAGGAGTCCATTTGCTCCAAATTGGGAGTAGACATGGTAAAAAAAAGTAACTTATCCGTTGATAATGCTCACAGTGAGTGAAACTGATCCTGTCTATCAAATTTTAAGTGGAAGAAGTACTAAAAAAATGTTTTTTATTTATTTAAAACATATTCAAAGTGATGAAAGGGTTTGAATTATTTACAGCAGATATAATCTATTTATTATTGCGAAAAGATACAAGTACAAAAATTATTGTAAATAAAATCAGAGAGCAATCACAATGAAAACAATGTATTTTATGACGATGATACCTACTCAAAGATAAGAATTTCCTCATACAAAAATACATGAATATAATAAAAAAACAAATTGTGTTTCCTAACAATAATACATGTGCTGTAAACTTAATCTAAAAAAAGTCCGAACATTTACACACTGGCTTTCATCCAAATTCTTAGAGAATGTTTTTTTTTGTAATACAGCCACCAAGGGAAATCAAAGGACGGGTTAATAGATACCTACCATAGTTAATCGCTATTGCCAAGAGAATCGATGATAAAAGACTTGATTCCTTGGGTTTCAATTAGATTAGATGAATAATTATTTACGGTCTCAAGTGATACTTTTGTATAAACATTCCAATTTTCTTTCATTGGGTTTATTTGATTTTTATTACTATAAAACCAATCAAATAGCTGTTAAGCTTCAATATTTTTCAATTTTGGAATGTTATGACAACAGTTTATTTGTTTTTTTTTGATGATTGACATGAAACCAAAGTACCGTTTTTGTTTGAAGTCGATATCGTATTTCTTTCCGTTCCCTGAGTGTGTGTGTCTGGCAGTACAAAGTAAAAGAGTTTTTCTACGAAACCTTACCTCTCTCCCAAGTTATTGTATCGATGGGATATCCTGCAGCAGGGCATTTGATAACCAGATCAGATCCTGCTACGGCCGTCACCTTCGGCATTTCCCGGATGTACGGTAGGCCATAGACATTCACGCGGGCGCTGTGGGAGGCCTTAGCAACCGCGTTGCGAGCTGTGCACGTGTACTCTCCGCCATCTTCCTCCTTCACGTGGGATATGTTCACGTGGCTGATGACGTCGTCGTGGATTGTCACGTACTGTCCGACTAGGAATCTAAAATCATCGTAAACATTGTATAAAATAACATTTAATTCTTTATGTCATTTAGGAAAAAAAATGTATGCTAAAAGATCAATCTGTTATTTTGATAAAATTTTAAGTTTTAATTGAAGGGTTAGTATATATATATATTATTGGATCAGGACCGGTTACGCTCATGGCGAGCACTGTCAACAGATGGTTATCAGTTGACAATGCTCGCCATGAGCGAAATCGGTCTTGATCCAATAAGTTGTATGTGAAAAAAGTACTAAAAATGTTTTATTATTTTTATTATAATGCCATTCCACCAAGTATTGACAGTGAACACCTGTTTGGTTTTGGTGAACACCTGCATGGTTTTAAACTAACCAATGACATACAGCTGTATTAAAAAAAGTTTTTTATTGGTTATTATAATATATAAACTCGGTGATGTTTGCACATAACCTGATAACTGATTCTTGAAAGATAGTGTTTTGGTTATTTTAGATATCATTTTATTATTAATTAACTCCTGAAACCCGTAAATGTCTCGATGATTAGTGGAATAATCTTAATTATGTTAGTAATTTATTTGTTATTTCTAGTTTTTTTTCATACTTTATTTAGTGTTTGAATATCATTTCTATTAATTCAATAAATGGCAGTTATCATGTTATGCTCATACAACACCGAGTTTATACAATAACCAATTTTAAATTTCAGCAATAAAATCACATGTTAATAATTTTCACACCACACACACAAACTTTCTCCGTTCACACATGTGCAGAGGAATAAAGAGAGAGCGTGTGAATTTTATTTTAAAGATAAATCAAGATTTGTTTATATTTTATAGTAAAAGTTCTGTTTATTACGAGAGGGATTGGCATTAAATTTTTCTTAAATACTGCGGTATATCATTGGTTAGTTTAAAACCATGATATATTTTTGTCTTTTTATCTTAAGCCGTATATGAACAACTCGAATTCTAGAACCTAGTAACAAGAGTCTAGGGGGGAAAAAATAAAAGAAGATGATAAACTGGTTTTTGCACGAATCATTAAATCAATGTGAAGTTATATTAGTTAAGCATTTGAATAAAGTTTTTTAATTGTTAAAAATACAAATCCATTAGTGCAAAAGTGTAAGCACTCAGAACCGGCAACTATGTATATTACAAAAAAAAATCATTCTTTTCGTTCTCATATAAATTTTGTCAAAATATGTATACCATTTCTGCGTATTTATTACAAAAATACCGTAACCCATTTGCGGTATAATAAATTTGAATGCCATATATACGATCCCAGCATAAAGTTATAACAAATTGTATTGCTTTCATACACCATTCCTTATTTACATTGCAAATCGTATTATAAGGGTAAACTTTTTCACCGAAATGCTGACATCACTTTGATTATTTTATGTTTAGCCCTTCGTGGCTTTTCGTAGCACTCAACTCGAATCCCGGATAAGTATATCAATTATTAATACGTGAATTCTTATTATCACTTAACTGAAGAGTCAACTATATGTGTTTATATCTTTAATATCCATAGCAAACCTATTTTTTTATATAAACTGACAGGATTAATTTACGGTAGATTATTTAGCTCCTTAAACAAAATTTTGTATAAGCCATCTGTTACAATATCTATATTGTATATCAAAACAATCTCGTGATCAAATTTACTATTAATACTGGAAATAACAGTTATTATACTTAAATGTGTTATAATAAACAAGGCATTCGTTTAATATTTTTCTTAAATATGAATTAAACCAATATGTAAATATTTTATACTGACCTTGTATTATCTGGTATAGGAAACCCATCTAAAGTCCAGGTAAACCGAGGCGGAGGACTCCCAGCAGCAACGCACTTGAGAGAAACCGAAGGTCCCGGCTGTAGGGTCTGCTCGGAAAACCAGTACACCAATTCTGGACTGGCATCTGCAGCCATGGAAAAAAATCAAATTATTACGTGGGAATACTTTGAACTCAATCAAACACATAGGATTTTGTCAAAATAAATGAAACACGGAAAAAATCACACACGCCCGATCGGATTTTTAAAAACAGAACCAAACATGAATCATTCATAGAAATATTTATATGGTTAAGAAAAATAAATTCAAGAAGTTTTGTATGTTGTTTTAGCCGTCAGTAAACAAATAAAGTCCGAGATTTTACGAGAAAATAAAATAAATCGTTTGATAAAATCAAGTCATCCAGAAGAACACCTACTCGGCTTAGGAATCAAAACTAATCCACATTGTTTTGATTTTATGATAGGAATATTTATTGAAAAAAAAAGACTATAAAAGGTTACCGGATATGCTGATTTTCGGATAGTTTATCGACATACATAGTATAATTGAGTAAATTTACAATAATTGCATTTTCATAAGGAACATACATGGATATGAATACTATTTAACATTATTATATATGACATTGATATATATTACTTAATATAATATAAATAACAACAATTAATATAATGTTGATAATTTATATCAATTTCATAGTTATGACGATGGTATAATTCCGATAAAGTAGCTTAAATTTTTTTATGAAATATCATCATAATAGAAAGAATGATGTCGAAATAGCTACTGATAATATTTGAATGACCGGTTTCACTTATCGGGAGTATTTTGAACTTACTACATATGTAGATGGTTTTTTGTACATGCAATAATTGTAAGTATTCAAGCATATAATACAATTATTCTACTTAGATTTAAACATGAGTTCTGTTAAAACAGTTTGTCCATGTACGAACATTTATTCCACTTATGGGGTGCTAAATCAATAAGAGGATTCAAGCTCATCAAAAACGCTATATAATGGAGAGAGAATAATAATAAATATTTTATACCGCAATCGCTATCAAATGAGTTTAAGTTTTTTTCCTTTGGCAGTAACCCCTTGGGTACCAGATTGATGGTACAATAAAGATGCCTAAGAAAGTAATTTCAGTTTATTTGCATAATAAAAAGGGTCCAAGCATCTCATGTTTTAGGAGTATCGCCACCATTTTCCAACGGAGAAGCATCTTCTTTGAGATCCTTTGAAATACGTCTGGAGACTTTAAAAAGTTGTCTTTATCGTATAATCATAGCAATACTTTGTAACGACTTTCGAGGAAACGCTTTTATGGTTCGACCTAAAAACAACTGTAAGGCATTTAAACACTTTTTCAAAGACACTCAAGCGAGCCAAAGTGTGAATTTGAAAGTTTAGTGAAGTAATAAAACTACTCAGCTATTAAATAAATTGAACAAAATAATTTCATCACCATTGATTTTAGATAAAAATATTCCTCATCATTACCTAAACGTAAAGCTTTTACTTTGTAGTAAACTTGTTCGATTTCAAATCAATATGCCTTAATTGTGAAAAGAATTTATTATAAAAAATAAGCTTTAGAAGCATTCAAACTATAATATAAAAAAATATACATTTTAATTTTATTATAATCCCATTTTTTAAATCAGCTTAATCGGATCCGAGCACTATTTTTAATCAACAGATTCGGAGACCTCGAATCAATTATCCAACTATCTTGGAATATAGCAATAAAAGGATAAATTTCTTTATTATTTAAATACATATTGGCAATGATAATCAAAATCTACCATGTAATATATTTAACGAAACATTAAGCTTGAAATATGAATTTCTAAATCTTGTTGCCTGTACCGACATAGAAGGTGCAGGCACCGTGACCGAAGACAATGGCGTTTACCACTAAGCTTCAACCAAACTAATTCATAACAGCCAAAAATAAATTTGACAGTTTAAGAATGCTTAGGATCAATACCAATTAACGAAATAATATCGGTAGGTAATTATGTAAGTCGTAAATACTTTTTAAGCTTTTTTTCCAAATTTTTTGTGTATTCGCTAAATGGCTCAAATAAAACGTAACATGACATTATTATAGAAAATAAGTTTTAATTACACAAAACTATTCAAATGACGCTTCTCTTATTTAAGATTTATACTTAATTTTAAAAATAAATTAACATTTTTCATTTTCATATATGTAAAAATATATACATATTTATATGCATGTATTTTGCACCGCGGGATCATAAAGCGAGCCACATCTATAATTTTGAAATTTTCGCGAATGCTTTCGCCGTCGACAATACACAATAAATATTTTCCGGGCGATCGGAAAATCGTGAGAGGAAATTCTAAATTTATCGTACGTGGTATTTTGAAATGTAGAGTCAGGCCGCATCGCAAAATAAACTAACCTGTTCCCCAACTGGCCCGCGCGCCGTGCAAAATTCTACAAGGGGACTGAATAATTGAGCGCGCCTGGCCAGTGTCCATACGGCCCTTGCAGAAAGCACTAGCACGGCTATGTTAGCCACCCACTCAACTTTAAGGAGCTTTTTTAAAGCTGTCGCGCTGCAGGTGGTATTGCGTGTCCTCATTGGTATTGGTATTGGTATTGGTTTAAATAGTCAAGGGTTGTAAAAAGAAGGGGGGATTGTTATCATTACTACTGTTTTTTTAAAAGTTATTTCCTGTTTATAATACAGGTCGTTTGTTTGGTATGGAAAAACCTCAAGGTTAAAGTTATCCCGTTTTTAATGAAATCGTTACATGGTATTAACGAACGATGGTGAAAACTTCAATCGAATCTAAATATATTTCAAGTTCCATTCTGTTTGTAATCATAACAACACAGAACTGAACAAATGAGTTTTTGAAAAGTGTTACTTATCATTCTTATGGTGTTAACTGTCGATTATTGGTGGGACGATATTTTATTCATAAAGATGGAATACATTTTGTAACACTTAATCGAGAAAATTTATTATATTATATTACCGGCTGGGATAAGCTAACGAGTATTTTCAATTGACGACCCGCCATTCAAAAATGACCGTACTAAAAATTGTGTTTTATTTTTATTAATATACTTACCGTTTTTGCTACTAACTAACCTGAATTGACAGAAAATCGTTGTGAATATTATATTTTCGTGAATATTCATATTAAAAATTGATTTTTAGATTTTTGTTACAATTATTCCAGTTTAATGTAATAATTTGGATTTCTTAACATACAACTGAACATAAATTTTCATTAATTATACATAAGCTATGCGTAGTTTCTCATCGTTATTTTCTCTCATAATATCCATACCAGTCATTCATTTTTGCTATGTACACAGTACCATGGAAATGAATTTCTTTCACTGTTGAGTATATTTTCGAATGGAAAGCAAAGATACGTTTGAATATTGTAATTATATGGATAAATTTGACCCAAGCCAAATATAAATCAATTCCCTTTACCAATGTTTGTTCTGCATGTAGGGATTGTATTACCATATTTAATGCCGGTGTTATAAAAATACATCAAAATGAGTAGAGCTTACTTTTTTATTTATGAAATCAAACATAGTGTTGAAAATGCCAAATTTAAATTATAAATTACTGACAGTGAACGTCATAAGTTGCAAGCCAACGAAAAAAAATAATCTATCAAATCAATTTTTTTTTATCAATGCACTTAGAACCGTAATTGAGAAATCTATAATAGGTGACATTTTAAAAGAACCAAAGCGTGATCATTTATACTCAATATCGAAACAACGGTATGGTATAGTTATTGCAACCGGTATCGGTATTAAAGTAGTGAAAAGATATCTTAAATAAACCGATTCCAATTTAGTTTATACCGGTATTGCTATCCCCATCTGCATGCGCCTGATAAGACTTTGACTCAATGATGTGCTCAACATGGTATATATAAGATTTTCAATTGCACTGCTTGAAGATTAAGTATGTGAAAAGTTAAAATTTACTACAGGGCCCTTGACTTTACATGTGGCGTAGTGAAGTTCAAAGAAACTGAATCAATAAGTCAGTGAAACTATGTTCATATAATAAATGAGTTCATTGCTAAAAAATATGATGGGGGCAATCGAAATCAACACATTTAAAATAAAAAATTGAAAAAGGTACTAAAATAATTATAAAGATACAGACTGATCACGCTACTTATGCGCTCAAAACAGTGACACTGTGAGAATGTCCTGAATGACGCCCACAAAAAAAAGATTGCCGGAGTTCGAAAATTTCTATTTCCCTAATTTGATATATACTGAACGCGGGAGGTGGATTCTTATGTCAGGGGGGAGAAAATTTATTTAGTATTAACGGCTGACGCACACTCGAGTGAACTGTTAAAGGAGTCAGAGTGAACCTAACCATCAATGATATATTATATTTGTGAACCTTATAATGGTTGAAAAAAGAATGTAAGATTTTTTAGTAACTAGCTTGATAAATGGGCAATTTCTGTTACTGATCTGTAACCAATCATAGACGGAAACTTGTTTTATACGTTAAGTATTGAAAACTTAATTTATTAAAAGAACGCGTAAAACATGACTATTGTGATTTATTCAAAAAAACGAAGGTTATTGACGGACCAATAAATGATTTAGTGACTGACTAAGGGGCAAAATACGAATTGTCAATCAACATTAAGGTGATAAAGCAAATCATTCATTTATATTTCATTGAAATATAGCCAATCTGCGTGACATAAGATGAATCTTCAATGAATTCGACGAAGGATATTCTTTTTTCAAATTTGATTAAAAAGCTTTTCTTGAAAAGTAATGTTATGCAAAGTAAATCCTAACGGAATACGTTTGGAGTGCAGTCGTTTTGTTTCTTTGGCGCCGTAAGTATAATTGCAAGAGAAAATTCACGGCACATCGCCCTCCGCCACTTGGCCAACCAACTAAACAACAATAAACAAATTATTTCGTCTTGTAATGCATTTTCCTTCTTGTTTCATTTCCAGCAACCTCCATTTGCGCTAACAGAATCACTGATGTTGCACTCCACCCGTACAGCATGTTCTCGAAAATTAACTTACATGAAAATAAGAAAGACCCTCACAGATAAAGGTAATGTTAAACCCTCTGTCGGGAATGAGATTTTCATCAAAATTGCAGTGCAATCATTCTTAAGAGATTACTTTAAATTTACTGATACGAATGGGAGATAACGAGGAAGTAAGTTTACTTATGTATGTTCTTATATGCATAGCAAGTATCACTCGTTATACGTAGAATATAACACAATATTTAACATTTATTCAATAAGAATGTTATCAATACACAGTTGTAGTCATGTAATAAATTCTCTTGTGGTTTTCGTTTGCTATTATTCCCCACAGAGTGTTCGAATCCCGTAATGGACATGTTCATATACATATTATTAAGTGTCTGTGGTATTCTTCTAACGCCATTACTAACGGACTATTAGTTTCGTTATATGAGTTTTAAAAAATGAGGTTGAACAGATGACTTACAAGCTTTTTTAATGATACGTTTTGAACTTTAATGAAATGACTTGAAACGGAGAATGGCATAATAAAACTCTCAATTGATAAAATATCGATCGAAGAAAATAGATTTAAATCACCTATTATTAATAAAAAATAAACTCCTAACGGTTTTAGTATATTTTTAGGCTAAGAAAATGGGCCTTCGTTTTCGATTTACCGATAAATAACATACACAAGATGCACGTGAAATTAATTGCAAGCCATGAGGTGGTTGATTAAATATACCGATATACATGCAGCGCTCATTTTTTTCTCTATTGTCAAAAAATAATGAATGTGTTTATCTGAACGAATTAATCAATATAATAATTTATGATGACTAACACTAATTTTCTATTTTTCTCAAAGAGCTGGTAGATGTAGAGGTAGAATGATGTAATTTTCTTGTTGTAAAAAACAAACATTTTCTCTGAGAGAAATATAAAAAAATACTTCATGAAAACTTATAATAGTAATAAACACCGTGTATATAAATTCAATTTATTTAGTGCATGTATCTTCTGGTGTATATTTTAAATGCAGCATTAGACGTTGCAGTTTTCTCCGGAGAACAAAATCACTAAGTAAGATAATTCAGCAAAGTTAATCACCATTACTTTGGTTATAAATTTGCATGCATAAATTGAAGGTAATGCAAATATTATGACGTCAATATACATACATATATACACCAAAGATTGTGGCTTTCTTTCATGCTTATCCAGTGGAATTGTTTATATTTTAAATGTATAAGAATGGCAAATGCGAGATTTTATGTTTGACGAATAATAGTTTTTCTATACGCTCGCAATACTATCTTAATGATATAATCGAGACGTATGGCGAGCTTAAATATGAATATTAAAGAAAACTGAAACCAAACAATATCATGATTAATGATAACTACTTGAGAAAGTTATGATGAACTACGTAGTATTATTGAGATTTATAATATTGACAATGAATAATGGATATAATTAAATTAGAATTTTTTGAATTTTGTACATTTCCATGAGTTTTGTCGCTAACGACCAGGTTTTCGCCTTTCGGCATCTTCAGGCATTCCAAGTGCACGGATGTACTTGAACTGACGCGTAGTAAACAGTTTGTATTGTTTATATACAAAAATATAAGTAGGTCACTAAGTTAAAAGGTTATTAAAATGTAAATTAGCGAAATTTGAATGAATACAAGTTTCCATGATTTAAGTGGGTTTGTTATAATTACGGGGATTTTTGAAAATATTAATGACCAGATGATAACATAAGAATATTTAAAATAAATCTAGGGTCCTATCCGTCGTCTCGTTAATGAGTTGATTGATTTTAAGCCTTTATTATTATATTACATTAATGATAGTAAGTGAATTGATATTTAATAATAGCAAGTGCTTGAATTGTAAATAAATGACAATTATTAATAAATGACAATAAATTAAAATTAACAATTATTTAAAAGGGTACAACAATGGTGAACTAGGCAAATATAGTTGCTCGTTCAAAATTGGCAGACCGTTGAGCTGAGCTCGATTAATCTCTAAGATTTCTTGATAAAATAGTTTAAACTCACCCCTGTTAGTATGTAACAACTTAATGCCTGAGTCAAAATTAAACGTATGGTTTTCAAGAATTAAATGGTTGGCGAAGGTGGAGGTATCTTTTTTTAAGCGAAAAGCGGCTAAATGCTCAGCCACTCTTATATTTAAGGTTCTAGCAGTTTTACCAATATAAAATCTGGGACACTCACTACACTGCAATCTATAATATATAATTACATTGCGGTAACGGTGGATTTGCTGTTAAGCTTTGTTATCTTGACCGATTGAATGACCGCAGAATCACGGTAGCATTATCACTACATATACGATTTTTTGTAAGTCGATTTTGAAAGGGGAGAGTTGTGCTAAATATTACTATTAATAAATTACGAATACGTCATACGAAAAGCGAGTATACCTAACTGAAAGTTTTCAATGTACAATTTCAGCACATTTTATTACACAGCATCTAAGTATTGGGTGATTGCTCGTAAGACACTCGAAGCTATCATTAATTTATTTGAAAGCGTTCAACGCTACTTACTGTACTACGAGATACGTCCAGTTAGGGTTGTACACCTTCAGCAGGTATAGATTGTATTATTATTATTGTAGGATTCGAAAAAATCCGTACAATTGAAAATAATAACTGACGATAAGCATCCTCAGTTGAAACTTCAATTTCAAATTTGAATCGTTTAAGTTTTATATATTTATATAATTTGCTTCACTAACCACCTTAATGTTCTTATTACATTAATGATTACTAGCTGTCGATTCGACTTCACTTGAATTGCAATACGTACGTCATAAAATAAGTGTCAACAAATTCTTATTTGAAGAATATTTAAAATACTAGCCGGGCTTCATTTGCCATACATTTATATTTGAATAAGTGATTCCTTCCACTGTATAACCTCAAACACTGACTTGTTATACACGTAGACAATGCCTTGCTCTTATCTCGGACCCGTATTTTGGACCAGGTCTTATCGGCATTCCTATTCAGCCTAAAAAGGGAATTTTCGATATGCGGGTAGATTAGAGGTGCTTTTGTAGCCAACGATATCTTTGATGGTGATTCAATATAAACCGATAACGGCGCCTCTGTTGTATTAATAGTAATATCATATATGTATGTATGACCATCGTTAGGGTATTCCGTAGTATATATTTTTCATATTTGTAAGCGTTTTTTGATGGTATCATTTTGAGGTCGTGACGCTCTTTTTTTTAAATTTAAATAGTTTGCTATCTTGAGAAGAAAATAAACTATTTTCTATTTTAAACTTGTCATGCAAATAGGATAAATGCTCGATATTCTTGAATATGCTACATGCCTGCGGATTTTATACATTTAATATACACCATGCAATTATCGTGTTTCCAATCACAAAACCGCCATTGTCTTATTAGAATATTTAATCTAATACATATGTATAGTATTGGATTTTTTTGTTTTGTTTGTTTTATAAATTACAAGTATTCGAACCCGGCTTCGCTCGGACCAGTTTGGGGTTATGTTCACCTCGGCGCGTAAATTCAGACGGGCCAAGTTGAAACAACTGGCAACTTAATGACCAACAATGCAAAAGGGAATTACAGACCCACAGACATACATACGCCGTTTCGGTTTTATATATAAGATATTTTGGTTCATATGAAACTACTCGAGTACTCGAGTATTTTGTAAAATGTACTACTCGATACTTGAGTAATTGGAGTCTCTACACACACATTGATAACGAAACAAATTTACCGTCGAAACTTTCGCGAGCGAAATCAATTCGTTTGTTTGAACTTGCAACAACAATGCAAAAGGGAATTACAGACCCACATACATACATACGCCGTTTCGTTTTTATATATAAGATTAAGTTAACATTTTGTCGATTTAATACGATTCAAAATGCAATATCCACAAATCTTAAAAATATATTTACTAAGCACACGTATATCTTGGTATGTGATTCCAAATTTAAGCAAATAATTACTTTTTAAAAGTAATTTATACATATATAAATGTATTCTTGTATAAAACAAATAGAAACGCAACATTTGGTTGAAAAAACTCAAAACACAACGTATTTTGCCATTGAATAAGATATTATTCATAACTTAGAAACAGCTATTATACACACGTATTTTAGCGTTTTCTAAAATTCACAACTTAAGATATTTATCTGATAATCAGCACCAAAAAAGAAGATATTTCATTCAATATATCTTTATCTTGTCCATAAAAAAAATACTGGATGCCTGTTCTACTTGATAAAAAATACCATTACGTGTGTACTCACTCTCGTAGCGTCGGAGATTTATATCGAAAAACTTTGCGCATTTTTTCCCTTCGCCGTGTTGAACTTTCCCGGCGTCACTGTCATAAGATATCTCACTTGATGTCCCGAACCTTTTTTTAACCGACGGCAGGAAAAAAAAACCAAATCAAAAAGTTTGAAAGCGAAATCGCGGGACGGCTCGTGACACGGGTGAAAACTTCGCGGAAATCCACGTGTAAGATGAACACGGGAAACGTAAGCCCGATGACTTGATATGGAGATGGTCCCTAGTATTGATTGAACTGGCATTGGCGTGATCACATTTTCAGTTGACAGAACTTAATATAGTCAACGCGAAATGATAACTTGCTTTAAGCCTGCCTCGATCGGAAAACGTACGGCAAAATGAAGAAGGCGATATTATAAATTATGACGGATCGCCGATCTTTTTTTTTGAATACTATTGAGTGGTTAAATTTAAGATGTCATCTGAAGGTGATTGATCCAGCTTCAATATCAATTTAGAATTTATTTATGTCTTTCAGCATCTTAAGTTAAATTCAACTTGTCAACTCGAGCTCATTCATGTACGCGAATACTCGAAGTTACCCAAAAGCGATACCCGGTCGTTAGTGATAAAACTTACGTAAGTATTAAAAATTTTGTCCATGATGAAAATTGATGGATTAAAAGAAACAATTTTAAAAATTAATAAAATGATGAATGGATGGTTGGAAATTGACATTTCCGTTATAAGTAGGAAAAGTGTATATTTTATATTTATATTGCCGGGAATTAAAACTTTGAGCACGAAAAATTTTTAGCATTCAAAATAAATTCGAAAATAAAAAGTTTTGTAGTGTTTCTGTAAAAGCAATAGCTAAATACGGTATGTGAAGAGTACACATAATTTAAAATTAAAGAAGGCAGCGTTTTAAAATATCAGATAAATAAATTAGATTTTTTTTTAAGTTTTTCTTCTTTCAGAGATACGCTCCAATTGACCTATAAGGTCAAAAAAGTGTAAATAATAAAGTTTCTTCACAGATTTGTTCCATTTCCTTTGCCCTCCAGTGGCAGCTGTTGCGGTGGGATCTTTTCCCTCGGTGACCCCTTTGAACTTGTTAAGGGATTAGAGTTAACACTCTTCCCATATTGCCACCGCCCGCTGCCATTGGGGGAGAAAAAACCCTTTACTTACTTATCTTGACAGGCAGAAATTTACGTTTCACGTTACTTTTGATGCACGTAAACTTTCGCTAAGGAAATTTTATTTTGCCTCTTTTACGCCGGTTAAGCTCACTCGACACTGAAAGAAAAATCACTGACCGGCTTTATGGAAGTTTGAGTAAGATATATTATACATTTATCATCCATGCCTACTTCAACATCGTAGCATTGAGACTATAAAAGAAGCAGTTGAAATAATTAATAAGGCAAACACTTTATTATCAAGCACAGCGAGGAAAAATAGATACAGTAATATAAAATAACTATGATTATTCCACGTGTTGTGCTACTAACTATGACACATGTTTCGCATCTTTCAGAGGCATCTTCGGACTTACTATCGCAAAGTTTGCTTAAGTAATGCTTTTTTTAAGTTAAGTTAAAGTAAAGTTTGCTTCAGCGAAACACGTGTCACAGTTAGTAGCACAATACGTAGAATAATCAAAGTAATTTTTAATTTTATATTAAATTGAACTTCCACAAAGTTACCGCCGAAACCATCGAAACAATCGATACAGTAGATTAAGCGCGATATAAAGTGGCAATGGATAAAAGTTTACGTATTGAAAAAAAGCAACGCTCATTTTTAATGGGTGAGTTTCCTAAATCATAACATACATATATACTTTATCTTGATTTTTTTACCAAGCAGCTGATTCTGTTTACACACTCTGAAATGTTTGATTTTTGATTTTTTTCTCTCTTACCGGAATGCAGTTAACCATCCATGACAGGAACATTAATATGTATTGATTGAGTAGGCATTTACTCGGTAGAACTCCACTATAATACGGTAAGAAAAATAGCAATTTATTCTAGTTCTACATAAATTATTTTATATATTTGTTGATAGCTATTTCGGCTTACGCCTTCTAGTTATATAGTTAAAGATTGCAACTTATACTACTCGTTTAGGTACTAAATCTAAGTAGTAAGAAAATAATTGACATAGAACTTCATAGAACAAAGCACTGATTCTCCATTGAAAAAATGTAATTTATTAACACACGTTTAAGTAGGTGAAAAGAAACTGTTCATTCGCAGCAACATTTCATTTCATTCAAATTTGGAAAGCTCGGTATAATGTTAAATTTTTTTAGCTGATACTGGGGAAATACAGTGTGATTTAAAAAATAATGACTTGGTATATCAGAGCTTGTATATGCAAACTTGTCTCAATTTTTCGGAAAAATCGTCATTCAGAGCGTTCATAACACGGAGTTAAAAGTATTCAAGTGTGGCACGATGTCCAGAGTAAATGCAAAATCACAAATCCCTAATCATAAGTATCAGGAAAGTCCGTAACATTCTTCAATTACAAAAATAAATTTATATTATTTTTTATATCCCGAACTTTTCGAAGCACTTTTTCCAGCAAAGCCATCGAATTTGACTGTGAAAAGGAATATCTGTATACTCACTCAATATCGTGAAGAATTTTTATTTGATTTTCAATATTTCTTTAAAAAAATATGAAAAATTTATTCTTACTTGGAATTAAGATTTATGATGGCGGGCCGCAGTTTAAAGGCTAAAAAAAATTATAGTGACACATAAATCAAATTGTAAGATTTAAAAAATAGAATGAATAAACTAATCTGGTCCTGATATGAAATTCTTTCTAAATAAATAGCTTTTCTTCTAAATTTTTACACTTCACACATTAACCTTCATCATCCTTTAGCTCTTTAACAAATGTGCATTCAAAACAAAGTCAATGCTATAATTAAAAAAATATATACATTTAAGAGCAGTTTGAATCATTGTTTTCCTACGATTATTAAAGATAGTCATATTATGTTAGTTACTTGCCGAAGTTGTTAAGAAAAGAATGTCACCCAATTTATCATTCAAATTGATTAATATTTCGACTATGAGATTGTTTCAGAACATCGACTTTTAAGTTTTGTTAAAAACCGTGTTACACAATAATGATTCAAAAATTAATTTTGATCACATAACAGGACGGGGTCTATTCAAGTGTTCCGGATATTAATTTCATCGTTTAACTTTAGAACCGAAGCTATAATTAATTTAGAACGGTTTCTCTGTAGAAATTTGTCACTGTCGTCAGCATTTTCCTTATCAAATTGAGCGCTCGAACCATGTATTCTGTTTTGTTAGGCCCATTCATAACACAACTCCGCTAATAAATTGGCCATTACAAAGCAACCGATGTAGTATTGTTTTCAAAGACAGCCACCCGAGTGGGCCGTTTCCAATTACTACTTCTAAATATTTACGACCTTTTTAATGTTTATTGCTTTTGCAACTTAAACAAATAAATATAAGGGCAAATCGTTGATGTGCTTTAATATAACAAATATTATGATAACATAATCACATAAAACTTCTTTTAAGGGTTGATAAAATACATAGTGGTATCAGTTAATGTCGTTTTAACAAAACTACTAGATTCATAGTCTCTTTTGTATTTATTTCTAATATGATTTTCCCGTTTCACGTACAATATTATTGTTTGAAAATGTACAATCAACTAAGAATTAGAAATAATGCCTACTGTAGTGCTAAATATTCTCACAATCAAATTCGTCTGATGGTCACATTTGATTAGTTACACGACCGTTGTAAAAAGCAATTTATCAATTTAAATTTCATATTAGTATTATAAATATAAATCTATGAATAAAAAATATATTTTTGTACACATTACACAATTCTGTTAACTGGTCAGGACTGGTTTCACTTACACGTCAGTTGAAACTCAATCGTGAGCTAAAAATGTCCAACGATGTCGAAAGGCGAAACCCGGGTGGATGGCGACAAAACTCAAGCGGATGGAAAAAAATCAAATGGAAAAGTACAAAATTCGTACAATTTAAATTTGATATTGAAATTCCAGCAAGCACCTTCATTTGTAATGCCCAATTATAATCATTATCCTGTATTTGAAATAAAAACGTCCTAACCGAATACACAACATTGCTTGCAAATATTGTAAAGCAGACAAATATTATTAATGTAAGTATTTCAGTACGTGAAAGTTAAATAAAAGCTTGGAACGTTATTTAGTATACACTGAAGACGCATGAGTGAGTTTCTCAAATTTCTTAAAAAATCTTGGCATGGTGCAATGTGAAATTTTTAAGACTGATGCTTAAAAGAAGTCTATCTTGGAGATTTAGCTGAAATCTATTCGAATAAAAGAGTCTTTATGTATGAACCTTTTCATACACCAGTATAATGACTTTGCGAACGTGATGCACTTTTCTACAAAGTAAATAAATTGACTACTCATATCTAGAATGAAATTTATTCGATTTAGTGTTACGTTTTCTTTTTGATATGATATTTGTTCACTATTTTCAAAGAATGATTCACTGGTAATAAAACCGTAAAATTGTGTTCGAAGGTAAATCATCGTAGAATGGGCCCTTTTAAAAAATAGCTCTAATATTTTTTAAATATAAAGTACATTCAAAAATCACAAATTATAAGTTTATTGCTTTTGTATTGGAAAAAAATTAAATAGGGAATTAGCAAAGAAGTCAACTGAGTGAGTTATAATGAGTGATAATTATATTAAAGGGTTAAGTATGATAACTCTATGGTCAAAATTTTTCGGCATATTTTTTTCAATTTATATTATCTATTTGTCTAAAATAAACCGTTTAAATTGCAGAGGTAACAGAAAATAATATTTATAATTATTGTTGATTAAAATAAATTATTAATCCAAATATTAAAAATGAATTCCATATAGGTAAGTAAAGTTCATATTTCAAAGTCTATTTCTTTTCCCACCAGTCTATTCATTCTCGGATGTTTATCGCATTATTAGTAAGGCGCCCGTAGGAACTTGTGATAAATTTGATGGCATTACTTTTGTTGTATACGAACGAGTCCAGCTTCGCAAACAACTCCGAGAGCACGCAGCAACCAGCTGTTATAAATTCACTGTCATCCGCCGCTCCTAAACGACCTAGCTGGGTCTCGTTAGGACGGGGATCTCTACATTAATACTACATGTCGTCATTATTCGCTCATCAAAATATCGTAATACATTATGAAAAGCGTCCTTCATCACACACCTTTTCTGATGCATTATTGTCATCATTAGAACTTGTCACTCTCTTACGGCAATTAAATGTACAGTACAATTAACAAACAAGAAATTTTCAAATGCTTTAAAAACGCGGTAAAATCCGTATAGTTCAGGGATTGTTAAAATCGCTTTCTTCCGTCATATAATGCTGACAAAAAATGGTTTAGAATAATAATTATAATAGAAATAGTTCAGCTTTAAACAATATATTTTTTAAAGCAACGTCCATTGCATAAAACAAGCATATTGTAAAGATTAATGCCACAACATTACCCACCTATAAATTGATATTGATTGGTATTTTTGAAAATTGAAACATTTTTAATTTCTTATAGATGTTGAGATACAATGCGTTTTTATATTACTTATATAGCCCGAATTCTTCACTTCACATGAAGATAGTTTGCTTAGAAGATTGATTACATTGCATTTGACAAAACTGTGTTTACGATACGCAGACGTGTGCTTTCACAAAACTTCAACAAGAGTAATCTTATACTATCTTATAGGGTATGTATATCACATTTGATTTACGCCGATTCGTACTGTGCTATATTGATTTTTTTTACAAAATTTTATTATCGATATCGTTTTCAACAAATACGAAACATCAACAAATTTTCAAAAATTGGTGAAAAATTTGTAAAGAAGAAAGCAGTGGAAGAAATTCATGATTAAATTCTTTTCAGACGTCCGAAAGGTCTGAAGGCAGCGAGGTCGCTCATAGTATACTAGTTAAGAACAAAATTAATCTGTCTGTTTGGTTTCATCCGTTTTTGGAAATCTGTAGTACTTTTCATCAACATTATACAAACATTAGAGGCAGATTGAATTCGATAGAATGTAACAGATAATTAATAATGCTTAACTAATGTTTTTAAATATAGTATTATGCATACTTCTACATTATTTGTATGAAATTTGTTATTCGCCATGGATTAGATATCCCTTGTAGCATAACAGTGAGCGCTACGTTAAGCAATCATAATATTTTAAATTAAGTCCTGGCAAGTTTACTAATTTAAGATTTCGATTAAAGATGCTTGAAGAAATTTCAATATAAAATTTAAATCGTTTGAATTTTGTACACATTTTGCGCCTTGGTTTGATGTCAATAAATATGAGCTAAATACGTTCATGTGTTAAAAATGAGGTTTCTTAATATTTATTAGAAAAAAAATGAATACTTTATCACTATCTGTAACGAAATTATAAATAATTAACTTATTAATGTCCGCCATATGTAGATTTAAAAAATGTTTTACCAGCAGTTTTTTTGTATTTTATTAAAGATTTGTGACTACATATTTAAAAAAATTCAATCGAGTTGACATACAAGTCAGCATTTTCTATATTTTTTGCACTCATTGTGTAACGCGAAAATGAAAAATCCTGAAAATTAACAGACGCTGTTGAATATAAAAAAAGTGATTACTGTTTTGCAAACACCGTTAACTTTTATATGTTTGATATTTAATGAGATACAATCAGCGCTAGAAAATTAAAAACACTGCAGATAGCAATAAAAACAACAATTATTTTTTATCTCGATGATTGCTCTCATAAAAAATCAATTATTGTTGATAAATTTAATAAAGCCAGACTTGTATATATTTTTTCCAGTAGCCGCAGGTAGTAACACCCAAAGTTTTCCGTTCAAATCAATGACGATGGAAAGAACTCGGATTCCGAACAAAATTTCAAAATATTTCTAATGCTAAGCGAATTTGTATTTTAGTGCCTGGGTTTCTGTACTGTGACCGATAGTCAGATTTTCCGAAAATACATACCTATCCAATTGCAAAAATGTAACTAACAGAGATTTCTCTTTCAATCCTACATCATATTTGACAAGAGTTATATTTTTTTAATATCCTGTTCTCAATGACGATCAAACATACTGTTCATGTGGCGTTTTCATGCGACTTTAAGAAAAATAATTGAGTAAGCCAATCCCTCCTTTCTGAATGGTAAATGAATAGAATTTAAATATTAAGAAATTTTTAACTAATCACTCTGCCAACACTTTTAGTGGGTGAAACTGCATGACAGAATCACCAATATCTACGCCACGGTTAAAAGTAAATTTATATAAATGATTATGGCTTAATATATGTCTACATACTTTTAATTTTTGTGGACCTGAATTTTCTGAAATAAATATCTTAGCTGAAAATATGATAGAAAATTATATTATTATACTCTTTTATAGCATCAATTTACAAAAAAAAAACAACATAGAACTCGTTTTTCAAAATCAATACCGATGTTTTCCGGTGTACGGTTAGTTCTTAAGGAAGCCCTCAAATTAGACGAACAAAATCTATCAGCAGACATTTATCGTAGTATTCAATTCAGATAGGCTGCTCTGGTAATCTTAATGATGTATTCGAATTCGCTGTATCGCAATACCCCAAGATGGGGTTCTTCAATCAGAACGTCTCACCCAAAGTTGATGATGTGTACGAGACTCGGTTTCTAAAAGCCGACAATCCTAAAGTGTATCAGTGAGTTGAGGAAATGTTAAAACTTCACTATTATATAATGGAAAGACTTTCTTAGGTTTTTTTAAAGATAAAGATAAAAATCTCCAAGACATACAATGATTGTGTGGATGTTAAGGGTATCCATATATAATACATGAACATGACATGACAAAATATGATAAGGTTTACTGCAGTTAGATCCAAGAGTATAATGGAATATTTTTTTTTTTTTTTACATTGATGGATTTGTTTTAACTATGGCGTGGATAGATTATTGTTGTTCAAACTAATGTAAATGTAAATAGATAATCTTATTTTTGTTACCGAGTGTTATCTATCTCCCACTTTTTTGCTCTAGAGCCGTTTGAATTTTCTTTTTTGACCATGTCCGCATGAGAAAGAATCATGATGTATGTTGTTACCAAAGTTTTTATTGATAGAAAATTTATCGATTCTTATACACAAAAGAAAACTAAATGAAAAAAAATATAATGATATTACAAGAGCAAACCGTTACGTTATTGTTAAGATATATTTTTGATCAATATGTCAGATGAAATTTCAAAGGTAGCTGTCAAATTTATCGAAAATTCATTTAAGCTTCATTCTATAAATGCTTTTATAAAACCAATTGATCTACTAAGCTAGAAAAAAAGCTGTGCTGAGTAGAATATCATAAAAACAAATGTCTCAGAGTCTACGGAGAATAAGAAATGTTTTTCTTGATGTATTTTAAGCTTAAAATAATGAAACAATATTTGCTATACTTTGTCTGTTTAGATAATATAAAAAAAACTTGAAAGCTTTACGTATGTATTATGTTTTGAGACGGTAGCAGCTTTTTACTGGTACACATTGTGATAAAGTAAATTGGGTTCTGCAAAGTGTATTTTTGAATTTATTTGTTGTGAATAAGGGTGAAAACATCGTTGAAGATAACACTACATTTTTTATACGTCTTAGCACCTCACGAACTTTTCGATGAGCAGTCGAGAAAAGTTTAGCCATTCCATTAAGTACTGTAAAACATGCATGTGAACTGCTTGAAATACAAACTGAAAAACTTTATTCAGCATAACAACAAGATGAAATTGAATAGCGAGTAGACCCCGGAACGGTAATTTTCTTCCTTTACAATTTCCACAGCGACAATATAAAATTACTTTTGTTTCCGCGTTCAAAAGTAAAGAAAACACATTTTTGCACGAGGAAAGTTTGTTAACATGAATTTAAAAAAAAAAAACAAAAATGAAGGGCAAAATAATGCCACTTGCCACCTTGAATTTTTACTGATGGATAGATCAACTGGACGCCTGGGGCCGGGGTCTTTCAGCAGGAAGGGGATATCAAGTGTTAAATTATACAAACATGGCAAAGAAATTCTTTTATTTTAAACAGCGTGCAATTAAAGCGTACACATTTTCAGATTTGTATTTTACTTTGTTATTCATCACAAGGGAAATTCAAAAGGGTAAATTAATAACTCGGTGGTGGTAAATTAAAATAGCAATATCAAATTTAGGAATAATACCGCAAATAATAATTATTATAATAAATTCTTCAAAAGCTACCCTGAGAGTTAAATATACACGCAATGAAATCATTAACGATATCAGCTCTACTTTGACCTTTTTGTAATTGACTATTATGAGAAAATACGACGACGTAGGAAGAATAATGTAGTAGTTTCAAAATTTTTGGTAGGTATATAAAGCGTATTATTTTAGTTGGTAATATCGGTGAGCGGTCCTTAAATTTTCAACAAAAATAATTCTCATCAAATAGATTTAAAACAAATATATATTTTTTTAACGTGAAATTTCGTATTATTGTATTTCCACGTGGCATGATCGATTCTCCTTCGGTATAAATATATTATTATAGCCTAAAAAAGCACTGGAAATTTAAATATAATATATTATATACATTTATTTGTAAGATGAGCCAGATATTGTTGAAGAGGTTATAAAATTCTTTCATTACGTCGGGATGTTGATGAATTCCTACACACAAAGTGACTGAAGTAAAATGTAAATATTTACAAATAAAAGAAACTTGCTTCTAAACTTAGCCAAGTAAGTTAGTTTTAATATACATAAATAAGCTTTTGAAAGTTGAAGTTCATTCATATACCGCCCCACCTGTATAAATATTAGCGCAAGCCGGATACGCAGGTGCGGTTTGCATAAACTGAAAACCGAACGCCGATGGCTTTTCGCATGCGAGAAACTTTTCAGTCATTAAACTGATATTACATTGGTATTTCTACATACAACAGATAACAGGATTTTACCTTGACAATTGAAAGCTAGCTATAAATAAAGTATAAATTTTCATATTCTTCAATTAATTAGTAAAAATCACATTACAAAAAAGCCCCAGAGTTTATTGTTTTTCTCGTGTAAAAAAAAATACCTACATAAAAATATTGACAAAAAATTCCATTGAGTAAGTTCCGACAAAATGTATTTAATCTCACTATCGACTTCATTCAAGGTAATGTCGTTAAAGATATTTGCACTGACACAATAATTGAGAGGCACATTGGAAGAAGAAACAATTCGTGCCCAAGATTTCCCAGACAATCATTAAGAACATACAGTTAGATAATCTAAAGAATGGCAGAATTCTCATATTTTGGACTTAACATCTAATGGAAAAACACACGTTTTGTGCGATGGTTCTTTACATTGCTTATTCATCATTTCTTTTGTTTTAATATTTTATTGAATAAATTAAAAATCTGTTCTGCAGTCACTTTAAAGTAATTTTTACTTACGATTTTGTTTCGATTAAAACGTTTGTATTATAAAAAAAAATATATGATGAGCGATTTTAAAGTTTATTTTGATCTAAATGTTCATAAACGATCACTATCGTTGGTCTATGGATGAGAAGGTCAAGAATCACCGCAGAGATAGTAATAGGTACAATTTTTTTAATAAGATTCAACTTTGTCCCGTTGGTTTTCGTTTATACAACAAAATAGTGGGAAAAAACGAATACCAATTGAACAACACGCGTTTAATTAATGATTTAATCAAAAATAAATTTAATAAACACAATCCCTTGACTAATTGATATTTTTCCGTCTCAGGTTGATAATAATGTCTACCTTTCAGGGAATGTTTCTCAGAGTTTGTTGTTTCTATGATTAAGCAAATGTCCCTTGAGGAACAGAATCATAAAAATAGACAGCTCTCTTTTACCGAGAAGCTCAAGAAAAGCAGTTACACGCTCAGGACTCTTTTCAAAGAAAAAAAATAAAGCATATTTATAACTCGAGTCATCATTGAAAACTTTTCAATTTCTGTTTAAATGTTATGTATTAAAGTTTTAAGCTCTACAAATTTTTCTAGTTTTATTCGAACATTTATTAACTCTTCCAGCATATTTTTTATTCAATTGAAAAATCTTTGACATGTTTTTTATTGATTTGTCAAAATAAATTTGTTGATACTTTTGCGAATTTAAGATGAACCACATAATGAGTTAAAAATTCTTATTCTCTTTTCTAAAATGAAATTCTACCAACGATTCATAATAAAGAAATTTTACTTTTAATAAATACTTTTAATGTGTAAAATTTGAATTCTCGGTGCAAAATATAAATCAGCCAAATGTGTTTTATTGATTAAATAAATCGATGATTCGAGGTTTTTAATGTTAATTATTATTATATTATGTGGAAAGAATTAATAACTTAATAACGAATGAATTACCGCAAATGTTATTATAAATTTCTTATTTTATAACGAGCAAGACTAGTTTTGCTCATTGCCAGTTTTTGAACAAGATTACCTTTTATCCAGTTGAAAATTTCTGTGATATTTTTCTTCAAAATTTTTTCAATATTATTCCTTCGACAATAGCATCCCAAATTCTACCAAAAATATATTAATGTTGTCGAAAACAAAAAATATTTATCGTTAAAGTAATTTATTTTTAAACAATATAAGTTACTTTAAATTTATATAATATATTCAAGCAGAACGTTTTCTACAACAGAGAGGGACATAAAAAAGATTTTGAGCGACATCTCGCTCGTACTTAATTTGTATGTAATGTAGATAAGTTTTCTATGTCAAACAAAATTGTATTTACTTTACCACGAATATTTCAGAATAACAATAAAATATAATCAAAAAGGGTATTCAATTCAATCAAGTTTGAAGATACTTTCTTTATTCCATTGGGTTTTTTTAATTCAACTACGCACGCCACTGCTAAAGAAAACGTAGATAAGTTAGAAGAAAATTTGAATGTGAAATATATCAGAGAATAATATTAAGTTTTCTTTTATGAAAATTTATTCAAAGGTAGAGAGGTCGTTTTGAATAGAGATACGCGTGTGTGTATGTAGATCTGATAAAATTCAACAGCCTCGATTTAGTTTAGTGAAAATTATACATTGAATGAATTGCAAATTTATTTTATTTCTCTTTATAATTGCTGATCAACTTAAACAAAGCATGATCATAAAGTGATCGAATCTTCAACTACTCAGCGTTGATAGTGAAACCAAAACCCAAAAACCATGAACAAAAATGTAAAGTTAGGCTTCGTTGCTAGGCTTTATAATAAACTTCGCAATCTCAAGGACGATTGATAAGTTAACATGGCCATAGGGGAAAAGGCAAAGGCTTAAAAAGCTCTCGTGTATAAGAAAAATCTGTGAGAAGTACTTGCGGAGGACCCGTGACAATATCTTTGTCGCTGTCAGCCGAAATTCGGTTGTTACTGTCATATTTTCCATGAGTTAGGTGGATATTCTTCCACAGTCAGCAACGAGCAGTTTCAGAAAAGACCCATGTTTTGTTTATAAGTTTTCAAGTTTAACATAAATACATTGTTTACATGAAAATTTCTAACACTTTGCAATTACAACGCGTGTCAGGGTTATCTGACGTTGGCTGATTATAAATGATTTCTCACACACAGCAGCTTTGAATATATTCTTTTTAATATGAAATCTCATCAGAGTATCGTATTAGTTTTACTGTTTCTTGAAATCGTAACACCGTTGATATTCTAGCAACAAGATAATCGAAATATCTTATTTACGCGGTGAAACTCAATTATGTTGATGGATAGAACGTTTTATTCTCAAGAGTGTGTCCGTAGTAGGAAAATACGTAACATTTTTGGCTGCAAGCTAAGAAGGTTTGTTTTTAGTTATTTATGTCATATACTATAAAAAAAACTCTGAATTATTATATATGAGTACAAAAAATGGGAAAAAATAGGCTAGGCTTTCGACAAGGGTTTTTTCAACAAAGATACATATATGAAATATTTCTAGACGGTGTATTTAAATATTTGACTGTAACGAAAATTCTTATAATACAATATTATTTATAACATGGAGATAGAATATTTTCGACCAAGCAACTTTGAAAAAGAAAGAGTAGAGTAAGACTAAGCGTGTAACATAATGTAATCAATTATTTATTAATTGCAAATTATGTATCAAATTGCAAATTTCTCACAGATGAAACCGATGGTTGCATAACCACCATATTCTTGTATGTAAAACAAAACACTGAAAATCATATCAAAGGTTGTGGGATTTAAAAAGTATATATCCCATTAAAACTATGAAAAAACACTGTATTACATTACATCTATTTTATTTACGATTGCAAATCGCACTTTATAAAAGAGCGACAAGATAATCCCTTCATAAAGTCTGCGCAAAACTTTGAAACATAAACATAAAGCTATTCTTTTGACAGATTAGTTAAAGCATATTAAAGTGGTTATAATTTTACAATGATATCTGTTGCGATACGATGGCTTGACTTGGAAAGATTACGGTAATAAAAATACCTACTAAATAAATTCGTTTTATGTGCATCATAAAAATACGTTTCTAAAAAACTTCTGTACTTTTACCACTCCGAGCAACTATACAGATAAGCTGAAATAATGTTACTGTAATTTGCAAACGCCCAAATGCGAACGCCCGAGCGAACTTTCTAATGCTAACTTATAAATATTATTTAAGAAGGGTTTTAAAGGAAATGTTTTCCCCCCAGTATGAAATTAACCTAGGAAAACTTTCAGCAAAAAGCGACAAGATGTATTGCGGACATTAAAAGAATTCGCGAAACATTTTGTTTAAATTTTGCACACAGAATAGTTTGTTCAGAACCTTAATGTTATTAGTTATAAGGTTAACATATAGATTCTGCAAAGTTTCATCCAATGGCGTAGTACCACATTACATTAATATTAATTCAATAGAAACCTAAAGAAGAATAATTTTATTTCATCACTTGTATTCTGTTATATGTTAAACTGTTTTAGCTATCGACGTATACACTGTAGAATGATATTTTACTAAACAATTAATACAAATTATTTCGTGTTAATATCAATTGTACAGAAGAATCAGAAAAGAATGTCAATAAAGATTTGCCTGACGTGAAAAGTCTTTTTCGAATAGTTTAAATATGAATTAATTATAATCGATTATCTCTCCTTAATTGAGATGGCACAAGGAAATAATATTCATCTCACGTTCATAAAATAATTTCATTTATAAAATTAGAGAAATATTTCAAAATAATAAACATTTTTTTTTTTAATCGTTTGAATTTTGTACTTTTCCGAGTGTTGTCGCTTACGACCCGTTTTCACCTGTCAGCTTTCACGATTCAAATTTTATCAAGCATTTTAGTCGAAATTCTATACTATATTTTTTTTCAATTACTAATAAAAATCATTTTTAATTTTACAAATATGAAGGAAAATCAAAGTTTACAACGTATAAGCGTAGATAATATTTAAAAGACTTTAAATTTTTTTTATTTGAAAACCGCTTTTTCACTTAGTAATATTGTGAACTATAGTTATTCGATTTTGTTGACCAAACATTCCAGAGCTATTTAAACTTTTTTAGGCTTTCCGATTCTATATTTACGCAAGCCAGTCTTGATACGGCGGCTTTAATTGAATAAAATAGCATCTGGGAAACAAAAGCATCTGTTCTGCGCCAGAAATTACATTATAGTTAAATAATAAAGACTGATGGAATTTGTCTATTTGAAATTCAGATTATTTCAAGTGAAGTGTGCAAAACCCCCAAGAATTTGAAAACACTTGTTAGGTTGATAAAATATTCAGTACCTCACAACAAATTTCTGTAAAATTCCTGGCATTTGATTGACGGCTGAATATTCGAAATGAGATGCAGACTTCCATTCGGAAGTGGGATATGAATTTTTCAGACAGATTTTGTAGGCACTTCCATATAAAATAAAACAAAATGATTTTGAAATCTTAGGACAGGCTTTGATTTTGACTTCTCGAAGGCGTAGAAAAGATTTTCGAATTCGCGATATTAAATTATAGAATCATTTATAGCACATGCGAATATTTTGACATAGTATGGCACTTACTTTTTATTTACATTCAAAATAATATAGAAGCGAAGACAATAGTGCGATAAAATCAAATTGCATGCGCTTTAGAATGAAAAGAATCATATTATGTCTGATACTGAGATCATTCTTAAAGTGAAACATACATGTCTATCAAATTATGAATTTACAAATACAATTTGTAGAAGTTTTATGGTATTTTATATTAAGAAATTGTTTCAATCAATAAAATCAAAAATTTTAAAGAAAGAATTCAATCAATTGCACTGGTTGTTTTTTTTTATTTAGATGTGATTCCATACAGACCAACTACACACCGTAGAAAGCAGAGTATTTAATATTGTATTTACAAGCTAGTTTTGTTGCTGATTTATGATTACTACGTTGGGTATCTAAGGTTAATCTCGGAGGTTTTGTCATTGATTTCATTTCATCTCTAGCTTATCTCGTGTGACTTAAAAAAACTCGATGAGAAATTCTCATTGGGATGTAATTTAAAAAAAAAATGGCGAATTATTAACTAAACGTCAAATATTTTCTCATCCAACAAATATTTTACTGAAAAATCTTCCATTCAGACTATTGGGTCTCATTTTTTTTTGAATCGATAATAGTTTCACGGTGTGTTTGATTATTGCAAAAAAATTAAATCATACTTACATATATTTTATTTTAAAAAATAATTTCTGAAAAAGAGAGGTTGAGTGATTATCAGTTCACGAAAAGAACTCTAAATTACGCATTAGGAGCGGACGAGGTAAACAAAATGGATTGTACTACGAAACAAGATATTGATACGCACGTCTCAAATTAAGCTCTGCAGTTGTCGGCAGTGGAATTATATTCAATTAAAATGATTAAAAACGTCGCCACATAAAAATTAATTATTATTAATTAGCTTGCTTAAAAATTTACCAACACTGTACATAAATTAGTATCATTTGATACACCTAAATTGTACAAATGGTGCTTTTGGCGAAACGCTTTCTACTTTCGCTGGAAATGATTTTCTCACAGGGATATTAAGTATTCCGAGCGTATCCCGAATATGCGAAGTGTTTTAGCGAGGAGTTACGGGAATTGCATACCCGCTGTTTTTACAACAAAGCGAGAACGTTAGAATTTATAAACAGGTGAAAAGGACTATGTTTTATTCGTTTCGCAAAATTAAGCAAACTTTCCTTATTTTCATTATGTAACAGACGCTCGGGTAGTAGTTTAAAAACGCTTTAATATGTTATATGTACATAGTTTGGAAGCATATAAATAAATGTAACATTTTTTATCAACCAGTAGGGATTTATCAGTCAGTTCAATCAATATTATTAACTAGCAATATACACAGATTGATTATTTTAAACATTTACTTAACACGGTTACTTAAGATTATATAGTCTATATTAGAGCGAGAAATACTATTTTCATCCGTGGTGCATTATTTTCATTCGTATATTACCTAAATATTGTTCACTATCTTAAAGCATATGAGAGAATCTCAATTTAAGGTTGCGATGCTAAGAGCGCCAAGCAATTTTCGTGAATGATATGAAAAGTAAAAAATCACTTTAAATGGTGTCAGTTTCTCAAACTCATTTGTTGTGTTATCTAAAGATGTTAAATTCAAATATTTTACCTGTTCATTAAATTTTCCAAGATAGTTTTTCTCCGTATTAAATTTGAATGATAAAAAAAAGAACAGATTCATGGATTGTATGACATTTACAACCAATTGGATTGGAAATATTTGACTAATGCTTTTATTATATTGAAATATTAAGTAACGATTAATCATTATATTCACAACTAACGGCTCATTTTAAATAATTTTCATATTTTTCATATTGCTTGAATTTTTGTTTTATTGTGATTAAGTATAATTTAAACACATCTATAGCTCGTAGCTATCCAAGATATATATGGCGTCAATTAAGTTGAAAATACTAACAAGTGAAAAAAGTTATTATTAATAATTAATTGTTATATACTCAATAGTTTTTCTGTTTATAAAAACTTTACCGAAAATACGAAGTAAGGGTTTTCTTATGATACGCCGTTCATTGATATAAAATAAATACGTCTTCAAGCGGTATATTTTTTCAAGCATCTCTTTACTATTTCATCGCACATATGAAAAATCTTTTCTACTTTAATAGCCATAAAATGATTCTTAGGATTAATAATATATAATATAAATATATATACCAAGTATATTAACCCTCTCAATTTATACTTGAGAAAGTTATCAAGTAATATGATGTTAAAGGTAAACTCCTCTACTCTCGTCTCTAATTGAGTTTGGAAGTTATAAAATATTCTTTCATACCCCATGTTTGTACAGTGGCGTATCACTTTTTAGGATGATTTTTCGAGCGTACACCATTTTTTTTTTTCCATATCCGCTCCCTATTCGGAGCATATGGCCGCCACACGGTGCCTCCAAGATTCTCTGTCTCCCGCCAACCTCCTCGCATCTTCCCAGGTCATCCCTCAGCTCCCCTGAGTACATCCTATGGATGGTCATCAGAGGCCTTCCGCGGCGTCGGGATCCATCAGGTTGATAGAAGAGGCAGGCAGGATTCAGGCTCCCCTGGGGCATCCACAGCACATGTCCAAGCCAGGTCCATCGTCGCCTTTTAATTTTGGACGTAATAAGGGGCTGGTTTGTCCGCTCTCTTACCTCCGTATTCCTGACAAAGTCAAACCACTGTACTCCTAGTATTCGCCGCAGGCATCTGTTTTCGAAGCACAGTATACGGTTACCCTGTGCTTTTGTGATGTGCCATGACTCGCAACCGTAAAGCAGCACAGTCAGTATGCATGCGTTGAACAAGTGGCACTTGGTTCTGACCGAGTACAGCCGTGAGTCCCAGACTTTCCGCATTGAATTAAATGTTGCTCCAGCTATCCCTAATCGGATCGCGAGCTCATTACGCGGGTTGCCATCTCCCGTGATGTGTACTCCCAAGTACCTAAAACCATCGACTCTCTCGATTTCTTGCCCCGCACTCAACAGAGAGTAGTCTGGATCTGGACAGGCGCTGTTGCAGAGCACATTGGTTTTACTTGCGTTGATTTTGAGGCCAACGCGATACGAGTTGCTCTGCAGTCTATCCATACACCATTACAGAAAGAATATATTTTTGACGTTGTTGAAAGTAATTTATCGATTATAGAGATCATCAGATTGTAGCCTGGAGTAGCGCACGACAATTTTTCTCATAGTACTTTAGTTTAATTAGAATAATATTTAAATCAGCAGTTTTATATATCTACATTAACTAGTTATTGCAACAATGTAAGGTGGAATTAAAAACTTTAATGTTAAATAAACTCTCCATGTCGATCGAGAATCGTTAAAAATATAAAGCGCCACTATTCAAAATAATGAATTCCTCTTTTTTAATAGATTACATATATGTAATATGAACAATAAATAACGAATTTAATGCGTTGTTCAAAAACTCAAATGATTCAAAGGAAGCTTTTTTTATCTATATGGAACGCTTTTGTATGTTGAATTTGTTTAAGATAACTCATGCATAATGAAAGAAATGTAAATAAAATATGTCGGTAATAATTGCACGGTTAAAATTCTCGAGACGCCACTGCATTGACGACATTCTGAAAACCCAAGAGTCTAATATTATTCTTTGATAGTAAGTACTAAGAGTTATAGAGTTTGTTGAATTTCGTACAATAATTTTATTAACCTTTGTAAATGCTTCGAACTTCATAACAAGGGAGTTTTAGATAGGTTTTACAGTAACTATTACCGCAGGTAACTTTATAAAATTCAATTTAATTTTCAAGAAATGAATAGCATTTTTCATTTTATTTTATACAGAATATTGTACAAAGACAATTAATTTTATATTCATAAAAAAAATCCTTTGATAGTAAAAAAAGATTTGGCCACCTTTTAAAACCTTTATTATCAAAAAGTTTTTAAAATACTTTAAAAGCGACACGTGTTTCTTAATGCAAACGGAATCTACTTTGCGAAACTTAATTGTAATAAGGTAAAAATAGTAAGCACTAAATTCTACAATACATATTTATGATACACCTATGCATACAAAACTTTATGCCAAATAATGCTTTTGAAAAATATTTTTTTACTATGGTGGCCAAGGTATGAAAAAGTTTGGAAGGCATTGTTTTCGGCGAAGCAATAGGTGATGTTAATGAAACCATAAAACATATAAAAGATGCATACTTGTCTTGCATGAACTACTGTAATAAATTTCTAACACTCCAATGACTCTAAATAAAACATTTTCAAGACAAAAGTTTATTATTTCTTGCATTTGCTCTTTGATATTTATTATTGACAATATGAACGTTTTTTTTTTGAAAATATAATAAAATATGTCCTCACAGTAAAATATAATTTTGTGGGCCAATTAACTGTGAATCTGGTCGTTAAAAAAGTAAACGTGTCGGATGAATCGTAATGCTTTCACAGGGCCATTTACAAACCGCCATAAAAATATTCATAATAATTAAAAACATATAATTCCGTTTCACCGGCCCTTAATGTGACAACACTGCTAATGGAGGCGCCGAAAGGGTTAACTTAGAACAGTGTGGCTCGAAATAAACAAGTAAATATGACACAGCGGATCTCGGAACAGTATAATCTTGTTAAGTGATGAAAATTCCACAAGGGCTGCCTAAGCTTATTAGAGTTTTGTGGTTTGGACCTCTAATTATAACTCACTACTGTTAACTACGTTTATGATATTATATTGTTTACTTTAATTGTAGTATAAGCTTTAAAACGACTGGCAACTTAACACCACGATTTCCATTATGATGAATTATTGTCCATTATTTTTGCTCTTTATTCTAATTAACAACGATGTAGTTTCAAGTACCACCCTTTATTCAAAAATATATTTTTCAGTTCACGTTATCACAGGCTCTCAGCTATTTATAATGTGTTACTTTGTTTATTATAGTCTAGTCTGTTTGTAACATTTTTCAAATAAATCTAAAAAGAATGATGAAAGAAGATTGTAAATGAATTTCCAAAAACATAACAAGAACTTCATTCAGGGAATGAAAAATTTGTGAATGAATTCCGAGAACACGAATTAATTTCAACCCTTATACAAAGAAGCGTATTCTTTTTGACATCAATAGCGTCTCCGTGATCTCGTGTGCTGGCTTAATCACGAACGTATTATAAATAAATATGTCTCGCAAATCATTTTGTGCTAGTAAATACTATCACAAAATTATTTTTATATTTAATAAATGAAAAATATTTTGTGATGCATCACTGCTAAAAATCTTACCAAAAAGCACATTTAATCTTGGTTTTTCGAAAAACGATCCGTTTTTTACCAACTATCTATTAAATTTATCTATTAAAAAATCAAAAGTGATTTAAAACGTAAGCTTTATGTACTGCAAGCAAAAATTATTTGCACTTAACGTTCTTTTAGCTATCAATAAATGATGTTTGTATTGTCTTTTTTGTCGAAAATATTATTTTATCGAGTAACAATCGCAAATTGACTAGAAACAATACGGAACGAAATTTGTATCCTTTTTATAATTTTATGTGGGTTGATACGAATGAGCTATTTTATATATTTCGTTCATAATAAATAGTCCTTATCCCAAGGGCTCTATTTCCTGAAACGTGCTTCATATATTGAATTTGAATAATATAAAAATGTTGTACAATATAAACTATATTTCCCCGAGTCGGTTCGTTTACATTTCTGCAGATAGTTATCTCGCCGTATAAAGTGCCTATCCTCTACGTGGGTTTCGGAATTCCTTATCAAAAAGGTGTAATGAATTTCATTCGTTGAATAAATGAGATGAAATGAAAACGTTTTTCTTTTCGGTAAAGCAAGAACAATGCTGAAGTAAACGGCATTATGACATCAATGAGAAATATAGTAATTTATGTGTACGCTAATAAAATTAGTGTATTCGAATCGGTATGCTCTCGAGAACTGTTAAAATGGGGCAATTTATTTAGTTGTTACTTATGATGCTTTCAATATATAATTAATGTCCGCTTGCTGTCTATGGACTATGCAGTTCCAGTAGCATTATAAAACAGTAACTTATTACCGTCATCAACTTTTACTTTAATTAGGTAAACACTTCGTTTCTCCGTATGAGGTTCTTTTTACGATTTATCTCTCTAAATCAGTGATGCACAAATGCGGCCCGAAATTGATTTTTTTGCGGCCCAAAATAACAAATACTTCATCAACAAATTTTTCATTAAATATGATAAAAATTGTATTCGATATGTGAACAAATTATGCAGTAGCAACGGTATATAAAAAAATAAACCCCTTCTCAGTATCCATCAATGAGGCCGATTCACCATTGCAACTAGAGATGATCGATTTGCAGAACAACGATCAATTGAGATCGAAATATCAGGAAGGCAATCTGCAATTTTTACAAATATCTCCCCGAAGAGCAGTTTCCTACCCTACGTAAAAAATATGCGCTTTGTGCAAGTCTTTTTGGAAGCACCTACATTTGCGAGCAAGCATTTTCCATATTAAAACTAAATAAGTCTCAACACAGAAACCGCTTGAACAATGATAATCTCAGTGCTGTACTAAGGATAGCAACCACAAACATTGAACCCGACATCAAAATGCTTGCTGCCAGTGTACAGTGTCAGAAATCTCTCTAAGTTCCATCGTGCAAATCTGCACGTAATGTGGAACAGAGAAAGATCGAAGTGGCTGATAAAATTATGTAATTATTAAATTAAAAATAAAATATAAAATTTATATCTCTCTAGTATAATAAATCAATATTTTTCACTTTTACCTTTTGTGGCCCGCGAAAAAATTTAAATGGATAAATTGGCCCTTCTCTCAAAAAGCTTGTGCACCACTGCTCTAAATAGTTTAAATGAATGCCCGTTATTTTAGTAATAATTCATTGAAGTTCTTATTCGTATAAAAACATGTTTTCGTGTTTAAAAATAAAGTCCTCTTTCAGTGTGGGACATATGTACTTTCATAGAGTTTAATTTAACAAAATCGCAGTTAATCGACATGGTATAAAATCAATATAAAAAAAAATGTTTTATTTTATTATTGAGAAAATAAATGACGCACTTAATTTATGCACAGATTCCTCGAACGGATAACAATTTAATTCATCTTACAATTGAGATGTGGGTGAGTTGAATATGAGCGCCCGTAGCATCATCGGCCGGCTAGCGTTAAATCGTCTGCATCTTTGTGATAACGTGTTTATCACGCGCAGAAAATGCTTAGCATGTTGTGAATTCTAAGTATAACCTTTTTTTAGATGGCATACCGAATTTTTCTGTAAAATTTGTAGATTGTACATTTATATAACCATTCCAAAGAAGCCATTCCTTTAATTCATTTTATTTTTAAACACGATAATATGCTGTTATACAAATTCGAAAAGACTTCAATGAATTATTACGAAAATAACGGGCATTCATTTAGAGGCATAAAGCGTAAAAGGAACCTCATGCGGAGAAACGAAGTGTTAGGCGTAGAGTTAAGGCTGTTTTATTTGTCGGGAGGACATAAAGTCAAAAAATGTTTCCGCTTTCAACTGTCTCGCAGGATATTGTTACTTTAGGCAGCGGACTTTATGTTCGGCGCATGCGATTCCATGATATCCCATTAATTTTATGATCCCTTTAGACTTTGAAACACATTATGTATTTTTACATTTAAAAATAAAGTAAATAGTAAAAAGTCAATTTATTAACCATATCAATATGTGACGGCCAAAAGGACTCACGCTGGCTCACTGACCTTGCACACTAACTCTTAAAGTGCTCACTGTCAATACTTATTAGGAAGGCATTATATTAAAAAATAATAAAACATTTTTTTAATTATTCCACAACTAATATATTAACACTGAAATGAATCAGTTGAAAATTCTCACGTTATGCGAAACCGTTCCTGATCTTAATATATTAATTGTGGGATAAGTTTAAAGACAACTTCTTAGTTTTTTTAATATGCACACTATTGAAAGCTGCCTTACAATGATAACAGTTCTACTAGTAATGTCCTCTCCCAAAACGATGTATTAAATTTCTAAATGTCAATGATCAAACGGATTTTGTGTGACAAATCAGTATTTACATTAGATGAAAAATATTATAGATCAAACCAATGTAAAACAAAAATACTTAAAAATTGGCCTATCATTACGAAATGTACAGTGGAATAAGTTCTAAAGATTTTTTGAAAAATATTCTGTTTTCTCGAAACTTCATAAGTAATAATTGCTTACAGACAGTTTCATATGAAAAAAATTGAATGGAATATAACATAAAATACAATTGCGTAATACACGGAGAATATCATACATTGATGAATTGACAGTTTGCTTAAAATTCAATTCACTTTATACTATGTTCAAATATGATTCTCATTCGTTAAATTTCTCAGGCATTTCAAATTCCTTCATGTGATCACATAAAAATGCTCGTTCACGTAGACCATGTTGATATTTGAATTCTTCATTTTTTCGCAACGCTTTTTATTTCACATACATGCTATACACAGCAACATAACAACGTAAAAATATGGTTACTGTGCGTTGTTATCTTTTTTAACATAATGTACATAATACATGAATATTAACATCAACAACATCAGGAAATAATTTATTTTGTAAAAGTTAAGGATATATTAAAAAAAGATTTTCGTTTATATAATACATTCACGAAAAGCAGAAAGAGTATTTTTGCTCCTGGAACAGTCGAATTTGATGGTTGGCAATTTTGTTTTTTTCTGGGTAAACTTACCTCCTAATCTCAATTCAGCGGTTGCTTGAGCCTGGTCCCATTCGTTGCCTATGATGCATTGGTACATTCCTTTGTCAGCCTTAGTGACCGCTCTGACAATCAGTCTCTCTGGGGGATCAGCTCTAGTTGGAGGAAGAGCCCTTCCGTCGTGTAGCCAACGCGCTCGGCCTGATGGATGGCCACCCACTGTGCACTGTAGAGTTGCTTCTCGCCCTATGTCCACTGTCTGCACCGAAGGTTGAATGTGAGCAGACAGGGGAGCTGAAATTGATGCAAGAGTGGGCAACTTTGAAAACGAAGCTTTATTTGTTAGTTTATCATGCCAAAAAGAACTAGTTCGAAAACGCCATCTTAAGCGAGGGTTTGTGAAGTCAACTGTGGTGACAACGGTTACTATTTACTCAGTAGGTCAGCCTCTTTTCGTTGAAGATAGGTAATATAGAAACTTAGAACTCAACCATGGTTTGGCTAATCTCCTGTGTCCCGTTATTGAGTTCGCATGTGTGTGAAGGAATTAAGACATCAAAAACGTCCATGCCATCAATCGAAAATCAGTAAAATAATTTATGCCACTACATATTATTATTACATACTCGAGCCCGAGACAATGGCAGAACAAATAATTCAAATTTGTTAAATGGTTACATTCTATATCTTCTGTTTAAAATGACCAAAGCAGTAAAAATGAGTACAGAATTACTTAAATTTTGTAATAAACATATAAAATAGATTTTTTTGATCCTTTACTGTGCATTTCATCGTTAAATTTTCCACTGTCGGGTCGGTATGATGATTTTTCAATACGTAAGCAATTTCCGAGATAAGCAGCGGAAATCTTTATTTCTGGTTCAATCGTCGTCATCGATTAAAATTTACATCTTCATTAACAAATGGAACCGAATAGGGATCTCATTTCAAAAGCTCCACTTATAATAATAATTTTCCTTTACATTTCTTTTCATCCGCAATGTGGGATTTTTGTATGAGCATTTGAAGTTGAATAGTGCTATTAACAGAGAAAGCAAAGTGAGCATTGCATACAATGAAGTATTTTTATTTTATTCTAAAACTGTTTAAATTTAACAATAAATCATACATATGTATATTACCAATAGGTGCGATAGGTGATTTACTGGAAATCATTGGCTTATAAAAGTATATGGAATTTACTAAGCAAGCAAGCGTGTATGTAGTTGTATTTTATTATTTTTTAATCCATCTTTCCATTCGTGTTAAATACTTTTTTAACATACAAAAGAATAAAGTAGTGTTTTTTGGTTATTGCTTTTATAATAATGTCTTTCAATTACCAGATTATTGATTTTCGAAAGTGTCGTCTGGCTAGCATTAATTCACAGTTGTTTTTAGAAAAGAGTATATATTTAGTTCCAGTATAAAAAAAATAATAGTAATTGTCAATAAAGGGTAAGACATATTTCAAAAATATTAAATAACTGGTGTAAATTTTTAAAGTCACCCGAGATTGACTTTGAGAGAAACGATATCACAAAAATCTCTTCCTACGATATCAAAAACTGAACATATTATTTATAAATTTGTCATTAGCAAAAGTACAACCCTAGCCTAGGTAAACCACAGAGGCGGATGGTAGTGGGCTTAACGTGTGCTAAAATAGTTTGTAGTAGACCAATTTAGTATGTTAGATAAATACAAGTATAACAAACCCGTCACAGTGAGCGTGACCTGGACCGTTTCCTCGCCAGCCGAGTTATTGACCCAGCAGAGGTATTTGCCGCGGTCCTCAAGGCGAGCCTGCGATATTCGCAACAGCCCCCCGGACGTGGCGACGCGATCCGACGTCGTTATTGCCGTAAGCTGCTCGTGACGTTCCTTAAACCACCTGAAAAGAAGTAATATTGCATAAAATAAGGCACCGTCGGACGTAAAATGTCATCTGCATGGTTGTGAAATAATTATTACATTTGAATATCAAAATTATTTATTTGATTTCCCCTGGTCTGGAACATTGATATTTAATACTTATTTCATGTTTGTATTAGGATCTAAAGCTATCTAAGCGTGTCGTTATCATGATAATTAAGTGAGTTATCACTATAAACATAAGCTGTACTGAATATTTTTAGAAAAAGAATCTGTTATGTTAGACAAAAAAACAATTGGTCGTCCTAAATTATGTTTTTTGGTGATTGTTTTTTTAGGTGATATGAATTAATTAATTGAAAACAATAATAGATCACCGTTAAAGAAGACCTCTTGTGCCATATCTGCTTGCTACAATAGTTGATTTTTTTATTATATTTATAATATAGAAATATATTGAACAAATGAAATGTTTTATTGATATAAATATGTATTTCAATTACTAATACGGAAAGAAAAATAACAATGTATTTTAATTCTACATAAATTATTTTATATATTTGTTGATAGCTATTTCGGCTTACGCCTTCGTAGTTCTGACGAAGGCGTAAGCCGAAATAGCTATCAACAAATATATAAAATAATTTATGTAGAATTAATATACATTGTTATTTTTCTTTCCGTATTATAATGGAGTTCTACCAAGTAAATGCCTACTCAATCAATATATTTCAATTACCTTCACTTATATTAAAAGAATAAAGAATACACTTTATAATACTAACAAACACAGAACATTAAATTTGGCTTGATTAGCGTAGAAATTAAAAATGATCCTTGCATTATTAAAAAATATGCCACTTTAAATATACAATGTAATATGTGGGAGATTTGTTTAAGCAATTTTTATATATTTCGAGGAGGGATTGAAAGGATTCGAGGACTCGGACAGAATTAGTCGTTAACTAATCGCTCTCGCTACGCGTCTCTTTTTGGGATAGGAAAGGTGGAAAGGGATTTTTCAACAACACAAACACCCATGTCTTCGAACAGAATCGATTTAATCGACTGAAAAAGTCTGCTCGTACTGGGAACCGAACCCGGGTGATCCAGCACGCAAGTCAATAACGTTCGTGTCCTTTCAATCCATACTCTCTTGAAAAAAAAAAAAAAAAATTGAACAACTGAATAACAAGCAGTTCTCGTAGAAAAACATATGTTGACACAAACTCTGTGTGGAGTCCATATGCTCCAATCTGGGAGCGGATATGGTTAAAAATAATATATATATGTCGACTTGCGATACGCAACAAATGAAATAAACAACGTTTTCGATTTCAATTATAATTAATAGAATATTTTTAATGACAAAATAAATAATGTTTTTGATAATCTTGAGCTTATTAGAGATTTTTAATAAGAATATTCAGATATCTTTATTGTGTAGGAAATTAAACCTCTTTTCTTGGAAACTTTTGCAAGTTATGGTGAGAGGATCATTTGTTCAAACAAAGCATCGCTCTGTACCAGCTTTCATTTATTCCATGCCCTTAATGGATGAAAGATACTTAAAAAAGAGAGATTTACAAAGACAAAGCCTGAGATGGAATTGTTTATAACTCGACAGGAGGATTTAAAAATGAGCTCGGAAATACTTTATGTTCCTGTTAGGCTTTTCATTTAATTTGCAGGATCGGAGTTTGATTAGAGACATCTGTGAATCTGTTTGAAAATTATATTATACAAACGGTTTTTTCATTATGCAAGAGACATTCCATTCAAAGCCTTCGGAGGAGAAAAGCAAAATAGGTGTTTTTGGCTCTAATTCGCATAGATCCGCTAAAAAAGATTTTTAAGCGAAGAAGGTTTATGCATGATTTGTTAAAGTATTCACTGATTTTCAAAAACCGATATTTTCAATTCACACTAGCCTACTTTGAGAGCTTTAACGATAAAAAAACAATAACAGGTCAAAGTTACCACCTAATTAATTTTAAAACTTTAGAAAAAATAGCATCTTACCTACTGTCTAACACTTTGCTTATGGGCCCTTTTAAATACTTAGGTTATTAGCATGTTTTTTTTAAACTTTATGGCCAATTAGCAAAACCACCGTATTGTGCACACCGTAAACGTTGTGACGTGTGAGGTTTTTTGGGGGATAGTATATTTTAAATAAGGTAAACCTATTCAGCCGAATTAAAGAATCTAAAGATCGCTTTAATCTGTAAGGCTTTCGTCAACTCGGTTTCGGAGTTATTGGTTCAAATGGTTCCCCCGAAATGGAACCTTACTAATGCATTGATTTATTAATTGTTAAGCAATTATATGTTATGCTTTCATACTTCACATCTATCCTTTATCCGATACTGAAGGCGGGTAAGTAATTAAGAGAGCGGCTAGCTTCTTACTAAATTTGATTTAATACGTCTTTCGTTTTCTTCTAGAAAGAGGAAATTTGACTGACTCGCCACAGAGATCCATTCATTTGAATACATTAATAAATCAAATAAAACATCTCAAATGTATAATTCAAACCAAGAACGTTGACCAATCGGTGTTAATTTAAGAATGAGAAGGTTCCGACTGATACCCGTCAGTTCAACCGTCCGGACTCGAATACTCGAACATAAAAAATAGGTATAGAGATAAAAAAATTAATACTTATTATTTTAATACTTACGGCGGGGGTTACCAACCCCGTGCCCGCGGGGGCCATGGCGCCCGCGTGCTGATTTGTGTGCGCCCACTCCCATTCGACCGCGACAACAATTTTTCATTTCAATTTTCATATATTTTATTATATTTGAATAAGTTTCTAAAATATTTTCAAAAATAATTAAATAATTACGTAATTCGAACTCATTTGTTTGCATACATCGATATAGATCACTGCTGGAGTAATCCAGTAGTAGAGTAGAGACAATGGTCTCCTTTTTTATCAATCCTTTTACTTGCCAAATGAATATAATGGAAATAGCTGCATATTGTAGAGCTTGTTCAAGTAAAGGCAGAAGAACTGGAGTTAGAGATTTGGACCGTCAAAGTGATATTATGTTAAAATCCTTGATGTCAGATGAGGACTTTTGGAATACAGTGGACGGAAAAAAGTTTCCATTTTTAAAAAAAAGCGGCATATAAGATTTAATCATTTTTTTATACTTTCGATGGTTTCGGCGGTAACTTTGTGGAAGTTCATTTTAATTTTTTTTTTTTATTAAAATCATTTTTTGGTTCCACATACCTCTGTGAATCATTATTTTCAACAATGAATTTAATCTCTCACCGATGAACATCTTTATGATTGCTTGTTAACAGGAACGTCATCATACTCCCCTAATGATGAGGCACTGGCCAATAAAATGCAATGCCAAAGATCACACTGACTTATATTTATTTTATATAATAAACAATAATTTAAAAAATATTTTTTTGTGTATTATTTATTACCAATTTTACACATATTTTTTCAAGGCAAAACTTGCTTTGAAAAAATATGTGGTGCCCGCCGCCCTACCGATATTTTAAAATGTGCTCTAAGGTACAAAAAGGTTGGTAACCCCTGACTTACGGGATATGCACTCCAAATCAATTATATTTTTTTACATATTGAGCATTACAATACTATGCATAACCGTTTTCTTGGTATGAAACTTACCTGTATATAAGTTTAATTTATAAAGAATCTCTTTTCACTGTGCTTCTTTAAGTTTGCGTGGAAATAATTTTATTTTTAACAAATCTTATATGTAAAATCAAAACGGCGTATGTATGTCTATGGGTCTGTAATTCCCTTTTGCAGTTTTGGTCATTAAGTTGCCATAAAAACGAATATGAAAGAAAATATGTTTGAATTTTTATCGGCGAAGACATTTAGTCAAAATGTAATAAATTAGTCTTCTACTGAACTTTTCCCGGCTTTTATTATTAATAATAATGTTTATTATTTACGTGAAGGTATTATTTGACATTTATTTGACAGCAAATTAGTTTTTTTCCTTGAATTTGGACATTATAATTTTGTGATATAACTATGTCGAATGATATAACATTAAATAATTATTGGTCGCTTAGTCCGAGCGACGCCGGGTAGCAATAGTATTATATAAAGCCACGACATGATATTATTTTTACCAACATAATATGTTGAATTTTAGTTTCAGTAACAAATTAACAAAAAATATCAATGATAGATCGTATTTGGCCATTTCGCAATCGTTTGTTTCTTGTTTTTCACAAAGGAAATAATTTAAAATTAGAATCTAAATTTTCGTAGAATTGTTTATTCATCTGAAAGCTACTATAAAGGTTTATTTTGAAAATGGAACGTTATAGCTGTTGTGTGACCTATAATTTATAAATACAATGTTTAAATCAATTCCCCTCGGATTAATAAGATAGTATCACATTACAATGATGTGATAAAAGTATTTAATACTTGTTTATAAAATACCAATTCAAGTTTTTTGTGTCATAATAAAATTCAAATTTACGTTATTTGTCATGTTAACTTGTCTTATTGAATAGATTTTTTCTTAATAAAAAGAGCATACCAATGAATAAAAAAAAGATTACGAGAAAGACAACGATTGCCAAATATTGTTTTACATTATATATCACGTAAAACTAAGATTTTTTACCGTTATATCCACCCAATATGGGTATATTATTGGATAGGTGAGGGATATACCAAAAGGGTTAAGAAAGGAATATTTGTTGGTAACTTACTCTTCTAACGCCTTCTTATTTTGATACATATAATAATTATCTAGATCCATCTAGAATTTTCTGTACTTTAACTCAACTGGAAACAAAATAAACAAACACTGTGGAATTCGGATCCACTAAATAATAAAGCTTGAAAAAACATTTTTTTTTAATATTTAGCAGGTTGTATATCTTATTTTGTAAATAATAAACTCGCCTGAGGATTATTTTTACTGTTTAATCTTGCATGCACGGTTATTGACTTTAATTTACAATTTATTCCAAACGGCTTCATTGGAAATGTTTAGTGAGCACTGGATAGTTATATATTTTATTATTTCTTTTAATGGGAAAAACAATATGTAAATTTATGGACAACACAGATCGGTTTAAAATGAAGATAAATTCTGTTTTAGAAGAAGAAACGGAATATATTTACATATCTCATAAACTTATTTTATACAGAAAGAATAAAATTACGACTGAATTCAATTGAAAAAATTAAGAAATATTCTTGGCAAGCTTTTTGAATTATGCTGTGTTCAAAGTTAGTGATATTTTACAATATCCATATAATTTATAAATGATAAAAATAGTGTTGAGTTTTTATGATATTTTTTTGTTGTTGTTATTCTTACGAGACTTATAAGGGCATACGGTTGGTGAAAAATCACTCTTCCTATAAATCATGCTGATTTTTTGTGTGGCATTCGCGAGGTTGGCACAAGAACGAATGAAGTGTAACACTCTTGGGCGGCATTCTCAACATGTGCCCTAGCCATGTCACGCGTCTTTTCTGTCGTATTGTGAAATATACCAGTAAGCTTCGAATTTCAATTTGAGAAAAGCCAAGAGTCACGCCCCTTTGCCAGATGCTATGAATCACACCTGTACAAAAGCAATGTCAGACAATTCTCATTGAAAGGGTAGCGTTTCGTCACGAACGTATTATGATGACTTTCATTAAAATTCAAAATTTTGAAGTTTTGATTGTTAAACTTGAAAAAAACAGTTATAATAATATATTGACATTTTACTTAATACAGTCTTTTACAGTCAAAAAACATCGATTAACTAAATGATTGTAGACCATTAAAAAGTGCTTCGTTTTTGTAACATTAACCCATATCGATAGTATTGACTTTTGTTTTTGATAATATGTATGCCTTTTAAGGTCTTCACTATTAATACTTGGTGGAATGGCATTATAATAAAAATAACAACACATTTTTAGTACTTTTTCCACATAAAATGTATTGGATCATGATCAGTTTCGCTCATGGAATAAGTACAAAAAATGTGTTATTATTTTTATTTTTAATATGTGTTAATATAGAGATTGCCTCACAAACTAGAAAATTGTGTTAATGCAGGAAATATCAATATTGAAATATAATATAATGGAAGATTCAAAGTTTAACACAATCAAGCAATTGAATATAAGAATTCACCGCCATTAATACACGTAAACCACTACGAAAGTATACCAGAAATAAAAATTCCCGTATAAACTTAGATTTTGTCGTTTTATTATTTACATCATTTACGTCGGTCCCTGTAGTATAGTGGCAAGAGCTTTGTCCTAGGTATCATGGGGCCCGGGCTCAATTCCTGGCAAGGTCAAATTTTTTCAGATCATTTTTCAGAAATCTTGGGCACCCAGTATGTTATTTATCATCGAGTCAATCTCGTATGACTTTCACACTTAATAATATTTGGCGCATTGACGTAAGCTGTAATGCCAATTTTTTTTTATAAAAAATTAAAATTTAAAAACCAAAAAAAAAGATTTAAAAATGTTAATTTTTTTTTCATTTTCAATACGGGTCGAATAAAAACCGCCGCAAATTGGCAATAAAATCATTATAAGGATCAAATGGAGTTATTCACTTTGGGGGCTAACTGTTCTTTAGTAGTGATTATTTGGTGGAAATGCGCAATAAAAAAAGTGCATTACTTTTTTTATAAACTCCACATCAAGAGCATTTTAATTCAACTCAATTATTATTAAATAATAAAAAGTACATTCAAACAGGGCTATTTATTAAATTGAGTATGAAAAATTTTATAAGTTTATAGCAAATTAACAAATATATAATATGGAAAAATTTACAATTAAAATGAAAACCACTTAAATAATTTCAATGCCAATTAATGTTAATACACTTATTTGATGTGACAACCAGTAAAGCACACTTCTTAGAATATCGTTTATTATAAAACTACACAATTGATTCAACCATAAGATTTATACAAGCCAATCGTTTAATGCAAATTATTTGAAACTTGACCAACAATAATTATGAAATGATGTGGGCAAAAATAACACAATAATAAGCAATCTGTCCTAGAATAGTGAAGAGCTTAGAACTCAAACTCTATTTTCATCGAACTTCAGACGTAAGGGACATTGATTAGATTGATAGAAGAAAAAAATGAATAAAGAAGAAATGCTTCATGTGGTTGCATAAGCTCAAAGTGGCATCAGAAGCGATACCAAAAGCTCGGGTCAATTGTCAATGCTTCTGTGATTAAATTGGCATTGACTTAGTAGAACCCATCATAACGCGGTGAAAATGCCTGGCAAATGAAAATTAATTTCTTAAATAATGATCCGAATGTGAATCATGGTTAGAAATTTCGACGAGAAATTAAACAATGAATAGCGAAGATGGAGAAATATTTAATTTATTATAATTATTAAATTATATCAGCACTATAAAAATGCGTTTTAAAACAGTAACTTATGACTAGATAATTAAATAATATGTTATATCGGTCTCAATAAATTTTAAAGAAATAATGAGTTTGTATTTCTGTATTTTTTCTAACAAAAGTCAGTGGCTTTTGCCATATAAAGTCTCGCTTTATAAAGCGGAAACTATTTTTCGTTTCAAGCGAGAGTCGAGTGTATATCATTTGATTGAAATTTTCTTTGCCATGTCTTCGAAGTTTATGAACACTACTGTCGTAGGCAACAAAAATATATCCAAAATTAAGGCTTATCTAACAGAGAGAAAAGCTCGTCGACCGTCCATTAAATCAACTTCATTATGAAGCGAACGAGTTTTGGATAAAAGGCGCCGCTCTACTCAAAAGTATTAAGCACAAAAAAACTTTCGGTATATATTTACATTATGGTTTTCAATTATGAACGAAGCTTTGTGGTAAAGTATAAGGAAATAATTTTGGGTTGATTGAATCTCCATAAAAATAACAGTATGTCTTTAATATATAATTGAGTAATTATTTAATATGATCGATCTATTACTTTTGTGGTAAGTGGTTTGATTTTCTTCATCCATAATTTTACTTCACTCTTCAGATTTAACTATACTATTTTCAGATGTTGTCAACCTGTTGGTTCTTATCTTTTAATTTTGTATCCGTGTTAATGGTAAATTTTCTTTTCTCTCCAGCGGTGCTGTAGCTTATTAAGTAAGCACAATTTTGAGATTCAGAAGTTATGGGTATTGATATCGAAGTTATTTTGTTTATTTATTTCAATAAACAAAATATCTTCGATATTTGAGAGTTGTTTTTCTGACAATTATTTAAACTTCCACTCAATTTGAGAGGGAAATTTCATCGCATCATGTGCAGCAATTTTTTTTTCTTTTATTGTTTTATTATATTGGGTTTCGCCAATTTTTAAATGGCCATTTCCTGATTGTGTTTCTGTGCGGACAATAAAATAGTGCTTCAGTAATTTAAATAAGCTTGATTTTTAGTTTCTTTGATTTTCTTAAGCTACCACACATTCATGATGATTTTCATTTATCGTTGACGATATCAGATTGAAATCCATTTTATTTGCAAATAAATATAAATTGATTACCGTTTGAAATGCTTAACTAAAATTAAAATATAATTTTTCTTCAAAAACAAGCCAAAAGAAAATATTAAATATTTTTCTTGATAATTTTTCACCTTAAAGATTTCTCATGTCAGCATTCTATCTAAAGCACTAATTAATTTTGATCCGTTCTTTGACGTAGTTCAGCAATATAAGAACCCACGAGTCGTGAGTGTGAATAATGTCCCACGGTCAATTTCTTCGTTCCGTGCGTGCAAATGTGGCAATAGAACCGTCTCATTCCAACCACGTGCCTCCAATCCAAAATAGAGTGAACGCAATGTGCCAGCGGTCAAGAGGAAAAAGAAAAAATATGAGATTTCTTATGAAAATATAATATTAATGTTTGGGAATATTTTGATGTAGACCAATATATTTTTGGTTCTCTGATGTGTGGCATAAAGATAACAGCTATTGATATGTTTATTTTGTCTCGGATTAAATAAATACGTAAAATAAAATAATGCGATAAATCTATAAAGTTTTTTTTGGTTATCGTAAAAAGTTATTATTATGAGTAATTTGATTTCTCGACTGGCTTAAATAAATAATCACGTTGCATATTAACAGTGCACATTTTTTTATAGAATATTATTGACGTCGTTTTACAAAACAAGTATAGTGACTTATTATATAAAGGATATTAACGAAATGTTCCGTATGTTAAAAAAACATTTATTTATTACATGGCCAGTTTCGTTGATCTTGCATTTTAAGCTAATACATTTCCAGATTTTTAATTATTGTAAAATATATACGCGCAAAGATATAAGTCCGGTTAGTGGTGCAGTGGTCAACGTTGTTGGCTTCGTTGGCTTGGTCAGCGTCGTGACGGACCGCCCGGGCTCAAGTCCCGGTACGAGCAATTTTTTTCAGTCGATACATTGATTCTGTTCGTAGGCAATGGGCGAGTGTTTTTAAAAATCAATGCCACACCTTTTCGATCCCAAAAAACGGCGTGAATTGAGAGCGATTAGCAAACCACTAGTCCTATCCTAGTCTTCGTATCCTTTCAATCCCTTCTCTCTTCGGAAAAGAGAGGTTTACTGATTAACAATAATTTGTCGTAGAAGAAAAAAGCTTGTTGATATACTCTGTGAGGAATCCATATGCTCCAAGCTGGAAACGGAAATAGTTAAAAAAGATATTATTTAAAATTGCTTATCAAGGATCAAAAGTGAATAATATAGTTCTTTATAATATATATTAACGAGTTATAATCACCACGCAATCATATTTTCTTCAAATTATAATCAGAGTGTATAAAATGTTTTTTTATTTGTATAAAAATGACGTTTTTCCCTAAGGGACAGTGCAATATCAACTTTTGCAACGCTTGTGACGTCATTCCAAAAAGAACTTAAACAAAAGATGTTTATTTTTCTCCGTCTTTTAATTCTGTTTTATTTCCAACAATGGTTGTTTTAACAAATTTTCTGCAGCGCAATTCTTGTTTGCTGAGAAAAAGTTTTTAAATTTCGGCAGAATTTATAATAAATTCTTTAATTTACTGAAAGGAATGTATAAAAAGTCTTTTAATTTACCTGGAACAAACAGTTCTTGGTAATCAATATCACGCTTATTTTTTTATAAATGAAATTTAGGTATAATGTGAAAAGAAATTCGACTCGAATTTTTAAGCATTATAAAATAAATTTAATTATATCAGTCAACTACTACATTTTTTTTCCTTCAAGATAAAAGTAGTTCTATCTACATATATATAGCCTAGCGATACAAACTCCACCTACGATCATAATGTTCTGCATTCAGGCAGAAATGCGCTCTTTATCATCAAATAAAATATTTGAGAATAAGTTTTTGATGTTCATCTTATCTTTTTGTAATAATAAATAATATTTAACCTGGCTGAATGGCTGTTTTTTCACCATTAATATTTAAATTTTATTCTTATTCTTTATTTTATAATGATCACTTTTAATTGTATAGATAACTTGTATGGTATCAGTCCTATCACCTATTGGTCATTGCAACCATGTATTCGTCCGTTTCGGGCTTCATTAATAATTCATGCAGGAATAAACATTGTGTAATTATAATTCTAATCTAATAAATAAAAATCAATGTTTATTTTTTAGTTCGTATTTTATGCGTTGCCATACCGTTGTCTATTTATTGCTTATACTTGCGCGAAGGTTATAGGCATAATAAAATCGACTTACAGTTTGTCTTTATATAACAATCCATGTTTCTTCATGTACAATTAATTTTCAGTAGCTGTCGCGTGTGTCGTACCATAGACAATCGGCAAAAGACAAACAGCAAACGTCAAACGACAAATGTCATCGATACCGATCAATACTGGTGAAATTAAATCGAAATTATTTTTCTAAAATATTGTGCATCCGAAAACACTTCAATAAACACAAACACTTTTTTTCTTTGAGTGGCATTGCAACGCTAGCTGGGTACTGGCTAGTTGATAATAGTATCTTAGTCTGACTGCTCTGGATCTGTTAATGGATCTAAGAGCTGAATTTACAGTTAAATTATGAATTTAGTCACTAAACAAAATACACAGATTGGTAACATATCATTTTTCAACTGAGTATTGCAGTAAACCTTGCGTTTATATGAAGCTTTTCATAAGCATATGATAAAAGCAAAGTGACATATAGCATAAATTAATGAGCTTTCTTGTCTCTTTAGTAGGGCTTTTATGAGTTAACGGCAAAGTCAAATACGCTGGGTATGTACAGCTGCAACCAACTGTGACCGATGGTTGAAGGGCGCCTAGGAAAGCTTCCCATTATATTACTTCCTAGTGACAACCAGCCAAGTGATAAGTAAAAGATATTGAGGGTAATGCCACACATTAAGGCACTTTATTTCCAGGAAAGAGATACGAAAATTTCCACATAAAAAAAATATTGTTCGTCAGAGATGAACAACTTTAAGAATGGATTACCTATTATATTTCAATTTATCTATGTATTTTCATTGGAAAGTATTTATATATTTTCATCGCGAGTATTTTCAACTGATAAAATGCTCACGGAGAGCAAGACGGGTCCTGATCTTAATAAATTAACTGTGGAATAGTTTGTGTGGAAATGTTTTATTATAATGCTTTTCCACCATGAATTGATGGCGAACATCTTAAAAGTGATACTAGGTTGGAACAGTACAAGCGGTAAGGTAATCCAGCTCGCTACATCCTGTTTCTGGGAACAGAAAATGCGAGAAATTTCTTGATATCACGAAATCATTAAAAAAATTGTCCATTCTGGGTCTAGAGCCAGTAAGCTCCCGAACCAAACCCAACGACGTTGATAATGCGTCCTTTATGACAATAATATTTTCTGGCTTTTGTATTGAGTGATCTTAATGTGACCATTTATTTTCAAACTTTTCATTTAACTATTTAACATAAGTATTGGTTTGTGGTTAAATTGTTTGCAATAAATAAACGTTGTTTAAATATTTTTGCTTTAACAATTGGCTGTGGTAAAATACCATTGCGATAAAGGATAAACAAAACAAACTTTTGTTAATTCTCAAATTGAGTATAGAAACATCCAATAGAATCCTTTCGGTTTCTAATAATTGTTATTTAGTACTAGAAGCGTTCATTATCCCTTTCAAATAATACTATCAATAAAAGTTGTTTTCTTGTATAATACATAATGTGTCTATTATTCTGTTCAGTTGCAGTCAATATTAAAAAAAAACAATCAAATATTTTTACTATGTAACAGCTAATAAATTCAAAAAAATTTTCACTCGCGAATAAATTACATTATAGACACGCATTCAAGAAATCTAAAATAAGCTTGATATTGATCCTGCCGGTACTTGAGCCCTGACTCATTTGATTTACTGGGACACAGCTCTTACCACTAGGCCACAATAGCACAATATTTGTTTTGTAAATTCAAATAAACATTTTCAGCATATAACAATTGATTTATATAATACACAATAGGGTTCCAGGGTGTGGTTAGATTTGTAGGCTAATGACATCACCAAATTGTAGAAGTCTGCTGCTAGTGTTGATGATCTAATATGTAACAAAGCATTGAAAATGTTGGGCTTTATCCTCCGTACTACCAAGGACTTTCCAGGAGTAAAAATTTTGATACTAATGTATAATTCTTTAGTTCGAAGCCGGCTTGAGGATGGATCGATTGTTTGGGCCCCAAAAGGTGCGAAATATGTTCTTATGGTGGAGAGGGTTCAGAAGAAGTTTTTGAGAATTCTCTATTTGAGGACATACGGATACTACCCATGGCTTTATCCAATCGATTTTCTTTTAGGCATGCTCACGTTCAATAGTTTGAATACTCGAAGAGAAATGTACCTGGCCACATATTTCTTTCGACTTATCCGAGGCCAAAATGAGAATTCCACCATTCTTGAGAATGTTAAATTGAATGTCCCTGATAATTTTTTGAGGAATCGTGAACATGAGTTGTTTGTTCTTCCAAGGGGTAGAACCAGTCTGCCTGAATGGAAATGTCACTGGGAAGAGCTTTAACAATTTTAAACGGCATTGCTTCGGATGTCGACGTATTTCATATTGACGTGAGTGAGTTCAGACGAATAGTATATTTTATGAATAAAAGTTGGATTTGTCAGAACTCACTCGGTTGACTGCTTTGAAAATTTCTAATGTGATATTAATAATAATTTTTCCTCTCTGTTTTTTATGACTATTGTAATTTTCATCTTATTTTTAATTTTTGATTAATTTGTGATTTTTATTATATATTTACATGTATGTATGGATATATATATAAATGGATGTATTTATATTTGTCAAATCCATGCGTCAGCTGTAATGCCATGATTTGCTTCTTTTTTTTAAATAAATAAATGACTGCCACTTGAATAAAAAGGTGGGATAGTATAGTCATCAGGCTTTGAAAGAAGGCAGCATAATGGCGGCAGAGACTTTAGTAGAGACTCCATTTAATTCCCATAAAACTACTTCTGTTCAGATTATTGTTAAGAACAGTTCAATAACTACTGGTCCTATGATTGCTCCATGCTTTTTTCTGGACAGACTAGCTAGATGTTGAACACCTTATAATAATTTGTTTTTATAAATATACTAGTATTGCTACCCGGCGTCGCTCGGACTAAGCGACCAATAATTATTTAATGTTATATCATTCGAAATAATTATATCACAAAATCTATCATCTAAAATAGAGTTAAAATAAAATCACAAACTTTATTTAATTTGACAGCCCCATTCTCGCCCACTGAAATGTCCAAATTCAAGGAAAAAATCTAATTTGCTGTCAAAGAAATGTCAAATAATACCTTCACGTAAATAATAAACATTATTATTAATAATTAAAGCCGGGAAAAGTTCAGTAGAAGACTAATTTATTACATTTTGACTAAATGTCTTCGCCGACAAAAATTCATACATATTTTCTTTCATATTCGTTTGTTTTATGGCTACTTGCAACAACAATGCAAAAGGGAATTACATACATACATACATACATACGCCGTTTCGGTTTTATATATAAGATAACATTATTTGCACTCGTTCCAGAATTTTGTGTATTTTTCAGAACCGCATTCGTTCATCGTGAGAATTGTTGACTAATTTTGATCAGCGAAACTGGTACACATCATTATATAATATTATAACGGTAGTCCAAAAGGCTTGACCTTTATTCTTATGAATATAATACTCCAACAAAAAAAATTACAGTTGACACTGTTTACAATTAGCCATTTCTTTTTCCTCTCCAAATATTGACCAGGCGACTTACCATTAGTTTGCTGTGATTCTTGTTAAGAGTCCATACGCTTAACATTGGGAGCCGATACGATATAAAAAAGCTTTCAGCACAAGATATAACTAAAAATATCACCAAATTTTTTTTTTTTTCTAACAATATATTTTTTTGGAGATGAATGAGATCATGACAGTAATAAATCATATTAATAATAATCTGATCTGAGCTGAGATGCCAAGAGTGTGATCCTTAGCCACGAAGATATAGTACAGAAACCAAGTAACGAGGCCATAAGAGCACCGTTATCCCCTTGTGGTCGATGTCGAGGGAGGTTTTATGGCTCCCTCGCTGTGAAAAATAAGGAAGACCACTTGCAGTAGCGTATCCTTGGACGTATTGGATAGTTATGTCAATACGTCCCCTGGTCAACACAACCAAAAATGAATCAACTTTATCGTGAAGTATTTATTATCTTTCTGTGATTAAATTTTATGACATACTATTTTATCGATGTACAAAATATTATTCGAATTGTTTAATGTAGTTTGTTGCTTTCTACATTTAGGAATTCTTTTATGAATAACGGATTTTATAAATAGGAGTTGCTTCTATTAATTTTTATTGTTAGAAAGATGATTTATCAAGAATTTTAGCCTTTATAGTTTTCAGAAAAAGACTAATTGACCAAAAGCTTACTTGCGAAATGGTAAATAAGAAACCATTCCAAAATTTTTGACTTTCTATGGACAATAAGTATAGCTCAACTCATATAAATAAGCACTTCCATTATCCACATACTCTTTGAATTTCCATGAGCGAAATGTTTAACGGATTTCATACAGCGGGTGGTTGTAGAAACAATGTTGAAATGATCCCAAATAGCTTTTTTCTTTTATTTATATTGAAAGTATTTATATTTACGGAAAATCTAATACACTTAATAATTTGGAATTTTTTTCTTATTCTCATTAAAATTAAAGCAAAAGTTTAAACCTATATTACACCAATAAATTAATTTGAATCATTTATTGCCTGAACTGCAGTGTCTTTTTCTACAAGAGTTGTATATACATTGAATCCTTAACTGTTTTAAGCGTAGCTTTCTGCTTTTACTTGATTGTTTGTGAGTATATATTCAGGTTAAATAGGTTTATATGAATGATATTTTCTTTTTTATTTTATATGTTTCATGTTTTAAAATTCGTCTTTGCCCAAAATCCAGATTTCACATTTTTACATCCCTCAACATGTACCTGTGAAAGATAGAGCAAAGCGAACAAAAAATATCACATTTTCCAAACTTTTTAAGCACACTAAACAGCTTAATTACATTGAGAGTATTTTGGTTACGGACAAACAAAGGTAAAATTAGGTTACACTTTATTCTCCCGAAGGAAACAGAGTAAAAGAAGACTGCGTGGCTTTTCTGGAATGATTGTATCTACTTTTATTTTTAGATTTTTAAGGCTACTCAATGTTGTACCCGCTACATCTTTATTTCAAAAGTAACCAAGGATGCCCGTGAGAAAATATCTCAAGGCACAGTAGTGCGTAAAAAGCTCAAAGAATTGAACGAGTTTAAGATGGCGCTTTTATGAATTGAGCTATAATGGTTTGATCTTATATTGGAACGCCGTGACCTCTTTGAAATTGTGGTAATTTTGTCAAAATACACCCAAGTCGGATGAAAAACGCGACAAACAGATCTAATTGATAGTCAAATGGTTTTGAACAATTTTCCCTATTTATAATATTATCTTACAACCGACCAAGGTGAAAAAATTGTGAAGTGGCCACTGCCAGCTATGAATTGGCTGTTAAGAAATCATTTCATAACCGTCAACAAAAGATACACGCACCAAAATTACAATGACTGTCGCAGGAATGCGGATTGGCATAGATTGATTGAGACGGATAAGGTTCACCAGAGATAAAAACGAAACGATAATTTACCGTAGACATTTTGTTTTTGTAACTAAACAAGATCATTACGGCTTAATGCAATTAAGTCCATTGATATAAAGATACATATTTTCTTATTACTAATTCGTGCGATTCAGTAACAAAACAACACTCGTATATATGAAATTCTTTGAAATAATCGTAATGGTACTATCTCTCCAAAGTAATATACCGATATCTTTTAAATGTAAAAAATACGCTTCTTTTGTTACAGTGTAGTGGGACGCTAGTTTAACAAATCCATTAAGTGAGGTAACACATTTCTTGTTTATGGAGCAAGTGTTTTGGTGATAATTCTCAGTTACGTCACTGGGTGTTAGCTTGCAGCGCCAAATTTATCGTCTTTTTATCTGCTCTTTTATGTACGGCGATACAATCTGGCCGGCAATGGCCGACCGCACCAGATGGCAGATGATTTAATTTTCGGTGTGAAAATTTTATGAATTTTCCTTACTACCAATTTACACGGGCATTCTTGGAAAGTCGAAAACAGAAATCGGATTAGCATTAACCGGCAAAGCGGCTTAGAAAACTCGTTCGTTTTTTACACAAAAGTCTTGTTAGCGTTGCTCCACGATCGTTATATAATATTCAACAGCATTGATTTAAGCTATGCTTTGACGAAGGTACATATTTAGTCATACAATCACCAGTATCCTTATAAGTTAATATAATGTTTATAAATTAATTTTAACAGGGCTGTTGATTCGTTAAAAAAGGTACGACTCTGATTCCGACTCCGACTCCAGCATTGACCAAAAACACGACTCTGACTCCAGCATTGACCAAAAACATGACTATGACTCCCACTGAAAAAAAGTTTTATCTTCTCACGTTTTTTTCTTACTTATCCTATTTATGTGTATTTAACCGCTTCAGTACTGAGAAAAATGGTCACATTGATCACAATCACCGCCCAACTTCTAAAATATCTTTTTTTCAACAAGATTGTCTCATGACAGAAGAACCATTTCTTTTCTAGTGATAGAGTATAGATGCCACTAGCTATGAAAAGCAAAATATCTGAAGAAGATTTTTTGTTTATTTAGCAATATTTGCGACTTTATTCGTGACGTCCGTACGCGGCGGTGACCAGTGTTCTTACGGTACTGAAGTGGTTAGTAAAATATGAACCAACCAATCTGGCCAAAATTTACATGCCACATCCAAAAATAAGTAGTGATAACTTTTCAAAAAAAATCACGATTCCGACTCCGACTACAACTCCGGCAAGAGCACCGCGACGACTCCGCCTCCGACTCTGTCTCCACAGCCCTGGTTTTTATCATGCAATGGATTAGCGCGTAAAAAAATGCTCAGTATTTTTTCATGTATTGAAATGAAACCGGTGTCGGATTGCTATTAAGAATGAGCTTTGGTAGAGCATTTCAAGATTTCCCAACCCCGATCGCAAGAGTTTACCTAAATATTTTTGGAAACGTTTTTTTGAATTTTGAGCTTAATCATATAAGAATATTAAAGAGAAATAAACAGTTTGATAATTATTTTGCTGCCTCTATTAATTGTTTATACAAATAATTTATACATGTATCTTACTTGGCTTGTCTCTTGATTGAATTAGCAAAGCACATCCGATCCATTAAGATCAGGATACGACGTATTAATTTGATTCAGTATCGGTCTGCCCATCTATAGACTTCAAAGTTATATAGATAATAATAATTTGAGATGCTGATTTCGATATCGGTAAGCGAAATAAAATCAAGGCTTTTTAATTTATATCATCGGCGTGGGCTATATGAAAAATAATCCACTTGTAAAATAAGTTTATTTAAAAAAAATACTTTTAATCTTTTGAATTTGAGATGAGACTTTGAACTAATTTTAATGATGTCACATTTAATTTCAAAGACATAAAGATTTATTTTGCTATTATTTCCAATTTTGGATAGAACGTCATTTATTTTAAATCATTAGCAAATTAATCCTGATTGTCAATAATAACTTTTAAGCTACGTTTTATTGGGCTTTTATTATTATACAGTATATTTAAACGTAATAATTACTAAGCGTCAGTTCAAGTTTATCCGTGCACTTGAAATGACCAAAGATTCCGAAAGGCGAGAACCGAGTCGTTAGTGACAAAAGTCATGTTAATGTGCAAAATTCCAGCAACTCAAATCTATCTCATCTGGCAATACCAGACAGTAAAATATGTACGTAATAATTGATGTTCAAACCCAAGCGATGCTTGTATCAAACCACGGCCAGAGATATTTATTTCATTTGACGTCGAATTATCACGAGGTGAGGTCTTTTTATATTTATCAGAAAACTTATTGAAAATGCATCATCTTTTACCTGTATGTGGGCACTGGATATCCTTGCGCGACGCACGCCAGGACGACTCGATCTCCGATGGCAACGTGTCTCGCGCTGTGCTTCTCGACTGTCACGCGTGGCTGAACGTTTCCCTTCGGCTCGGTTATTATCACATGACCTGGAATCGTGGATAAAACAACCTCAATTAGAAAATAATTCAGGGAGAACAGTGAGGAGTCATGGACATAAATTGTTTGTTCTTTCAAGGTGTAGAACCAGCCTGCCAATGGGGATGCCACTAAGGGGGAGCTTTGACGATTTTAAATGGCATTTCTTCGGATGTTGACATAATTTTCCTGGATGCATGTATGTATTAAAGCTGCTTTTGGATTAAGTCGGTATTTACTCGGATGACTTATTTGCCAATCGACAATGTTAAATTGGTTTTTCTTTCTGTATACATATTTTATTACAGTGCTTTAATCCTTTCCCGCATTATAAAAACAATAAACTTATAAATTGTGATTTTTGTAATGCAGATATATATATATTTAGGAATATATATTTAAAAAATCAACAATGAGCCTACCACAAGCTTTATCCTAATCCACTTCTCGTTGTTGATCAATTAGAAAAACTGTCGATAAAAAGTACACACGGATGCCATGGACTCTACATTGGGAACGGATATATTTCAAGTTTTTTTTAAATGCATTGCACACTTATAAAACATAACCTATTTTAAATAAGAATCCTTTTAATTAAGTTTGAAGTTTTTTTATGTCACTCTTAATTATTACTTTATGAAGAAGTAATGCCAAATAATATGAAAATCATCTGGGGAACACTACGAAAATTTCAAATAAAACAAAATATATGTTCAGAATTAAAATGCAGTTCAATTGAGATATAAATCTTTATACTTATAATATAGCTGAAGCACAGTAAATTTAGCTTGGCATTGTGACCAGACCGGACGTAGCCATCGGGACGAATGAATAGGGAGAATATTCAGCGAGAATGCTTTTCAAAAGAAGTAATATATTGGCACTCGTCCAGAGGAAGGTGTCGAAGAAGGTACGGCAGACTTCCACGTAGAAAATATACGAAAGAATGATGAAATAGAATTAAGCTTTGCGTAGTTGAGTCGCTGCGATAAGAAAAGCTATTTTCATACTTGAAGTGCTATATTTCATTTTATGATATTTTTATTTATGGAAAATCTTTGTCACAAAAAAGAAGCAGTATTGAGTGACATACGCTATTTTATTTACAACTTTTCTGGCGAACGTCAATTTCAATTACTGAATCTGTTACGTTACTTACAGCTTTGCGGGCTGATTTGTTTTAGAGAAAAAAAATTCTGCCAAGATGAATTTATCATTACTTAAAAAAGAGTACAATCAAATTATCTATATCGTAAATCATCTGGACCGTAGTGCAGTGTTCAATTTCGTTATTTACCTTGGTGGGCCTCATGGACTCAAAAACCCAGTACGAGTACAGTTTTTTTTCATTAGGTTTATCGATTCTGCTCGAAGGCATGGGTGTTTGTGTCGTATTTAATTGCTTCCAATCTATACGACCCGCCAAACATGGCGTAGCGAGAGCGATTAACTAACCGCTAGTTCTGTTCTAGTCTTGTCGTTTCTATTCCTGCTCTCATCGAACTAAATAGATTTCGAGCGACTGATTAACAAATAGTTCGTGCAGAAAAAACTTGTTGAGACACCTTTATTAGGAAACCATATGCTCCCCACTGGTATCGAACATGGATTTAAAAAACGAAAGAAACATCCTTAAAGTAAAGAAGAAATTTATTGGTCAGCCAAAGCGGTGATATATCTCCCAAATTTCCATTTGTAATTTTATCTTTTAAGTGAACTGTCGTAACTTTTGCATTAAAAAGAAAATTTAAACTACGCCAGATAAAAACATCATCAAATGATTTATATATTTTTAACATTTATACTAATGGGCACTGGATTGTTTATAAAATTTTTGATACAGGCTGTTTGCAACAAAAATATTTATACTTATTTTACTAATTTAAAATATGTACGTGTGAAAAGAGTTGTATATCAGTAGAAAATATTCGTCAGAATACGACTGCGTGGCTTAGTAGTAGAGTCTTCAATTCGAGTATCGAATACTCGATACTCGAAAATACTCGTCCATTTTTTAATTACTTACTCGAGTATTTCGAAAAATACTCGAAAAATGAATGTATAAACGATTTTTTAATTTCAAATTTTATTAACTTATTTAAAATATATATATAATGTTTAACCGTTTAACTATAAAACATCCACAGCAACAGAGAGCGTTTTTTGTCTTGCGGGAATTATAAAAACAATACAACCAATTTAAAATTTGAGACGTTTAATTCTCTACTATTTTTGAAATATTCTTTTCATAAATTTAAATAAATCGATGGAAAAAATGAAATATGCTTATTTATTTATTTTTCATCTATCTATATACACAAATTTTAATTAATATTATATATTTTGGTACATCTGAAACTACTCGAGTATTTAAATTTTACTACTCGATACTCGAGTTATTGAGATTTCGACTAAATGGAGTCTCTATTTAGTAGGCTTATTGCGGCAATGAAATCAGCTTAACATAATAGCATGTATGTACATATATTATATTAATTGTTCTACAAATCCTTACACCGAATCCTTAAAAGGTAAAGCTACGCTTTTTTTAAACTAAAATAGCAAAAATTTACTTTATAATATAATATATATTAAACGTAAACATACATACATATGAATTTTTTGGCTGAACGCTCTTTAGTTATAATAGAACTCGAGCGGTGATACCTATTACGATTTGAATAAGGACTCACCAGGATACGCGCTGACGTGTACTTCTCCTGTAAGCTTGTGAACTGTTCGACAGGAATAAGACTTGAACCCGTCACTAGGACTTGCATCATTGATGTACAGATCTCCATTGCTCAGCACTGCGTATTTTCCACCTTGGAAACGGAAAATCAATTTCAATTAATCAAACAAATAAGAAAATATGTTGTAGGAACGAACATTCTTCCGCAGCTCAAATCATCAAATACACTTCTTTTGTAACTTTTTTAAAATTCAATGAGCTTAAAAAAACGTGTTTTACGATAATAACAAATTATAAATTGATAATCTTTATGAATATCTTAAACTATACTTTACTGAAGCAATAAAAGAATGCATTGAAAAACAAACGTTTTATGAAAAAGATAAAACTAGTAGACCTAAAAAGTATTGACTCTAACTTTTATTAAAATAAACAACCACAATGATATAATCTTTTTTTAAATAATTTTTGATTTTAATTATGTATTTACAACTATGTATGTTTATATAGATAAATGAATTTAAATTTGTCAAATGCATGGCGCATTGGCGTCAGCTGTAATGCAATGATTTGTATTTTCTTGAAAAAATAATAAAAAATCACTCTAGTTCTCGTGTGCGGCCACCAGAAGCTTTTGCTGCGGCCAACAACAGCTTCAGAGGAAGTATTGATATTTAAAAAATGTGTTTTTAAAAGTTAATTTGACAAAAAAGACTCAGAAAATGATATATTTCGTATGCATTGTATTTTGCATCAAGGAGTGTCCATCAAACTGTTATTAAGTTCATGGAAGATGTGGAATTACAGTGACAAAAGTATTCAATGCCATTAATACCAGTAGTTAAATAAAAAAGTGATTTGATACGAGTGTGGAATTTATTCTGTTCTGAAAATTTGTACATTTTCTCAAATAACTTTGAAAAGCTTAATTTACAAAATATTTACAATAATAAACTGCCAACGAAGCCGGTAGAATCGTTTTTGAATGACAAAAATATTTTGTACACGATAGAATATCATTTTCATTATTTCCAAATAAATAATTACCAACGTTACTTGTGAGTAAGACGAATTTATTAATGAAGCCTTTTTACGACAGTGTCTACCTATATCAGAGTTGGGGTAGATGTTGATGTTTCCGTCTTGAAGCCACGATGTCACCATGACAAAGTCGCTGACGTAGGTCGGCAGTTGGCACCTCAGGATGGCAGTGTTTCCGCTGATGATGTACTCATCATACACCTTAACTTCGTATGTTTGCCTTACAACTGTGGAAAAAATAATCAGTTTAAGAGCTGACTCTAAATTTGTTTAAACTATGTACCATAAGTTCGTTTTCAATGTTGAGTATGTCCTAAAATACAATATATGATGATATATGAATTTAACAATGCGTTATAAATTCACTGATTTAGTGGCCTAAAGCCAAGTGGTCAACGCAGGTGGCTACGGGCTCAGTGTGCAAGTGTTTGAATATATAGTTTCATATAGTGATATCATAATTGATAGTTCATATTGAGGAGAGGAAAAATGGTTAGCTACCTCTTTACGAAATCTCAATTTTTTTAGAATTGGATCGGTGTGAGATGGTAATCAAGACAGCACAAAAATCTATGTCTCCAAACAATAATCAATGATTTGACTGAAAAATTAAACTACCTGGACTGAGAATTGAACCCATGCGCTCCGCAACCGAAGCCAACGACGTTGACACACGACCACGGACCCGACTATTATATTTGACAACAAATGTGTGTGCTTGCTAACCGGCTCTTATGTGGACTTCTCTGGAGACGACCGTGCCAACTTGGTTCCGGAGTCGACAGCGATAGGCAGCAGCATGGACGTCTCGTCTCAGCAAGTCACCAGGAAATGGCGGAAGCACTAAGGAGCCGTTTGGCAAAGCCGCTCTCAATCCTTCAACATTGCTGGCTGGAGAGCCATCCGATAGAATCCATTCAACCTGGGAAAAGAAAGATTTCTGGTTTTAGTATTTCTTTAAAATTTAATTACCACCGCACCAAGTAAACTGGGTTTGATTCAGATAATAGAATCGTTCAATATTTAAATTTGAATTATATTTTTTGAAGAATGTTTTTATAAACTATATATTTATGTCAGTGTTGAAATAGCTGGTATGTTTCTATTGGTCACTGACAATTCACGGCTCAGACAATTGATCACGAAGAAAACTCATACCTTAAAATTAGCAGACTATTTACCGTCAACATTCCGAACAGTGTATTGCTTCAAAGAAAGTATTATTTAAACTGTTTGAAAAAACTGTTAAAATAGCATTAATTTAATCCTTAAAACACTGTTAAGCAAGATACAATATAAGAATCAAAATTCTATAATATTTTTTGATTTTAAGTATTTTTTATACGATTGGGTATAGCTTAAAAACGGGTTTTCAATTTGAAGAGTTTAACATACGACAAAAGAAAAAAAGAAATTGGAAATTGGTTCATTCATTACTAAGAATGTCTTTGTATAGTACAATTCATTGTGATGCAGCTAAGATGACGTCTTTCGTGCAATTATTTACAATTTATATAGTTCACTTAAATGGTTGAGCATTCGAGGTATACTTTTTGCAATAAACTGAAATCTTCGGAATACAAAAAATTGACAGTATAGAAGTCCATTAATCTGGATATACCATGGCGGCTATGACGGTGAAAAGGTTAAATTCCAAGGAAATGCTTGAAAACGAATGTATATCAAGATAAAACTATTATCAGGAGGCTAAACTCAACAGTGGATTTGTAACAGATTTTCAAAGTTATCTCTCTTTCTACAAATATTTCTGATGATTCGTGTTTTGAAATGTATCGATCAATTTGTAACTTAACATCATAGTGACTAATCAAAATGGAATGAGGCAAAATTAAATATACTAAATAATACCTACAGGAAAAAACGATGCATTTGGTTTTTGAATATGTTTATAACATTATATGGTATTAGGTAAATCGAAAAGTAATCGCCGTGATTTTAGTGCTCGCTTTGAAGCCAGTTTGCGCTTGGCTCTCGTCGAGTAAGTACGTCAATATTGGTATTATTTTGAAGCTCGTTTTGTCCCGCTTCGGTTTCAATATGTATGTTTTTATTTACACCCATAAAAAATGTCACGGCCGGAGATTGAAGAGATGCAGTTGCGATGTGTTTATTGTTACTATTTGACAAGGGGTTGAAGCCCAATGAAGTCAAAGAAAGCATTTGTGAAACCTATGGCGATATTCTGAAGATTTGCATGTGTGCATTGAAACCGAAGCGGGACAAACCGAGCTTTAAAATAATACCAATATTGACGTACTTAACGACAGGAGCCAAGCGCAAACTGGTTTTAAAGCGCGCACTAAAATCACGGTGATTAATTTTCGATTTACCTAATATATTAATATACGTTCAATTTTAAGCACACGAATATGGTGACATGTTTTAAAAATATCTATTTGAAGGACGTTTCGCTTTTAAAAGCGTATTAAAGCTTCGGTTTAGCAGCGATCTGTAATGAAACAAGTTAGCAAAATTATTTGCAGCCGGAAACTTTATAATCATTTGAAATGGAAATGAAAATGGACGGGCGGTTGACGGCGCTCGTAATGGGAAAAACAAACTTTTCCATTACTCTCAAACTCCACGACGAGTGCCCAGTCGCACTGTTGACCACTCCACCTAAAGCAATTTGTTACATATAAACGAAATAAAAAAAAACGTATTTTTTGTCCCATGTTAACTATCTGGCGCATTACTCGGCTTAATAGTTAGTTAATACTTAAATAAGTGAGGTAGGATTTCAATTAAATAAATAGCTTGGTAAATAAGTTGTTGTCATAGTACACACACTTGACCGTTTTTACACAAGTTATTTCTGTACGGCGTATAAATGTCAAATAAATATTTTTAAATCTTTCACTTAAAACCAGGGCTGTGGAGTCGTTAAAAAAATTACGACTCCGACTCAAAAGTTGACCATAGACACGACTCCGACTAAAAAAGTTTAATTTCGTCATGTTTTTTTCCTACCTTTCCTATTTATGTGTATTCAATTATATTTCAACCAACTGATCCGGGCCAATAGCCAAATTTGACATATTAAATGAAAAAATAAAAAGTTCAAACTTTTCAAAATTTCAGACTGCGAATACGACTCAGACCAAAGCGCAGCAACGACTTTGCTCCGACCAAAAATATTTCAAATATGGAAATATCGCAGCGTACAAATTGGGAAGTACCTATATCATTTAATCTTTTAACAATACAGTTGTTATCTGTTTGTCATTAAACGGTAGTAATTTGATTGCAGTCTGCCTATTCGCGCTGATAATGTTGCGATTACATTGTTCAGTATAAAATATTTACAAAAATATCTGTTTTACCCAAATATGCAACATAAAAAGTTGCACTAAGAACATTGTAAAATTTCAAATAAACAATTTCGAAGCTTTTGCGATATTGTAATTTTTTGAATTAAAGGAATGCTTGTTACATTTTCGGTAGCCTTGTGCATTTTTCCTAGGTGTGTGGGGAATATTTGGGATAAAATCATCACAAGCATCCATTCGTTTGGATACAAATCAATGAATAATCTTAAATATCTACTTCATTATTCAAATTATGTCGTAAGATATAAAAACATTTACCCTTTCGACGATAACGATGAAAAAAAAATGTAAAAGTGAAGAAGAGAACAATTATTTATTTCAAAATAATCACTAATTTAAGCAAGCTTCTATAAACCATTCAAGTAAATTGCAATTCTGCTTAAAACAACGGATAAAAAATAAACAGAAATACAATATTTATTTTAAGAAATATCAATTCTGATCCGAAAACTTTCTGGTCGTATGTCCGCCATATTCGTGACTCTTCTGCTCAGCTCTCATCTATGTCTCTTGTTAAATTTACAATTTTGTTTGTTTGCTGCCTGTTGATGTTGACATCTTCGGCAGTGAACTTGATGCTTTGTTTAAAAATTATGTTTTCTTATGTAAATAATATGTTTCTGTTCTGTTTCTTATTTTTGTGTAATCTTTATTAATTTCTCAAATGCATGGCGCATTGGCGCTTGCTGTAATGCCATGTATTTTATATATTTTTGCCAATAAATAAATAAATAAATAAACATTTTTCGAATTTTGATTTTATATTCACAAAGAATTCATAGCTCAATTATTGCTAAATTTATGATAAAGGAATTCAATGTTATATAATGTAAAATGTATTATACCTGGTATTTTTAAGTAAACCTTTATAACCTATTTATTTTGATTTAATTTTACCATGTCCGCCAAGACAGGTCGAAATTACTTGACTAATATTTTTAATTTGAAATTTAACAAATATCATTATCTACGAGAATGTGTGTTTGTGAAGCAAGGTCGTTTAGTTGTTAAAGATAAATTCTTTGTCAACTTAAATTTTTGAATTGAATTATTCAGCGAGATAAACATTTTTAGACAAAATGGCGTAAAAGTAATTAGATTGAAAAGGGTTCCACCACGTAGAAAATTGTTAGCATATTCTGTTAGTGCTTAATAATTATTGTCCCACCCTTAATAACGATCAAGTGTCAGCCGAGATACTAAATACAAAATCACCCTCTGCTCATTCAGTGGCGTGTAACCGATTGAAACAGGTGTCGTAAATTGGGGGTATTTCATTAAAGCGTGGTCAATGGACAGTGGCGTTTTGACGGGTGGTGCGTTTCACAGGTCGGTGTCCCCTTTGCACGTGATACAATAAATTAACTTAATGTAATCATTCGTTACGAGTTGTCGCGGTGTTTATTCAAACCGCATTATTACTTAGGGATATTGTTGCGTCACTGCCGTGTCAACAATTAATTTTAATTCGTTGAACTTTTCATTAGCCAAGTACAAAATAACTCTTCATTGAAAGAATCACCTGGGTACACAAAATAAAAAAGCTGATTTATGTAGACATAGTTTGTTTAATATGTTAATCGATGAGTATAGTTTGTTTAATTAATTGCAATTTAATTAACTAAAAGACCAACCAAAAGAATGGATTGAAACATCAACCAGATTACATGTTGCGCACAGGGAGCGCAATGAAAAATTATTCAATACAACGATACAATAGAGTCCTTGGCAGGTGAAGTAAGCCAAGTCTAACCCTATTGGCCCTATTAAGTTCAATCATGTTTTTATTTCATTTTTTTGAGAAACTATGCTGACATTTTAACACTATGTGGAAGCTTACTACTATGTATGTATATATAAATGAACAGAAAAAATAATTCAGTGAAATAATGATTAAAATAATGTTATAAAAGGGGTGAGATTGATTTGCCGCGATCATAGCATTTAGTGCTATGTTTAAACTTTTTTACTAGCTCGGAGCATATTTTTATTTTATGGAAAAGAACACTAGTCTGTCAGTATGTTTTTAAAATTTCATTTGTAGCACACTTTAAGACTTTAAGAATATGATACAATGACTAACTTTTATTTTAAATTTGACTTGGCTCTCTTCACTTCTAATGAGCTCAATTATAAAAAATAAAAAGGTATACTCTACCGAGATCAAACAGAAAATCCTTCAAACAAAAAAAGATAGAAGCGATATTCAATCATTATTTAAATGGAACACTTCGACACTTTCATTGCAGAGAAAATAAATCACGAAGGCAAATATTTTACTATATTAATATTAGGCTATCCGTTTAAGTTTAAAGTTAATACTCGAATATATATTTGCCAATTATTTATAGTGAATACAGTTTCAAGATGATTACTGTATATTTTTGGTGGGGAAGCAAAGTTTTTATAAATAAAGTCAATTCTCAAAAGCAGACAAATAAAACCCAAATCCATTCTGTTACCATATGCAAAAAAATCAATACGAACAAAGTTTACGCCGAGTTAATAACATACTTTGTGAAGTTAAAATAAGGGACTTGAAATACGATTGTCGTCGATGTAACAAATACTTTCTGCAAAGTGCTCAAACAGGAAACTAACCAAAAATCTTTGACTTCGACTTCGAATAGTATACCCAACGCCAAATGAGCGACCGACTTTGTTCTGCCTGTTTTTTTTCTAACGAAAAATATTTAATAATATATAACAATAAGTATAATGCCTTTATTGGTGTTACTGGATATAAATGATCGATTAATTTATTTATAAATAATTATAATTTTTGTAATGTTGTTTTTAAATATTCAACTAAAACTAATATCCCACTTATTATGCTTGATAAAACCACGTCGAATTTCATATTTAAAAATGCTTTTCTTTGAAAATATGCTGTTATCTATCGTGAATTGATAATATCTCTAAAACACTTAAACAACGCAATTGGACTGAAAGTTTCAAAACAGGAAATTAGTAAAGTACTTCTTTTCACAAGAATTATTAACAGTACTTAGTCCACATAAAATTTTTTATTGATCAGGACCGGTTTCGCTCATGGCGAGCATTATCAACTGAAATACAACGAAACAGTGATATTTATTCAAAAGTAAATCAAGAATTACAAGGTTTGACAAACAATTAGTATAAAAACTAAGCAAATAAATTTAAGCAAAATATACTATAATTTAAATGTCTATTGCATCACAATTAAGTATTAATGCAATTCCACCAAGTATTGACAGTGAACACCTGAAAAGTGATTTTATATATTTTTATAGCTAGGTTGGTATCACGTCTATGGTATAATTATTTTTTTCCATTCAAATTTTAAGTTGATAGCACTGAATTAAATATGATTTTCGTGAATTGATACACTGTCGCACTATCCAGGATAGCAATAAAAAAACTATCGCAAGACATTCAAACTCAGAAAGTCAATAATTACATAGTTGTCTTCTTGTTTAACAATCTATATGATTTCAAGTCGGCAGAACAGTACAAATACTGGTTCATTATATTTTATGATCGAATCACTCACTTTTAAAAATCAATCCCATACGTTGGCATGTTTACAGTTGAATTCGCTCGTTCTTTTGTTTGATGCCTGTAGAACGTTGCCCGTGGTTAACGTAGTTTTGTTCTCTTTGCTTCTTATACAACATATACCATCCTTTTCCTTTAAAGCCTGATTTCACAAGGCTGTGGAAACGCAAACAGAAAACTTTGCTGATATGAACACGATATAACAAGTAAACTTTAAGTACATAATTTAATCTTATCATATTTTATTATGCCATAAATTGGATGATCATAAAGTCACGGGAAATCTTGTTAGATTCCATAACTTAACCTTTTTATTGGAATAAACTCCACCGAACATTACTTTTAAATAGATCTTATATAATCGTAAAACAAGCTTTTGTCAGTTCCATATTTTTTTATTGGCTGTTTTTACGATACTCTATGATCACAGTTTTACATAGAATTAATAGTATTTCAATAGCCGAGTAAAAAACGCCTTTTGACGTTCTTTATATTTGGCTTCGTTGCCACAAGTTTTTATACATTTTAAAAAACTGTACTGATTGGAAAGTAAAAAGATCACATCGATAACGTAATGCAAAACAAACATTAGTGCACATTCGTTATTTTTGTTAAAAACCCCACAAATGCAGAATAAAATATTTTTTATTTAAATGGGGTTTGTTCTAAATATTTTTATCAACATATATTGCTAATGGCTACATATGTTGGAGTTAATGTGTAAGAAGCAACTATTCTTACTTAATGTATAGAAAAAGTGTTAAATATACTGAAAATGTAGAAAATATCATTTTTACGATTGCTATAAATAACTTACTTTAACAAGTAGAATGGCAAATTTAATTGTAAATTAAAAATGAATTTTTTCAAAATATCTGCGGTATGTATCAAATATATTTCAATATTTTTTTTGAAATGGTATCTACATATATTAAACCAAATCTATTTCAAAATTTGACTGATTTTTTATAGTATGTGTGTAATGTTATTAAAGTTTTTCGATCTTTATTTTTAATTAATATGGTGAAAGGAAAAAATTATCATTGCGGCACGTTTTTGATTTATTACTATTTTATTTATATGGCGGATATAAATGTAATTTGTGAAATGGGAAACATCAGAGTTATTTATTTTATAAGTTATATTTTCGCATAAAAGCTACTCTACTATTCCATCAGCTAGTGCTGAAAAAAATAATTCAAATTAAATTTACCAATCACCAGAAAAATAATTGGATTTAGAAAATAGTTTTAGTTATGTATTTATATCAACTGTGTCTACAGTGCTGTTATCTAATTATTATAACATTGAAGAGTGCATATTTAGCGTGCGAAATGATTTTCATTAAGCACATACAGTCAATTCGGGTAACTTTGGACTTCAATATAACATTGGACAAAACTTAAGCAAGTACCGTTTATATATTTTTCCGCTGACTAGTAATCGTGATTATTCTTGCGATTGATGAATATAACAAATCAATCTTTTGTCTTATACATGGTAAACAAAAAGAGCTACATTCACCTCTCAAATTATTTTTATCTTTTATGATATATTGTGAAATAAACCTAAAAAAAACTATGAAAATTTACGACTTTTTTATTTTCTCGAAACAGGTGGCTTCGCTTAAGCCAGGTGTTATGGATAGGGAATGGGCAAAAAGTTGTAATTTTTTTTTCAATTTTCCATTGATGGACTATCCCTTTTTATAAAAGTTTAATTTAATGTCACTAAGCTGGATTATTCAGCTAAAATTCGCTCATAGAAAGTGGTGGTGTCCAATGTGACTCAATTATAAATTTAGCATTGAACCGCCCCGTAAAAGCAGTTTTTAGTTATTTTTCCTTGTTTTTTCATAATATTTGTATTCAAAATTATATAAAAGAAGTGATAAGAACACATAATTGTCTAAAAATGCAGCTTACTATAACTGAAAATAAAAATATCACAAAAAACACCTGAAAAGTGCCCAAAGTTACCCGAATTGACTGTACTTTTCTTCTTCAAGAATAAATATTTTCGCAAGATTCTTTATCAAATATATCATATAAAAATGTAGAACATATTTTTACATAAGTGAAACTATACTTTCGTTCGGTGGCTATTAAAAACTACATGTGACGCTGGTGACAGCAGTATACGGTAGAGATAGGAATTATAGTACGGTAATTTATTGCCCCATCATAGTTGTGTTCTTAGGATCAAGTTAGCTATATTTGAGCTCAAATAAAAACGTCACAGATATCCACGTAGTTCCTAAATTATTGAAATATTAGTGCATAAAAGTTTTCATTCTGGCATTTGATGATTTGAGCACACTACCTTGTGGTATTTCTTAACGTTTGTACAAAAACAGCAAATAATTAATTAACTGAATTGATTTTGCTGAAAAAATAAACGAACAACCATCTTTCATTAACAATATGTTGAAAAAACAATCATTCCCAAACCGTGAAAACTTATTCATTATTTCACGTTAACTTTCACTAACACGACCAACAATCACAATTCTCTGAATTCACAAGGACAAAGCTCGTCTAACAACGACTGCCTAAACTTTGACTGTTGAATTTACAAACAGGCTTTGCCGCAGAGTAACTTTCCGTTATGGAAAATCAGAGGCGGATCTTAAAATAACACAAAAAAAGATTCGATTTCTCTTAAATGGAGTGCCAAAGATCTAGTTTATGGTGCCTCGTTGAGAAAATTTTAGTTTTTTACAATAGTAGGTATTTCAATTCTCAAACCAACAGAGTTAAGTTTGTGTATTTGTACTAAAAATTAATCTAATGCTTTATATCTTTAATAGTAATAGTCATATAGGAAAATGAGTTCATATAATTATCTGAACCAATTAATAGTAGGTACACCTTAAACCTAGTGTAACTACATATGAAACAGCACAAATAATGTTAATATTTATACGATGTGTGGACTAATCAATGCATGTTTTTGTTTGCGATAGTCTATTTAGGTTTTTTTAGATCGGCAGTTTTAATAATTAAATATTGCATTTTTGCATCAAATAACAAAATAGTCTCAATATTTTTATTTGTATTATTTTACTATCATGTATGATAAGGCTGTAAAACTGCATTGGTACAAGTTAAATCAAAACTACTTACGGACATTGACATTTTCTTTCAAATACCAATACGGAATACAAAGAGAGACGGATATCAGTATGGTTGCAACCTTTTATAAAATGTATTATATCACCAAGCGTTATACTTCTGTATCTTAATTAATACCATATTATTAATCGCAATGGTAATTGTTATAAAAACCCACGCCTTCTTTGATTCTGCAAGATCAACCCACGACATGGTGTACTCATGAACCGGCAAACAGAAACTGTTCCGCGAAGTTTTGGAGCGCCACCGTGTCTGACGAGGAACTCGAAAAAGTCGACGCCCAGAGGTGGAATTCAATTTATATTTTTCACGTTAAGAATGAGATCTCGGTTTGTTTTACTAGCGCAGATATTTCGTTGACACGGCCACATTTGAGGGGCTGCAAAGTTAAATGGATTGCCGAACTTGTATTCCTGCCGAGCGCACTAGAAGTTTTAGGAGAAATTTATGCGACACACGCGACTGGAAGGAAACTGTTGCTGTGAATCCACACCATGCTGAATAACAGTCTGTTTTGTGAGATTCTAGCTGACATTTATTTTACTTAAGGTTCTCAAATAACCTATAACTTAAAAATAGCTATAATAATCTCTCAATTACAGCGTTCGCTTGTTTCCTTTAAAACGACGCGCTGTGTGAAGTAACTCACATAGAAATAACGACATTTTAACTATCAAGAAACCATTCCCACTTTCAAGGTGTTCACTGTAAATACTTTGTGGAAAGGCATTGTATTAAAAAATAATGGAACATTTGTTGTACTTATCAGGACCGTTTTCACTCGCAATGAACGAAACCTAAATAAATTAACCGTAGAATAAGAACAATAATGTTTTATTATTTTTTTAAGAAAACATTCTAATGTTTTCCAAATTGTATTCTTTTGTATCAGAATTAAATGTCGCAATATTGCAGATTGCAATAAAAAATAACCCCTCCCATATCATAAACGCTTACAAATTGTTCCAAAAAACAAATATCAGCTTCAATTTCGTTTTATCTTTTTTACAATTCAGTTTTGTTAAAAAAATCATGCACGACTCGAACCAGCAACTGATCAAATTTGATATTAAAGTTTGAAGTCGATATCTCAAAATTGAACGCTTTTTATGCTATTCAAAACAAAATTCTAATAGAACACAATATTAAATTTTACTATTGCCATGGAACGAATTTTTACAGTTTGTGAAATAACTTCGAACTAAGCGCTTAGAACGAGCTTGTGCCATCCACGATTGCTTGACAGAGATTATTCGACCGAATTATTTCGACAGTTCACTTGGGCAAAGATTCTCGTTCAATATGCCGTTTATTTCTCAGTATTCTCAAAAATGCAGACATCCAAAAAGATCTGTACAATATTTTTAGTTAACGTCTCCATTCTATGACTTTAACGGTCAACAATATGTAAATGTCACGTTTGGCGAAAATAGTTTTACGAGGCAGTCAAAAACTTATTGTAATTATGTTTTACAAGAATGTAATTATTTCGTCTGCATAAGATTCTCAGAAGACATCGTGATTGTTTAAGTTTTCCATAGTTATTAACTGTCTGTGTCTCCAAATTGGGGAAGAGATGACTAGAGAATTTTATCTCTGGAGATATTTTAGACTAAAGCCAACGTCAGCCTCTCAAAATGTCAAATACAGGAATTTCATTACGCATCGTCCAGACAGTTAACGCCACAAACTTGTTTTAACATTGCTGGATGGACATTTATTATTATATTTAATAAGCTTTATAGTTTCCCAATGGAATTCAGCAAAAAGCATTTTTGGAAATATTTAAAATGCAATATGCTTTTACATCAATTTGAAAAGGAGATAAAATACAACTCACAACAAACAAGCAAACGTGCTTTGCGATTTAAACTTAAATGTTCTTTCTGGAAACACGATATCAAAAAAGTTATTTATTGAAACTCAACAATATCATATGTATACTGAGACTGATGATATATTTCATAATAAAAGGTCCCATTTACCTATATGTTATCTTATAAGGTCGTATTCAGGAAATTTTATAATATCATTGAAATATTATTTTGTTACAGGATGAAAAATTTAAGCCTCTTTGGTAAATACAAGAAATATTAGTATTTCCTTCAAAACATGCATAATTGAATCGGTGGCCCTCAATGATTATCGTCTGTTTTTCTAAGCTATTAAAATTGAATGTTTTTTAATTCACATCCTACTTTATGAATATTCAAAAAATGATTGATTTAAAATATATTTATTAAAGCAGAATATTAAAATATCTTATCTTCAATATGGACGTAGAAATAATAATCAATTACTAATCGTAAAATTTAATGATTAAATTTTTCTGTCTAGTTCACAAATATGAAAAGCCTAAGTCGCACAAAAGCGTGGGCGGAAATAGTGTAAAATAGTGGGTGGGAATTAGCACCGAACTCACGGTCTATTCGTCTATGAAGTCAATTCATTGACGTGCCAAACTAATGATTCAATAATTACAGGTCACTTAAGCATGTGGAAATACTTCTTTATTATGGTAATCTAATGTATGTGTCGACCAACAGTAAACGAACGGTTAGATTTTCAATAGACTAGTTGAATTATTTTTTATATTTGATACGCGTTATATTAAAGTCATGCTTATGGCTGACATGACAACCATCATCACTTTTCCTAGTACCTTTACGGTGTCACCTTCTCATTCACTTTAGGACCGTGCATGGCTAAAATGAAAACTGAAGTTTCTTCATATACCTCATAGAGAGCTTTTCCTCATATTTGACAACATGACCTTTCCATTTCCCAAGTGACTCATTATGTTAAAGTTTGCTCACAAAGCTCAGTATTTCTGCGGATACAGTACTTATGGATTTCATTATCATGTCCAAGAATTATACTAAAGTTTTCGTTTCGAAATACATATGAAGGTTTTAATTGCAAAGTTTTTACAATCACCTCGTTAAAATACATAAATGAAGTCAAATAAAATGATACATAATGTTTCCAAAAAGCAACACAATGGCTTATGCTATCAGCAAAGATTTACTATTGACTAGAGATAAACGTGGGTCATCAATAACAATCAGGCAGACGCAGTCAATCAAATACTTTTTGAAGTGGATACAATATGTTATAAAATCAGTGAAAAGATTTCATAAAATGATGCGTTATCAAGGAAAAACGGCACACGATTAATAAGACATTAAAAAAAATGTTGAAATTTTCTGTCGTCTATTATTTGAATAAATATAGTGGCAAACTTTTCAACAGTTTTTTTTTCAGTGAAAATATGAATTTGATAAAATTTCTGGTTGAAAAAGTTTCTGTCCGCCATTGCACTCTTCAGCGTCCCCCAAACTGTTCCAACCAATTAAAGGAGGAATTATTATTGTGAATCCGGGCAGTGCCAATTGAAAAAAGCTTATCGGACTTCTTATGACGGGTGAGCGCTGAAAAAAAATCTTCTGACATCGGTAAGTTAGTTTGTGAAAGCCGTGTCAGACTCTTCGTATTATAAAAGAATGAAAGAATCCAAAATAATACGTTTACTACTTTTAAATGCCTTAGGAGTCCTTACAAAAGCCAAATTGCATCGTATCAGAGGTTACCGATATGTTTGAATGTTGATGGATGTATCGAATTAGTCTGTCCCTTTGTGAAATTTTAATTACTACTTAAGCTATTGAGAAGGAACAAAAAGACAGCGAACGATGATAAAATAGACCAATACATTTCGATCACTAATAATCATTTGATTATTCTCACCACGAATCAGTTCCTGATCATTATATTATATATGTCGATATAGTAAACAAAGATTTAAATATTATTCTCCATACAGCTTAAAAAGTTTTGTAATGATTTTTTTTTTTTTTAACTTATGTGAATATTTTTAAGGTGTTCACTGTCAATACTTGGCGGAATGGCATTATAATAAAAATAATAAAACATTTTTAGTACTTTTCCCACATAAAATTTATTAGATCAGGACCGGTTTCGCTCATGGCGAGCATTTTCAACTGATGACTCAGTTGACAATGCTTGTTTACAACAAATGACTATTATCAACTCATTTCGTCGTTCTCTTTGTAAGCTATGAGGTATAGAAGATAGAATAAAAACTGGTCACAAGAGGTTTTATGAATGTCACCCAAAAACCTACACAACTGATACTTAAGTTTTACCCATGAACGAGTAGTATTAGTTAGAAATTGATAGTGAGAGAATGATAAGATCCCAGGCAGCTTAGAGCTTTTTTCAAAAAATTATCCTAATTTTAATAACAAATACAGAAAAAATAGCATGGGCTCTTGAAATGCTAAAATTCATTGATTTATATAGACTCCTTGAAGACAAAAAAAGCACATATTTTCATTATTGATTATGTTGGGAAAAACAAATAACTTTATCAAAAATTTGATTGTTAAATAAATATAAAATATGAAAAAATAGTCCAGTAATACCTGCGTAGATTTTGTTCGTGACTTTGATCTTTTGTGACCAAAAAAATGACACTGATTGACAGTGCGTCCTCAAAATATCGCAACCCACGTCAAAAGTAAAATATATATTTTTTTAAATATTCATGTAGAATACTTACTTTTTTATACTTGAGTATTAACATCATAAAGAAACCATTTGCTAATGGAACTGTATAAATAAAAAAAACAGCACTCACTTTCGTTTATCCAGCGTCAAATGTTTACTGGAATACCACCACGGAGCTTTTAACGTGGCCGGTTTTTTTTAGTGGAGCTTTTTTTAAATTATTTAGCAATTATAAGTGTCACGTTGACTGGTTTCGTAATTAGGGATTATTTAAAAATAAATTTCAGCTAGCTATAGAAAGCTTTTTGTGATAAGTGAAAAAAATGTTTTCTGCAATTTCATTTTTTATAGCGCGGTCTGAAAACGTAAATGAATAATATTCTTCAATTATGCGCAGAAATATGATTGGAAGAAAAGGTTTCGTGAATTGTTGTTGTCGTTTTATTTTGCAAAATTCAAATTACGATTTGTAAAAAGCGTAATTTGAAATTGATACTGAGTTTTATCTGACGAATATCTGGAACTATTTTTTCAAAGGGTGAATTGTAATGAAACACGCTTGCGTACGTACGTAAAACGGGAATGGCTTTTTTTTTGAAATACGATCACAATTAACTTCCTCAAAAAAATACCATTGCTAACAAAAAAAATACATAACTATTATATCTCTTCATCGAATTTATGTTTTTTTAATGTTTAATGGAACAAAATATTGTAAACATACTATTTGAAAGCTATTTATAAATGATTTTTCATAAAAGTGAACTCTAAATGAATATGGATGTAAATGCTTGGACGTAGTATAGACATATATTTTTTCTGACACTACAAACTATTTGGCAACGTTTTCTTTTTTGAATTCTTCAAATAAAAACGATGATCAACGATAGAAACAAGTTATAGGAAACAATATTATAGGAAAAAAATGATAATAATTTCCGACATTCTCATAGAAATTCTTCCTTGGAAACCAATTCAATTCAAATTTTTGTTAATGTATAAAACAAAACTTATTTAGTTTTATCTGTCAAATAAAAACCAGTGTTTTTCAATTGAGAAGGTATGTATATATTAAAAAAAAAGTGATTCAAATATACCTAACCAAACTGAAACATACCTAGCCGCATTTTCTTGTTAATAAATGGCTTTTCTCTATACATTTAACCACTATAAAATCTTAAGCCAATATGATTTTCTCAGTCGTGAAAATTATCTACAATTCACAACAATTCTCTGTAGAAATACTGTAGATATTTTCTCAAATATTAAATAACGACGTTTATTAAGAAAAAACCATTTTTGAATGAATGGTTTTATGATTTTCATTTAACATTCTATTTATTATGAAAATAACGAGAGTATTCTGTATTAAACATTTCCTCGTCCACGAAAATTTATTTTCTTTTAAATAATAAACATCGTATTGTTCGTTTCCCGTTGTCACGACAATAACACCTCTCTACATATCGTCGTTGGTAAATTCAGTCGTCTTTTTGGTGTATTTTCCAGAAGTTTGCCTCTTCCCCAGTAAGTTAGAGTTGTTTTGAATGGAGGTACCAAAGTTTGGTCACATTCATGCTCTTCTGAGTCTACGCAAGTAATTCCTGAATCGTCTCCGAAAATCTATTGTTAAAGAAAAGCTCCACCATTTCCTGTGAAGAAAATGTTCAACGTCAGGAAAACAGAAATAAACTAACTCTCTATTAAATTTGTTGAAACGAAAAGTTTTTGCTTCATGATTCCAAATAATGATATCTTACATGCGTAAGTATGTCATAGTCTCTTAACATCTTTATAATTGATTGATTGAAGGGTAAGTATATCAATTTTCTAACAATATAATAATGTAAGTGATTTGGTACTATAAAATATCGTCGTACAGCTAAATCTTTCGAAAAGATAGCAAACTATTTTGAAATAGTGCCATCGTTAAATAACTACATGTTTGACGTGATGCCTTTTATGTGAGAGTTTGCTTATTGTATTTTAACGAAAAACTATGTTTTTACAAAAATGTATGTTTTATCTTTGAATGACAGTTTCTTAATCCGTTCTTCAGAGTCCAGTGGAATCCAACATTTTTTTCACCTGTGGACAGGCAATAAAAAGGAGAAGTATTTTAAGGACCGCTAGCGTCAAAATAACAACAATTTGATACTGTCGACGGATTTGGCGGTAACTTCTGAAGTCTGACGATGTTTGTTGAAGAGACTAAACACGTGTCACTGTTTTTAACACAATGCGTGAAATAATATTCGAATATGTATTTAAATATTGTCGGTCCCTGTGGTCTAGTGACAAGAGCTTTGTTCTAGCGATCGGGGGACCCGAGTTCAATTCTCGGCAAGGTTAGATTTTTTCAATTGAAAAAAGAGATCTTGGGCTGTATGTATGTTATTTATCGTTGATTTTGTGCACAACTGATTCATTATTTATCATCGAGCTAATCTCATATGACTTTCACAATTAAAAATATTTGGCGCATTGGCGTAAGCTGTAATGCCAAATATTTATTTAAAATTTAAAAAAAAAAAAATATAGTTCATATATATCAATTTTATTTAATAATAACTGTATTAATTTATTCGTTTTTTAGCTTTATATAAAGCAAAGTTAAAAGAAAAGTTGGATTGCTAGTCCAAAAAAATATATGCACTACACAAATTCTAATGTCAATTATTGTAACTTGTTTATTTTTTCAACAAGTTCTCTGAGTTCACACTGAGTTCAAAAATGGTTTTAATATCGCTAACAGGTTTTATGAGCGATACTGATTTTCAGTTAACCCAGAAGGGACAAAAGTTCAGAATGAAATGATAAAAGCAATTAATTAAATATTTTATAAAAAACACAGTTTTGGCTTTGGTACATTATTATTTCCATCAACGATTCAGAGAGTCCTCGCTTTAAATTATTTATTTGGAAGTGAAAATTTTTTCTTCTACTATATCTACATATATATATCTATTTTTATCTATAAACTGATTTTTCCTAAAAGTGTCATGTATTAATGAGATGTTTTGGAAATAATCTTCAAGATTTAACAGAATTATTTTTTATCAGTTTTCTTAACATTCACAAAAAATTGAAAATTAAGCCAAATTTAAACAATGTTTCTTTTATTTTATAGTATTAGTAATTTAAAATTCGTATGCTTCAGAATTTTTCAATGAGCTTTGCTGCCAAGGGAATCCAGCAGTCTTCCGGTCCTTGGGTCACCCTTCCGCAAGAGATAGGAGAGCGTGGTAAAAACGATGCCAAAGGGTTTAATGTGCCCTGCTCGAGGGACTTAGCTGGGATTAAGATATCTGACGGAAGGTTGTTCAATCAACCATACTACAAAACACAGTCATTGTATCCAACAAACGTATGTACTTACCTATTTTTCCGTAGGTCCCTGGGATATATGTTTTAATCTATGGACTTTGACAATCGGACGACAAAACTCTTCCATCATTCGAAACGTTGGTATTCGTTTTAAATTAATGTAAACTGGTCGTGATACAAATGTTATTTTAATTTAACTGTATTAACCAAAATTTTAATAAGACAATTTTATCCATAAACGGTGATAATTATCACAATTTTAAATACCATAGTGTATGTCTGTCTACACACTCTACACATTATGTGGAGTTTTGGTGCAGCTTATTTTAACTAAAGTTTTTTTGCGAGCTCTGCTTGCTACTCAGCTGCTCAATATCTCTTTTTAAGATGGTTAGGACAGGACAAACGAATAACTCATTACTTTTAAGGTGTTCACTGTCAAAATTTGGTGGATTGAAATTATATAAGACATTTTTGTTTTTATTCCACGAAAATAATATTCGGATAAGACTGGTTTCGTTACTCCCGAGCATTTTGAAGGATTAACTAATTGTTATAATGGAAAGGTATCTTAGAAAACACATACATAAATCTATTAACTAATTATAATTTAATTAATTAAATAGTCAGGTCTGTTGTCTAGTGTCAACGTCGTAGGCCCTGGTTGCACAACTTACGGGATCGAATCCTACTGCGAGCAGTTTCATTTTCAATTGAATTATTGGTGTATATGTTGTTTGAAAATTCCCACACACCACCATCCGGTTTCTTTTTATTCCTGCTCTCTATGAATAAGAGAGGTTTTGATTAACAAACAGATTTCATAAAACAACTTCTGTTGAGACAGTCTATCGGGAGCATATTCTATATGCTGTACATTCTAAGTGGACATAGTTTAAGAAAATACCGTAGACTTTTTATCAATTTTTTTTCAAGTAATGAAGTAGAATTTATGAAATATTTTTTTTAAAAAATCACAATCTTAAATGAATTTCCTATCTTGGCCTTGTGTATCTTATCAGCCTGTGAAAGGGGTTGGTATTTTTATAATTAAAAGTTTCTCCCGCTGGTATAACTCAATTTGTTAATTGAGATCACACAAACTTGTAATTTAAATTGCCACGAGCACGCCACCCAGATAGTAAAAAAGTATTCCGTATAAAATAAACTTGGCAATCATTTTCGCGAGATTCTTCCGAGCGGGAAGATGATTTTTCTCGAGCAAAATTGCTTTTATGAAAAATACAGTTTTCCTTGTTATGTATATAATTCTAACAAGTCTTATGCAAACTTTCGAGGAAATTTTCATAATTTACACAAAACTTTGTTGCCGGCAGATTTTGTGAAAATATTTCGTTTAAATGTTGCAATAATTATGAAGTGTAGCCAATAAGAAAAGCCGAAAATCTAATGATTTTCTACAATATATACAATATTTTTTTTTAACCATGTCCATTCCCAACTTGGAGCATATGGACTCCTGTCGGAGTTTATCTCAACATTTGTTTTTTTTTACGAGAACTGCTTGTTACTCAGTTGCTCAACCTCTCTTTTTTCAGAGAAAGTAGGGATGGAAAGGATACGAGGACTAGTGATTAGTTCATCACTGTAGCTATGCGTCGCTCTTTGGGATCGGAAAGGCGGGAAGGGAGTTTCAACAACACAAACAACCATGCCTTTGAACCGATTTACATACATACAATTAAACGTTAAGCTATCTATTAAATATTAATGAATTGTTATTGACAACGTTTTCATTAAGCTCTTAATTGCCTTTCTAAATTTTGGGTGGAATCTTTTTTATGATCCGTTTGGCGGGTAAATATTATAATCTATTGTTTGAACTTTAGTATACTACGACGAAGATTTTATGGAGATAAAGTATTATCATACCGAGCTTTTGATTAACTTTACCAGTGTTCTTCAACCTGTGGTCAGCGGGCCGGCACCGGCCCTCAAGAGTTTATGGCCGATCCACATAAATTTTCATGTTTCTAAAATTTCGATAACAAAGTAGCAGCAATAGGTGTCGCACTGGCCAATAGCTGTAATTTTATTAACTTAATTCTATATGACATTGACTCTTAGAATTTACTATCCGAAACAAACATGTACAGAAAGTTCTCAGCTTGTAACGGGTTTCGGAGTCAGAAAATCAAAGGTGGCCAAATATTTGTCAAACACTGTTTTTACTTATTTATACTACGTATGCCATAAGTCAAAATTGTCTTAAATCGCGAGCTGACTGTAAATATGGGTATCTGGTTAACGCTAGTCCGCGAAATATTTATCCAATTTTCATCAGTCCGCAGATATAAAAAGGTTGAAGAACACTGAACTATACCATTCAAATATACATACTTGACACATTCTACACTAATAAAATTTTGAAATAAAATCTCTTAAATTTACTTTTCCAAATAACCTACACTGTTCAATTTTGAAACAGCTTGTCGATTTACACAACATTAATTTCAAACACAATGCAATAAGCTTGACACCTGTCTATCTTAAAAAAGCAAAAATAATGACATTAACGAATTGTTTAAGCATCGGTCCTTGTTTGTTGCATGCAATAACATAAATTTAATATTCATTTTCTATTTGTGAAACACAATGGAACCTATTTAGTTAATTATCACTACTCGAACGGAACATCGTAAATATTTCATTTCACCAAGAAAATTTATATTTTGAAATATTGTTATTTATTTTTGCCCATGTTTTGTCTATTCAATCAAATTTATCCGCTCCCATCCGGTTATGAAATTCGTTTTGTTTATTTTATGCTTCCTTGGTATATGTTTTCAAATTCCCAATCTATCCATCTCGTGTTACGGCCAAAAAACCAGCAGTAGCAGGCATTATACTAAACAAAATGACAACATATTCCGTGAACCGCAATTGTCTTGGATGTTTATATCATCACTTTATATGCAAATGAGTGGCAACATAAAAACAAATTGCAATATTCTCTAAATATTGTCTGAAAATCCAAGCTAAAACAGAAAATAACATGTACGAAGATAGAAAAGCCCCTGTTGACTACGCAAAAGCACACTTTGTCATTTTTAAAAAAGCTCGAAGACGTAAATAAATTGGCCATACTAATATTACATGCATGGTTTTTGTTATGAGACTGCCTAGCTTTTAATTTAAATATGCTCCCCAAAATGACAAAAGATAAAAAAAAATACGACCAAAATAATGTAAATTTACAAAACTTATCAAACAAACTAAGACAGGTATGACAAGCAAAATTTTACAACGCCCAAGTTTTATTTTTTTCAAAAAAATTTAGCTTAAGTAGTTATAGTTTTACTTGGAGTCCTTATAAAATATCTAGTAAATAGTACTATTTGGAAAAAATTTGTTACACATTCATCACTTTTATAGCAAGAACTGTTAATTATTGTTGGAACGGTTAATCGTGAAATGATAGCTCAAAAGTTCCACAGTTATTTACAATATATCCAAATAACTATATTTGTACACATACTTGGCTGATGGGAGGTATAATAAATCTAAATAACGACATCATCAGCAACTTGTTTTACAATTTATTTTAAGATTATAAATTCGTCATCGTTCGCCATTAATCATTGTTGAATCGCTTTTTGATTTAATATTATCATATGCGTGTTAAATTAATACTCAACGTGTTCAAAACTTTTGTTGAAAATGATTTATTGTCATTTAACATTTTGTCTCGCTGTGCTTTCGTGACTATGAATAAAAGTTGAGAAATATTTACTTTAACACGATTTGTACCGTTTTACACTGATATATCATACTTTATAAGACTCGTCTAAATTGAGTTGTTTCAAATAAATCGGTCAATTTTTATAAATACCAGATAACTTCGAACGGAATCCGTGATTATATTAAACTGGCTTTGTTTTATCTTTATGCCATTGGACATGGCTAGCTTTGATGTGTATAAAAAGTGGAGAAAGCGATTTTTAACGGATATTTTTTGCTTCAATATGTTATTGTTTTAAATTAAATTGATTAAAGTTTATTTGACATTTATACAGATTACTTAGCGCAGCATAAAAAAATACCCTTTGATATTGTTGAGATTAGAACGCTAGATCTGCTAAGTATTCAATAAAAAAAATACTTTTAATTTCTTGTCTGTCTGTCATAACACACACTTTTTCTCTTTTCTGTTAAATTTACACATTATGAAATTCAGCAAATATAAGTTCTGTCAATGATATTTTTAATCTCACAATCACAAAAGTCAAACCCAAACCGATTCGAAAAACATATTTCCTAAATAGATCCAATGAAAGTTTTCATGTAAAAAATGATTAAATTAAAGTGAGGTTTTTAAAATATGTATTTTCTTACTTCAGGTGTTGGGTTGCCATGTCCTGAACACTCGACTCTTGCACCTGTAGAGTTGGAGAAATCTACTCGATGCGGAGGCTCCACCATGAAGATGGGTCCTTGAAGTTCTCCAGCTACCAATGAAGCTGTAAAAAAACGATCACTTATCAAACATTACATAAATTATATGGGGTTAGTATACATTTATTACATCATAATTAGAGTAATCGGAAAGAACATGTCAAGGGTCAAACTAAAATATTAATATTCAAAAGCAAAATATTTACAACGGCTTCGAAAAAACATTGAGTATAAGACAAGCCTACAGGATCATTTCTGGAACATAAATAATAATCATCTCAAATACGACTCTTGAATCAACCAACATTTAAGAAATATCGTAAGCCTCTTATTATAAATCTCCTAGTGAAAATCGAAATAAAATTTTCAATTATCTCAAAACAGTGTTTTTAAATGAGGATTTATTACTACACACCACGAACATTGCATTTGAATAAATAAATTGTTTCACTTATTCCGCTTTAAAGAGCAAACAATTCTCATCAGGTGACCATTAGCAATTCGCAATAATACTGTTTGTTACTAGTATCGATGTGAATCTTTAACTTAAAAGCAAAACCGGTGTCAATCTTTTTTTCTTTAAATATTTATCTTATACCGAAAAGAACATTTTCACTTTATGTACATAATACTATAAAAGAATATATTTGACTCCAATGTTGGAATGCTGGGCATACCAAACTGGCATCATAGCTTCGCCAGACAAATACTGAGACCTGGACTAGACGTTGATTCGATACCATGCAATGGCTATTAGCTGAATTTCAAAACACCTATGCAGCTGATACCTTTTAAACTTTATTGCAGGGCTGTGGAGTCGGTAAAAAAAAGTCCGACTCCAGCATTTACCAAAATCACGACTCCGACTCCGACATTGACCAATAACACGACTCCGACTTCGACTAAAAAAAGGTTAATATCGTCACTTTTTTTCCCAAATTGTCCTATTTATGTGTATTCAATTAAATATCAACCCTATCAATGCGGCCAAAAGCCAAATTTTACATATTAAATTTAAAAACAAAAAATTCAAACTTTTCAAAATTACCGACTCCGGGTACGACTCCGGCCAAAACGCCGCGCCGACTCCGACTCCGGCCAAAAAGCCCCGATTCTACGACTCCGACTCCGACTCCACAGCCCTGCTTTATTGTTATGAAGTACTATCGAGTAATCATCAATACATTATTACAAATTTTTATCCTAAATCACGGTAAAAAAACTTTATAGTTGGTATCACATTACAAAGTTATAATAATTGTTATTTTTTATTAATTGATAGAATGTAGCCGTAAAGAGTTTCAAATGATTTGAGCAAGCACCACACCATAATGAATAAAGACATTATAATTGATGATTTTTCCTAGGATACAATTTTTACTTCTCGCTTTATATCACATACAGTGTCGATAAATGTTTTTTCTATCGCTCAATAAACAAGATTGTTTGCTCTTACCGAGCGTTCAAATGAACATTTTCTTTATTGATATTGTAATAAAAAAAAATGCTTTATTAACCCTTAGCAATAACAATCGCGTTAACAAAGCGTGAGATTTTTTCAATCCAACAATGGAAATCATAAATGTTTTTCGCGTGAAAAAATTGAATCGTTCGAGATTTTCTTTTGTCAGTTCGAGTAGCTATAAAATATAATATTGTACAGAAGAACGCGACATCAAAGGAAAAAAAAACATATTTATTCATTTATATAGGTGTATGTTTTCAAAGCTATACATTTTCATGTCAGCAAAAAGTCAACTGAAAATGAGCACAATTTAAAAGTTTGTATAGGGCGATGAATAATGCCAGGCAGAGATTATGAGATAAGATTTTTATATGTGTGTTTTTCGTACGGTAACGCGGTGTTATGCCGGGAGCTCATTCTGCGCCCGTCACAAAAACGACCGTACATTTATTTAGGTTTATTTAAGTCCATTATGGCGTTTAATTATCTAAACTATTTTATATGTAAATGTACAATTTAACAGCAAATGTTTTTGCTTATATGATTAACGTGATTAAAAAATGGCTGGTCTGTGGTGCAGTGGTCAACGGCGTTGGCTTCCGTGACTGACTGCCTGGGTTGGAGTCCCGATACGAGCAGATTTATTAGTAAATAAATCGATTCTGATTCTGAAGGCAATGAGTTTTTGTGTTGTGAAAATCTTTTTCTCTCTTTTCCTATCCTAAAAAGCTAGCTTACCACTAGTACTGTCCTAGTCCTCGTATCCTTTCAATCCCTACTCTCTTTGAAAAAGACAGGTTGAGAAATTGGGAGACAAGCTGTTCTTGGAGAAAAAAAACCTGTTTAGATAAACTCAGTGAGGATTCCACATGCTCCAAGTCGAAAGCGGACATGACAATAAAAAAAATCCAACTAACAAACGTATATATTCTAAAATTTGACGGTTCGAAATAAGGTTCGAACTATGTGACGCGTAAAGAATAAGTTATGACACTAATATTTATAAGGTATAAATGTAATTTTTGACGTGTAACAAAGAAAAAAATGCCATAAGGTGAGCCATAAGCTTTTCATAAAATATTACGTAATTTTTTGTAATATAAGCAATCATTGCGGTGTCTCAAAATTTCGGTATGAAATGTGTGTAATTCGGATAAAAAAAGCTGTAGCTGCAAGCCCTTGTCATCAAGATATGGATAAACGTGCTTTAAAAATAACATACGTTAGGTTTATATTGTCTTCTTCAAATCTGTCACCTCTACTCTACACTCGCTGTTAAGCTCTTCTTGATAAGCCAATTGATTGACAAGCAAGATAATAAACTTTGCGATTGCAGAATGCCAAAACATTCTCTGAGAATTTTTGAAAACAATGTAACTAAAAATAGCTTATACTTCTCCTTATATTTTCTGCTTACCTATTAGATATTATTGTAAACTAGTCGGTACTCGGCAAGCGTTGCAATGCTACTCAAAGAAAGAAAGTTTTTGTGTTTATTGAAGTGATTTCGGGTGGACAATAATTTCGATATAATTTCACTAACATTGATCGGTATCGATGACACTTGCCGTTTGACGTTTGCTGTTTGTTTTTTCCGATTGTCTATGGTACGATACACAAGCCACCTACTGAAAGTTAATTGTACTATGCCTTTAACCTTTGCGCAAGTGCAACAATAACTTGCCAAATAAAATCGCATAAATATAAAAAAATATTGATTTTTATATAAAATACCTACTGTAAGCTAATTTGAACAAGTGCGAGCAAAAAAGCTTGTCAAAGTTTCATTGCGATGGGATAAAAGGTATGGCAGGGCATAGAGTGCGAACAAACAAACAAATATTGATTTTTATATATTAATGTCGTTATTCACAGCGTTTCATAGAAAACTTCCGCGTTAACAAATTCATTTTCGTTCGTTGAATTTATTGGATGTGCAACCAAGTATTGAGTCAACTGTTTGTGATGATTAAAACTTTGAAAACTTTTAGAAAAGTAAAGATGGTGAGCATTTGAATAATGGGTAGTTTTAAGGTTGCAAGGGCTCTTTTCTTCGGTCGTGCGGTAAAGCAATGCATAACATTCAGAAAGTTTCACATTTAATTCCGATCAGGTTTCAATATCAAATGGAGAATTCTGCAGTTTTTTTTTATTTTTGCAGTTTTTATGTTTACTGCTGCATTAAAAAATTCTAATATGACACAATGGTATAGTGAGGTGGAAAAAACAACTTTTTATATAAAAAAAAAAAAGTAAAAGCTTTTTAGCTTCTTACGAAGTTGATGATTAATTTTTCAAAGGTTACTAATATTTAAAATCATCTCAACTGAAAAACAACTTCGAATGTAACCAAAAAAAAGCTTATTTACAATATCGAAATTGATAAGAAATTCAGACTGTAGCATTTGATCTTAATCAAATGCTCAATCATTAAATGTACTCTTGCCCTTATATTTAAATATATACGACTATATGGATGCGGTTTTTATATATTTAGTAATTTTTTAAAATCTATCTTTAAAATTTTCAGATGATTGAGTTTTAATTAGTGAGAAACTTAATAATCTACGCAACCAACTCGGTTCAAAACCAGATAGTTTGTACTCCGCCAAGAAAACGACGAATAACAAAGTATATTCGAAAGTGCATTTGAAAGTTGTGAAAATTCATCATGAAACGTGCAATGTTTCCACTCTAGCATTAGATTCTTCGAATGCTAAGCAGAAGAGGACGTAGAGAAAGCCTTAGAACGTTGCCATTTGACTACGGCTAGAAAATTGTGTGACCATTCATTTTATTCATTCGGCACTATTATTCTCTTTGTTATTTCGCACCCTAAAACCCTCAAAGGAACAAATCTTACCTATATTGGAATACCAACCTTCCAAGTAAGTTACCTTGCTTTACATTCAATCGTAAAGCGCCATACATTGCCGGGGTGGAAACGACCCTGCACTGTGTTTAACCCTACTGCCGCAAGAAAATATATGGTGGTTTTACTTTAATGGCAGAACGTGCCAACTAGCAGGCTGGGGTCGAGTTCCACAAACTTCTTGCATTATCTATGAACGATTCATAATGATGCGGTTTTTGATATTCGAGATTAAGGGGAGCTGGGGTCCATTTTCTTTTCACTGCTTTGAATTTAAATGTTGTTTTATTCCTACTGTGGTTTACGAGTAACCAAACTGTATTTTTGTTGTACATCAATAGTGTTATACACAAGCTGATTTGTCCATTTTACCTTTGTTTTACCAATCAGTGTGCTTGTGTGATGCCAAATAACGACTTGGAACATAACATGTTTTGACATATCATCACTTTTATTGTATGTGTACATACAATATAACTTCAGCATGGATAAAACACAATGCGACACAAATTGACAAGTGGAAATAGGTTTGGAATTATAAAGAATCATAAAATTAGCAACTGTTTTTTCGGTTATGATAACTGAAATCAGTTGAGAATTTTAATAAATGGTTTTTGAAGCAAAGGTTGTGAAATTACCACCATTTAATAAATATATAAGTTATGATTTTGTGCACTGGCGCAGTAGTCTATTCGATAAATAAAATATCGTTTTGGTCAGATAAAGTTTGACCTATAAAATAATAAAAAATAATCAGTACTACAGTTTATAACTAAAGTTTTAATCAGTTACATATAAAATGCTGGATATGAACGAACCCGTCATGTTCTTTACAAAATACATACTTCTTAAAAGTGTACGAAAAAATATTTTTGATTTTATTTAAATATAGTTTATACTTTACTATCAAGAATTGACAGCTCATATTAGAGATGAGCTTATTCCTCATTTCTACAACCTTTCATTTTGAGAATGATAAGGATAAAGTAAGATTAATCGTGAGTTAATCGCTTTTACGACGACTGGTTTGTGCATTAAATCCGTAGTATGGGATTCAGATATAAAAAATATTCATTTGAAAAAATATCTATTCAACAGATTGTAAAATCAATTTATTATATTTTACTGTCCGTACAACGTTTCGGACCCACGACCCACAACCGGCAAGGCCCGTCGGCGCAAGCAATAAGATATTCTAAATATAATCACAGACCATCTGAATACAAATAATAAACAACCTACATCTCCCTTAATGGCTGCGGTAAAACCACGGTGCGGTGTTTTTTTTGGATACCTTTATCTCATCTTGTTTTTGGATATGATAATTTACTTCACCACTGTGAGCTGTTGCGAAATGATATAGCGCCGAATTGTTGATCTTTTCTGGCGCAAGGGTCGGGACAAGAGTAACGATAATGGCGTACACAATGCATAATAAAAACAGAATAATCGAGACAAAACATCGGTTAAATATCATGTGGTTGGAAACTTTATTGACACTTAGGCGCAATGGAGATTTGTAGTGGAGAAATATTGAGTTAACAAACTACATCTTAGATTTTTTACTAATTTAAATTAATAGAACTGAAAACTGTGAGATGGTTTAATATTTTAAATGCATATTCGAATACTGAAACTCTTCTCAAAGCACAAAGCAGTCTTCGTAAATCAATCAATATTTAATCATAACTTCATAATTATTCTTATTGTTTATAATAGACTAGCCGATACCCAGCAAGGGTTACAATGCCACTCGAAGAAAGAAAGTGTTTGTGTTTATTGTTAAGTGCTTTCGGATGCACAATATTTAAGATGAATAATTTCGATTTAATTTCACTCACATTGATCGGTATCGATGAAGTTTGACGTTTGCTGTTAGTCTTATGCCGATTGTTTATGGTACGATACACTTGCCACCTACTAGAAGTTGATTTTACTATGCCTTTAACCTTCGCGCAAGTGCAAACAATAAGTTGACAAAGTTTTATCGCACTTGGATGAACGGTATGGCAACACATAAAATACTTAAAAACAAACAAACATTTTTATATATTAGATTCTCTCTAGATTTTTATTTTTGTATTGAAGTCATCTTTTTTCTGTGTAATTATTTCCTTTTGACATTTGAGATATAAGCATGGGTGCCTGTGATGTCTTGTTCTCCTCATGTTGACTTCGAGAGACAACAAAAATTCCAACAAAGTTAAAATTAATGTTTAAGAATCATCGAGAATAAGATATCTGGCACCTAAGCTTTAATTACACTAAACTTAGATACGAAGTATTCGGGAAGAAATTTGACGCTAACGCGCCTAGAATTTCAAGTTCCACCAAGTAAGTGTAAAAGAAAATCTGTGACTCCAAATATTTGTACGAGCTTATTTTTAGCTATCGAAAATATTATTAGAACAAACAATTGATCCCACTTTTTAGTTCTATCTAAGAAATTTTGAAATAATTCATGTGTTTCATTATCCATTTTGGTGTCAGTATTCTGGTCTAGAGGCTGAAATTTTAGGTGTTTTTGCAAGTGCTATAGAAAAAATAGTAAAAACAATTTCTCGTCCATTTTTTTACCAGATATTTATTAACGTTTTAAAAATATACTTAAAAATATTCAAACCAAAAAACTAAAAACCTATAAAGTTACAGGCTGGTAAAATGGGGGGTCTCAAAAAAATGGGGCGCGATGGTTGCCATGATCCCAACTTTTCTGGTCACATTAAATATAAAAAAAGTATATTCTTAATCAGTACAGATGTCATTTTGGTATATCCGAAGACAAAATAAATGTTTTTCGCAAAATGGCGGAGTTTTCAAACAAAAATCTTTTTTTTCCCTGATTTTTTTTATTTAAAATACATAGTAAAAAATGTTTTTTTTATAACCCTAGTAAATACCACAACTCAATGTATGAAAAAGGTTCTCATCAAGTTTCATTAAAATCGGTTACGTAAAACTTGAGATATCATGGCAATTATTTTTGAAAAAATCCGAAAAATAGTTCCGAGTAAAACGCGTTTAAAGTTTCGGGCAAAGTTAAAACCGCCCAGATTGGTTAGATTCTAGGCCTCTAAAGTAGCTATATCTCTAACAATAATAACAATTTGAAAAAAAAATTGTAAGAACATATTTTCAAAGATATTAAAATTGAAAATATGCAATAAAAAAAACCGCTTTTTCAGAATCCTAGATCAGAATACTACCTTAATTCACTAAAATGATCATTAACATAAAATATTAAAAAACTATAACTAAATATTTTAATATGTATTATGATTACTGAATATATTTAATTTGAGATGTCTTGCTAAAGATATCGATATAGTTAAGTCTCGTTTATTAATCATTTCAGAGAACCACGTAAAAAATTGATTAAAAAAACTACACGACACGTCCGCTTAAACGTATTACTTAAATTTCTGTGTTATCAAACTACAATGGTAGTTTTCCGACCTCCATAAAACATAAATGAGTTTAATGAAGTATGGGTATATTGTTCACGAAGTAGATCCTAAGGTTAAGTCCCAACTGAGACATTAGGATAGTATTATAATATATTGACATATCACATAAACTTTGAAACTTCATCGCAAAGGCACGATAAATGCGTACCATATTTCGTTGAAATAACTTTATGAAACCAAATCATAAAAGGTACCGCTTAATTCTTCATATTTTTCAGGTTTACCACTGAGCATCTAATCTCTATCATCGGTCTTTAAATCATATTTTATAAGAATTGTTTTCTACCACTGAGCATCTAATCATGGACAAAATAATTTGAAGACAATATTTATTATTTGAGGTGTACATTATTGATGGAGCAAGTAAAAAAGCTATTATATTTAAGCAACCAGTTCAGCTTTTTTTTTTTTTATCTTTGAAGGTAAGTTCTTCCATACTGAGTGTCATTGAGTTGAGATCGTCGGGTTACAGTGATGGCCAACTGCCTTGATTGATAACATATGCCTAAGTGCTATGCTATAACATGAAACACTCAAAACTTTTGTAGACAAGTTGCACTTTTGAATAGTTAAAATGTTTTTTATGCACTAAAAAAGGTTCCAATAAAAAAATGATAATATTTATGGTAGAATCAACTTTTTTATCTTAAAAAATTGGCTGACGGCGTCAAGAAAATGCGGGTTTTCAATATATACGTGTGATTAGTTTGACTGTGTGCCAAAAGATATTTTTTCGAAATCGAATAATAAAACATTTGTCTATTATTATTCAAAATTTATCGGAATAAACATTCATTCATGATGCATTTCATTTATAAAAACAGTAAAGCTGTAGAGAATAACAACAAAATACATGAGCTAAAATTGAGTAAGGTGTCGACTAGACAGTGGAGCGAAATAAAAACAAAAACTTAAGACCCCATTGTTATTCGTTTGAATTATTTAAACAGTTTTCGTGCAGAAAAATCCACGACTCTTTCCAGACAATTGCGAGAAAATATTTCAACGAGCTTTCAGTAATGAAACACACCGCGTTTCGAATCAATTATGTATCGAAATGCTAATGCCATAGACGTGTAAAGTTTTCCGATTTTCCTTTGCGCTCGCCATTCCTTTTAGCGGGCCTGTGTAAATAAATATTCCGCGTGGAAAAAATCTAAGGTTTCTCGGAGGCTTCTATTAATTTGCAACGTTTGGCGTTTCTTTACTTGGAACAAAGGGCAAACTGCCTAACAGGCGGTTCGGTTTCCCACGGCCCTCTGGGGAATTCAACTCATAAATACTGAATGCTAGATAACAATACTTTGCCAAAATACAGTTTGTTATAGCAGCTATGTAAGCTCGTAATGGTTGTAGAATTACACCAATAATTTATTTCCGTATCGAATATTGAAGTAGTGTTGTCTTGATAAATACTTAGACATTGTATTTTTTTAAGACTATGTTTTCAAATAAGTCAGACATAAAAATTCACGGGAAAAATAATAAGCTTGTAAAAAAATATTGGAATTTAACATTTTTCTCGTCTTTGGGAAAAAAGACAGACGAAGTGTGAATTTTTTTGAAAGACGGTTCATGTCAGATGAGTGAAACAAGTGTCACTGAAATTAAAATAGCTTAGTGTCAGTGGTATATTTTACTCAATCGTGTTAATATGGAACGCACTAAAGTAACAATTCTGTTGAAAATCTAATTGTTCACTAATTGGGTAACTGGGGTACACATACGACAATTATTATGTACGACTTTTTACAAATACATTTACCTATGGCTAATTCAAAAAACCGTTGAAAATTTTTCACCTTCACAAAAATATATTCACTTTTAAGTTGGTTACTGTCAATACTAAGAGACGTTTGGAGAAAAAATAAGACGTTTTGTACTTATTCCATAGTAAATTTATTTAGATTGGCACTGATTTCGCTCATCGAGAGCATTTACAAGTGCTAAAAAATGTATTGATACAGCGTTATTTTGTATAAAGTGATTTTGAACGAAATTGCTTCGGATGTCGACATATTTTACATGGACGTGAGTGAGTTCAGACGAGTATTATTTATTATGTATTATGATTGATTTTGTCGAAAATCACTCGTTTGGATTCTTTGCCAATTTCCAATCTATTTTTTCTCGCTTTTATATCTGTAAACTATGTAATATTTTCATCTTTTTTTATCATTGCAAAAGCAATAATCTTATAATTTGTGATTTTTGCAATTTACTTTATGGATATAAATAAATAAAGAACGATAAAAAAATATTTTTACTTCAGCCAGTCTTTCACATTTTATTATTCCTTAAAATGTTTTATGTCGTACATATAACATACAGTTATCATAAATTAACTATTATTTTAATTATCGTTTATAGCGAGAGATACACTTTATTTTTCTCAAATTCAATGACGATATCAAATATAAAACGACTTGGTACCTCTGATTTGAATGATAAGCCCAGGATACTAGGCTTATCATTTTACGTTTGCTAAATTTATTGTCTTATTGCGTACATTTGATTCAGACCCGTTTCACTCGATTATGTTAAAATGATTGCGTTGAGTGCAACCGGTACTGATTTATTATATACATATGTAAACACATTGTTTTGTACCTGGAAGTAGTACAAACCAATAAGTTTTATTCTTATTTGTATAATATCTTTCCACCAAGAATAATAGATTTTTCATCACAGCTATTACATATAAATGAGATAGCTTTTTTATAATTATGAAAATAATTTTTCTCAAAACAACATATCTTTTATTTATTAAGAGAAGTGGATTCTAATCGACCGAAGAGTATAAAAATATTCAGTAAAAACCATTGCCGTCAGTAGATTCTCAACACGTTTTCTCAATATTTCTCATATTTTTATCTTTTGAATGTGGAAAACCACCATGTAGTCTTGATTCAAATTTATGATAATTGTCATATCTTTTAAGGCTTTCGAGGCAATGACTTCACACGCAAAAACTTCACATTTCGAATGAAGCGACTTAGTCTCGAATGAAATGAAAAAGATTTAAAGTGAAAATAAATAACTCTCATCCCAAGTGTTAATTTGTTAATGAACCACTAAGAAAAAAAGGAAATTGTAGAAACTAGTCTTGGTAGTTGCGTAAATTTTTTTTCGGATTTATTTTGCTAAAAATTATCTTTACACAGTCAACTAAATCAGTGTTTTTTACCAACCCAAAGTTTAACGATGGTAAACTTGCCAACAAAAAAAATCACAGTCGACTGTCTCAGTCGATTTTTACTGACTCGATAAGTATCAAAATTGTACCCAACAATTTCTTCTCGTAAAAATGAAACTATAAGCTAGGATAATTGTTTCTATGTATTCCGTTCTTGACAGACCATTTTTCATTTGAATGCAGTCGAACTCGGATTCAGTGGTGCAAAGAAATATACGTGTATGCAATGATTGGACAATATAACTGGATCATTGAAACACACCATCGTATAATGTGAACTGATTCGATCGCCCATTTTAATTTTAGCGACTTGTGTCCTTCAAAGACGAAAAAGAAAAGCTGTATTTTTTTTTGCTGAAAATTCTACAAATTGTTTTATTTTTGCTATACAGCCCACGGTATTATGCTACGCACTCATTAATAAAGCCCGAAACACCTGCATTAAATAAATTGTATTGTAAGCATGACATACAACAGTTGAGTTAGGTTGCGTAAGACAAACGTATAATAAAAATATAAATATTTATTTGTTATCAGAATCTGAAGCATTATTTATTTATCCGGAAATATTATGATTAAGATCTTGAAATAATGCGATTTTAAGCTAGATAATTAATACAAAACCAAATTCGTCCTGCTATAATATCAAATTCAAAATTATTACAAAATAAAATAGCACACAGGTTAATATTACCGGCCTGAAAAGTGTCGAAGACGGCAAAATATGAATTACATTTCTTACTAAGAGTATTATTTTAAGGTTATTACATAAAGCTTTCATGTCGGCTTTAAATTCCATCCGTAATGTTCTTTTATCAGGATCAGATGAAATTTATCGGTCCTGTAAGTACCTTCCCGCAAGAAATAGACCAGGCCTGCGTAGAATTACAACAATATTTCATTTTCCACTAAGCGTCCGTGATATTTAATTTTGCTGATGTGAACATAGCACGTTCGAAATGGTTCTGAAATTTATTCTGCGTTACGAAACAGAAAAATGAAAGCGAAATACGTTTCCGATTTCTTGACGTCATAATAAATTCCATAAAGCTACGCTAAATTTGCGCAATATATCAATTATTTTACATTTATAGCTCCTGCTACAATCGTCGGAACGGCTCTCTAGATTAAATTCCATCCCGACGTTATATTTTAGTTTCTAAAAGCATTGACGTAGGTTTTTCAATTACGCCCTTTCCTTAATAACCATTTCCAATTGAATGTTTTTCGAAACATGGTTTATAATTCAGCTGGCGCAAATCAAACGTGATCATCTAATCGAATTTGAATTCAAAATAATTGCTAATTGGCTATAGTAGGATGAGGCACTTCGTATTTATTTTCAGTACGCAAAATTAAAAAAACACATTTTAGAATTGTTCAATTTTTATTTTCATCTACATAAGGTAAATGTACCAGTAGCTGACCGTTTAAGAGAAAATTTCAACAAAAATAACGATTAAAGTTTAGCATTGTACCGAATGAAGACAAAGCAAGTATACTCATATTGGATCATATGTCTTAATTAATACTATGTAACAAAAATTACGAAAGGGCCTGTTGAAAAAAAGTTTTGTCTAATTATTTCAAGACATGTTTTTGTTTCAGTAGTTGACCATCTCACAAATTGACAAATCTAATAGTTGACCATGTCTCAACAGGGAGCTTTTCAGTGCACTTTCTTTCAGGGTTGCCTCAAGGCTTTCTGTCACACCACTCTTGGTTGAATCAAGTAGCAATGGATGGTTCAGGAACAAGGTACACACCGTTTCTAGATTGATCACTTAAGAAATTTGAAATAATACACTTTCCTCACTAGGTGTTGTTTTCAAATGGCCACACTGGCACTCCATTGGCTATATGGTGATGTGTTAATGATGTGGTCATTTCGACCACAGATGCCTTAACTTGTCTGAACTTTACAATTTAGAGCAATCCCGCATCTGCATTTATTATTTTGGGTCATTTTATTCTCAAATGTCAATTATTGGTACATGGTCAACGACTGGTACATTTACCTTATATGAACATATGTAATCAAATTGATACTTCTGTTATTCCACGTATTGGGTGGCAAAAAGTGACAAATTTTTTCGCTTATTTGATGAGTATCTCCCGACTTATTTTTGTAAGGTTAATTTTAGTATTATTACTAACTAAACCGAAATTACCACTGAAATCGTATGATAGTTTAGTTAGTTTGAAGACTCTTATCAAAGAGCTGAAATACCTGTCACCACTTGTAACTCAATACGTGGGATAGCAAAGTTATCTGTGATTATACATTTTTTTAAACAGAGATACGACTATTAATCTAATTACTGTCACTGTTCAGAAAATTATTGTTATTATTTGTTCTCCAATAATTCCTTATTGAATTCACTTATCAGTAAATAATACATATGATCCAGTTACATAATCAAAGAGTTTTTAAATTATCCTTATTTCAAAAACCGCACTTATTATGTGTTTTCAGATAAAGTTTGTTAACATTTCATAATGTGGTATATTTTTCGGATTTTCGTTTTACCATACTAACAAATACGTTAACCCTGCGATATCAATAAATTTCTCAAACCTATTGAGTAGTTGCTGGATGGAAAAAAATAGTACATTGAGGAGTGCAAAGGGTTCAGATTCATTTTAGAATCCCGTCAGCTGTGAGAAAGCTTTAATACAATATTTTATAACTACATACATATATCACTATAAAGTATATTATTAATGGCAAACCTATGATCCGTGTAAAGACTTCCAACTCTTTACGGGTATTTATAAGTCTTCCGTATTTTAAAGACAATTAAATACATAGCTTCGCACCGATTTGTTCAAAGTTTCCTGGTAAGCAAAGATTACATTTGTATTCAGTGAATAACACTGAATGTTTTTTATTATTTGTACTAAATAAGCATAGTCATTTGTACGTTTGCAGATTTGAACTGTCAATTCTTGATGGAAAGGCATCTTATTAAAAAAATAAAGCACATTTTAATATTTTCGATGGTTTCGGCGGTAACTTTGTGGAAGTTCCTTTTAATATAAAGTTTAAAATAACTTTGATTATTCCACGTATTGTGTAACTAACTGTGACACGTGTTTTGCCTCTTTCAGAGGCATCTTCAGACTTACTATTGCAAAGTTTGCTTGAGTAATGAAGCAAGAGTTGAGTAATAACCCCTCTCTTGCGTCCCAATCTGATTGATTGCACCTTATTAGTATCATTATGTTATTGCATTGTTTTGATTCTATCACACCCCTTCCTTGTTTCCTTTAGAAGGAAAAAAACCCGTAATCCATTTTGTAATTTCATAATTTAAAATGTTAGAATCAATCTTGCTTCATTACTCAAGCAAACTTTGCGATAGTAAGTCTGAAGATGCCTCTGAAAGAGGCGAAACACGTGTCACAGTTAGTTACACAATACGTGGAATAATCAAAGTTATTTTAAATTTTATATTAAAGCACAATTTATTTGTTTACTCATTCCACAAGTTTGATGAAATTCAGGAAAATTTTGCCTATTCGCTAGATTTATCAACTGATTCAGTTGATAATGCTAGCGGTGAGAAAAGATGGTTATGTAAGGAAATAACAATATTTTGGTTTCTTTCTCTGTATAAAAAATCAGACACTCATGATTTTGTTATTTAAATACTGATTGAAAAAGCAATGAATCAATGTAAAAATCTGACTATTGATATTCACCTGAACTAATGATCAAAAGCTTTTATTTTTCATAGCTTTAATATGTTTTATGTAATAGTATGCAAAGATCGATCGTTAAGTTAACTGTATTTCATGGTTAGGTTAGGTCTTGGCTGCGATATTCCAGATGTTAGCTTCAATCGAAAATTAGCAATAACTATGCAGCAAACCAAAATAGAACGTCAGAGAAAGCAATCTCGAGAAATTTGCACTCACTAGAGAAATGCATAGCCAACTACTGTATAAAGTTCAGACTCTCGAGTATTAGCTAAGTAATTATTATTAAGTAAGAATCCGTAGCTATTCTGAAAACTTTACTACGAGTTCGAATTTGTGGGTACTAGAAAATTTGAAATCTTGTTATTTTTCCAAGAATTTAGCATCGCGTGTATACTTGATCAAATTTAAATCGGAATTAAAAAGAAGTGTATGATTGTCTTTATAAAAACAGCTAAAAAAACTACAAAAAGCCCCTCAGTCAATTTCATACAACATGTGTTTGATGAATGAATCTTCGGTTACGAAATTTTTCAGTTGAATGAATGAAGAAATATTCAAAAGAAAAGAATCAATATTTATTACATGTACCATCGATAGTCATGCAATATTTTTTTATTAAGGTGAATGAGATAAATAAGTAATAAATAAAGATTTTGAAATTAATTTAAGTCTATATCGAAAAGTGACGAAGTATGAAATAATTAGTAAATAAATAGTCGGTCCCTGTGGTCTAGTGGCAAGAGCTTTTTCCTAGCGATCTGGAGACCCGGGTTCAATTCCCGGCAAGGTCAGATTTTTTCAATTGAAAAAAAGAGATCTTGGGCTGGGTGTATGTTATTTATCATTTGATTTTGTGCACAACTGATTTATTACTTATCATCGAGTTAATCTCGTATGACTTTCATAATTAAGAATATTTGGCGCATATTAAATATTATTTTTTTTATTAAAAAATAAAATAATTAATAAACACTGTCTGTGTACTTTCCAGGCATCAAATGTATAAGGCAAGAAGCTACATATTTATATTTTCAAATTTATCAGCTGATGTTTCATAATTGTCGAGGTTTCAAAAATATCGCGCGCTTATTTTTTTACACAATTTTGAATCCCAGTACGGATACTTAAGCTAAAATAATTTTTCAATGGATCTATGTTTAAAGACAAAACGCTAACATTTTATCACGTCCATATGCTGCTATTAACTAAACGTAGCGAAACTAACTACTTTCGTTTGTTTTTCAGATCAATATCTATCTATTTTTACTCCCTCCAAATGTCGAGTCAAAGTCTAAAAATAGTTATTTTATTACAATTGTTGGTGAGTTACAGTTATTTGAAAGCCAAGGTGTTAAAAACAACAAAAACACAGCTATGTGATGTGGGCTATATTTGATATTCATTAATTCCTTTTTGCTTTAAAGTTAATTACATATATCCACTGAATTGGAGTCGCATAATCCAGAATACTTAATATAATGTAATATTAATAAGTATAAAACATTGCTTAATAAAAATAATAAAACATTTTTAGTACTTTTTACACATAAAATTTATTGGATCAGGACTGGTTTCGCTCATGGCGAGTATTGTCACGAAACCGTACTAAATATGTTTTATTATTTTTATTATAATGCCATTTCACCAAGTATCGACAGTGAACACCTTAAAAGTGATACAATTGATTATAAAAATTGTGACATAAAAAATAGGTTGCAGATATTTTGCATTTATGTGCATTTTTCGTTAGACATTGGAAAAAGTTGCAACTAAATAAAATGGAGTAAAGCTGTGTCCCTTCAAAAAGAAAAAATGATATTATTTATTGACAAATATATTCCTTCGGTGCGGTATATATTATATTTTTTTCTACTTTGAAAAACACCTGGGTCTCTGGCAGCGTATAAAATACAAAATATATATTTCATACGAATATGTGAGGCTTGATAATAAAACAACTGTACCATAAACACGTAATTTGCTTTCTAACCAAACACATGAGTATGTGAAACCTTTTGCAAGTACCAAAGCGTGCATATGTTCTATATCTCACATAGCAGTGTCGAATGAATAAAATTGTATATTTTGGTTTTATTCAACCAATAGTAAAAACGGAAATATATATTTAAAACAATAAAGTAATAAGTATATGCTTTCTGTAATTGTCCAGACTCACATTGAAACAAAGGTGTTTATCATGAAATCAAAAAATTCTCCACATAGTTGGTTTTGAGTAAAATAAAACAGTTTATAAGGCAGTGATATACCACTAGTTTTTGTCACTAACAGGTTATAATTATTTAATATTTATTTTCTAAGTACAAGTTATTTTCGAAAAATGCTTAATCTGTTTTGTGAGGAAACATCGTTTTCGAATTGCAACCTTACCTAGTGGTTATTTGTTTTAGATAACCCTAAAGGGGAAATCACACTGCTACCCAAAAATACTGTTAAACTGTTGCATTATCTGCCCATACTGGTAATATTTTTTTTGGTTGCTTCACTTTAAAATACCAAAATTCATTTGAAAATGACGAAAACGAAAGAACAGTCTTGGCTAACGTTTTGAGCCTAATGATAAAACAATGCAGGAATTCTTGCGTTAATGTTTTTAATTTTTACCGTATTCTTTTAATTCATTGTATCATTAATTATGAACTAACTTTTTAATGTATAATATAAAAGCGTTCAGTACACACGTCAAAATATTTTAAATGTGATAATTATACGACTACATCGGAGACTTTATATTTTGTCATATTCTTCTATGCATGCTTAGAGAGCAAGGTGCTGGATACGTGTTATCACATTTCTTTCAACAACATGTAGTCAAGTGGGCGACGGCGTTTTCTTCTAGTTGCGATGTTTACGGGTTCTAGCCCCAATGCAGACAATTTTAATAACTATTAGCTTATTAATATATTTTGTGTGCGATAGAATGGATATTTTAATTTTCTTTCATCACTCATCCGATCCTAAAAACTAAGCGTAGCGATGTGACTCGCTAATCAAGCTCCGAAAAAAAAATCAGCGATTTAATTTATAGCTAGCTATCGTAAAAAAATGATAGACATACTGTTTAACTAATCGCTCTCGCTACATCTCGTTTTTAAGATTGAATATGTGTGAGAGGGTTTTGTGGTCAATACAAACATCCATAACTCCGAATAAAAAACAATAATTTAAAGCTTTACATATAAGCTGCTTGTTTATTAATATATCTTACAAAAACTCTTTCAAAAAGAGTAGGGATAGAAAAGATAGGACTACAACAAGACTAGTGCTTAGCTTATTTCTGATCGGCTGGGTATTGGAGGTAATTTCGAAACAATACAGACATTCATCTTTTTGAACAGGAATCAATAATTCGATTCGAAAAATAATACAGTTGAGACTAGGTGGAATTCAAGCCCGATTCATCCGCAATCGGTGCCAACGACGTTGAAAATCAACCACATACCCAACTTAGAGTCAATAAATATGCTTGTTGAAATACATGGGTAGCGGACATGGTTTTGGAATTTTACAACTGTAAAATTATATTAAACTAGTATTGTTACTCGGCTTTGCTCGGACTAAGCTAACAAAAATTATTTAATGTTATATCATTCCCAAAGAATTACAGACCCACAGCATACATACATACATACATACATGCATACGCCGTTTCGGTATTTCTAGTATTGTTACCTGGCTCCGCTCGGACTAATCGACCAATAATTATTTAATGTTATATCATTCCCAAAGAATTACAGACCCACAGACATACACCGTTTCGGTTTTATATATAAGATATTAAGAACTCGCACGTCAAAAGTTCCTTTTCCGTTGATTTGGAATATGTAAGTAAAGAATGCGAGCTTCACGCAATACTATCGTGGCGTAGCGGTCGATGTCGGAGGATTCAACCGTCGCGATAGTCCGGCCCCGGCTCGAATCTCGGACGCAGGGTTGATCTTTTCTATTTTATAACGATAATGCTTCGCTCGGATTAAGCGACCAATAATTATTTAATGTTATATCATTCCCAAAGAAATACAGACATACATACATACACCGTTTCGGTTTTATATATAAGATTGCTTAAATTATTTTTACTGTTATTTATATTTTTACGGTTTTGAGATTGGCAAAAATGGTAAGCGACTTACTTTAATGGCTTGTATGATACTTCCCATGCGGCAACATAAAATGATGGATTTTTTCATCACTTATCGCTTTTGGCGTACTACAGAATTCGTGCAAATACCAATCTACATGATACGTCATAAATATTAAATAAATATAGATTTCGAATTTATCCTGGTAAAAGCAGAACAAAGGCAATAAATTAACACGTCAGATATTATCTTTACAATTGATGCAGTGACGGGTTCAATGGCGTACTTGATTGGTAAATAATGTTTTTATGGATCGCAATTATGAACGAATTTGTCATTATGGTCATTTTGATATTCCATATGTAATATCAATATTGCTAATATCAATTACCGAATTTAAAACTACATAAAAATGTTCTAACACAACATATTACTGAGGTCAGTTGAGTTCACAATGCCATAAAATTGAATCATTACCAGTATTTCTTATAACATTTATATATACATATATAGTTTTAAAAAAATACAGTCCAGCTATTGCTATTTCGATCGATACTGGAATTTATAATTTCCCATCGTTTTGCAGATAAATCCGTCGCAGATTCAAAGATAACTGTGCAAATACGCATATAATTCATCTATACTATTTTTTACATTTCCGTGCGTGTATTCCAATGACAAGTAGGTACTTGAAGATTCCGACGAGTGAATCTTGGATTAGTAATATAAAAAGCATGAAAATGTACACAATTTAAACGAATCAAATTTGATATTTCACCGGTCACACGTCACGAAGGGCAGGCACGCAAACGCCACTACGCGTATATTTATGAATAAATTTCGTATTTTTAAATGAATCCTAATGCAAACATCTTTTCAAGACAATGTAATTGTTAAGATTTTGATATGTTTAGCCGTTTTTATTTAAAGTTAAGCTTAGAGATATCACTAAGGCTTACACCTTATTATCGTGAATATCCCTGGAAACATTTTTTTATTCTTACACTTTTCTTTGAACACCAAAAATAAGTCGGGCTTAAAATGATTTTCCGGGTATGCTACGTGGCATTTTCATGGAAAAATCAATGGTTGAAAATGCTAGCCTGTGACAAAACTCCATGGAATTGGCTTGGCGTTTAAAGGGTTAAATTACATCAAACACCTTCAGTCGATATTTTACTCATATTAACTTATTTGCATGCAAATATACAAAACGAATATTTTTTTCATTATATTGTTTCCAAATATGTATTTTAAAATTGTTTATTTTCTATATTATAATAACGACTCACTTTCTATCCAACCTCTTTTGAAATTGTTATCCTGCAATCGATTAATTTTGTGCTACGCTACTGCAACCAATCGAAAAGGAAAAATCTCTTTCGCGAGAAAAAGAAAAATGGAAAAACGAAAACTCGCCGTAAAATTGATTGATTTATTATACGGAAAAACACTTTGTTCTTTAGGGGCACTTCAAATGATGGCGTACATAAAATTTAATAAAGGCTTACGGAGCAGGTGGTACATAATCTGTATGTGTGTGAAAATTGTCTCTAAAAATTTATACTAACCCTCAAAATTTTATTCACAATACCGAAACAACATCTAATATGTTCAACAAAAAAGTGTGCGGGACAATTTTGATAAAATTTGTACGAAACATTTATTTTTATCATACCATTAGACCAGGGATGCCAACCTGAAATCACTCACTTATTAGACCAAATAAAATAATACATGTCTCTGATGTATTCTAAGCCTGGAGTATCCTAAGACACAGGAGTATTCTAAGCCTGAATAATACAATAATATTGTTTTATATACATAAATGACATATAGCCTACAATAAAAATATTTTTTTAAATTCTGTGGACATATATTTTTATTGTGTGATATTTTTTTCATGCCAACGGGCAATTTAAGCGTTGTGCATCGCAATGTATAAGTTAAATTAAATCATTCAACCTGTTTCCACACTTCGATTTTACAATTTTAACTGTGAGAAAAGTGATTCGCATCGATGCGTGGTGCTAAATGCAGCTATGAAGCACATTGCTAATTGTCTTAATTTTATAAATTTAATTTCAAAGATACATTTTTGACCGAATACTTCTGTTATATTGAAATTATTCACTAACTTCATTAAAAGCCACACACCAACTTCAATTGGGCCTCATTTGGCCAAGGTTTGGATATGCCTGCATTAGACTGTCATGATTACAACATATGCCTAATACAATATTGCATAAAAAGGGCAAAAAGTTACTAACTATTTTATGTCTAGGCTACAGATCTTGTGTGCGATTCAGTTTTTGATTGGTCGTTTAATCAGGAAAAATCTTTGTTAATTAGATTTAAAAAAATCGAATTGTCTATTTGCAGAAGAGTTATCTACTGAAGTTGATTGATGTGTTGGCATCGCGCCATCATACAAACAAGTTATAATGGAGTGGAATCTCAAACGTTGGCGTGATGCTGTTAAAGCTATCAACTGTGTAGCATAACTCTTGTAAAGCTTAACATCATCGGGTCTTCAAGTTTATATAACCCATCAACCGTTTCGGACGTATAGCCCCTACTGGACGTATCTTGTAACCAACACCAAAAAGCTTTTTCAACTGATTGCCAAGAGTAACATCCTTTTTTATGTAATTAAGACCACCGTCACCGTCATCTAGACATGACAAAAAATATAAGATAAAATGTACTCAGTTATATTCTCGTAACGGTGGCCGGCCGGCAAAACACTGAAAATTATTTGTGAAGATTATTATTATTACGTATATTTAATAGTTTATATGACAAGGCAGAGGCAAACTCTTAAAAGTTCATTTGGATTTTTAATCTTTTAATCAACAAAACACATAGATACTTAAAGTTTTTTTACTTATTTAAAATTTATTAATATACTTATCGGGACCGTTTTTGCTCAACGAGTATTATCAACCGATGAATAATCTTATTTTATAAATTTATTAATATATTCCACACATCGTAAAATAAATATGTGAATAATCTAAAAATAGACCTCAAGAATATTTGAGGCAATTGTCATCAAAAATCGAGTATTATCAACTAGATGAACCGGCTTCGCTCGGACCAGTTTGGGGTTCAAACGCGGAAACAACTTTTTCATTGATTAAATGAACATTTCAGACTGGCATTGACATTTCAGCCCCTTTCATATATTGGTATTCCATTAAAATGTCCAAATTCAAGGAAAAAATCTTATTTGCTGTCAAAGAAATGTCAAATAACACCGTGAATTAAAACATTATTATATGAATAAAAGTCAGTGCTAGTTCATTTTGACAAGAATATACAATAATGAGGCAATTGTTATCAAAAAATAAATCACATATTAAGTAAATAAAATACAATAATGTTTAATGAGTTTATAAATAATATAGAGTCTTATAATACAGATGAGAGCCACTGAAATAATTTCAATAATATGTTAGTATAATAAAATGTTAACTGCACATAGGTATACTGAAATTGACATGTTGAATCAAAACCAACATCATTTTTATTTTTTTAATACTTAATTGCTTGCTATGATGTATTTTACAATTACTTGGAAGTACAAAATTGATTAACTAGAATTATCTAAATTTAAGAAGAATCAATCTTGAATCTTAGCTTTGAAATCATTTGTTGATTGTGCAACATATTTAATTGCAATTTTTTAGCAAAATACGGGTAATTTAACTGACTTGGATAATTTTCATCAAACATGTAACTGATAACAACTTTCAAATTATAAATGTATTTATAACTTCCACTTATTCTATTTCGCTTTATTCACATAAACATACAAATTTCAACTAAAACTACCTGCTTTATAGATGAAGTTAACTTTTTTGTAATCATTTATAAACTGCCGGATGAAAATTTTCCATTCGAACGCACCATCATTAGTAACGATCTCTACCCTTCTTCTCCATTTTTACTCACCCTGTTTTCCTTACTCGACCGTCCCTGTTCCGCCGTCGTGTTCCACAGTTCTGTTTAATAAGAGTTTATAAGCGGTGCAATAAATTTCTAAACTGCTTTATTTGAAAAACGAATCATGCAAAAATATTAAACTACAAACTCTAACATATCAAAGTTTTTATCGTCACTCAGAGTTGGTTTACTATTTTATGCTTGTTTGATTCTACATTGCTTTTACCGTGAAGATATTTTAGAGTGCTTACAAAATAAACTGTTATGTGTAGTAAATCTATACTATTATTATGATTTGAAATTAATTAAAAATTCTTTTATCGTCTTCAATGATTCATGATATAAATTAAATTATATAGAATAATGACCAAAAGCTGTGACAGTTTTATATTCACTTAAAGAATACTAATCTAATCTTCTTTTAAAAGACTGGATATTTAGTGATTTTTAGCCAACTTGGTCATTCTCCTTAATTATATTTCAATAGGGACGCTCAAAATATGTTACTTTGTCCTGCTGAGTAGATTATTCATTGTTTAGTGGCCAAATTTGAGTCAACCATCGGCATCGTAAATAATCGGCCAACACCTACCTGTACGTCATCAAAATACAATGTCTGGTGAAAACATTGCTGCTGTGTGTGAAAGTGTACAGGAAAACCCAAGGCAGCTTATTTCTCGTTGTTAAAACGAAAAGACCCTTTACTTGGTGTCTGCCTTCATCCAACATTCACTTACCTACGACATTTTGAAGTATCCAGGTTCGTGGAGTAAAAGAGTATGATTTATGTGTCCTTTAATCGCTTATCAGGTTGTTTATTGAGGATCAGTACAATTACCAAAGATCGTTTTCAAAAATAACTTGTCTTAGCTTAATTGCTTGGTGTATTTTATTAACTACTAGCTGGTGCCCGGCAAGCGTTGCAATGCCACTCAATGAAAGAAAGTGTTTGTATTTATTGAAGTGCCTTCGGATGCACAATATTTTAGATAAATAATTTCGATTTAATTTCACTAACATTGATCGGTATAGATGACATTTGCCATTTGACGTTTGCTGTTTGTGTTTTGCCGATTGTCTATGGTACGCGCCACTTACTGAAAGTTAATTGTACTATACCTTTGCGCAATTGCAACAATAAGTTGTCATAATGAACGGTATGGCAGCGCATAAAATATGAAATAACATTGATTTTTATATAAAAGACCTATTGTAACTTGTAACTATCTCTATAACCTTCGCGCAAGTGCACGCAAAAAGTTGACAAATTTTTATTGCAATCGGATGAACGGTATGGCAGCACATAAAGTACGAACAAAAAAACAAACAAATGTTGATTTTTATATATTAGATAGATAATCATTGATAGATGAAAATTATCTACCCAGCTATGTGACTGCTGCTTCCACAGATGTTTTTAGATCGCTTTCGTTTTAGGTTTGAGAATAAAAAAACAGTGATTTAAAGATATTTTATCACATCAATAGTCAAATACATCATTGGTGGTGCTCCCTATTTATTATTATATCTAAATATATAACAATAGTAAGTGTTAGAACTTATCGTTGAATTCATTTGAAATGGTGTTTTTCTTACACCTTATCATACTAAAATCGTTCCATAAATACTGTGAGTTTTCTTACACTAAAAGTCTTTAAAAAGACTAAGGGTCTTTGTTTGCGTATCACGATGCTGTACCGAAATGGCTGTCGGGTTTATCAGGACCGCGCTAAACGTAAATATATATAACGAGAACTGATTGTACGGTTCGCACGCGGCACTCAATCCTAAGTAAATATTTGCGTTGCCTGAGTCATCGAAAAACCTCTTCGCAAATAAAGATCGGGTGAAATAAATGCTACTGGATTGTATCTTTGCAATTCGTTCCTTAGAACCTACAGACAACTTACTGGCTGAACATTGTATATTGAATAACAACGTAAAATCAAATTTACTTTTGGTAAAACGCAGAAAAATGTTTTTTTTTTTTTAATAATATAATACACTTTTATTAAAAATAGGTAATATAAAATTCGTTTCAATTTTATGAGACTTCTCTTAATATTCCATATTGCAGAAAAAAATAAATATAAATGACCTAAAATTGATGTATATCTTTGGTAATAAATTTAATAAGGTTTTTGGCATGAATCGAACAAATAAACGAAAAAATACGTTTATAAACTAAGAAGACTTAATTATAACTTGATGTTATTGCATTTCGTTTTCCAAAGAAATGTGTGGATGGGATGTAGCTCAATTTAATTTAAATTTACCTGTTTGATCACGTGCTCATCATTTGCATACAATTTTCTACGTGTTGCAAAATAAATATACATAGAATTAATTAAAAGATTTTGAATTAAAATATACAGAAAACAAGTAACTTGACAGAACCAGCAAAATTTTCTCAACTTCTAAAATGATATCATAACAGTATACCACTCGATAAATCTATACAGCAGGTTCATCATTGATAATAAAATACGTTAACTATAATAATTATTAGTTAGTGTTGTGTACATGTCATTTATTTTTTCCCGGTTTTCATTTAGCAATTATTTTCCTCATTTGAAAAGAAAAGAAATGAGTTGTTTGAAAATGCTTGGAAAAATATACAATAAAACATTTTACGAGCGATACAAAAGACTCGAATACTAAAACGGTATATTGATTAAACACTGAAGAAAAAAAACCTGAGAATGAATTAGGAAGCAGGTGAAATCTTGAGAGACTAATCAATATAATCAACGGTCTGTAATTGGTTTTGAAGAGTACCTACAATGTAAGATATAAGAGAAATAGAATCAACTATTGTTGGTAATTGAATATGTTATAATATTTATTCAATTTGATTATAATTTAATTACAACCTACTTGTGTATATAGCGTTGATATTTTTTTTACCATGTCTGCTTCCAACATGGGCACAGGGTTTATATCAATATTCTTTTTCTGCGTGAACTGCTTGTTAATTAGTTGCTCAACCACTATTTTTCGAAGAGAGTAGGGATCGAAAGGATACTAAGACTAGGGCATGACTAGTAGTTGATAATTGGCTATCCATACGCGCCACTTTTTGTGATCAGATCAGAAGGGTGGAGAGGATTTTATAACAACGCAAAAACCATTGCTTTCAAACACAATCGATTAAATCGACTGAAAAAATCTGCTCGTACCAGGACTTGAACCCGTGTGGTCTGTCACGGAAGCCAACGACGTTGAACACTGCACCACGGACCGGAGCCGTGACCATTGATAATTACTAAACCAGTAAACACTTTTTCTTAGAATTTTAAAATTTTTAAAGTATACATATTCGTAGTACACGTGTATATATTTTTCGTCGTATTCTCACCCTCAGCGGTTCAAGTAAGTTCTTTGCAGAACAGTTTTTTCTAGATCTAGGTATCCAAAGTTATATTACTAGAGATTACCAACTGCCTATATTCGCTCAACGTGCTTGGGTATAATGTTTTCTAATGGGCACATTAATTGTTTTGTGATTTTTACTAGCGTACTTGTTTAGCGATATGATTGTTTAGGGCTGTGTTCATAATAAGATTACTAAATGATTTATATCATATGGAAGCATCTAGGAATTAAGTTTTTCTGAAATGTTGACAGTACAATGTTATGACTACAATGCTTAATTATTTTACGTAGTAATAATTTATTGTAAATTTAAATCAATGTTTATTTATTATTTCGCAATAATTAAGAGGCCATAAGATTCAAGCCTAAAAATTTACGAGAATCCTTTAATTTATAATGTAAATAATGTTAAGTGTAGCTTCATGATATTTTGATTTATTTTATTAAAAGGTTTCTTACCACGAAAAATTGACTTGTATTAAAATATATTGAGATACATTACTTGTTCTAGTAAATCGTTTAATGTTATTTTTAAGCGGTATTTAAATGACTACAATGGGCTTTCACTGTAAACGCCAGTACGAAGATCTATGTAATTATCAAATGCCATTTAGAGCGAGACGTCAGACAACTAAAAGTCTGTAAGCTTTGAATGCGGGCTTTATCTTATCTTAATGAAAGCTTTTCTCGCGATTACGCACAAAAGGCTTAATTGAGAAAGAGAGGCCAACTAATGTCGCACTTTCGGCAATAATTGATACACTGTGTCTGAAGAAAGCTTTTAAAGTCTCGTCTAGTGAAAATAAATACATCAATTGTAGATGTTTTTATAAATTATCAATAAATTTAATACAAACATTTGAATATTTTAAAACATCACCAAATTACGGAAGAACTTTATATAATAAGCTGATGATAAAAATAGTTGTAACTTAATTGTTTGTGAAGGGTATCGTTTTACTAGGATGAGTAGTTAAGAGATTGAAATATATTTCAATTTATGCCACAACACATGTTTTTCTACGAAAACTGCTCGTCGCTCTACCTGTTTTTAGTTCGATGAGAATAAAGATTGAAAAGATAAGGCTAGGGCAGGGCTCTTGGTTAGCTTTTCACTCACGCTTCGCCCAGCCTATAGAATTGGATGGGTGGAAAAGAGTTTTTAGGCAAAACAAACACCTATGCCCTTACACAGGATCTACAGGTCAAAATTCTGCTCGGTTTGATACACGAATCAATCAGATCCGTCATGGAAGCCATATTTACTCAATTTATACGAGTCAATTTATATAACTGCACCCAGAGACATTTCTGTATTTTTTTCATTTCCCTTCACGCACACAAGAAAAGTAATATCTGATAACTGAACCTTTTTGATCCCTATCGTTATTTTTTTTATTCCAAATAGAGAATTTGAGCGTCTAACCAACGAATTCTTTCTCGGTTAGTAGTAGATTATATGCGTCATGTTATAAATGACCCATAAAATATAAATAACTTAATGCTCGTTTTTATAACCAAGATTATTTTCCGGAATGTTTAATCATATGCGTATACATACAACATACTACAATTGACGGTCCTTGTGGTCAAGTGACAAGAGTTTTGTCCTAGTGATCAGGGGGCCTGGGATCAATTCCCGGCAAGGTCAGATCAAAAAAAGAAATCTTGGGCTGGGTGTATGTTATTTATCGTTGATTTTGTGCACAACTGATTCATTACTTATCATCGAGTTAAATCTCGTATGAATTTCACAATTAAGAATATTTGGCGCATTCGCGTAAGCTGTAATGCCAAATATTTTTTTGCTATTTTAAAAAAATATTTCAAAAAATAATACTTACTTTAATATCTCTATATAACTAAATTTACGAGAACAATACATGGGATAGCAGTTGACTGCAAAATATTGCAATTACAGTAAAAAAATACATTCTTTCAGAATTCATTAAGCAGAATAAGCATACGTAGATAGATATACTGAAAAGCAAAAACAATACACGTCTTATTTTGTTTTGTAATATGTCCACCTCTCTAAGAAATGCATTGATCAGCCGAATAACCCTTATAATCGGGGACGCATATCCTCTTCGGGCCTCGGGTATCACCTATGATATGTAGAACTCAACGTACCAAAACCAAAAGTATCATATAATGAAGAAAACGGTCTTATCAACTGAATATATTCGAAAAAAATCATTCTGTTAGTATATAGAAGTTGTTGAAGAAAGTTGGTCCATTTTAACATTTAAAATGCCTCAACACTTACAATACAAATACAACAATATTTTTCTATTTCATACATTATTATTTAATTTATTGCTTCAATAAGAATTAATTTAACATTTTGTTTGTAATGCAGTATGAAAAAAAATGTTTTAGTACGTTCAATTCAACAGCCAGGCTGATATTCAAAAACATCCATGAGTATCATATGTGATACCCGGCGCCCGAAGAGGATAAGACCGATGTAAACAAAAGGAATTGTTGTTATTAAAAAGTAAATATTAAATAAAAATTATCGAAATTTCTATTGACCCACAATTTAAAATCGCTTTAAAATTACTATACAAAATACCATTTGAAAATGTGAAAGCACGACGAAAACATTTAAATGTCCTAAATCCAATTTCACACCTACATAACACTAATATTAACCCAAAAAGTCAAAGTGCTTCAAGGTTATTGCCTGTGGCGAAAAAATATTTTCCGCTTGGCAGGAGTTTTCTCGATTTTCTAATACCTTTAACACTCGATACGTCTTGTTTTCCATCCGTTTCTTTACATCGTCAGATTTGCATTATCTGCGTCTGCTGTGTCAAACCTTTTTCTAATGACGGCTCATATAATAGTTGATAAACCCTCTTCACAAGAAAATGGGGAAGAATTTACAAAATAAGTTGACCAATGATGTATAAACTTAAAATTTGACGGGCTTTTAAGCGTAAATTGATTACGTGACTTGATAGATGACGATTTATACTTAAAGTTTTTTTAAATGTGCATTAGTTCGGGAAAAAGACTATTATTTTACTAACAATTAAAAAATATTGTTTTGCCAAATACTGCATTATTACTTACAATTATCACAGAATAATGGGAATCAATTGTTCTTATCTAATATTTCAATATGGTATATGTATTTTTAACCAGTTGTATGCCAGTATATGTACGGTCTACAATTCCGTGAGCGCAGTGCCAGCCATATAAAATGAGCGCATATATATGTACAGTCTATTTTACACCTGCTAATAAGTTCGACGATTTTATAATTCAAACAGTTTATACACAAAGCGACATCTCTTAGAGCTACGGTTTTATACTCACAGTTGACATATTTTGTGGTATAATCAATATAGTATCGATTTGAAAGAGAGCCAGTTTCTTTGTATTACCGAAATTTATCGCTTTTTTCTCAAAGAAAATCGCAGTCCTTCGGTGCACGACCGTTTTCACACCTACCGTTTTAAAACGCCTCAAATGTATGAGCCGTCCCACTTTCTATACAAAAAATGAGAAAATGAGAAATGCATGTTAAAAAGTGCTGGACATATTAAGATTTAATATTATAAGAGCTTTAAAACTATATGTCTTTATTAAAATAATAAGGCACTTTTAAGGTGTTCACTGTCAATACTTGGTGGAAAGGCATTATAATAATAATAATACATTTTTAGTACTTTTTTCACATACAATTTATTAGATCAGGACCGGTTTCGCTCATGGTGAGCATTGACAACTGACAATGTTGATAATGCTTGCCATGCGCGAAACCGGTCCTGATCTAATAAATTGTATGTGGAAAAGTACTAAATTTTTTTTAAATAATTAGGGTTGTATTTTGTGGCATGCTAGTTGGTAGTCACTGAAGTTGCGTCGAAACAGCTCCAGGCGGCGTTGAACGAACGTTCCCAAATTGAATTCTCATCATCTTTCTCTTTGTACCTTTTTCTTTCGCTTTTTATGTTTTTCTCGCCGAGGGTGACAGGGACGGAAATATTTTTTCCTCCCTTAAAATAGAGAGATATCCAAAAAGACGCCTACATTAACTTTGAATTCTTTTATGATAAACACAAAAAGCTACCCATATCCAATACGCGGTATTTTCAAACCTTAAACTTAATCAGGGCAGGACAGTTTTATAAAATATTTGATATCCAGCATTCATAGAAATTTTCGGCTTCGATTTAAATAAACGCAAACTGCGTTTTCCAACGAACAAATGATGAATGAAATTTGATACAAAAATATGATTTCGTATTTTAGATGCGATTAGCGATAAAATGATACCAAATTCAAACAACATACATATCAAATGTTGGTTTTTTCAAAAAATCATTATTTTTTAAATCATGTGGTCTTCTCCGCTCAAAGAATTGAAACATTTGGTGCTCTTGAACAAATGATAACATTTCAACTTTTTAAACAGACAACAGAAGCTGCGCACCAAAAACTGGTCATTCGCTCGACCTCTCTTTTAATAGAGTATATTAACAAAAACATTGGATTAGGAAATGGTTACTAGTTGGCTATTTTTTTTTTGATATAGCCAGCCTCGGCTATCTTTGCAGCTTTATTTATCAATTATTATTAAGAAAGAATCTGTCTTTCTCTTCGACTCTTAAACTTAAGAACTCTTATGTATTTTATCTCACATTATTTCTTAAATATTGAGACCCAAAAAAGGGAGAATTTTTCATAGCGGCAAACTATCGAAAATTTCACATACCTTATAAGAAGAAACTAGAATGAAAAATGATATACTATGCATATAATATATTATTAATTGATTACTCAAACATTCATTTTGCGCATTATCACCAAAAACATGTATAACTGGAAAGAGAGATTCCTAATACAGTTCCTACGGTTAAAATAAATTCTAAACGTTTTATGATAAAATGCTCCCAACGATATAATTTAAATAAACCGAGTAATACTGAAAGCTATGATATCAGTAAAATGTGTAATATAACATATATTGATATTCTGACTAACTCAAACGTTAACTCGATAAAATTTGCCGCTGCGAAAATGTCAATATTTACGTGTTCGTGTAGAATAATATTGTGTGGATTTGGGACGGCGATGTATCGCATATATTATCCAAGTTGTTGACTGCCAACATGATGGAGAGCTTTTTGCGCTGCTTTTTTGTTTATTTATTTTAAAAATATTCAAAAATATTCCGTGGCTACTTTTATTATATTTGCAAGGGAAACTGCCTCAAAGTTTGATCAAGTTTATTACCGCCGTAGAAAACAGTATTCGTAAAATTCAATTTCCAGTGCGTCTTGTAAATATTTTTTAACAATGAGCGCTTCCAATGTTGAACATAAGACATATTATAGAGCTCATACCAACATATGTTTTTATACACGAATTACGTATGACTCAGTTGCTCAGCTCCGTTTTTCTAAGAGAGTGAGGAGAAAAGAATAAGAGTAAGACAGGAATAATGGTTAACTTATCGCTCTCTATGTTTTTTTGATAGAATGATTGTGATTTAAGTAATATTAAAATTAATTTAAGACATCCGTGTCTTTCATTAAAGATCCATAAATCGATAAAATAAAATCACTTCGCCAACAACTGTTGTGAATGCGTAATGTAAATGGAGCACAGCTGATGAGTTCAACAGATATAACCACTCAGACACGGTCTCGAATAGTAAATATGTATATTTATTTTAATGAATATTTCCTTAATTAATTTATATTACAACTTTAGGCATAGTTTTAGACATTTATATGTAACATTCAACGTTAAAATTTTTTGTACGTGTCTTCATAAAATTTTAACACTAAAAAAAATATACAGAAAATACTTGTCCTTCAAGCCACAAAATACCTACCCCATAGTAAAACAAAACGCCTAAAATATTTGTAATATTAAAAACAAAAGCCAATGGATTGTGCAATTCAAAATGGTTAATAGATTCACAGGAACAGCTATTTGTGAACTTAATTTATGTTTATGTACATTTTAAATAACAAATATTTCCATACTACAGACCATATAATATGTAGCTAATAATAATTTATATCGCTTATTAAAATTAAAAAGTACAAATTGTAAATTAAGTTTTCAACGAAGCAGTTTTATTTTTTGCTTAATTTTTAACGCTTTTATTTTACGTTTTAATTTGTCAATCCAGAAAAATGGCATTACGAAAACCTTATTGAAAATTAGATTTCTTAACATTTTTTTTATTTTAAGTAGAATTTCCGGCAAGATAAAATAAATTTGTAAGGTATTGGCGCATGTCTGTCACGGTCAATTTCACACTACATTAAGCAAATGTTCACTCATTATTTAGCCCACTCCTTTACACGCCATTTCTTCACTGATGTCTATCTAGTAAACACCCGTATATAAAACAGCTCATTTTTTTTATTGTATACCACATAAAGCTCAAGTATTGTTGCTTTGCAAATAATCTATTACATTTCTTGCAATATATTTTAATAATACCGCGCTGTTTTTTTATGTTATCCCGTATTTGAATGATAAGTGATTAAATAAAAATAATAAAACATTTTTAGTACTTTTTGCTCATAAAATTTATTGGATCAGGACCGGTTTCGCTCATGGCGAGCATTATCAACTAATATGAACACCTTAAAAGTGATGCATCATTTAAATCATGTAGAAAGGGTCTGCCAATAGGGATGCCACGAGGAAAAGCTTTAACGATTTTAAGCGGTTTTGCTTCGAATGTCGTATGTACATATATATAAAAAATAAACAGATAATGATTAAAAAAGCTTTCTATCCGGTATCTAACATACATAACGAATAATTTAAGCCTTAGAGAAAATAGTATATGTACTCGAAAAACTCGAAAATATTAACCATAGTAACTGCAACTAGCTTTGGGTTGGGGAGACTTTTTCATATCGGAAGGTTGCTATAATTTATCAGTTATCTTATAAATTTGTAGTAAAAAAATATCAATTTGATAAACATAATCAATAATTAAATGAAAATTTTGGTATTAGTGAAAAGTCTTGAACTCAAAGAATAAGAAAGCTACACGCTTAACAAATTTGCTCTAGATAATGCAATAGTTTATTTCGTGAACTGACTTCATCGTGGATTACGCACCATTAAAGCGATTACGCTTTTGGTTGACTTATCATGACAAACAAATGCAACTTCCCTTTACAATAAACTGCCGCAATTAACGATCGATTGGGTTAAAAAACGGTATGATTGCAAACAAAATGGCGTCTTTAATCAAATGCAGACATATACATAGATCAGATGAATTTTTTTACAATTTCTTTGTACATTGACTTGGCAATCACAAACTTTTATTATTTCAGTATTTTTTTCAGCAGCAAATCATTTGTAAAATTCAAAAGTATAACTATCCAAGGAATGTATGTTATGTCAAGTCTAAATCGTATTTAAATGCAAAGTTTATCGAGAATTCACAATTTGGTCTCAAGGAAGCGAGGTCGCATATTTCAAATCAAAAAGTTGAATAACTAATGATCGGTCGGGGAAACAAAGCGAAGCCGTGAGACTTTTGCCGTAAAATTTAAACTTATGAAAAAACAAAGAAACCCGACCCGAATACCGCAACCTTTTCGGAATTTGGATTCGTCCAAATTATCATTCCAATTTTTAAAAAATATTTCTGTTCGACGTAAATTACTTACTATGTATGCTAGATATATTATTTAAATAGTTATACATTTGAGACAACTAAACTATTATTTTTGAATCAATATATACTAAAATCAGCAAATCATATGAGGCGATTTTATTTTACATTTGTGCATGAGATTGCATCTATATTTTACTTCTATCATGATTATGAAGAAAACCGTCGGTATCTCTGGGACGGCTGATAGTTTTTTGTTATAGAAAATTTTAATGATAAAAACAAATGAGCGTCAATGATATGATTCAAATTGTGTTTATTTGGAATTCAAAATTGGGTGACAGTAACAGCGTAGTACAATTTAATAATGTTCATATTTAAATTGCAAATATTTTTTTTTTCAGGCAATGAAGATAGAAGTTGAGGAAAAACTGCATATGTGTGAAAAAATCAAATCACCAATTTTCTGAACGAGAAAGGAAAATACATAATATGTCGATTCAAATAGTTTTGCCTCATTGCAGGAATAATAAATTGAAGTTTTTGAAAAAAAAATTTAAACATTTTTTTCATTCCAAAATATTTCATTAATTTACATTGATTTTGCTTGGTAAAACTCAAGTATAATAAGTATGTCTATATATTTATATATATTGTTATGATTTCGCTTTCGATTTCTTAGCTATCAATTTGTCTTTTCCAGTGCGAAATTGTACATCTACAACTACAATTGTACATCTATCCGTTTTCGAATTTTTTGTATTAGTAAAACTGCAAAATTGCCCTAACGCTTTTTTATTTTTTGTTTCATTGCAATAAAGTTATATCTTTTTAATGTTATTATGCGTCCGTGAAAACTTTAGATTTTGCAAATATGTATTTTTGATAGCAATAGTGAAGCGACGATATATATTAATTATTTGACGATGGCATGATTCAAAACCTCTCTTATAAATAAGTCTGTTTATTATAAAATTTTATATTAAAACGAACTTCCACAAAGTTACCGCCGAAACCATCGAAAGTATTAAGTCTGTTTATATTTAAGATGTGTGTATGACATTTTCAGATATTCAATAATCTAAAATACATGTTTCTAGCGGTCAAAATTGCATTCCTGTCCGCCTGTAATCGCGATCCTCATTCCTGATATGATCCATAATTGAATTCCTTTGTGCCGTTACAGGTTCAGGATAGTCATTATCGGCCGCTGTTATCCGTTAGAGGCGCCGTTACCCACAGTGCCTCGCGTGATGGAGTGTCGCTAGACGTCCAACTTCAACGCCATTGCGCATGCATTTACCTATACCTTCGCCGGCGTTCATTTTTGTCATTTTCTGATGTCAGCGATGAATGCCGATTCCAAAATTGAATTTGAAAATTGCACTTCACACAAAAAGCGAATTCACAGTTCTGGAAGAGCTTTGAAATAAAACGAGTACGGTAAAACGGAGTGAATAGAGACACTTTTTACCCTTCACGACTATGTTTGTATCTTCATACTTGCGCCACATAATTCAAAAATTCATTATCGTTATTAAGACACAGTCAATTTTGTTCGATGTCTCTATTCACATTGAATCGGGGTGAATAGAGACGAGAAAGGGTAAATCGAGACTTGACAGGTGAATAGAGACAAGAATACAGATTGTAATGATTGGAATATATGAACCTCTATTCTATATAAGTCTCTATTCACCCCGTTCTACGGTACTTATTAACTAAAAAAACTGGCTTTATTTAACTTTAGTGCAATAAAAGAGAAGCTTATAAGGGGTCAAAAAGTAAGGATGCACAGGCATCGAACTTGAACACGTTTGTTTCAATTTTGCCCAATTATTTAGTTGGTTTGGTTTTTGTCATTCCAGAGATTATAAATAATTATATATAAATAATAAAAAATACATTGGATACTTAGTAAAGTTGTGCTTAAGTTCAATCCTTGTTTTGTCTCTATTCACCCCGCAGTCCCTATTCATCCCGTTTTACGATACTACAGTTTAGTAAGTACATAATAACTAATTCGTTTTAATTATCTACGGAAATTACTTAATTTAATTAATTACGGAAACTTTGTTGCAAGGTTATACATATATGCACTTTTTGCAGACTTAATCTGTATATATCTTTTCACATGTACCTACTCTTTCTTATTACTGTCTCAATGAGGATGAATGTTGTGAATGATCAAAAAATTCAGGAATCAATAATAATTGAAATGGTTTGTTACAAATAAGATGCTAAAGAGCATTTTAAGAAGTATTTTTTTCAAACGGTAATGTTACTATTCTTAGTATACACATAACAACAATATAAATCAAGCCAGTTTGATTGACATTGTGTCGCTAAGAAAATGTAAACGAGGTGATCTCTGTCTAAATGTTGATTCGTATTTACCACAGATATTCATCAGTGGTGGCCATACTTGAATCGCATTATCTATTATTATTATTATGCCAACAAATATTGGATCAATTGAATTTGATCAACACAAAACAAATATAAGCAAAAGTGGTTTTTAAATTGTTAATAAATATTTTATTGAAATTTCTGACTTCTTATTTGAAAACTCTGACACGTTTGCGGTGCTTTTTTGGTCCCACCACCACGCGTAACGTGCTTGCAGCCGCACATTTGCGGCTTGATGAATTTATTTTACCATTTACCTACCACATTTAAGAAATTTATTGCTGACATCTATCTGTACAAAAGCATATTAGGCAAATAGTCACCGCATAAACAAAAATTGTTTTTACACATTCGTTGTGGAGTAGCCTATCTACGGAGTCGACATAAACTTATTTTTTCATGTAACATTTCCTTAAATCTTTTTCATGTCTCTGTCAAGCAATTTTAAGGTAAGATTATTTGCACATTTTCCTTCCGCCGAGCACACGGAATGTCCATCGCAAGAGCTTTGCAATTTTATAAATTCAGCTGACATTTTTAATTATCTTTTCTTCTGCGAATTGAAATTAATTTATTCATTTGTATTTTAAACCTCGCAAAAGTGTCATATACTGCCCTCATAAGCGTATTTACAAAAATCATATTCTGAAATAGTGAGCTCTTCGTGTTTTTTCAACCTATTTTAATATATTTAGAATGAAAAAAAATACTACAGTGTCAGTGTCAAAATCCGTATTTGTACAAATTCATACCATGCTTTTGCTAATGAATCTCAAAATAATGTTTTATTACATAGGATAACTATAGTTATCGCGGTAACTTAAAACCATCATGAGTAATTAATCCACATTGAATTTATTTAGATCAGGACCGGTTTCGCTCATCAAGAGCATAATCAACTGTAGCGATGAGCGATACCGATTCTGATCCAAACAAATTCAATGTGGAATAAGTACTAAAAATGCTTTTACTACTTTTATTATAATGCCGTTCCACCAAATATTGACAAAGTTAAAAACATATTTCAATAAATGAGTTACCTGTTTTATATTCATAAATAAATCGAGTAATTTATCAAGCCTTAAATAATACGAATAACGGAATAAGTATACATGTTCGTTAATTATGTATTATTATGATATATTTTGACAAAAAGGTAAGAGTTAAAAATATTTTTTTAAGGTAACAACCCTCTACATAACATCACATGACAGTGATGGCTTGGTTAACATTCTAAACGATAAAAGCGTTGGGAACATTCATACGTTACAAAGAGTTGAGCCCGTGTAAAGAAACATCTCTACGTGATGCGGACGTTGTCTTGTGGAACCTCTCAGGGGAGACTTGCTGAGTAAGGTTGGAACTCGAAGACTTACTGACAATGGCGTTTATTCACGTATAGACAATTCGTGGAACGAATAAATTTCGTTACACTGCCGAGAGGCTCTTACATCAATCAACAATGTATAATATATGAATTATATTAAAAAACATTACAACATTCCTAAATGGCTAATTACGCTTGAAATATTCTGAACAGCAAAACATAGAATGGAATTTCAATATCAATTTTGTAGTCTTTCATGAGTCTTGTCGTTTACGACCCGGTTTCTGCATTTCGGCATCTTCAGAAATTTCTGTTATATAAAAATACAGGTGATCTAAAATCGTTTTTCCTACTTATTTAGTAAGTCGGATAAAATCCATATTATATTCGTTCGTTTTTCCATGTTTTGGGTGGTAATTAGTTTACCCGCTTAATTCATTGATACTACTTTTGTTAATTCATCTAGATTACGTTAATAACAATAAATATAAAAGAAACAAACTACTTAATTCGCGTCAGGTCAAGTTTATTTGTGCACTTGTAATGCCTGGAGATGCCGAAAGGCGAAAATCAAAACTTTAGCGGTAAAACTCATGGAAAAGTACAAAATTCAAACGATTCAAATTAAATTACGCAAAACATACGTTGTCATTTCGATAAAAATTTTTATGAAATTACTTTATGTTTATGTTATTTTTTATTTTTTTATTCTTTGTTTAGTGAAAACCGTGTTATTTAAATAGCATATTGTTGAAATAGTAATTAAACCTTTCGTTGCAACAAAAAGATCAAAAATAAAATGGTTGCTCGGGTCATTCCGTTTGGTGTAATTATTTTGTCCTGAAAATACATAACTGCCTTAAGGCTATCCTGATTATTGTAAAATATATTTCTCTCGTTTTCTGCTTTCTTTCGGAGCTTTGTAATGCGATGTTGCTATTTTCATCGAGCTCCAGGTATGTCAAAATATTCAAAAAAACATATTGGAATATTACCATTCATCCAACTGTACCGATATTAAATTTCGATGAAAATGGCTTCATCATTATATTTATTTCACAAAGACCTAATATTGCTTATAACTATTATAAATATCCATTTTATTTTGAATATTAAAAAGATTTTCTTCGTTATTTTTGTGCTTAAAAGATTCACAATATTTTTTTTATTGCTGATATCGTATAGTCGTGTAATATATAATGATTTCTTCCTTTTAAAAATTATCCTAATATTTACTAATAGTCTTTTGGGACAACTAATCTCTTATTTTCAATCAGCTTATTCTTTACTTTAAATCACATAAAATTTTGTTTCGATATCGCATACAATAAATATGTACGTATAATATTTTCAGATAAAGGTCCATTTTATCTCATGTTATACGGATAGTTTGAGTCAATGCGTTCAATTGACATACAACCTTGTCTATAATGTTAAAAAATATTCAAGGCTTACGTCATCTAAGCTAAATTATAATAACATGTATAAGTTTCTGTATTTTTTACTTCTGTCAAGCAAAAAAGACTTTGAAAATAATGTTGTCACATATAAAACTTCTTCGAAATCGTATTTAGAATTAGTATGCATGGAAAAATATATATTTTTTATAACAGCATGGACAAATTTCATTTGTAGCATTTTTAGGTAAGATTCGTTTTATAATATGTTTTTGAGATTTCCTTTTTTTTTTATATAAATACAAATACTACAGATTTATTTAATTAAGAAATGTCTGTTGACTTTAATGAAATATTTAAGAAGATTATTTAATGTATTCAAATGTGTGTGATGCTATTCTGACTCATTACTGATTATGGACTATGCTGTGAATTTTTAAATGAAGAAAAAGAGGCTATTTAGAAGTTATTTGTTTACTTAAATGCTTTTAAGAATATATTTTACCAATTTAAAAATACAATCATCTAAAAACATTTCTTCAGATTAAGTCAAATCACAAAGTGTACAATGCCTTATAACAATTCATTAGCTTTTTATCAAAAATTAAAATGAATATTTGTAATGAAGGAAAGAAGTTTTTTGACAGCTTACCCCGTTTAAAGCTTTTCCAACTGTTTAAAAAATGATTTCTCAACATGAAACACAATATTTGTTTTGTTTTCAATGTACTTTCCTACAATATTAAAGTTCTCCAAACATGATTTGTAGAACTAAAATACATTGATATTTTTGTAACGTGTTATAATGGAGTTCAACCACTTTAATTTTAATTTAATTAATAATCAGTTAAGTTCACAATTTTTCTAAGGAAGGTACAAGGAAAATAGTTGCTTATCCAAAAACTTTGCGGAGATATAATCTGAATCTCCGTTTAATATATCGTCGTAAAAGGATAGTTTAATCGGAATCTCTTGTATAAATTTGAAGTAAAGCTTGAGGCATATTAGCGTTTAATTATGTATTCTGATACAAGCATTTACAATAAATTTTCATTGACGTAATCTACTGAGTGGAAATAGTTACTTCAATAGAATTCCACTACAAGGGTGTTTTTAATACATGTTACTGGAGCATCCCGCTCCAAATTTCAACAAAACACAATTCCTGTGAGACGGATCGGATGAGGCATCACTAAGATTGCGTTAACACGCGAGTTCAGGTTTAAATTCAATTACAGGAACAAAACAGTAGCGGTGTATGAAACAATATTTACTGCGACAAATGTCAGGCGCGAGGCATGTGTGAGAAACATTCGGCATTGTCTTGAATGTTTCCCGTGACGGTACATTTAATTGGAATACGTTGATCTTGACTGGATATCTGAAATTAATTATACACGGTGCTCGAAAACTGATTACGTTGTTATTTGACTTGTGCCACCACCGTAGTGAGTTTTATTAATTAAGTAGAACTACGACCGCACATTGCAAAAAAAAAACGTGCTTAATAAGGAGCATTATAGTTGCAATCTAAATCGACAGCAAATAAAATCTCAGGTGATCAGGATGTATCAATTTATATTTCAATTTAAAGTTTTTATACCACCGTAGAGACAAATAACAAAACCACAATAATTTTACATATTACTGAATTAAATTGGGTGTAAAAGCTTTCTTCAGTCTGAAACAGTCAATAGATAGACACTTCGTCATAAACATTTTGTTTTATTCATTTAAATATGTTGTCTTTGCCCCAAGAATTGACAGTTGAGTATGAAGCAAAAGGGTCTTAGCAATGTTAATAAACCAATATTTTTTTAAATGAATCACATCGATCCATTCTCCTCGAGTTTAGCTAAAGCTATTTTTTAATATCTGGCGGTATAGCAATTGAACTGGCATACCAAATGTGAATTACATATACTAACAATTAAGCTATATCTCCATTAACCCGAAGTGTCAAAAAAATCTTTAATGTGTTTGATTGTTGGAAAAGGGTGTATTGAAAACATGACAATAAGTATTCATCTGTCAGACAGATTTTCGCTAAAACTCGCTATCAGTAGAGGTGAACTATTTTTAGTTAAAGATCAGGCCCGTTCTGGTCCTGTATCGGGCCAAGTAAGTGAGTAGTAAATTCGTTTATTTTATTGATCGTTTAGCGTTATGTAAGGCAGCTGCATACACATAACAAGAGGTGGTGGGTCAACCAACTTGTCAAATCAAATTTAATTTCTAAAACAATTTATTTAAAGTAAAAATGTATTATCGACAATATTCAATGCTTGGGCAGTTTTTAACTAAGCAGCAGTGAACGTAATATTACAAAAAAATACTATTACTATTATTATAAGTTATTTCTTGGAAATTATTTAATATTATTTTTCATTTCTCTGAACGCCGCACAAAATTTTATTATATCAGTAATCAATTAAATATTCCCCCACCTAGGCAGGTACTGATTAAAAATTAATTAGTTTATGGCAACTTTTTGTGTAAAGCACTTTAAAATTGGGCAAACATATGCCAACGAAAACAAAAACGAAATTTGTAGGGAAATGTTATGAGAAATTTTACAAAAACACTTCCATTTGTCACTTATTACAAGGGTCTTTGGTCAAACACACAGCAAACTCATATACATTAAATTTGGCATAAGTAAACACCAATTATACATTTTACGCTACATTTTAAAATATGATGCTTGGAGAATTATATAAACACTTATACATTCACGGTTTTAATAATATATTTGCATTATATGACGTATTTAATATTTAAATTTTTTCCAACATATGGAACCATAACACAGTATCTCACAAGAGCCTTTCTACGAAGCTGTATGTCACTAGGACAGGATTAGTGGTCACTGGTCAGCTAATCACTTTTGCTACGTCCCGTTTAAAGGATGAGATGATCGTGGAAAAGAAATTTAAGCAACACAAACGTCCTTGTCTTCGGACAGAAAAAAATAATGTATTTTAAATACAAAACTGTCCGGACTGGGATTTAAAGCCTGAAAATTTTGTAACCGAAGCCATCGGCAATGGCACTCGACCATGGACGCGAAAATTGTACAGATGTTACAAGAGTTTATATTTTAAATGAGATTGAATGAATTTGAGGTAATTAATAATCTACATCAAAGTATTAAATATTTTTTTTTATTATTATTAATTTTAAATACATTTTCAAATATGAAAACACAAAAACATCACAATGAAAAAAATATTAAGCACAGTTTAAAGTGGCACTGACAAAATTGTAAGAACACAAAGTTGTATGGTACATTAAATAAATGTCGTGCTATTTTACTGTTACACCATTAATTTTATCCCTTCGTTTTATTCCAAGATTTTTAATAGCACTATCTTCTTCGCTATACTCCGTGAAATCTTTAACGATTAAATAATGGGTGCTAACGCAACCACATAACGCTTTGAGATCGTGTTTTGTTTTAAAGAGTTCCATGTTTCTCTCCGTTTCCAAAATCCCTCTTCCTGAGTGTATAATACTCGATTACGGGGACAATCAACAAAATAAATTTTATTCTGTGAATTAATTGTATCCCTTAAAATAGCACTATCTACATAATTCGAATGATTCTGAAACTTTCTCGTAAATACTAGGTACATCAAAATAGTTTTATTCTGTGTATTAAGCCTTAAAACTTTCAGTAAATGCTTCGAATTCATGGTAGTCAGTTAGTTATCCAGTAGCATACGTAATCGTTGGTCTAAACAGTTTTGAAACATTTTAATGTATAAACAACGCCATGCATTTAAAATTATGTCTGTGTTGCAATACGAAGTGAATGTGAAAATAGTAAATTAATGTCCTAAAACAACACTTCTTTATGTAGGAAGATTAATTTCATATCATGGAAGTTCATTTTAATATAAGATTTAAAATAACTTTGATTGTTCCACGTATTGTATTACTAATTGTGACACGTGTTTAATCAAAGTTATTTTATATTAAATATCACTAAGTTTATATTTTAATGTTTATTGAAACATTACTATATTGTGGCATGTCCAAAAATACACGATAAGAATGTGATATTGTAATTGTGCATCTTCTGCATTAAAAGTATCCAATCATTTGATGAAAATACTAGGAGCTACTAGGAATTTCAATACGTATGTCAACAATATTGACATGCGTATTGATTGATGTCAGTTGTTATTTAAAACACTGAAATGTCGGAGTATTGTAAATATATGAAAAAATAGGAATTCAATTCATTTTTGGTTTGCAATGAAAAATATAGTCTCATGAGACAATTAACATACACTCCTTGTAAGAGACGTACTCGACAGTACTAGTAAGTCGATACAGTCCTTTAAGCTTTGATGTCCGTTTATTTTACCCTCATGCCATTTTTCTGCCACAATTACGATAATAGTTTGATTATTTTGTTAATAAAGTTTTTTTGACTCTAATATTATTTTAAACACAGATAATCGACTATGTTGACATCTAAACTTAAAATTTATTTCTACAACAACTGCCGTCATACCGAGGTTCAAAGAAAAAAAAGAGTCGCTGTCGAAAGTGGATAAATCAATGTGTAGAGATTTTTTAAATCTAATTCGTATTATAATAGAGTATTATAGATTTTAAGACCAGCTGTTTTTTACAGTTTTAAATATCGACAGAAAGAAATTTGTGCTCGTGCACAATTGGAATATTTAAATTCTTTCGTCGCATTTTTTATAAACAACAATGTGACGTATTTTCGATGGTTTCGGCGGTAACTTTGTGGAATTTCATTTTAATATAAAATTTATCTTGATTATTCCACGTATCAATACGTGGAATAATCAAAGTTATTTAAAATTTTTTATTAACAATGTGACGCGTTATTGGATTCAAAGGAATTTTATCCGTCTCATTTCACAAAAATCATCATTTTTACTTATCTTGAGTTTATCCTAATAAACACATCGCGAACCGCACTACAATAAGCGGGGCACAGTTTACAAACGTGTATACTTAAAATCTTTCATTAATTCCATTTATGGCATTCCAGTGACCTGGAAATTCCATAAAACTTTTATGTTCAACGCAGAACAGTTTAAATAAAAGTTGAATGCCCTTTTGGTAATTACTGATTTTATAAAACTTTTGTACGATTACATTAAACGTCACAATATTTACCATGAAACAAAGCAAATTTTAAAATTAATAAAACTTTTTTGACAGACCATTATTTGGTTGTGCTTTCGAAAGCTCCTGCTTTGTCATAGCTCCGTAAGCATGCGTCGTGGTTGGTAAACTTGTATGCAAGTTTGCCGGTGTAAAGTTGGTCCCTATGGGTATGTGCTGCAAAATTAGCCTGACTAGCTTGTACAACCCATAAGCTCAGCTGGTTTCAAAAACTTTATAACCGTACATTACTTTCGCATTGAAATACGGTTTTGAAAGCCACTCTGGGAAGTTACAATATTAAAATCGAAATAAAACAAAAACTTTTAATAGTTTTAAGTTAAGAAGATAACTAAAATTAAATTTCGCTCCTGGGAAAAATATAAAACACGTAGATTTTTCATTCGAAAGGTATCTTTTATCATTTCAAAACAACTCATGAATGTAATCGTAGCTTTATTACACAGACCAGAAAAAATGCTATGAAAATAAAATGTTTAATTGATACGTAATTGTAATACATTTTTAAGAAATTTGTTCCTTTATATTTATTCGCGCAAAGTTTTTTGTTCATATCAATTTAATTAATTACACCCAAGCAATACTAATAATTTCAAGTTTTTGTACTTTGACACTTTATACTGTGCATATTTCATTTAAGGATAATGGTGTAAATTTTAATCATGTAGTGAGCAGAAATTCAAAATATTTATCCAAAAAACAGGTAAAAAGATGTTTGTATTGATAAGTTAACCGATTATTTTAGAGTTTCTCATTTTCAAAGGCTTTGTTTCGCCTACATCAATTCTAAAGATGAGACATATAGGACGATAATTGGATGTAATCCAATTGCCAAAACACCCTTTTGAGTGGGTTACGAAAGAAGTCTGAAATAAGGAAAACGGGTAATGGTAAACTAATTGCTTTTTCTAAGCCCTGTTTTTGGATCGGATAATAAATAAGTGTGGAGGAAGGTAAACACCACAGAAATCCATACCTTTAAATGAAAATCTATAAATTTGTTGATATATCAAAAACAAATATTCGAAGGCTCATACCATTGACAGCTTAATCGAGTAAAATATAATTCCGAAAACAATATCCACTCGCATACTGCAAGTGCCATTTATACACATTTCAATACTTGTTTAATTATCTTCAGTGAATAATTATTTTAGATGTATGGTTAGTATCTACATTTGTACGCATATATATAATAAAATGATACCGTTGTAAACAATGCTTCAAAATAATTATTATCATTCATGGCTTGAAATAGGAACATATCCAACAAGTTGTTATTATGTAAAAATTAGTTTTTCAAAAAAGTGTATTTTGGCAAAAAAACGTTGTTAATACATGAGTACACCCTAATGTTTGCGATGCAATTTTTTGGCAAATAATATTATTTGTTTTTCATTAAACTGTTCTCAACTAAAGGGTGCTTTATGAGTGGTGTCGTATTTCCTTTTGGGCTACCATATTTCACGTAGACTAATACACACAACACATTATTTCTTAAAAAAGTTTATTTACTATTGCAAACAAAATAATATATCGCGTGACAGTCAACAACCAGTCAATCCATTTAAATGTATTTATTTCATAATATGTTTGACTAAACAGAGTTGCTGGGCGTTTTGACATTGTAAACGATTCTGAGAATACTGATTATTTTTACCAGTTGTCATCGAGCCTTGGGCAGTAAAATGCCAACTCCAGAAAAGCTACTGTGGCATTTTTGATTTGATTGATTCACTGTGCTGTTTTCATGTAGATTTTGTTTAAAAGTGAATTTGATTTAAAAATGTTTCTCCTAATATTTGATCCATCAAAAAATGTAAACCTTTATTGTATTTTTAGCTCACCGAGAACAGTTCATGAATAATGTCAAAAGACAAATGAATTTCAGTAATTTTTCTCCATTAAATTTGAATACGGGGAAATTTATATTGACCATAGAATGGAATGCGCACTACTTAGATGTAATAAACTGCTAATATTCTAGATTCTTTTGTAATGACAGTTTTGTTCACAGCTAGCTCGTACACGGAAAGTGCAATCTAAAACATACTACGTATTTTGCCTTTCGTGGAAGCATATATGGTTTTAACTATGCTGACTGGCAAACGGTAGGTACATGATATTCATAATAAGCCCATGCTTTTGCGAAAAGCGATATTGTTTCGTTGAAAACTGCTCCTAGCTTACAATTAAATATTAATGGAAACAATTTATGTATACGCAATGCAACATGTAAAGCAATTGCATATTTATATAATAATTTTAGTGATTTATCAATTGAGTAGGTATTTACTTGGTAGAACTCCATTATAATACGGTAAGAAAAATAAAAATGTATTTTAGTTCTAAAGAGAAACTCAGAACTAAAATACATTGTTATTTTTCTTACCGTATAATAATTTTAGACTTTTACAATCGCTGATAAAAACGATTATATTACAAGTGAGCGGTGTTCTTATCAAATGGGTTACATTGCATATATTTATTTAGTGCCTGCGTGATCAATTAGTACATTAGCTGGGCTGTGCGTTGATCCCGGAGGGAACAGTACAATTACAGAGCAACCCTTAGAATCAACACACCCATGCCAAGGGGTGGTGAAATATACTAGTATTATTTTTACATTTTAAGGAGCGTCTATGAATTTCAATTTATTCAATTAAAGGTCGTCTTTTGGTCTCGGTTACTCAATTTAAGACTTGAAATTGTTGAAATTAAAATTCTTGTGGACTATCTTATACAATACGTTCAAATCTATTCACAAATTTTACGATATTCAATAATGATTTGAATTCATACTTTTTTAAAGCAATGCGCTCCCAGCTTGGTGCATATGGACTAGGGACTCCAATTACTCGACATCTCAACTAATCGAGTATCGAGTAGTTTCATATGTGCCAAAATTTGTATTATTAATTCAAATTGCTGTTGATAAATAAATAAATAAGTTTATTTAATTTCATTTATACATTTATTTGAATTTATGAAACATACATTTCAAAAATAATAAAGAATTAAAGGTTTCAAATTTTTATTTGGCTATATTTTTTGTTTTTTTACCGCAGTAGAACAAACCCTCTCTGTTGCTGTGGACGTCGGTTTAAATGTTAACAATGAATGAAATAGTCCTATCTAGTTTTTCTGTCCGCTGCTTAAAACTAAATAAAGTTTGAAAATAAATCTTCATTTATAAATTACGAGTATTACTCGAGTATTTTTCAAATTAGTCGAGTATCGTATTGAAAAATTGACGAGTATACTCGAGTATCAAGAACTCGATTCACTCGAATTGGAGTCTCTAGTATGGACTCCTTACGGAGTTTATCTCAACAAATGTTTTACTACGAGAACTGCTTGCTATTCAGTTGACCAACCTCTCTTTTTTATAAGAGAGTAAGGATTGAAAGGATTCGAAGACTAGGACAGGACTAGCGCCCATTGCCATCGAACATAATCAATAAATTGACTGAAAATATCTGCTCGAACCGGAAATCGAACCCAGGTGGTCCGTCATGGACGCCAACGACGTTGACCACTGCTACACGGACCAGGCAGCTTAGCTTTAATTATGATTAAAAATAAAAGAAAATTATTTTAAAAAAACGTCAAATTTGTATATGTCCATTCTTTATCTTTACAATTCTACTTATTTCAGGATTGTATTTTGAACCCAATTGTATAATGGATAGACTTTACCGAAAACTCGAGATAATATTCCTACCGTTCTCGTAATTATAATTTCCGGAAGTTATATCAATTTACTAATGGCAAAGTATTTTTGATGTTTAAAATTTCACATTTTAATTAGTTTAATGGAGCTCAACTGGGGAGCGGTGTCTATATTATATAATGTTTTATTTCATTTTTAATCATTTTACCATTAGCATTATCATAATCAGCCGATGTTACAGTGACTTTGTGAAAGCATACTTATAATCCATTAACTGACGGCAATGCCTGACCATTTGTAAAAATAAAGTTTTTTATTAATAATGTATTTTTTTGAGAATAAATTTTCACTAAATATTTTCTCATAGCTTATTAAAATGAAAATTTTCGTCAAACAATGACATTTTTAAATTATACAAATGTTTTAAACAAGACTAAGTTGTACTTAAAAGGGAAAATTGACAACTTATATTATTAGGATACGTATAGTCTGTATTTTATTTGAAAAAAAAAATCATTTTAATTAATCACTTGCATTAGCGCAAATTTTACTGAGCCTTTCAAAAATGTAACTTTCGTAACGGAATTTGATCATAGACCAATCCAGTTTATGGAGGTAGCGAATAACAAAAGGTTTTGGATAGTTGAAATCACCTGGTGACAGAAATATAGTTTAGGCTTCAGCTTGTTACTGATAACTATTCCTTTATAATTATTTATAATATGATAATTCCACTGTTTTGTCAAGATGAGATTTTTCGATGTACGAAATGATTTTGTGCCTTAACTTTAAAGTAAATCATAACACCTTTTTCTTCTGAAGAAATCCCGGCACTACGCCTGATCCTGTAGCCGGCCGGTCAATGACCTTGGGTTTTTTACACTCTCTTGTGGAAAACGGAGGTCTTATAAATGAATGAATTTCATACATTGATATAAAACTATATACTTCAAATATATTGTTTTTCATAAAATAATAATATTTGATGGTTTACAGTTAGTTTATTTAAAAGTTTTGTCGAGTTTGTGCATCCGTGAACTTGAACTGCCAGTTTATGGAAATGTAAACAATTCAAACGATTTAAATTTCACATTGAAATTTCATCAAGCTCCTTCAGTCAAAATCATATAAAATAATAGTATATTTTTTCATGAATTAAGCCGTAAATGAAGACGAAAACATTTGCTACAGAATTAAATATCGCAAAAATGGATATTTTCTCGTCGTACTCAATTAGTTCAGCATTTTCGATGTAAAAAGAGAGTGCCTGAAATATTTAAAGAGAAACTGAGAAAATTGCTTCACCAGCAAAATGCATTCGTTGCTGCGTTTATCAAAGGCAATAAGGAAATCGGAAATTGGCCATAATGCACAGAAGTATAGCGGCCATTTTGGCTTCGATAAAAAGCGCGCCAAAAGGAAACGGAAGAAACCATAAATAAAATTCTAGTAATGAGGAACAGGCGGGAAAAGCTTCTTGGCCGACATGCCAATGCCGGATATTAAGCGCCAGACATAATCGAACCGATGAAGATATTTTCATATTGCCATGTTTCAACTTTCCACGAAACAATAATACGATGGCTTTTGACCGCACGGTACATGTGAATAATATATATAGATTTTGACGAAATAAGTTTATTTTATATTATAAATGACGCTTTATAATGTTTTTAAAAAAGACTATGTGCTGTAAGATTCGATTCAAAATCAAATTATTAAGTCAGCAAGACTAGGATAACAAGACAATATCAAAAACATTCATTTATGAATTAATGTATATTTAACAATTTGAAATGAATGATAATTATAAAAAACCATTACTACATTGTCCGTCAGCTCTTTATTTATATTATATTTCTCGAAGATTCCAAGTTTGACTAGATTATTTCCAAGCTAAATTACATATTTAAAAATCAAAAAAGCATCATTTGTAAAAGTAACGTACCCCCAGTCGATCAATACCATTTAGCATAAACGTGGTATGCCCAATTCATATTCTATAAGATGGGCTTATGTAAGTTTTACTTCATAGAAATGTCAAAGATTTTTTTTTACGTATGCTAATTTTGATCTTCAATCGATATCCAGGTGTGACATTTTGTTTTTTTTTTAAGAACAAGTGAAACTGTCAAGTATTTATTTTTTATCAATTTATGAGTTTTAACCAATAACATTTTTTCTGTAATGTTTTCATCCCTATGCTGCCACTCTATTCGATCTCAAAAGCGTAGACTATTGAAAACATATATTAATGTATAATACTTTACGCCATTATTTTTCCTTTAAAATCATTAAAATAATGGTTAAGTGGTTAACTTAATGCCGATTCTATTGAATATATAATAGTATCGAAAATATTGATGAGGGAAATTAAATGAACAGCGCCTTTAATACCATCAGATTTGAATAGTGTATTTTGAATCACAAATTATACAATGCTACACAAATTTATTACTTGCTGTGTAATTATAATTAACAATGTCAGAAACAATCAAAATAATTGTATTTAAAAATGTTATCTCTGTAAATTTTAACATTACTACAGCAGCATGCCATATATTCTTTGATTAATCATAGTGCTCATTGCTAAATACTATATTCATTATTCTATGTTAGATCGATTAGATACCATTCGTACTCAATTTAATTGGACAGTGTTAGCAAAAGCCCAGCGGGCCATTTGTAGCAGTGAAACTATTTTTTGGTGACCCTTATCTAAGCATAAACTATACGAATGTGTTTTATGTAAATGGCTTCATTAGTCTCGTGGAAAAAACGCCGCTTTATGATTTTAATATTCAAAGAAATAAAGAATATGTACAGTACTTTAAATAATTGTAATCTATAGCTGGGTTTCACAAACCATTACTTACGACGGAACAGTTTTATAATTTCACATTTATGATAGAACATTGTGGTTATTGTGTAGGGTTAGTTGTATCAACAATAAATAAAATAAACTGCTTTTCTAATTGTCATGAAAGCTCCGTTTTATTTGGAGTAAAAATGAATGATTTTAGTTTTTGATTTGTTGCATCATTTAAAATCGTTCCAGACTCGATTATATAAAATTGCACGAAACTCTGATTCACTTTTTAAGAAACACTTTTACAAAACAATATTTAAAAAAGTTTTTTTAAAGAGACAGCATTTTTGATTGTTTGTGATCCTCGCAAAGTATTCCCTGTGTAAAGCTTACTGGATTGTCCTTTTTGAGTATTTTACACTTCCCGCAGATTTTTTAAAAATTGTTTTGTAATTTAAAGTTCTTTTTTCATGAAAAATTATAATTTACCATATTATATTGTTGCTCTAATTCAAAATATTCAAAAGTTAATCATCACTAAGGAAGTCAATTACACATTGAACCGATTGAGTTGTTCATTCATAAACATTGTCTTTGTTTGGTGATACGATCCATTTAAAGTTATTATTATCGTTGAATATACCACAACTTAATGAATAGAATAATATAATCTTATAATAGTTCTACCCTCACAAAGCAACACTAACTTTGGTTCATAATTATAACAAATATTGCTAGGGATCCAATGTAAGTTTTGAAGCCGTTTGTATTTGTTAAGCCATATAAATATTTAGGATCCACACTTCCCAGAGGCGCCTTGCAGGCTTCGTTGGCAATAGCGCCTCGACGCTCGTCCTTAATAAGTGCCATCTATATTCTCCGTATCGGCGACGCCCAAGAGTCACTCCATCATGAGAATACAGAAATGTAATCTTTCTACACTTACGAGTCGTGCTTTGTGAACAAAACTCTAACTTGCTATATAAATCGGTTTTATGTGAATTATAATGGCAACATTAACTGGACGCTTCTATAGTTATTTGAGAGGCATAAAAAATCTTTTTTATACACCATAAAAAAGAATAACTCTAGTATTAATTTAATGATACACTTCTGAATGGTTTTAGAGTTTGCTTACCGAGAGTCTTTCTGATTTAAGTTGACTGCTTTATCGATAATAAATACAAATTGAGTGGCCAACGTTCTTGATTATTTGTCTAAACTGGTTGCAAAATTTACCGGCTCGAGTCCAAGTACTGTCAATTTCAAAAAAATATTTTAAAATCGATGTTCAGGTGTTAGGTGTTCGAAAGCATGGATGAAGATGTTTGCATACGCTCTCAATTTTCCAATCGTAAAAACGGACTGTTACGCCCTTTAAATTATTCTTTGTTTATTTCATTCAAATTGTTTCAAACAGCCATTCCAATAATTTATTAACACATTGTTTAGCTAATATAAATATTCATTTCTTTATGTTTATGACTATCATATATTTAATTATTTAATGTTACACATAACATTTTAACAATGTATTATCGGAATACGCATATAATCGCAATACAAATATATTTGTGAATAATAAATACATCTCAATTTTGCCGATAATAATGCATCCATATGTGAAAATCATTCGTAAATTCTCATCTAGATATGCTCATTCTCATGAGTACAGCTCATTCAACACGAGTGCAATGTATTACTCAATGGAGCATAAACGCTACAAATGAGAAGGAAACATAAATAGAGCGATTATTGTGAATTATTGAATGGGAACGCCTGTCCTATAGAAGCATTCAATTTTTGTAATTGAACAAAGTTAAGAATGATTATTAAAAAAAATACGTTGAAGACAAATTATAGCTCAGTAAAATAATCGATTTCATATCAAGTGAGTTTTAGGAGATACAGTAGATTCCCAACGAAATATTTTTTTTAAATTTATTTCTTAAAATCTACGCACAATTGTTGAGTGGATAACCAAGACAAAGGACAAATTAATTACATTGTTCATTAAATTAGTTTGATTAAAATTATCAAATTCATACTGAAGACATACATAAATGAATTAAAAGCTATGAATAAAAATAATGTAATGAAGCATACAATATTGAAAAATAAATAATCGAATACTATTTTTTGATAACGTTATGGTGTTTCAATAATCAAATAATCGTTATAATTATAAAAATATCATTGGAATACGAAAACACTTCGTTAGTTTATAAAATCAAACGTTAAAAATAAGTTGATTAAACGAAATCATGATGATGGTCATTTGTAAAATTAATGCATAATTGATATTTTATTTTTTAGATAGAGATAAAATATAATTTATATTTAAGAAAAAAATGAATTTACTTCACAAAGTTTGTCCTACATCGATGGTGTCATGCTGTTATTATAATACGACGCAAAGAAAACACAGTTTTCTAAAAAAGCTCAATTGAAGTCGGAGATACAATAAAGTAATACAATAAATAAAGTGCGGGTTGGAGTCGGTATATTTTCAAACGACTGCGGAGACCTCGGCCTTATAACTATTACAAATGAAACAAATCCATTAGTATTTATAAAATTATCAAACTAATATATCCGCATTAAAGTTTTTATCTCGCAATGAAAAATAATGGTTTGTATTCATTTATATCATGATGTTATGTGCGTTGGTTTAAGGGATATAAATTAGTTCTGTCAAATGAGTAATGGCTGCTTCTACGAATTCCCATAAATTTATTTCACCAACACACTAGGTAAGCAGAGAGATAAAACCCAATAATTAATGGTCATATTTTTATGTCAAATCTACTTTATACTGTTTTGTATCATATGCGGTAAAATGCGATATTCTATTTATCAAATCTTTAGATGTTCATATCGTGTAATATAAAACACATTATAATTTTTTTTAAATAGTCGTTTATATTTATACGTATGATATTTCTAGCATGTTTGCTTATAATTTGAATTAAAATAACATAGACTAAAGACTGATTAAATTGTGTATTTATCGATGAATAATTTACTGAAATTTTGGAAAAAAAAGTAAATTTGGTGCAAAAAGGTAATACAAAGCTATAGCGTTGAACACAAATTTATCATCCAGTGCTAAAAGCAATTTATTACTTTTAATGTGATAACTGCGAGTTTGTGGTGGAAAGGCATTATAATCCAATAAATAAAAAAACATTTTTTTATTCCACATAAATTTTGTCGAGACTGGTTTTTCTAGTTGATTTTTTCGCGTTATCTTTCACGCATGATGTTAAATGTTCAAAAGCTTGATAATTTACATCGCATGTAAATTATAACTTCATTTGATCGACGTAAGTTACACAGATTATATCAGAAAATTTTGTGGATTGGCACTAAGTTATGCTAACTTTCTTTTTGATCATATACAACTTTTAAACTGTTTCCTTCTAACGTGTTACGCAAAATATAACTGTTATAACAATTCAGTTATACCAACTTACTTATATTATATCGATAAAATATTTGCGTTATTCTTAAGGCAATAATATTTTTTTATTTATCACTATAATTATTATAAAATTAGGACTGCTTGTTTATTAATATTACAGCTTGATTTCTTTATCAAAATCAAAAAATATTCATTTAAGATTTTATGCGATGTTAATATTAACACTTATTTCGAACTCTTCTTTAAAATTTAATGTTGAAAAACCGATATTTTTCCTTATTATTTAAATGGAAGACTTCAACAACTCTTCTACGAAAATTATCGTTTATATTTTATATAAGAGACGGATTAATTAAAAATCTACATAAAAAAGCTACGGCAAAATGTTAAAAAAGAAGTTCGTAATCTGGAAAATATGTGACATTTTCCGTCGCCCCTTTCACAAAATTGTCGCACGAAGCTGTTATAGCACAGCCATATCACCAAACTGTTAAAAATTACGAATGTGCAGTGCATACAAATCGTATAAGATGAGATTCACAGTACCAACTGCATTCAAATGAGGTAAAAACCTGGATAAAAATGACAGGAAAGAAATGAACACACGCTTCACTGTGAACGCAAATTGTATTACGTATTGATTTTGAATTAAATTCCTTGAACCAACTCATTGGCTATGGTCAAAGCGATTATTTTTTTTACTCGTTTATACATTTTCGACAATTATGGTAAAAGCTCGCGACACATGACATTATTCTGCAGTAAAAAAACGGTACTGAAAATGAACTTTCTTTTCTTCAATTGTTTCAGCTGTCTCTTATAATAATGTATTTATTCAAGACAAAAAAGGCTTACCGTGTATTAAATTAACTCTTGTTAACTTTGAGTAAATAATGGGACGCTATATGAAACACGATTAAACAATTGTTTTTGCATAATTTCCTCTGTTTCAAGCTCTGCTTTATGTTAACGACTGCGCCAAATCCATTTTTTCAATTTTGTTTGTTGTTTACCGTTTCCAATCCCATCAATTGGCAATTTTTAGTGGCATTCATTATTTTTACAAAATTAAAAATAGTAGAACTCTAAAACAGGGCGAAGCGCGCACCACTTGCATTAATAATTACCCATGCAGGTGTGTTTACATCCCAGCAGCCATCTGCACTCTCCAAACATATGTATATGAATTGAAAAATTTTGGTATTGGTATTGCATAATACAATAAAAAGATTTGGCTTAATAACAACGATTCAATAAATTCAGTATGAAAATGTTTATTAAAGAATTTATACTCGTGCTTCGTTATATATGTAACTAGTTGAATAAGCAGGTTTTTGGTGTTTATAATATTTAAAAATTCAAAAAATACAATTTATTCGTGGAATTTACAAAAAATATTATTGATTCCTCGTAAAATTTCCGATAAAATTGTTAATTAATTACATTAAATCCTTCATGGTGAAACTAAATATTCACTCAGCTGATACAGTAACTATGATATAATTTGCTTTGTATAAGATTGAGTGAACCATTAATTAATTTTATTTCACAGTAGAGAAACAATTCTCGGAATAAAGTGGTTTTGTTTCACCTTTTTCGATAATAAGTCTCTTTAATATTAACTCTCTCGCCTCATTAAGCCGCAGACCCAGGTCTCATTACTCAGTGTCCGCATGAAATAAAAAGTCCATTTATAAATTTTTTATCTATTGTTATAAAAACTCCGCTTATAAAACGACATTTATGAATACATAAACTAGCTAGAACTGTCATAGTTTGAGAGAAAAAATACTATGAAAATAATAATTATGCACCTGTTCTAATCAATCAAAAATTTAAAGGAATATATTTTCAAGCCATTGGTAAAATTAAAAATCTTAGCTGCTGATTTTAATATTTTAGTATAATTTTCCACTTTTTAGTCAAGTGATTGATACTAATGATAATAATGCCTTCATCTTATACGTTTGCAACGTCAATGTTTCGTATTGCCATATGACTAGTTTCATATATTTATTTATGTTTTCATTCTAACACATTCACTTTCTATTGAACGCATTATTGAAGATGATAGAAAGCGATTAGCTCTCTAAAAAAGTTAATAATTTTGCTAACTTTACGTTCGTTTACTTCAATGTTTTACACTTATCCAGAAAATGGCTTGAATATTCATATTCATTCTAAATTATACGTATTGAAAAATAACTATACCCATTCAAAAATCAATTGGAATCGTTGTTTTCCAGCTTGCGGTATAATAACCCTGACAAAAAGTGTAATTACTTTATAATCAAAAGTATCTATTTTTTAAGACTTTCTAATGTCATTATTAGGGAAAATAAAAAGTTAAAAGATACATTTTATCTACAATTAATTTAACCTTAAAATTTTCTTCAAGCAAATATTAATGCAACATGTATAATACTTCACTTATCTATTCAAAGACATAAAACCCCATTTTAAGATTCTTTGACATTTGTAGACAATTTAGATAAAGTTTGATTATATTTACGAAACAATGGGTCGCAATTTCGTACAATCAGTAATTTTAAATAAAAACAAAACATTATTTTGGTACCTAACATAATTAAAAAATATATATATTTTCATCACTACAGGTAATATTTTTGCGTTAAAAATGAAATATTTGAACGGTTTACGAAGTATTTGATTATGTTTTCGACAGTAAATCATTATTTGTTCGACAACTAGTGAACATGCAGTTATCTGTAATATGACAAATGCAGGCTTAATTTCCATGTATTTAAAAAAGTGTATCATTTCAAATTTAAAACAGTTGATAATTCTAGATGAGATGGTCGCTATCAAACGTATATTTTACCTTAGGCGCTATCAATATCGAACATAGATTTTAAATCATCTAAACGGATTTCATCAATAAGAAAACTCGAGTTAGTATAAGATTATCCGCATCCTTTTCGTTATTTACCAGGATCAAATAAAATGTGGGAATAATAAAAACTACTAGAACATCTATATCAGGCACGGGCAAACTGCGACCCGTGGGCCGCTTGCGGCCCACCGAGTGTTTTCTACGGCCCGCCATCATAAATCCTAATTCTAAGTAAGAATATTTCTTTTATATTTTCAAAAAAAATATTGAAAATCAAATAAAAACTCTTCAAAATATTGAGTGAGTATACAGTTATTCCTTTTCACTGTCAAATTCGATGGCTTTGCATGGGAAAAGTGCTTCGAAGAGTTCGGGATATAATAAATATTATAATTTGACTTTTGGAAATTAAGAATGTTACGGACTTTCCCGATACTGATGATTATGCATTTGTGATTTTTCATTTACTCTAGACATCGTGCTACACTTAAATAATATTAACTCCGTGTTATGCACGCTTTGAATGACGATTTTTCACAAAGATTTGATGACTACCAAAAAATTGAGACAAGATTGGCGCTAGTAAGCGATCCATTTCCAATAGATATTAAAACTGTATTGAAAGAGCTACAACTTGAAATTATTAATCTGCAATGAACACCGTGGTGACCAAATCTGCAAATTTTACAATGTAATTCAGACAAATTCGACCAATTTTAAAATTTTTAACGAAAAATGTGAACAGACATTTTTGATCATGAATCTCAGCTTGATTCTGTTTCCATCTTCTTCTGTGACCATTCACAGCAGTTTAAAAATATCCAATACAAAATGAGCAGCTGAATATTAAAAAAATGTTGAAAAATTTCAATCTTTGAAACAGATATTTTTTGAGTACACCCGGTCCTCTTTTTATACGAAATTTTTCAGTGATTTCGGTTTTACGTGATTTTTTGGATGGCACCGTGATTTATTCGTAGATACGCGCTTTTTCTTTTTACAGACAAAATGGTGCGCAAACTCATGCGATGTCATTGGTGACTCTGCTCTGAAACTTATTTAAGCAAAATCTATTTATAAAATCTCAGTCGTAAATTTTATCACAAAGAGTTACTATGTCAAATAAATGCACGTCAGACGTCTAAATATTTTAAATGCACAATAATTAATACGAACTGAATATATAAATATTATTTTTGAATGAAAATGGGAATGTTTGAGGTGTATTTTTATGCAAAAAAAAAATTTGATAGAATTTTAAAAACATTTTTGTTTTTTCTTGTATTTTGGACACTTTTTTCCGCGATTTTTTTAGGTGCGCCACTTTTTGAAATCAATGTATCACGTAAAAAGGATCGGGTGTATATCTAAAAATGGTATTTTCTTGCGGCCCGCTGCTCATTTTGAATTCTTGGAATTGGTCCTCCATCCGAAAAGTTTGCCCCCCCCCCTGATCTATATTATAGTAGAAATATTTTCAAAAACCAAAATCATTGAGTACACTGTCAGTCCCTATCCTGTTTCGTTTTGTGGCACATTTTTGACAGCTCAAAATATGTTCATGTTTATAAAATATCATTCAATTATAAATATCAATCTTTTTAATCAACGAAAAAATCATATTAATATTGATAAATTAGATATAATTTAAATCTGTTTGATGGTAGAATGCATAAGCGAAAAAATCCGTCTAACAGTCGATATGAAAATGCACCAAAACTAAAATATGAAAAATGACACACCTGCCGACAATACCGTTCAAAAGAAAATTTTGTCGCATACTCGAAATTAGCCTGAAAAACATCGAATAACCGATAGTCTCACAGAGTTGTCGATTGAACGTTTTCATGAGAGGAAATTATGTGACTTCAATATACTATTTAATATATATATATATAAAAATCTCGACACAAATTTTTGTCGACGAACTCCAAAGCGGCTTGACCGGTTATTATGATTTTTTTAATGTATATTGGTTAGATATGAGAGAAGGTTGTAAAGTATATTTCATTCCGCTAGGTGAACGATGTTCTTATCAGGACTTATTTTTTCAATAATTTTGATGTCCGTCGTTTTATTTATGTTATTGAATCAGCAGTACACATTTAGCCGTCCATCTTGAAAACGGCCAGCGCGTATTTTTCACGAACGAGACAGTAATTGAGCGTGCCATAAATCCACCAAAAACTACACTCACCGAATTTTTCGATTTATGTAATCGTGCGGATCCTTTCGGTGCCTCACTATTTAACATGGAATCAATCAAAAAAATGGATGATGCCTATTCAAATTAAACACTAAAGATGCATGTCATTGGCCCATTGTCATTTCAAGCAACAATCACTGCATTGCTTGCTGAAGCAGCATTGGGCTGTACAGCAACACAAATTTGTCTACTATTCGTTATAGTGTTGAATACATTTTTCCCGGGACGAGAAGACACGTTGTGGGATAAGCACAAAGACTCAATGACTGAAGATATATTGCATCGAATTCTTACACGGTGCAACGATCTAACAATTACATTCAGCGACGCTTTGTACAATGAAGCATTGATTGCTATCGAGGATTTTTGTGTTGTCATTGCCAATTTACCACTCATTTCGGTATGAGTTCGCCAAATCGAAGTCCTTCTGATTTAATGGACACAGAAATGAATCGTGAGCTGCAGCTCGATACTGCAGAAATGGCAGCGATTGTTACTCGAAATGTCCCACTCATGAACAAAAAATCAGCTTCGGCGGGACAAGGTGGATTCTTTTTTTTTGATGCGCCAGGTGGAACTGGCAAAACATTTCTCATTTTGCTAATTCTCGCCGAAGTACGATAAAATAATGGCATCACATTGGCCGTTGCATCATATGGCATTGCAGAAACTTTATTGGATGGATTCAGAACAGCTCATTCAGCATTTAAGCCGCCACTAAATATTCAAAATAACCCAGACGCAGTGTGCAACATAAAAAAACAATATTCCATTACCACAGTGCTGAAACAATTCCAAACTGTCATCTGGGATGAATGCACTATGGCACACAAACATTCTCTTGAGGCGTTGAACAGAACATTCGAAGATATAAAAAAACAACGACAAACTATTTGGCGGCACTCTGCTACTCCTTTCAGGTGATTTCAGACAAACACTTCCCATCATTCCACGTTCAACGTAAGTTGATGAGATCAACGCTTGCTTGAAATCATCGCCACTGTGGCTTAATGTTGAAAAAGTCAAGCTCAAATTATACATGCGCGTCCAAATGCTACAAGATCTATCCGCTTACACATTCTCGAACCATTTGTTAAATATCGGCGATGAAAAAGTTGCTGTCTATGAAAATACTGGATGTATAAAATTTTACACTATTTTCTGCACAATTGTTGATTCGTACTATACTCTCATTGACCGCATATGTAAATCTACATAATCTACAATACATAAATCATGCCTGGCTGGCAGAAAGAGCCATTTTGGCAGCAAAAAATGTGGACGTCCGCGATTTAAACTTCAATATACAGCAGTCGTTGCCAGGCGACTTGGTATCATACAAATCGATCGATACAGTTTGCGATGCAAACGAAGCTGTAAATTATCCAACAGAGTTTTTAAACTCACTGGATTTGCCAGGCATGTCACCACACCTTCTACGACTGAAAGTTGGATCTCCGATTATTTTACTTCGGAATTTGAACCCACCACGGCTGTGCAATGGCACGCGAATGGCCATTAAAAAATTGATGAAAAACATTATAGAAGGCACCATTTTGAATGGCTAATTCCTCGCCGAAAATGTTTTGCTGCCACGAATTCCAATAATTCTCACAGACGTGCCAATTGAATTCAAACGCCTTTAATTTCCTATTAGATTGGCATTCGCAATGACAATCTTCTTTATTTCATTTTTCTACTTTAGGATAAAAAATATATTATTTTTTTTTTGATTAACATTTAACTTATAAGAGATCAAACAATGAATATGTCCGTTACTTTAATGAAATACATTGAATTGAGAAATGATATTTTTTGTTTTTATCGGCGGTCATCGTCTACAGCGCTCCATTCCTCTTTCTGTCGTAGATCCCATCCCCACACACTCACAATACATTCGTTATTTTTTACTTAACAACCAAAATACTCACTAGAAATAATTTATATGACAGAACAACGTTTGTCGGGTCAGCTAACCTATATATATAAAACAAATTCATTTTAGTTACACCACTTCAAAGTCGAGAACGGCTGGACCTATTTTGATAATCTTTAATTTTCTGGCCCACCGTCCTGAATAGCAGAATAAGTATTACAACATCCCAAAGTATGACAAAAAGTATTAAAACATCTTATATTGATTTTTGCACATTTATTGAACTAAATTGAGTATTCATTTTGAGTATTCATTATAACATAATATAAAACTGAATTTAATTAAGCTAACAAGTTATCACATCTATTAATTCTGAGGCGGTACGAAGATCACCGGGTCAGCTAGTATACTAAAATATTTATCAGTTTCAGCGTAGGATTATCATTTAAAAGTGAGCATTTTTGGTATTTAATGTGCTATTTATGATCTCAGAAGTCATAACAAAAACATTTTGCAAGACTGTAGGAAATAATACAAAGAAATTCGTGGAATTGCATTTAATAGAGTGTTCAACGCTGCGCCTGTTCTTTTTGAAACTAGGTACAACAAATATAAGTTTTCCGGATGAAAACGTTAACAGACTATGAAGATGAAAAATGCCAATGACTAAGAATTTTCTTTCCACTTCTACTAGAAGATATCGAGAATTTTTTTCTGAATCCACTGCAATACACGACGTTTTCAAATAAATAAAGTAAAAACACAGCGTGCTTAAATTCTTCGCTGCGTTATTTGATAAATTCTATGGAATCATGGCTCACAAAGCATTTATACAGCTGAAATTCCATCTCGAATATTTCTTTTACTTTAATAACGTTGTTTGTCTAGTCATGCCAATTTGATGATAATTTTCATCTAAGATAGAACCATATTTTATTTCGAAATAAAACCCTTTTTTATAAAATGGGTTGGCATCTTAATTTTTATCCTGAATCTGGAAGAATAATTAATCTAAATATTTTGACGAAAGTTCTTTTGTAGTACAATTGTTCACACAAACTTCAGTACATGACGGTCATACAAGCAAGCTTTACGCGCTTTTTTGATTTCGTCGTCTTCTATTGCGAGGTCATGAATTTGATTTACAATAATTGATGAATTTGTGCCCAAAGATATGGTTGTATTTGTTCTCTACATTCTCTTCTAATTCTCTCATACTCAATATTAAAACGTCATTCATGGAAGTCATTTTTTAGTCAAATTCGAATTTGTATGCAATTTTATTATAAGCATTGCAATAAAATAGTATTTCCATAATTTCATTTAACTTAAAAATTCAAAAATATCGTTGTGTTTATTAGAGTCAGTTGGTCGATTTAATATTATCTTTGTACTTATAAACTTTTTCTTGAAACAAAGAACATAGGCTTTTTTATAATTATGGATTATAATGATAAATATATGTATCGATTGAGTAGGCATTTACTTGGTAGAACTCCATTATAATACGGTAAGAAAAATAACAATGTATTTTAGTTCTACATAAATTATTTTATATATTTATTGATAGCTATTTCGGCTTACGCCTTCGTCAGAACTATCAGAACTATAGTTCTGATGAAGGCATAAGCCGAAATAGCTATCAACTAATATATAAAATAATTTATGTAGAACTAAAATACATTGTTATTTTTCTTACCGTATTATGAATATATTTAATTTAATTGCGAATCCACACGTTTTTAGCAAGGAATTAAAATGAACAATATCTTAGTGTATCTATTATGCATCGCGTATCAGATTAGTTATGCAACATGTTTCTAAACTTTCTATAAAGTTGGAAACGAGGTAGGGGATATAAAATTACTCATAGAGCTCTACGCTTAAGTGCATGTTCGGGACTAATATTGTGCAAGATAACTGCTGCAAAATACAACCTGAAACAAGTTTGAACAACCCTTTTTAAGCATTTTATAGAAACTTATATTATTATACATGTATCCTCAATACAAGGATTTAAATGGTTTTTTTGTCGAAAAAGATATAAAACTATATTATTATGATTCTTTTCAATAATAAAATAATTTCTAGTGTCTTTGGTTTTTCAATTCTGGTAAACATTAATTTATTTAAAAAAAAAATCCTTATATTATTTATCATCAAAATCTTCTGCGTTAGTTCAAAGTCATGTCAGTTAATAATTAATATTCTTTTTGTCACAAATATGTTGAGAAAAAAAGATTTCCAGATAAAAAAAATCTGTACCCGACGATAGTAAAATACTGTTAATCTTTGATTCAATTAAAGCAGCTTCCATTTAGCGTGTCGATCAGTATCGTGATACATGGAAAATATGCAACCAAAATCTATTAACAACAAAAACCATATTACGTCGAAGCTGTTTAAGTTGTAGCATTTAATTTAAATCTTAGATGCAATCATAATATTAGCATACAAAATAGATGAAAAATTTGAAACGAATTTTAACCAGGGCATTGACTGTTAATCCCTTTTGAATATAAAGGGTATTATAGGACCCATAAATTAATGTCATGAAAAAATTATCAGGTATGTACTTTCTTGGAAAGGGCATGTTGTACATTATATTTTTTGTTCTGTTAAGGGAACAGTTATCTCAAACCCAATCTGAGCGGACGTGACATGAACAAAAACGAGAAGTCTTTAATATAGCCGATTACTTGGAACTACATATGTATACATTTGAATCGATTGAAAATATGGCTAATAGTAGAATACTCGAAATTTAATTTATGATGGGCAAATTTTTTTCCTATGTTTGGCTATGCTTCATCTGCCTGTGTCCAACTTTATAATCATTCATTACTGACCCGTGAATCTGTCGACATCGTTTGGTGAAAAGTTAAATTAAAAAAGTTTTAATTTTCATTTGAAATTTCTAAAATAAATATAAAAATATGTATATTTTGTTTTATTTTCTATGCATATATGAAAAGCCGCCTTTAATTCTATCAAAATGATATTCGAATATATAATAAATAATAAACCTTCTTAGAAAATGCTCGAAAAAAGTGCGTTCCGGCACCTTTTTTTCAAAAAAAAAGCACTGCTTTTATCATCTTTGTTCACCAGGAGCTAGTTTTTAGTCGACAAAATCGATAAAAATGTCTTCTGAATGAGGGCGCTTAATGTTTTGTAATCCGCTTTCAAAACGAGATGTCACAATGTAGCACAGTGTTTTCAGAATATCATCCCATAGAAGGGTTTCCCGTATTCCCTAATTCCATTTAAAAAAAAAAAATGTCTATGCGTAATTCTTACAGTAATAGCAAGCCCCTTGCGAAATAGGAGGAAACACAAACATTTGGCAATAAACAGACGACTGTATTACTAGTGGACATATCAAATTACTAGATAATTCAGAAGGATTTTCTTAGGGACTTCCCTTGAGACGGACACTCTAGAAACATTGGCCCATACTGTAACGTTGTCTTCTAGTGCAGTTATTCTAAACTAACACATTCAGAATCGATCTTTCATTTTCTTTTTCACTGACCATCGCAAAATCAATAAAAAGTGTCCGGCTACAACAAATTTGATAAAATTTGTAAGTTCTACAGCTTCGTTTGTTAGAATTATAAAACACTTTTAAATAAATGCTTATTGCTTTAACTGGCAGTATTCTGGTCTAGAGGCTGAAATTTTATGTGTTTTTGAAAGTGCTATAGAAAAAAAGGAATAACAATATAAACGCCCATTTTTTTACCAAATATTTATTTATCTTTTAAAAATATACAAAAAAAATATTCTAACCAAAAAACAAAAAAACCTGAATAGTTACAGGCTGGTAAAGTGGGGGGTCTCAAAAAAATGGCGCTCTATATTTGCCATGATCCCAACTTTTCTAGTCAAATGAAATAATAAAAAAATATATTCGTAATCAATAAAGATGCAATTCTGATATATACTAGAACCAAGTCAAAAAAATATTTTTCACATCGAATTTCATCGAAATCGGTTATGTATAACTTGAGATATCATGGCAACTATTTTTACAAAAATCCGAAAAAAAATTACGAGAAAAACGTGTTTAAAGTTTCGAGCAATGTTAAAAACCGCCCAGATTGGTTAGATTCTACGTCACTAAACTAGCTTTATCTCTTACAATAATTAAAATTTGAACAAAAATCTTCTTAGAAGAAAACTTATTTACCCTAACTTAATACAAGAAAACCGCTTCTTTAAATCAATTAACTACTTAGGGAGTATTAGTGAAAAAATTCACCACGAGATTAAAAATTCAGTAAATGTAGCATTTAAAGTTAATAATAATTTAGGTACACATCTTAAAAATAGTAAAGACAGGATTAATAAACTTGATAGAAGCGGTATATTTAAGATGACTTGCGGTACATGTGATTTAGTATATGTCGGACAGACTGGGAGAAAATATCCATTCGCGAAAACGAACATGTTAGATCCTTTAACAATGGAAAAACTGATTCACAATATGCAAATCACCTTATAGAATTAGCACATAATCCGAATTCGGTCCCGATTCGTTTACATTCCTGCAATAAGGGCCTAAAACTGAATGCATTGGAACAGCTTGAAATTAATAGACATAATCTGTCCAATGAAATTCTTAACGATCAGATCACAATTAATAGTTCACCTCTGTTAAAACCTTTAACAAACAATAAACTTAAAACAATTTAAAATAGATGCACTTAGAAATTGCAGATTTTAAGTGGTTTCACACGATCCAATAACCCAAAAATACCCAAATTATTGTTTCCCACCATTACTTTAGACCAATAACTCAAACTTATTTAAATTCTTTCATGTGACGTAGGTATGGTTTCAACAGAAAGAGATTATGTAGGGGGCACCCTGTCTAGCAAAGGTATATAAGCTATCTCTAATACACGTTTTAAACATAGTTCTGACGAAGGCGTAAGCCGAAATAGCTATCAACAAATATATAAAATAATTTATGTAGAATTAAAATACATTGTTATTTTTCTTTCCGTATTATAATGGAGTTCTACCAAGTAAATGCCTACTCAATCAATATATTTTAAAATGTTTGAACTTTGAAAATATAAAATAAATAAAAACGGCTTTTTCAAAATCCTAGATCAGAATACTGCCTTGTGAAATCTACACTAAAGCAAATGTTTAATTAAATATAATGAGTCGGAGAGGCACATTTGGGAAAACTTAGAGTTATAAACATTAATTAAACATTTATTATATGTTCATAAAAACTGTGAAAAAATGCCAAAATAAGCACTGAAATTTTTAATATGCTTTATTTGGCAATAATAATTCTTCTTGAAAACTCCAGCGTGTTTTATGTGACGTTTAAGTGTAAATTATTTACCGACCCCATTCTAATAAAAAATGTTGACCCATGAAATACAACCGGTTTTCGCTATGCGCATTCTGATTATATCTTCCTAAACTAGCGAATATTTTTAGCAAAAACGCGAAATATATTTATATACTGTGTGCTCACGTAAGTGATACAAGTGTCTCATTGGCAGTGATAAGAAAATCTAAGCGCTTCATATTGGAAACGAATTTTACTAAAAATATAAATATTTCATACGTTTTTTAAACATATTTTCTTTCTTTGCTTCATCTCATAAAGTTTCCCAATATCAAAATGTTGTTTCTCACTATCTCAGCAGATGGTCTGGTTATTTATTACCTCTAGAGATGGCACCACTTTCGTTTTAGTATCAAATAACAGTGACAGTATTATATCCTCTACAGTTTATTTGTTGGTGTTAGATATCATGCCGTTTGATCGTATTCACGCCATACCTACTTATTCGCTATAAGTTTTTTCCCCATCTCAAATACTCGTATTATTGAATTACAATATTGAAATAATATAAATTGGCATTACTTTGACTTCCTTGTCGGATGCTGCACCAAATCAAAAAATACTACGATGGAAATGTAATTTTGTAATAATGGACGACAGCATACAGCATTATATCAAAATATATTAGTCAAATAACTTCTGACAAACATGGACGGAAATTCTTTTAAGTTCATGATAAAATATGAAGAACTGGTATCATATAATACCTATGAAATCAATTACAAAGACATTTGTCTACATCTCAATACTTTAATTTATTTATCCTATAGTCATCAACTGAGGACGTGCCATTCTTAAAATATACATTGCTTTGGCCAGCACTCTGCTCTAAATCTTTTATTGCTTCAACTTTAAGTAACATGTTGTTTTAATAAGTTTGCAATTTTATAAATGATGCACAATGGATTATTATTATCCTTTTTTAGTAACAAACCAATGTTAACAGTAAAGAAGTATTATTAAATAATGTCCTAAATAGGACAGGTAGTCCGCTTCTGCTTACATTATTTTCATTGACATGTTTAACCCATTCCTAATTGATTGCATCTCATTAGTTAATATTTTATAATTGCTAACTTCATTATTACTACAATTATTTGTTTGCTTTGATCCAATAATCCCCTTCATGCTTACCGTAAAAAGAAAAAATCCCAAACATCATTTTGTAAGTTTATCATTTTAAAATATTAGAATCATCTTGCTTTATTACTTAACTTTGTGAAAGTAAGTCCGAAGATGCCTCTGAAAGAGGAAAAACACGTTTTGCAATAAGTAGAACAATACGTGTAATAATCAAAGTTATTTTTAATTTTATTTTAACCAATGTTGTTTTAATTTTTTTTCAAGATTATTTCGTTGACTAGTAAAGATGAAAGCATTCACATCCCTTTTTATCTTAAATTCTAGCAATATTGATGCAATCATGTTAAAATGTTGAAAAAATATCACTCCAATCGGTCGATTAGTGGAATGGAAAAAATCTTTTAAAGTTACAACACATTGATTATTCTAAATAAGATATAGCCATTACAGAATGAAACTACTTCTTTCCTCAAAGTATTCACCTACAATGTAACCCCGTTGTTGGGCGACGTTACACAATATTTTCCCGACGAAATAAACAGGAATGTGTTTTTAAACCTTTTTTTCAGCATGTGTAGCTTGAAAAAACATTTTCCTTGTGCATATCCGCAATATTTTACGTTTGGTGACGCGTGAAAAAGGGAAAACGAGATGGCCGTGTACTCTGATGGCTACACATCCGCTTCCTGTTGCCCTTGCCTCTCTAACTATCCAAAGCATCGCTAACTGCTTATCTCGTTTTCAAAAACAACACAAAATGTTCTGTACATATAGGATTTCTCGTATTAAATGAGTTGGCTTTCAGTGTGTCACAAATTTTTTTGAATACTATGTTTCGTTTCCTATGTTTTTTCAGTAATCAAGTAATATAAAAATTGTATACGGTACGCATATTATGGTTTTCTAATATCTTTGAAATAAGTTTACCAAAAAAAACCCATTTTTTAAATTATACAATTATAAAAGGAAGTACACTTTCTTCTACTACATAAGTAAGACCATACGCAACAACTGACATTTGAATTTGTGGTATTATGTTAATATATGAATTAATAAATATCTACAGCGGTTTTACGTTATTTAAATGAATAAAACACATTTCTTTTACTACTTCCATTTGCAATTCTATAAACATCAGGACCGATTTCGTTCATCGTGAGCATGATCAACTGATATTTTGGATTTTTCAGCCCTCGATAATCATTATAAAATTCTATGTGAAAATAGTCCAAAAAATGTGTACTTTTTTGAAATATACGTTGAATCTAACTGTGATAAACATTGGTACAAAGAGTTGTTAATATTTTTGATGAATTCGGCGGTAACTTTGTGGAAGTCCAATTTAATTTAACATTTTAAATATCTTCAATCCTAAGTATTTTGTAACTTTTAATGGCACGTGTTTTGCTTCTTTCAGAGGCATCACGAGACTTACTATCGCATGGTTTCTTAAGAAGTAATAAAGTTAGAGTGATTCTTATACTCTAGCATGAAAAATTACAAACTGGAGGTTGTTATTTTTCCTTTTTAAATGACGCAGAGAGCTGGGATAGATACACACTAACAATTATACTACTATAAAGCATTACAAACTATTAAGAGTCATTTATTAATTGAGCATTTACCTTTTATTTGATATACATACTTATCTTCAAAAGAATTTTTTTAAATCTGGTCAAGCTATATGTATTGCGTATGTTCATCATTTAATAGTTGGGAAACAAATTGAGACATCGTTACTTAAGCAAACTTTGATTGAGACATCATTACTTAAGCAAACTTTGCGATAGTAAGTCTGAAGATGCCTCTGAAAGAGGCGAAACACGCGTCACAGTTAGTTACACAATACGTGGAATAATCAAAGTTATTTTAAATTTTATATTGAGACATCGTCATCAGCAATGAAAAAATATAACGTATCGAAAAATAGTTTCGCAACACACCGAACTAAAGTTTTACCGCGCGAACCAAAACTCATGAACACAGCGATTAGTAAGGCAACTAAGTGTTAAGCCAAATAGCCACTGACTACCCTGTCAATTGAGGAAGAGATTTATAGGCTTTATTGTCTTGGTTGTACGTGCGGTATGTTAGGTTTTATAGTTTTTACGCAAATTTACGACCGTTGAAATGTTGGCGCTGTTAGGTATCGAAAACTATTTAAATAAATTACTCAGGTCTTCCCCTCACTTTTCTGGTTGAACCGAGCAGTAAAGTTATAAACAGATTTAGAAGTTAACTTTTTTATTACTTCTGTTTAGCACTCTATTTCAAACAGAAACTTTACTCATTTTACATCCATTGTCCATTGGAGGTCTAACAAATAACTAAAAAAGTATTGAATAGTAAATACCACGTTTTTTTTATATCTTTTTAAACTTTTGATAGTCTCGGGAGAAAAACTTTTGAGTTCTATTAAAGTTTGAATCAAAATAATCATCGATATTCACTCACAACTTTATACTCTTGGTAACAATTTGGTCCGTTAGTTTTCACAGTAAAACCCCTTGCACACAATTTGAATAAATAATTTACACACAATTTTTAAATTTGTAATCATGTCAGCTCCCAATGTGGAGTATTAAGACTCCTGCTGGAACTTGTCTATCAACAGAATTTGACAAATCGACACTTTACTCAGTTGCTTAACTGCTTTTTTTTGGAGTGAGTGAAAATATAAGGATTAAACTAGAACATAACTAGTCGAATCGCAGTTTTCAAGCAACGATACATAAATCGTTTTATTAAAACATCCGTACTGATATACGGATATTAATGAATGTATCAAAACCTAGTTATAGAATTAAAAAATGAATATGTAGTATAATATCTTATTTCTGACGATTGTGGATTTTCGATAATGCTTAACAATTAATAAATCTAATTTTTTTAGCGGACAATATAACTTGATAAAGGGAGAACTTCTCACTTAAAAACTATGCTACAAATAAAAAAGCCAGGAAATTTAATTATGCATTGCAAAGTTACCAAATCTATATATCATTGTTCACTTCACGTTTTATTTAACACGATGGTTTGTTATAAATTGTATTAAAAGAATTTAAAAGACATTTATCAAATAATAAATAAAACAAGATTAGTATTCAGTAAAAATCGAATTACCGGGAAAATGATAAAAGGTCGATATCAACAATTAAAAAAATTATTCCATTCATTTATTTTTGAAAAGTAGAACACATTGTTTTGTTATTCTACTATTTTTGAAACGATTTAGTTTACTAGGTATACGTCGTGGAAAGCCGTATATTACAGGTAGCATTCACTATTGAATCCAATATTTTTCTTTAATGCCTTACTCTTAATATTCTTCGCTAATATATATTTCTTGAAATATTCTACCGTGGCCCATATTCTTCGCTTTCCAATGCATTTCCTTTCTATAAGTACCGTCAAAGGCAGTAAATAAATTTTACGATAGGTACTGAAGCGCTTTTCCGTCCATTTAAGGGAAAACTGAAAAGCTCGCAACTAACGGCTCGGGAAAATGGAATTACGTTTCGCAAAAAACAGATGTCGCTATAATTCATTAGGTTACCCAAGCGTGATCTTATTTGACGCGACACCATACTAGCGCAAGTCTTTAGCGACTTTATCTTCGCAATGCCTCCGAGTTGATCTTGTCATTTTAATTACATAAATGTATATTTACTTTTAATCTACAGCTTTGTCATAAATTATATACAATTTTCCACCTCAAAATTTAGCTTTAAAGCAAGAAATCAATAACGAAGTTAATAAAGTTTAAGATGGAACGAATATTCTTATTTATCGTATAAAACCAACTAGAAAACATAACACGAAGAAAATTCAAATAAAAAAGCGTTATTTAGTCAATATATCCATCATTCCCAACAAAAATATGCTATCGCTGCAGTGATGAGCAATTCATATCATAGTAAAGTCAGTTCAAAAATTTTGCAAAAAAAAAAAATACTTATTTGCATACTACTTTCCCATTTTATTTACACATGTTTATATAGATACACAAATACATGTAAAAATATATATAGAATACTGAGAAACAATGCGTGATACTAGAGGCCTAATTATTATTTTTTTTAATTATATTATACTAAATATTGATGTTGATTTGATTGATTGACTTTGATTACTTGCTTTCTATCAATGTACTAATATTTGAAACGATCCTTTTTCGAAGTGGCTAGAATATTAACTGTCTTCCATTTTTTTATTTTTGAAATAATCTTATTTCTCATATTTATTTGAATTTTTTAAACATCAAATCATTATCAACCCCACATCTGGAATGTTAGCAGCAGACCTGTTCCTAATAAATTTCATTTTGATACGATATATTTTAAGGAAGGAGGTAACGGAAAGTCTTAGCTGGTTTTTGCTATTTTCTTCGCACGTTTCCTTCATTAAATGGAAAGTGGAGGAAATTACTCGCTGTGACGAAAGATGTAAATCAATTTGCTATACTTTACCACGGGATTATCTCTTTAACGGTTTATTTTTGCCAGCGCTGCCATTTCATTTCACTTTTTTCTCTTCTTGTACTTGGAGCTGGATTTGTTTCTTTCCGTCGATTAAGCTACGGTTTTACTTCTTTTTTAGAACCCTAGTTTAAAGTTCTTAAGTCAAAAAAAAAAATAATTAACTTACTTTTTCATGAGCGTTTTAAATGTTCGAATAATTAAGAACAAGTAAAACTTCAATAAAAATGTAAATGTCTAAATAATTCATCGCATAAATGTTACCGTTAAAACAATGTTTCTCTTCATTAACTATGATACGTAAAAGCAATCAAACACCTTTACACATATAATGATCAAAAATAAATTTGTTTTCGCTAGTGTAGGAATGATAAAATGTATGTTCAGGTAATTATATAATCAATAAAAGTCATAAAAATATATATAATAATGTATGTAGAACTAAAATACATTGTTATTTTTCTTTCCGTATTATAATAGAGTTCTACCAAGTAAATGCCTACTCAATCAATAAAATAAAAGTCATACTTAAATTGTATTGGAGTTTCCAAGCATGTAGTTTTTTTCAAAGTTTTGGTAATAAGTTCCCTATTTGAAGCTTATACTTTGAAGTCAATCAAATATTGAAAATTGAGTAGCCAAATAATAATCATTTATCAATGAACACAAATTTATAATTTATTCGTGGTTTTTACGCTTGTTGTAAACTTTCAAGCCTGGAATACATGAAAAACAAATGTCCATTTTTATGAATGTAAGTAGATAGATAATAACCATTATGTATGTGTTACTTATTGTTTATCTATAAAAATGATCTCGACAGAAAAGCACTATGAAACGGTTTTTTGAATCTGGCAGATTTATGGAATCTTAGCACAGTGGAAATAATTAGCAATGATACCCATCGTTTCTGAATTATATTTGAATATTTTTTAACTCATGCTTTATTTACAGTTACAATTACAGTTGTTAAACACTTTTTTCGTTTGCTTCAGTTTTATTCCCATTTATTCTTCTATTATATATTAAATAAATAAATAAAATGCATGTAAAATTATATTTTCTAAATTCTGCTTCTCTTAGGTCAGTTTGAATAATTTTCATGATCAAGTTCAATGTTAATACAGATAATAAAAATAATAAAACATTTTTAGTACTTCTTCCACAAAAAAAAATATTGGATCAGGACCGATTTCACTCATGGCGAGCATTGTCAACTGAGCCATTCTGAACCAAATGAGCGAAACCGGTCCTGATCCAATCATTTTTTTGTGGAAAAGTACTAAAAATGTTTTATTATTTTTATTATAATGCCATTCTACCGAGTATTGACAGTGAACACCTTAAAAGTGGTTAGTACAAATGAAATAGCTTTTACTATTTCACGTATTGTGCTACTAATTGTGACACGTGTTTTGCGTCTTTCAGAGGCATCCTCATACTATCTTACGATCGCAAAGGTTGCTTAAGTAATGACTTCACGACGGACGTCAGACTTCATGACTACGTGACATATACATAGGTTGTTTAAGTTATGCGATAATGCAACTTTTGCAACAATTGGACAGCTTGAAGATGCTTCTTAAATAAACTAAACATGTTTGACTATTAAAGGTACAATACGTGGAATAATCAAAGTTATTTTAAATTGTATATTAAAATTAACTTTCGCAAGGTTACCGCTGAGTCCATCGAAAGAACTGCAATATTGTTTTATTTCCCAAGAACACTTAACCAAAAAAAAACTTCCCCTTTTTTAATTGAACAATTTTCCAACATACGCAATATTACAACATGTTCTTTTGGTAATTAACCGAGCGGGAAAACGGCTCTTTTTCCGGCCCGGAAAGGTTCTTTACAAATAACACCTAGCCAAATGTTCCAAATGATCGCTACTTCATGCTGAATATTTGTGTTCCTCGCCGCTTAATAATGGCCGCACACTTTTTGCGCTACGCATTTTTTCCGCATTTTGAAACCCGACTAAATTAACTTTGTCATTAATCTTGTCGCTGTTGTGTTTTACTATGAAACTTTTTGCTGCCTTAAAAGCGTGTGCGCTGTCCAAGTTACTCACATTTCATTTAACTCATTCTTCTCTCAACGTGGTACTTAAATCGACTCAGACCCACGACCCACAAGCATCGCTCATAAATTAATCACGGGACGGTTCTTTTCACTGAACACATGCTAATCTCATATTGCATGGTTCTCGTATAGAATAAATAAAAAAACATATCGGTTGCCACACCAAACTTTTGTTGTTTGTTTGTGGTAATTTATTTCACGACAATCTTCTATATTCTATACTAAGCGATCAAAAAGCATTCAATGAAATCAAATAACCAATTCTTAACAACGATACTGAGCAAGGAATTAATCTTTTAATCATTAAAAGAATAATATTTATACGTAACAAATGTAAACTTTCATAATACTTAATATATTATACGAGAATGCTGAGTTCTTGTACTAGTCAAGTTTTTGTTTTGATTCTTTGCAAAACGAATGCAGAGCTCATCATATAGTAAAACTTTGTACAACATATCTTTCAAATAAAAGGAAAAGAGTTATTATTTTTTCAGAACATTAATTTTCGTCATTTAATAAAGTTTGTACTTTTGATTATATCTGAAAAGTTTTTTCATAGTTCTAACAATAGCGTTATGTCAAAATAACTTTTAAAATATTCTGACTAAATTACTTTTTTGCTCATTAAATTTAAATTTAAATTAAACCATTTTGGAATTTGACATCGGCACTAATCGCTTAGCAGATCTGATCGACTTTGTCTGTATTTAACTTCACTGTTCACTCTTTACAGTAAAATTTCTCAAAGATTTATCTCTTATGAATTTTATATTTTAAAATATTTGATGCGTTGGCATAAGCTGTAATTCCAACATTTTTATTTTTTTTAACCATGTCCGCACCCAACTTGAGCATATGGACTCCTCACGGAGTTTATCTCAACATATGTTATTCTACGAGAACTGCTAGTTACTCAGTTGCTTAACCTCTCTTTTTAGAAGAGAGTAGGGATGGAAAGGATACAAGGACTTGGACAAGACTAGTGATTAGCTAATCGCTGTCACTATGCGTCGCTCTTTTGGGATTGGAAAGGTGGAAAGGGATTTTCAACAACACAAACACCCATGCTTTTGAACAGATTTATCGACTGATAAAAATCCGCTCCTACCGGGAATCGAACCCGGGCGGTCCGGCACGCAAGCTGTTGCCACTGCGCCACGGACCGGAATATTTGTACTATTTTGTTTTTAAATTTAAATTATTATGTTATTTGATTTGTATTGCGCGTAACAAGTTGGTTTCTCCGACCACCACCCGTTGTGTATATGCAGCCAATGTTCCATTGCCGCCTTTCACAACGCTATCGACTTAGAAAAAGGAATTTACCCGTCACATTCATGGTTCGAGTAGATCTGTACGGGACTGATTTTGAACCATGCACTAAAGTGCTTTAAATAGAAAATAAAATAAACTGGAGTGACTAGCTCAGCAACTGAAATCATTTTGATTCAGAGTATCCTGTGTATAATCCATATACTGAGAGCCCGTCGTGTTAGACGAGTATCTTGACTCTAGTGAAGAATCGAGATTATGTCGATCCCCGAATAGATTTGCAAATTTTTCAAATGCAATGAAGTTAGCCTTAGTTGCCATCAAGTCAGCGTGGCCTATTGGGACCGCGTGAGGACGGACCACAGCAAACAGTTCTGCTTATTGCACGTAACAGTAAAAAATACATTGATATTTTGGTATTAAATATAAATTTAGTGTATAAAGTATACTATAAGAAAATGTATTGCTTTCATTTTTAGCCACTATCGAAAAAAAATGTACGCTTATAAAAACACTGTAAATAAATGAAGAGAGGTTTCCCAATAGTCAAGCTCAATTAATTAATCATTCAGATTCAGTTACTTGCTAGTGTATAAATAGCTAGCATTAATGATCAAGTTGAGTAGATACGAGCGCAGCGTATCCTATCCCAGCTTTTTGTTGAACATTCATTGATCATTCGCCCCGTTAGGCCACTAGAGCAATCGCTGCTTTTTTGCTATCGTAACAGTAGGTGGACTTAAGTCTGTATTATGTCGCGGCTCCATTAGCTTCAAGACTTCTCTATAGAAATAGCTGGAGAAGAAGTAAGGGGTGTACCTACGTTTTTCATGCTCTGACGGCAGGGGTAATTTTTAAAAAGCTTTTTTTTTATTTCCATGTCTTCCTCTTAATTACATTTGAAGAATCAGAGTGAAAAAACTGTGGGATTCGAACAAAAATGTCATTTAACATTATCTTAAAACAAAAGCATTATTCGGTGTGACTTATATACATAATTATATCTGAACAAATACTTTAAAATTAGATATATGTAACTATTAAAAAAAATGATTAATTAATTTAAATATTATACCAACAAGATTGACAGTTATACCATTAATATCTTCAAATATATATTATTACTTATGTATAATTAGGACTGAAGGTGCTAGATATGATTTCAATATCAAACTTGAAGCGTTTGAGTTAAACACTACACGTCAGCCCGATTTTATCCGTGCGCTTGAAATGCAAGAAAATACTGATATGCGAAACCCGGGTCGTTAGTTAAACGTAATAAAAAACGTAAGTCGTAAGTAAAAAACGATTCAACTTTCAAATATAATATTTTAACGTTTCACTTTTTCTTGCTGTCATATTAATATACCTATGTATGCCATATTCGCCTCCACTAGATGTGTTTATTTATATATTTTGTGTAAAGGCATTTAAAAAATATGACATTTTTTCTGTCAAAATTAATCTTAAATGATAAAATCTTAAATCTTTTAAGATAAAACCGAATGAAACGATCCTATCCTGGATAACAAACAATATATGAATTACCTTGTCAATAAGGGAACCCGATCGTCTTTGTTTAGTTTTTGTGTTTCCAACAGACTCTACAGAGGTCTTCTATGGGTGAATTGGTATTCAAGGTATAACGCTCCGATGTTTTTAATTCTCATCTCTTCCCTCCAATAAAACTACCTTCAGTAAAAAAAGTTGTCCAATTATCATTTCCTGACAATCATCTTTTTTGGATCTAAAGACAGTTTACACTACAAACTCTAAAATTAATAGAAGGAATATTATTATATTATATAAACTATGTTTTTTAATAAAATAATTCAATTGAAAAAATGACAAGAAATTACTGGAGGGTTATTTAAAAAAAATTCTAGCCGATTGAAAATTAACCGACTTTTTGCTTTTAAATAACAAGACGAACACTTTTGACTAAAAGTAAAAAATAAATACCACGTACGCTCCAAACTTGAGCATACGGACTCCTCACGAAATTTATCTCAACATTTGTATTTCTACGAGAACTGCTTGTTGTCAGTTTTTCAACCTGTTATTTTTTAAGAGAGTAGGGATGTAAACGATACGAGGACAAGGATAGGACTAGTGGTTAGCTAATCGCTGTCACTATGCATCGCTCATTGGGATCGGAAAAGTGGGAAGGGATTTTTAACAATACAAACACCCATTGCCTATGAGCAGAATTTATTTATTGACTGAAAAAATCTTCTCGTACCGGGAATCGTACCCGCGCGTTCCGACACGGTAGCCAATGACGTTGAACGCTGCACCACAAATGCAAAATAATACGTTGGAAAAGAAACTTTAATGTATTCTGGTTAATCAACTTGACTAAGTAAGTAATCAACTAAACTAAGTTATATTTTAAGAGTAAAATAATATACCATTTATTTATTGGAGTAGAGAAATACATACATTCATTTTATTTCACTGTTGACCCATGTCCAAATCAACATAAAATACAATAGTAAAAGAATAATAGCTTTTCTTCACATAAATGTTTTTACATTTAGGGAAAGGTCCTTATCTCAACTGACGGATGACTAGAAAAACGAAAGTCCTTTGTTAAATAACAGAGTTTCTCAAGCATCTTTATTTATATACGCCGTGTATTTCTCTGCACCACAAATTTGTTTGAAAAGTACAAATGAACTTCGCTTAAAAGTTGAACCATAAAAGAAGTAATCATCAATCTTAACCAAAGTGATACGTTATTTTATTTCATTGCTATGTTATGAAAAATGGCTACAATTTTTATATTTTATTTTTTACTTATTATTATTCATGTTGAGATTTTTTTTGTAAAATACATACTCTATATTATATGTTTTGCATATATGTATGTACTTTGTTTTACTAAAATCATACTATCATAGATTCAAAAGTTATATTTGAATATCATTTTTTTAAGATAAGTTAATATTCGTAGATTTGCATGCTTATCTTGTGTAAGGTTTTAGCTGACAATTCTTGGTGGAAACCCATTTTATTTAAATAAATATAACCTTATTGTATGTTCTATTTTGCACATATGTATTCTACAATTTTCAGGACCGTTTTTGATAATCGTGAGCAGTATCAATAGTAGCTGTTAACAATCAAATATGTGGAAGGAGAAGGAAAATGTGTTTAATTTTTTTTAATAAAGATGTAAATGATACCACGATACTGTTTCCAAATGTACCAACATTATTATGTAGCTTTTAAAATAGATTCTTATGAAATTTCAGAAGTCAGATTATTTTAGTTAAGATTTACTTAAAGAAATTTTAAATTTTTAAAAATTCTTTTTTGTGCATTGGCTATTCAACAGATACAAATATTTAAATACGAATGTCTTATGGTTTTTAGTTGAATTCTATGATTGGTCAGCCAATTGAAGCGCCCGGGTTGTACGTAATTTGCAATCCAGCATTTGCAAAATGAACGCAACGTTGCACAAATAATTGACCCTTCGAAATGAGTCCTGAGTGATGTGTAAAATAAATCTGAATAATATTTACGTTACTAATAAATTGGAATTTATTTTAGGAACCTATTTAACTGGGTCATTTGTTTGACGTTTATTCAACTGCATATTCCATCAAACAAATTTAAAAAAATACTATAAGTAAAAAACCTGGTCTTTATTTTTGTTTTTCTTTAAATTTTCTTTCAGCAACACTGGAATCTACGGGTTGAATATATAAGCGGAAAGTTAATAAACTGTTTTTCTAAATAAAAAAATTAAGCATTACTCAATTGAGAAGTTTTATTCGTGATATTTCTTTATTAAATAGAAACTATTTGAGAGAATATTGAAATAAAAATTTATTAAATTACTACGCTACATTTATAGCTTTATTGAGCGAGCAGAGAAAATAGGATGGCGTGCGGGTGTGACTACGTTAAGCTAGTTAATGTCATTAAACATGGTAAAATTATTACATCTGGCTTATCTACAATAACCAGAGCATTCAGAGCAAAAGTAACTGTTTTGCAAATATTAATGGATATTGTCGAGAAGTGATAAAAAAGCTTATATGTACATACATATATCCAGTCGTAAATAATATCGGACTATTAAAAGTGATTTTCATTTTAGAAACTGATTTTCTGTCTATAGAAAATCAAAGCATTTTATTTGTTAATAATCTAAAACAATAAAATAAAAACAGTTCACATATATTACGATCAAGACCGTTGAGCGTTAAATGAATGTATTTTATAAATGTACCATCATTACTTGACCGCCGTCAAATTTGGAACTAAAAATGGCCACATAGAGTAGATATCTTCAAGAGCCATTTAAGCTGTATTTTTATAAAAAAAATACATTAAATAATAATTGTTTTCATTTATATCTTGCATGTAAAAATGTGTACGTTAATAAACAATTTTGGTTGAGTGTTGCACATCATTTACTCGATGGCGGCGCCCTCGCTAGCGGCCAAGTTATAATGGTACATCTATAGTGATACGTTTCATGTTATTGACGATATCTGAAGTCACTTTAATAGGCATTTTAATTTTATTGAAGTGGATTATTTTATTAAATTTTGCCTTGAAAATACGACAGACTAAAAAAAGTCTGTAATTTTAAAACAGTAACAATATGATTAGAAAAGGGGTAATATCCGTCATTATTAACCAACATTAATTGAGGTTGATTAGATTATTTTAAAATAATAATTTTATTTCGTTCATATTATCTTCATAATTTAACCCAACATAGTCTGTATGGTTAAATTATTATGATATTATTTAAATGTATGCTTTACCGCAATATTAAATGAAACGATATCAAAGATTAAATCTACTCGCACTAATAATTATTGCGAACCATTTGCTTCAGAAAACAAAAGCTAACGATAGTTTATTCAACTTTGAACAGGTGTGGTTTTCTACACAGAATCAACAGAGAGGTTAGATAACAATATCAATCTAAACTCTCTCTCGTAACATCTGTATTAAATACGTTTCTAAAAACAGTATAAAATAACAACGGTTAAGTTAACACAATTTTCAGCATTGTAATCTTTTTGACATTTTATAATAATAGTTGTGTTTTAATTTATCCAATTTATTCCGATAAGATTTCAGTTATCTTCGTTTCAAATCACGGTAGTATTTTCGCAAGTTTACCTTTAATTTAAGGTCGATTGAGTTAGGGTACACATTTACGTGAAAAACTGGTATGAGCCACAGACGTAAGTGATCGGATCTCAGATAAAAGCTATTGTACAACCCTTTCTAACAAACAATAAAAAGTATTTGTTTCAACCGAACTCAATAATATATGAACCATTGATGTTTGGTAGCAAAATAACAATACGATTTTTTTTGTAGGCTCATCTTTATTTTATTGAAGATTACGCGCATGTATCATTTGTTTTTTTAATGAGATATTAGAAAAGGATGGAAAGGAAAAGTGTCATTTTGAACCTGATATAGTTCAAACCTACAATTAATTTTAATCAATAATTCTGGTTATTTATGAGTAAAACCATATTAAATCTATTTATTAAAATAAGCATTTATTTATTTTATTTGGTGCTTTGTGTTTATTGTGGAATCGCAATTAGTGTTAATTCTTGGTTTTTGTTCAACTACTACGAATCCAAAACATTTCTCGTAAACTTTTAAAGCTCAATAAGAAGGATGCAAATTGCAGACTAAAATCAGACGTCGTTCAATATACCTCTTCATGATAATAGTAACTACATTAGTTATCCATATAACTGGTGAAATACGTTGCACAATCACATATATCTTATCTTATATATAAAACCGAAACGGGGGATGTATGTCTGTAATTCCCTTTTGCATTGTAGTTGCAAGTTCAAACAAACGAATTGATTTCGCTCGCGAAAGTTTCGACGGTAAATTTGTTTCGTTATCAATGTGTGTGTAGAGACTCCAATTACTCGAGTATCGAGTATTACCTATATAAAACCGAAACGGCGTATGTATGTCTGTGGGTCTGTAATTCCCTTTTGCATTGTTGGTCATTAGGTTGCCATAAAAACGAATATGAAAGAAAATATGTTTGATTTTTTTATCGGCGAAGACATTTAGTCAAAATGTAATAAATTATTCTTCTACTGAACTTTTCCCGGCTTTTATTCATATAATAATGTTTTTATTTACGCGAAGGTATTATTTGACATTTCTTTGACAGCAAATTAGATTTTTTCCTTGAATTTGGACATTTTAATGGGCGAGAATGGGGCTGTCAATATATGAAAGGGGCTGTGAAATGTCAATGCCAGTCTGAAATCTTCATTTTAATTCCATTTTAATTGACCTAGACTTTTGAATTTTGAAAAAAGTTGTTTCAACTTGGCCCGTCTGAATTTACGCGCCGAGCTGAACATAGCCCCAAACAGGTCCGAGCGAAGCTGGGTTCGAATACTAGTTATATATAAGTATATATATTCTCAAATTTGAATTGTTTGAATTTTGTACTTTTCCATGAGTTTTGTCGCTAACGACCCGGGTTTCGCCTTTCGGCAACTTCAGGCATTTCAAGTGCATGGATGTACTTAAACTGACGCGTAGTAAACAGTTTTTATCGTTTATATATAAAAATAGAAGTATATCACTAAGTTAAATTGCTATTAAAATGCAAATTCGCGAAAATTGAATTCAAACAAGTTTCAATGAATTAAGTGGGTTTGTTATAATTAAAGGGAATTTTGGAAATACTAATGACCAGATAATAACATAGGAATATCTCAAATAAATCTAGGGTTTAATCCGACCTATTATTAATGAGTTGATTGATTTCAAGTCTTTGAATTAATATTTAATGATAGTAAGTGCTTAAATTTTAAATTAATGACAATTATTTAAAAGGGTACAACAATGGCGAACATGGTATGTGAAGTTGCTCATTTGAAATTGGCAAACCGTTAAGTTGAGCTCAATTAATTTACAGAATTTCTTGGTAAAATAATTTAAATTCGCCCCTGTTAGTATATAACAAAATTATATATATTCTATTTTCATTTTTTCAACCTATATCTAATTGACACATTAGAAGACTATTTGAAATATTCTTAATTATTAACATATAGTTATATTATAATATATTATTTATGAAGCTCATCGTATCTTTCCATTGAAAATATCAAACGACCAGCGTCAACTTTAACGAAGTATTCGAAGAAGTAAAAACAGTCGTTTGCAGAAAACCAATAAAAGATTAAAGCATTAAAATTTTCTAATGGCACGAATTTTTGCCATGCTGAGATCTTTTTTTCAACTATTATTTTTTCTTGTTAGTAAGAACTGTGTTTTTCTTATATTTATTTCTACATAGTATAATATACCAGATTTGCTACCCGGCGTCGCTCGGACTAAGCGACCAATAATTATTTAATGTACATTCGACATAATTATATCACAAAATCTAACATCCAAAATAGAGTTAAAATAAAATCACAAACTTTATTTAATTTGATGACAGCCCCATTCTCGCCCATTAAAATGTCCAAATTCAAGGAAAAAATCTAATTTGCTGTCAAAGAAATGTCAAATAATACCTTCACGTAAATAATAAACATTATTATTAATAATAAAAGCCGGGAAAGGTTCAGTAGAAGACTATTTTTTTACATTTTGACTAAATGTCATCGCCGATAAAAATTCAAACATATTTTCTTTCATATTCGTTTTTATGGCAACTTAATGACCAACAATGCAAAAGGGAATTACAGACCCACAGACATACATACGCCGTTTCGGTTTTATATATAAGATACATTACCGTCTTAGTAAGATAGAATATACAAAACCATTACCACGAGTCCATTTTCATATGAATTATAAATACGCCTTTTTTGTAACCATTTTCCGCCGGCTTTTAAAAACAATAGCTGTAATTAAAAACCAATCAAATTCATGGCAAAACGAGGTCTTCCTGAAGGAAAGCGCAAATAATAAAAGATTTTTTTGACGAATTATTATCAACTTCTTCAAATGAGCCTCCATTCGTTTTTAGTATAAATAAATAGGAGCGTATACTAAAACCGATAGGATCTCTCGGCCACTAAAATAAATTGGACGTCATAAGGGTTAAAGGAAGTACTCATACGTAATTTGTAAAGCAAAAAAGGTCTATCCCAAACTCATAGAGTTTTTTAAACTAGACTCAATTCAGGTTATTGAAGTAAGCATGTAGAATTACTTAAGATATTCGAACATTCAAAAAGTTTTTTTTTCACTCACTAACTTTTTATATCTTTTTTAATATAATAATTATTTTTTGCCAATATAATATTTCAAGCTTTTATTATCAAATGAAGTATTGATTTGTTTATTTATGACAAATTTTGTAATACTAATATTTTATAAAAGGTAAATTATAAATAATTTAGTCGGATTCGTGATCGAGTGCAAACGTCGCTGGTTTCGGTAGAGCAGATCACGGGCTCGAATCTCAGTCGGAACAGTTTCATTTTCAATCGAATTATTAATTTATATTTGTAATTTAATGTCTGGGTGGCTTAAATTTCTACACTCACCCATGTTATCCTTAAATTGGGACGAAGTGAAAACGACAAGCTTACTAATATTTTTGTCCTAGTACTATCTTCTACATCCCTACTAGGGACTCCAATTACTCGTCATCTCTACTACTCGAGTATCGAGTATTAAAATTTAGAAATACTCGAGTACTCAAATATACTCGAGTAGTTTCAGATGTACCAAAATATATATTATTAATTCGTGTTTATAAATAGATGATAAATAAAAAAAAATAAGCTTATTTTATTTGAATAATACATTGTTTAAAAATTATTTGGCATTACAGCTAATGTCAATGCGCTAAATATTTTTATTTGTGAAAGTCATACAAGATAATCTCGATGATAAATAATGAATCAGTCGAGAATAAGTCAACAAAAATAACATGCATCCATGACCAAGATTTTGTTTCAATTGAAAAAATATGACATTGCAGGGACATGAATCTAACCCACCTGATCGCTAGGGCAATTTATAAAACATGTGTTTCAAACATAAGAGAGAATTAAGATTCTCAAATTTTAAATTGATTCAAAGATTTGTTTTTAAAATTCCCGCAGTAGAAAAAACCCTTCATTAATAAATTACGAGTATTACTCGAGTATTTTTCAAATTACTCGAGTATCGAGTAATTTAATTGAAAGAATTGGAGTCTCTAATCCCTACATACAATGAATGAGTGAGACTGGGTTGCTAAGCAACAAGCAATATTGGTAGTATCATAATCATCATAATGCTTTTCCACAAAAAAATGGAACGTAACACATTAAAGTTGAATTTATGTTGAGGTATCAGGAAATTAAATTTTCAACATTGAGAGCGGACATAGTCTAAAATAAGTAATTATTAAATCGCTCTCTCCATACGTTTCGTTTTAAGAATCGGATAGATGTTTTTAATTTGAGAATTCAAACCATAAATTGTGCAGCTGAAAGAACGATAGCAAAACAGCACCCCACTTTGAAGGTTCGACTTTTAATGACGATGGGAATTTCAAATATTTTTCACTGTCGGAAGAACCGATCAAGCCGATAAATTTTGCAATAAAATCTTGGTGCAATTTGTATTATCTGTATTTAATGAACATTTTTTTTTATAAAACTAGCTGGTACCCGGCAAGCGTTGCAATGCCACAAAAAAAAAGTGTTTGTGTTGATTGAAGTGCCTTCGGATGCACAGTAATTTCGATTTAATTTCACTTACCTTGATCGGTATCGATGACATTTGCCGTATGACGTGTGTTGTTTGTCTTTTGTCAATTTTCTATGGTACAACACACGCGCCACCTACTGAAAGTTAATTGTACTATGCCATAACCTTTGTACAAGTGTAACAATAAGTTGTCAGAATGAGCGGTAAATCAGCGCATTAAATATGAAAAAACATTGAAGTTTATATAAAAAACCGACTATAAGTTGATTTTACTATGCCTATAATTAGTTGACAGAGTTTTATCGCAATCGGATTAACTGTATGGCAACGCATAAAATACGAACAAACAAACAAACATTGATTTTTATATATTAGATAAATCACAAGTCAATGTTTCAACAGGCGTGGCTTAACTCTTCTCTCGATTGTAAATCCGATCGATGTGTCTTTTCTATAAAGACCAAAACACTATCAATCGAATTTCAATGTCGTAAACTATCCACACCTTTTACAGAGGCAACTCCATTCGTCAACGTCTCAGCAACATGGAATAGGATGAGCTGCTTTCATAGAAAACTTACTTCTCAGGAGACGTGAATGAATGACACTCTAATTCGGTTCGCTAAATAACAATTCAGTAGGCCGCGACAGCGTTTCTCAAGCCACGGCGCGGGATTCTAAACTTGAACCACATTGATATATGAAAATTTATTTATTTATTGATTGACTTATACGAACATTTACTTAGAAGAACTCAATTTTAGCACGGTGAAAAAATATCAATATTCTACGAAAAATATACAATATACACTTTTACTTTTATGGTGTTCACAGTCAATATTTGGTGGAATGGCATTTTAAAAGTAATAATAAAACATTTTTAGTACTTTTTCCATATCCGCTCCCTATTCGGAGCATATGGCTGCCACACGGTGCCTTCAAGATTCTCCCGTCAACTTTTTCGCTTCTTCCCAGGTCATCCCGGCGTCCCGTTGCTCCCCTGAATACATCCTATGAATCGTCATCAAAGGCCTTCCGGGGCGTCGGGATACATCAAGTTGATAAAAGAGGCAGGCAAGCACTTTTTTAGTACTTATTCCACAAAATTGTATTGGATCAGGACCTGTTTCGCTCATGTGCGAGCATTGTCAACTAACAATGCGCGCAATGAGCGAAACGGGTCCTGATCCAATAAAAATTTGGTGGAATAAGTACTAAAAAATGTTTTATTATTTTTATACATGTAGTTGATAACTATTTCGGCTTACTTCTTTGGCAATCTATAGTACTAGAGTAGTATAATTTTTGTAGACTTTTTCATAATTTGATTTGACACCTATTCTACCTTTTCTTATTGATTACAAATATTGAGTTACTCGTGAAAGTAGACAATAGAAGAACTTTAAAAACAAAATAATATGTATCTAGTAAATAATTGACCTTAAATTATTTTCAATCAAAAATATGTAAATAAATAAAACTACAATTTTTAATCTCAAATCTAAATTAATCTAAAAATACTATTTGTTTTCTGTAACGTTTTTACAGAAACACAGATGGTAATCAGTCAAGCTTTCTAGTCAAGAATCTTAACTGACCAACGGGAAAATAATATAAACACCCTGAGGAAATACATTGGCGTATAGATAAAATCCGCGAAAACCTTAAAAACTATTAAAAAGGATAAGGAATATTTAATTGACCATTTTTTTTTTTTAAATTTATGGCTATTGAACATTTGGAACAAAAGAAATATGTTGGTCCTCGATTGATTTTTGAATTTGGAACTGAGAATTATTTTATTTTGACGGTATTTAAAGAGAATTATTGAGAAGGAGTTTCTTCTGAGAAAACTTATAATATCCCAACGCCATAAAGTAATTGAGTTACGGCAAGGAGAGGAAAAATTAAACGGGGAGCGACTCTAATGTTGACAACAATTTCAAGACGACACAATTTTGGATTTATGGAGCTCAGTCGACTAGAATTTTGGCAAATTTCATTTTGTTTGACTAAGATGACAATTTGTTTTAATAACTTTACTTGGCGAAAATATAATTTCGGATGCCGTAATTTGTTTAAACTTTTGAATAATTTTAAACAGGTTTTTATAATTAATGTTTACTCACTTTTCAATAATAATGAGCTCTTTGTAAACTTTTTTTCGTTTGTAAGGGACGTATTTTATTCACTACTGAATTTACTAAATAAAGTTCCACTATTGTGTTAAAATACCTTCTCCCCGTGTAAGGATATGGACTCTTTTTACGAGTTCTAGGTTATATTCAACTCATGCAAAGTTTTTGTTTGTAAGCAAAGAAACCGGAATCAAATTAAGCAAGAAAATAATAGAACGCAGTTAATCGGTTTTTTATCTCCAGTTTTAGTATCTAATTAGAAGGGAATGTAGATGCTTAAAAAATCAAATTGTGAAAGTGTCCGACCTGGGATTTAAGCTTGTAACCACCGCGAACGAGAAGAATGAACGCTCAAGAACGATGACCAATTGGCTTTAAGATTAGCAAACAGAGATGTAATAAAAAAAGTTTTATATGAACTGTAATTTGTCAAAAAATATTAAATAAAACACTAGTTTTGTTTAAGTGGATAATTTTCGCGATGTGATTTAAAAAAAAAAAATGTTTTTATTTTTAGGATTATTTATGCTTACATACTATGCTTACAATACGAAAAAATCATCGCTATCCATTATTATCTTGTAGGTTTTCATAAAAAAACAAGATTTTCACTGAAACTATATTAATCAAACATTGCTTTATGAAATTGAAAGCTGTGTATGAATATCATTTGTTTCTTATTAATTTTTTTGATTCATATTTTTCCATACATTTTTTAAAAAGTCTATCTCAAACACCCATTCCCCAGATGTTGGATGATAGGATGGTTGCAAAAAGTAGCATTTCATATTGATCACTTTTAAGGTGTTAACTGTCAATACTTGGTGAAATGGCATTATAATAAAAATATGTTATTATTTTTATTTCATATTGGCCTTGCCAATCGTTTAGCGAAAATTATCGCCAGTATCTATAAAACGGTATGTTTACGCGTCATTTTATCTTAGCTTTTTACATATAATAATAAAATGTCAATTAATTTGTTGCCAGCTTATTTTTTATTTAAACACGTTAATCCAATTAGCATTCCGGTGAATATAGGCTAAACATTGCGATGTTTCCTCAGAAAAAAATACCTCACGTTTCTTTTATTTATATGCAAACTGTTTTTTTATCCATTTCGCTGCGGAGACGAATGAAACCTCGTCGATCTATTTTTTTCATTTAACATGTTCTCTCTACATAAAGAACAAGCTTTGTTTAAAATGAAATTTAGAGAAAATACCTCTTTCTGTATAGTTCATTCTATAAACATTACATTTCACCACATGGTGATGATGCTAGCGAACAAAAAAACTTGAAGGTTCACAGCAAAAAAAACATGTGTTCAAATATTGATTAAACATTAGTTATACAATTCATTCAAGTTCATCGGTTTTCTTCGAAATATTAGGTCGTAAAACAAAATTGTATATGCAATTGACAAAAAATAATACGTGGAAAAATAAAAGTTGTTTAAAATTTTGTGATATTCAATATGTTTCAGTCAATTGCTAAGGGCATTTTTTAATAAAAATTTGAAGAAAAAGAAAACTTTGTTACTGCTTTACTGCAAAATATAGCAAAGTTCCTTCCGAGTTTACTTAATTGTACTTTAAAATCATTTAATCAACCGTTATCTCTCTTATAAACTCGAGGTAATTCATATATTTCAGAAATTGTATGCTTTACCTATTGACATCGTCATTGGAACGTTGATTCTACATCTATTGTTCAGTTAATAAAGCCCGCAATGAGCGAAACCAGCCACGATCAATATACAATATCATATGGAAGTAGTTGAATTGAAAAATCTTGTTTAATTTAGTCAAAATATAATGTCTGAACACAAAAATTCAGTTTACACACCTCAAAAGTGGTCTATTATAACAAGTCAAATTGAAATTTGCATGTATTTATTTATGGAGTGTAAATGTGATGCTTATAAAAATGACTAAGCCACTCCGATTTTGGCACTCTCACTTGGTGTAATCACCAATTAGAATAATGAAAATACATAAATCTTTTAAGTTAATTAATATGTATTTGTTAACTATCATACAATTTCGTAGACTTGCTTGCTCGAGAGAAATTGTATAAAAATCATAATTGTTTCACGCCTCCTATTTCTTCTAAGCAAAATTAAAAATTATCTTTTTTTTCGTTAAAGTAAACTATTGTTGAGATTTTTGAAATTGAAAATAATCGTTTATTCCAAGGGTTTAATGATACCGTCTGGTTAAAATTTACATTAAAGTCTTTTAGGGATTTTAATTCTTGAAGTTTTAATTGCTTGACTTTGTACGCTAAATTTGGTTAAAATAATCCTAGGTTTTCCCTGGTGAGGTTTTCTTTCATGTTGTAGTCCCGATGGGCTTAGTGGTGGGCTGGGTCGCAATATCAACCCTAGTTCCTTTCCTCTATTCTCCTCTTACTTCACATCCTTTTTGAGAACAGGACAGAGTCACCTTTTAGGCTTAAAAGCTTTTGAAATTAGTTACCAAGTTTCAAAAGTTTCAAAATAAAATGCGCGTTTTTATACGGTGACCAAAACGTTAGTTACAGATCACGTTTTTATTTTATTGTTCTAAATAAAAGATGAAGTAGGGTTTATGATGGAGTTTAAGATAAATTTTACTTGGGATTTATTTATGAATAAAAGGAAAGCCCGGAACATATGTATTTGATTCAAAATTACGCACTTTAGCTTGAAGATATAAATTATTATATCTTGTCAGAGAAAATATCAATTTTAATCTGATATAAAAAGTAAAATAACTTTGAATATTCCACGTATTGTGTTACTAATTGTAACATGTGTTTTGGACATCTTCGGACTTACTATCGCAAAGTTTGCTAAAGTAATGAACCAAGATTGATTCTAATATTTTAAAATGATAAAATTAAAAAATGGCGTTGGGGATTTTTCCTTTTTACGGAAAGTAAGGATGGGGTTATAGAATCAAAACAAGGCAACTTTAATCTGCTTTAATTCAAAATTTTATAATATCGACTTGAATAGTATTTTCAGTTGGTTGTAAAAATAAAAAGTCTGTTACTGACCCATGCATACTTCTCTGTCAATATCCACTAGGTGACCACTCCAAGATTTCCTATTTCTTTCTTATCCTTTTGTTTACTGAAATTAAATTCCAAATATGTTTACTATGGTACACCCCTGAATATTATTTTACGCCTTTTCAGGACGTCACAAATTCACCAAGTTGACGCTCTCTATAGCACGTGCGCCAGCCAGCCACCCCTACCGTCTCTCTATAATCACCTGAAGTAACAAAGAGCTTTCCAATCCGTTTTCTTACCTCATAATTATTCGTTACGTCAAACCAAACATCTTTGCATGCAACTTTTTGGACCGTGAATCTTTTTCAGTTTCACTGAAAGCACGCATATGAAAAGAAAATAAATCATCTTTTTATTTTCACAAAAATGTAAGGAAAAATTTTGACGATGCGATAAACTTATAAATAAAACCAATGAAAAAGCGAAACGTATAAATAAATGTCCATTTGGTCACCATATTACATACTCGTTCGTGAATAATGCCAAATTGAACATTCTGATCGTTCGGCCGTACCGTTTAAAAAGTGAAAGGCTATTTGAATGGGCGGTTTTAGGCGGAGCCGTGTGTGTCTTTGCTCCATGAATGGATCCAAAAGGCTTTTATGCCTAAATACCACGTTTTTGAGTGAACAAAGTAATGAGGGTTGGGAGAGAGTGTGGGAATGTTTGCTCTCATATTGATCCTGCATATGAACCATGGGCAACCAGCGCAATCGTCTCCGACTCCATTTAAAAAAAAAATTAAATATGTGGTATATAAATTACGTCTTTAACATATTCATATAAAGCTAGCCTAATTGTTGAGTTTGAGTACTGTCGTCTTTGATTTTGGAATATTTATACGATTGGTTTTTGCTGGAAATAAATTCACTTTACAAGAAATTTAGTCAAAAGGTAAATGTGTTAATGCTTACGTTTTTTTCCACTGCGTGGTGAAGGTTACTTAATTGATTTTTGAATTACAGATTCCAATTCAATTGACATCCGTTTTAATTCTAAAACATGATATAAAAAGCAATCAACTTAATACCACTATTCTACCGTAACCTTCTTCAATATAAATTGGCTAAGATTATAGATTGTTGTACATAGCAACACAATCGTTATACGCGCATCAATATTTTTCTAGGTATCAAAGCAGTCAGCTTTAAAACGGATACAAGTTCTAGCGTCGAAAAACTTTAAATTCTTCCAGCATAAATTAATTAAAAGTTATAAATTAAATGATATAATAAAACAGTTCGGCATCTATTTTAACGATTACATTACTCATGAAAATTTTACTTTGACGATGAAATTTAAATCGAGATAGGAGAAAAGCTGGCATTCTTAGAAAACAGATAAATTTTAGAACTATGGAGAAAAGTGAAAATTAATTGTACTGCTTTTTTGATACCATGACGTAAAAAAAACATCATTTCTAAAAAATTGTTTTACTGTATAGCTTTTGAATAAAAATAAAACAGTATTTTAAATCACTTCTCCCCCAAACCTAATGCAGCTCTTCAACATTGGATACTCGCTAATTGCTCTTGCTAAACTTGTGCGTCCACGTGCGTCTTCATGCCCATATAGTACCTCCCTATCCCGTAGTTTTTTCTATGCAAAGATTTGTATTTAAAAGCATGCACTTATCTGATGTTGTTTCATATTTACACTTGTTTATTTCGATAGAAATGGGAATATCTTATAAATACTATCTTTCATTTGAATCTTACTGTCAGCTTTGTATCGCTGGTGTCCAACTGTGTGTATACATTGTGATCCTTCAGTTTGAAAAACCACAGAAGGTTAATTTTTGCAAACCACGAAGGATCTTGGTCGTAATCAAGCTCCGTTTGTTTCTCCTTTTTCTGTGACACGGTCTTGATTAAATTAAGAAAAGGGTTCGCGGGAAAAAACAAATACCGAAAGTTAACTGCCCTTTTTAATTCAGGTCGTTAAGGGTGAAGTGAGAGACAGGTTGTGGATATTGAAGAAAATTTATACGAAAACAGAATACTGCTTTTGATTTTCTAACCTTATTTCACAAATGTTTTATCACTGTATAATTATTGCTTAAACTACGTTATAAACTTTTTTTTTTTTTTTTTTGAAAAAGGGTATTTTTTTTTGTTGAGACAGAATTGACTAAAATGTTGTTGTAAATTTTTTTCTCTCACACCCATTATATCAACACAAAAAGAAATTGACGTAGCAATAGGTATTAGCTAGCCAACAGCCCATATAATCTTTAGGTAGATATAACATTTGTAATTCTAAAGTTTATCAAATAAAAAAATAGCAGATATTTGAACATTATGTCATTCTTCCAAGTATTGACAGTGAATACCTTAAAAGTGAATTATTTTTGATAAACATAGTTGGTGGATAGTGAACATTCATTTTCAGCAGTATTTAATTAAAAAATTCTACATTTTTCAGTAAATGTTCCCTCCAATCAAGAATGATCTAGGTATGTATGTTATATTGGACATTTTGAAAAGAATATATATTCATATTTTGACACAAGCATTGATTGTACTGGTGGAGAGGCTTCAATTATTGAAAGCTGTTTAATATCAATATCCTGCAATTGTTGATCGATATTAATATGTTCGTAATGAGTTTAAAAGCAACCTCCAATTATCCCTGAAACGTTCAGTGTTTATCCGGTGCATTCTTCGTGCTATAGTGTATTGGGGGGAAACGCAAAAGTTTCTCATCTCAGTATAGAGAAAACCATGTTGGAAGCAGATGTGGCAGACATAATAACTTCGACGAATCTTTAAAACGGAAATAAGCCACATTTCTCAGAGACTTGATCGTCCCTTAGCAAATATTATCATTCAGTGGTACGCAAAATATATTCGTAGTTGGTTTGATGGCATGGTAAAAGTTTATAGACATCGCGTTACAAAGCGTTCAGCTTTACAATTCAATTTTTCTAAAGAAACATCAAAAATCAATTACTTTTGCAAAACATGGTCGCTACTGAAAGGATTTCCGGAAGAAATACATATATTGTAAAGATGCGGTATTTGTCCGAACGCGAAGGAAAGCAACCAACAAAGTTTCGACAAAACCAACATTGAATATAATAAAATATATATTCGTCTGTCCACCTTCACATCGACATCTTTAAACAACGATAAAGCTATTCCTCGTACCATATGCATTGGCAGATGCATATAACAATTTGAATAGAAAACAATTCATACTCATGATTCTTCAGATTTTTTAATGTCTTTTTGGTAGAGCTTCAAGTTCTAAGGTACGTTAGCATAGAAATTCTCCCCGTCTCTTTTGTCTCTAAGTTAAATTTCTATATTCAAGTTGCATTCCCTTCCCATCGCTGCTGATAGAAGGGCGCCATCGCTGTAGTGTTGAGCAATCCCTAGAGACTCTCTTTTTTTTAATTATGGAGGGTCATCGAGAAGAATGGCTTCTGGTTTATATTTTCAGGTGCTTACCTCTAATAAACTCGGCAGGCAAGAGATCGTTTGAAACTTTTTAGAGGCTTCACGAACGCATTCGCGAATAGTGAGACTTTAATCTCTGTGTAGCAAAAATAAGCACTCACATCATCACATATTTTCCGTAATGACTTGTTTTTGGTAAGCAAAAGCCCAAACTATTGTAGCGTACACCATAATTGGACGAGTTATGGCTGTATATGTAGAAGAAGTTAACTTTAAAGGGAATGTTTGCTCTTAACATAAAGCGAAAAGTATAATTTCACCTTTGTAGCATTAGCTTGGCGCTTTTTAATCGCAGTGTATCTTAGGTAAGTCTAAGATACTTGAATGTATTGGAGCACTTAATCTTTTCAGATAATAAGTATTGCTTAAAATAAAATTTAAAATAACTTTGATTATTCCACGTAAATTGTTTAACATTTTAAAAATGGGCAGAATTATTTTACAGCCTACTATAAACTGAAGAAAAATACGTTTCCAGGTGTATTTCAATGACAATTTGGCCTAAACAAATAGATATTATATATTTTTAAGACTACTTCCAGATATAACATTTATAAATATGTGAAAGAAGTACTAAAAAAAGTTTTATTATTGATGTATAATACCTTTCCACCAAGAAGTGATTAGAGTTAGCAGATAAAAAGTGAACAATTTCATTTACTAAAAAAAATGTCTTATTGTTGTCATTTGTTACTATATGAACATTGTGAGTGCTTTATTTTTATCCTTTTTTATTTACACGAAGACGTTCTAAAAACATATTTTTCGTAGTTGATAATTGTTTCGATTAAATTTAGGTTGTATATTTTTTAACTGAATCAGTATTTTGTTAAAATCGTACAAATCATGAATGCTCGAGTGGCAAAAAGCCATAAAGATAACAATATTTAATGTTTCCTGGTTCACACAAAAAATTCTACCAGTCTCACGATAAAATAAAATATAATGAATTTGAATAATTTTCCAAACGATACAACTAGACAAAAGAATTTTTCGCTGTTATTTAACTTTGCAATGTTTTATAGCGGAATAGAAAAGTTAAAACATGACATAAATCAACATTTTTTTTAAGTCGGTGATATTCAACACGCAGCTCGTGATACAAAAGTCTCAATAAAAGAGTCACTAAAAAGTCAAATAATGCAATTCATTTTGAAGATTAAATAACTTTTTTTTTAAATGTTATGAATCGACTACATATCATTACAGATTCTTTTGTTACCACCGACTGAACTATTGTTTTTTAAATTGAAAATGTTAAAAACTTCGTCACAATGGTCAATAAACTTCGTCAGCCAAAAAAACCAATCGATTTAAAAATATTAAATATTACAAAAATGTCACATTAATTTTTCCATTATAAAATATATTTGCGGTCCACCAAAGTCTAGCTATGTTTTAATTATCCCGCCAAAATATTTCAGTTGGTCATCACTGATTCCGGTAGTGCATGCTTTATGCTTCGTAAAATAATTCCAGTAAATTGGTTTCACAAAATTATGTACGGAAAAATGTGACATTCGATCGTTCTTAATTCTAGCCATATTTTCCACGCAACGGTAATTTACAATATAGCTTAAGAAAAACAATTAAAAAAATAACGTTCAAAAAATCAATACGCAAATCCGCATATAATGGAGCACAAAGCCCATTAGACTTAGACATTTATCATTTAAAATTGTTTCAAAAGAGATTATCTTGGACAAGAAAGAAAATTGTTATCGCCGTTTCAGCAGACAAGATAATAAAAACCCCAAACGCCATTTAAAGTAAGCGTTTATATCATGCTCCCCTGCCCAAGAGCTTAATTTTATCTGTCTTGGAAAAAGAGAATTCAGTAAAAATTCCATTAAAATACGGGACCGAATATTTCATAAACAGCAACAAGCAATAATACTCAAACTGCTGGATGATGAATATCGCGAATGGGGGCTCATTAGAGTCCCTTCCTTGCTCACGGCCGCCTACTTTCCGCCCCACGTACCAGGGACGAATCGAGTGAAAGAGCATACATATAACTAAATATGAAACAAATACCAATCTTGTATATTTAATATATCATAAAATATTCGAGAAAGTCATAAAATATCGACATATTATAACAAAGTTAAACGTCTTCTGTAGTTTGGCAATAAGAGCGACGCTCACTACACCCATGGTTCAAATCTAGGAAAGTCAAAATAAAATGCTTATTTTCAATTATCAACAAGGATCTTGGTAATAGTTTTCATGTTTTGCGATGTCTTTTCTCTTCGATTTGATATCTACGTGTGTTCACGAAAGGCAATATAAGGCAACGCTATTATCTTCAGTTTCGGTGTTTTATGAATTGATTTTTCAATCCATTTATTCTTTTGTATTCGTTAATATGAATATCAGTGATTTCTTACGATCAGTTTACCACTTGTCTTATCTCACCTTTCTTTGATTTCTCTATCCGAATTATAAAGGTTTATCCACAGAGTAACAAACAGCTGCCGCAAACGTATGTTGAGAAAAGATTCTTGAGTAGACCGTATGCTCAGCAATATGAGGTGAAATGGCTTAATTATTTAATTGAAAAAAGTTTTGATCACTCGCATGGGCTTTTCAAAAACATTAAATTCTGAAGCAACCTACGCACTGCGGATGATATTTGCGTTTTTCTAGAGGACACTCGAAAAGGGATGAAAGAATTACACGACATTGTTTTGAGAAAAGATTTATCAAATAAGTGAAATAACTTTCCATTTTTCAACGTTTAATTGTTTTAAGAAATGCAGTGCTAGAAACTTACAATAACCGAACCTTTTATGGAAATTTAGATGAACTTTTAATATTAATTTTAAATAGAAATTAATGACTTCGTCACATTACTTTTTATATAATTTCTTCTACGTTAACATAAATCGACAAAGATGAGTCTATGAATTTTCTGAATCTTCTAAATCGTTTGTACATTATTTTTCATCAAATAAGTTTATTTTCAAGTTTGATGGAAGTTTTTGTTATTGACGGCGTTTTATTCTCATGGCGTAACTTGGCCGCCTACTGAGTCTGTCCTAGCCTGTTTCTGCGTCCGCCCTAACATGCTTCACGCCGTGATAACGCCATATTACCTTAAAACCTGCATACATTTTGAATAAAGTCAACTTTAACTTGTTTTATTGTTGCCAGTGTTTAAATTAAATGCTATCTCTGTGAACCTTATTTAAGGTAATTAAAACACCTTTTGACATTTGTTGGTCTTTAACGTAAATTGTGTTATAAATTAGTCGAAACGTTTTTACATTAAACTATATTTTTTTCCACACGCATGATGCACAGTTTTTTAAGCAAGTCTCAAATAAATATGGCATTTTAATGAATATTAACAACAGTTTTCTTTCGCACAACTTGACTCGTCAAAAAAAGTGAAACGATAAAAGAGCTAGGGGTAACTTTATTCCAGTATTAAATCACTATTGTACAAGAAGGGGTTTCGTAATTCCATCATATATTAATAATTAATTGGTTTATAATTTTGAACACCAAACTGTCATGACATCACTTTTATACAGCCACTACATATTTATTTTTAAAATGGAGATATCATTTGCATAAAAATCTACGTTTGAGTAAAAAAAAAAATGAACGAAAATTCATCAACCAAATTTATCTTGAAAATGTTGAGATGTTTGAGAATTTGAACATACCTACAATAATAATTCAATGTTGTATATATGTAATATTGCTCGACTTACAGCCATGACCAAAATGTTTGAAATTCAGTTTGTTCGTCGATCTATAAATTGAAGTCATTTTCATTGAGAATAAATTGTTTTTTTCAATTCAGAACGTGAGCAATAAAATTCGGAAATATACTTCTCAGTTTACATTTCACTAAGATTAAATAAAAGAAATTCTTTTGAGTGCCCATGAATTTTCTGGGTGGTGAAATTATTTTTGAGATACTACAAAATTTAATTAGTAAAAATATGTTAGCGGTTGCTTGAATCTTTTAAATACAAACCTCTTTTTCAATCCTTCCTTCCTAAGTGGCTTCCGCTGTAAAGACATAGATTATTTTTAATGCTCTTTATTTCAAAAGTTTTCCACTAAGCACAGGTGTCGGCCTCTATCTGTTTACTCCCATCCGCCCCTATCCTCGCACCGCCCCTGTCCCGCCCTTGCGACGTCATTTAGGCGGCCAATGTTTCGTGAAATTTATTTTTCGCAAATAAAATTGCGCCTGCGAATTTTCGGGGAACACCCGGTGGGCAACTTCTTCTCGTGGTGTAAATGGACGACTAATACATCCGGCAATAAATTTTGAACAATTTGCGTACTCATTTTCACACATGCAATAAATTTTTCATGCTTATATCATGTGTAGTGTAATTTAAGGAATCCGTCCATTAATCTTGTCGTTGGTAGACGGTTTATGTGTTTATAAACAAACGGAATATGATTACTACAAAATCGAATTTTGGGCATCTGTTTGTATCAATCTAAGTACCTGTAGTAAGATTTTTTTATATGAAAGATAAATTTTAAAACATAGATACTTCTCAACACTTTTTTATACAATTTATTTTATAAGCATGACCATTACAAAAAAGGTAGTACGGAAAAAAAGAAAGCAAATCAGTGATATAAAAATAAATTTCATTATTCAATTTAAATTCTTGCGAAACGTTCTTACGATGATCATTATGTTTTGACTAAAACATCTTTTTTCATCCAAACGACTTGTACGACACCATATTGATTATACTGCAGGACAACCAAACTCTTGGTAATATTTTATATGATTATCTGAGAAAAGTTTTTTGGCCATCTTCCAGTGCCAATGCTATGGACTAACTACTCAATTAAAATATACTAAAGTTGTTTATTTTAGTGGAGTAGTTGCATTGCTTTATAAATTTCAACTAATTCACGCATATTAGCATCTTTTCACATCATATTTTTGGAGCGATCAAAATTTGTTAGGTTTTAGCAGCCTTGTTGTTAAAGTTAAGTCTTTCAAATGTATTTTCAACTGTTTAGCTGTGTACGGCAAATCACCATGGAAGATAAAGCGTTGAACAACGCATGTAAATCGTAAAAAGTACTGCTCCGTTCGAGAAACGTTCCACGGAATACATCCTCTTGTGCAACGAGTCCCTTTCTTAGATGAGTGGATATGTGAATAAGATTTTTTCATATTTAGGGCGATTCCAATCCATACGAGATACACCAGCACCAATGGAAGCCACTGTTTGGTGCGGATTTTGGTCTTGCGGAATCATTGGTCCGCACTTCTTCCAAAATGAAACTGGTAGTACCATAATCGTCACCGGCGAGCGCTACATATCGATAATAAGTAACTTCTTTTTACCTAATCTGGATTATATGAATATCGATAACATGTTGTTCCAACAGCATGGCGCTACGTGCCACACAGCACATGCAACGATGAACATTCTACATGAGTGACTTGAGGGCATGGTTATTTCACGTGGTGGTAACGTGAACTGGCCACCGAGATCGTGTGATTTAACGCCTTAAGACGTCTTACTTTGGGACTATCCTAAATCGCAAGTTTTTGCGAATAAACCGGAAACAATTGACGCTTTCAAAGTCAACATAACAAACGCCATCTAGCAAATTCAGTCAGATTTATGCGACAAAGTCACTGAAAATTTTACCTGCTGAATATGCGCCATGGGTGGACACTTGAACAACGCTATATTTCACACTTCATGTCATAAAATATAATTTGAAATGAAAAAATAAGAATTGAATATCTCACAGACAGCATGTTTTATTTTCATTTTAAAATCGAGCGTCCATGTTGAAAGACCCTATAAAATGATTTTGTGTATATTTCGCATTTATCGCGAAATATTTGTCGTGTACTATCAACAAAAAGTCAACACTTTTGTGTCGGCTGTGAGTTTTCAATATATTTATAACATACATCATCACCTTACTTTGAAAATGTTTCACTTATCATTTTTTCCTAAAATGACCTTTTGGTCGGAAAAGCTTGTATTTACCGAATTCTATCGTATATTATATGAATTTCAGAATTATCTATGGTTGAATAACGAAGTTAATTGAATTCTGGAGTTGCACTGCATCTGCCACAAAAAAAATTACAAAGTTCTAAGATTGTCATCATTATTTCCATAATTATATCTTTAAGATCACTATTTCTCATCAAGAGTTGTGAAAAAATATGCTTTAAATAATTAATTTGAAACATTTTTACTTGCTTATGAGCAACTGACATGTAATCAAACGAAACTTCAAACACTTATATCTCAAAACAGTATCAAGAGCAGCTACAACCTTTTCAAAGTAAGGTGTCGACATGTCATAAGCTTATTTATTTTTTATTTTTAACTGTCAAGCACAACAATTGTATTTGTCGGTCAATATATCTCTTTAGAGAGGAAAAATAATGAATAGTGAAAAAATCGGATTGAATAGCAAATCGATGGTGATAGTTGAAAGAATTCCAAACAATATCATGGTAATAATAGTCTTCCGTGAATTAGTAGCCTAATCGTATTGTTGATCAATGGATATTTTTTTAGGATTTTGGTATTCAAACCCGCAACTGGGTAGGGTGGAGGAAAAAAGCTGATGAAAGTAGTATAAATAACATATCTCTTATAACTTACAACCGTAACACTGTCCACTCGTCTACAGGATTAGATAGTATTATTTTCTATAATATATTAAATACCAAAAGAAAAAAAAATCTTAAAAATTTCTATATATTTATTATATACCATAAGTATTGTTGAACATTTTAATAGTTGATTCTTCGACGAAAGAAATAATATTTATTTATTAGTAATTCCACAATTTCCTGAATATGATGATCAGAAATAGTTTCGTTATACAAGGACTATAATATATGGATTATTTGCATTCCCAGGTACTTAAAAAACATCCATATCAAATTACTTTGGGTATTCAATGATTTAAAAATATATAGACGGTATTCGTGTGCTCGATAATCAGGTTGGCGTTAGTATTTTTACTCTAAATGTCTTTATTTTTAGCAATTTATCCAGTATTTATATAAAAAAGATAGTTCTCTTACCGAAGGCTTTTTGAAAGAAATATGTACGTATTTTACAAGACCTCGCTTGGTAATTACGTAGCGTTTCAGTAAACTAGTAAAAGGAACATATTTTTTTATTAAATTTTCCGGAAACGATACGTTATATCGGCAGTAATGTTTTTTTTTATTTTTCTTACGTCAAGAAAATTCACAATTATTTATTTTCCCTCCGTTTGCTACGACGCAAATATGCTCTGTGGACAGAAAAAAATGGGTTGGAAGCGAATCGAAGTGAATGATGTGCAGCCAGGAAAACGTCCGAGAGGGTTTTCTACTCACGTGCATTTGAAAAGAGCAAGTTTTCTCTGAGGTATTGTTGAAAATAAAATGGCCAAGTCGCCAGTATGCATTTTCTTTGTGCCTGGAACAACATGAGTTAGTGGGCTCGGAGGCTTTATTGCCGGGGTATAAAGGTTTGAAATACATCCTATTGCAGGACTTCTCAACCAATTTAACAATGCAAATTGTCTCATAATAAAATTTGCAACACATATAACGACTCAAGCATCTCCCGCAGTCGTTATTTTCACAAATTTACATAGCCGTATTCAACAGTAAAGATCAGCCGTATAATTCTTTTAGAAATTTTTTAAATATTCATTTTAAGTTTCATAAGAATAATCTCAAATATATATATAACTAGTATTGCTACCCGGCGTCGCTCGGACTAAGCGACCAATAATTATATAATGTTATATCATTCGACATAATTATATCACAAAATCTAACATCCAAAATAGAGTCAAAATAAAATCACAAACTTTATTTAATTTGATGACAGCCCCATTCTCGCCCATTAAAATGTCCAAATTCAAGGAAAAAATCTAATTTGCTGTCAAAGAAATGTCAAATAATACCTTCACGTAAATAATAAACATTATCATATTAATAAAAACCGGGAAAAAGTTAGTAGAAGACTAATTTATTACATTTTGACTAAATGTCTTCGCCGATAAAAATTCAAACATATTTTCTTTCATTTTCGTTTTTATGGCAACTTGCAACAACAATGCAAAAGGGAATTACAGACCCACATACATACAAACGCCGTTTCGGTTTTATATATAAGATATCATCGTCAGAAAATGACGTTATCACAAAAAAGAGATAGATATTTTGCTGTTGTTCGATATATATGTAAATATAAATTTTAGTGACAAAACGTTCTTTCTTTGATAATAAATACTTACATTCATTGTTAGTTAATATGATTTTTGGGATAAAGCATAGTAAATGGTCACACATTGCGTTTTTTAAGTAAATATATCAATGAACATTAACAGAAAAGAATCGAATGAACATTAATATGTATATGGTAAATTGCTGCACTATTTGATGTTCTTATTTCAAAATTGTTTTTACAGTCTAATATAAAATATAAACATTCAAACTCGTTCCTGATCTTGGTCTACAATTTATTCATTATCATAGGTTAACTTCCTAATCCAGCGATCATTTAGTAGTCGATATGACTCTTAAAAACAGCATAAAAAATGATTTACAGAAACTTTCCACTGAAATCCTTGGCCCAGCAAATGGTAAGAACTAAATATCTCTGGAATACGGCAACTAAAATACAACAAAAATAAATTTTAAATGCATTTCAATGACACATTTGTATGCATATTGGAAAACACTGTCCCAACATTTCTGCATAAATAACTCTTCCGAACATAAACAAGCGTGCACTGCTGTCTATTACAACGGAGCTTGATAAAATAGAAAAGAGAATTTCATCGAAAATGGCACAAGAAACTCAATGAAGTGAGCTTTTATTTAATTGTGTAAACAGTTTTTTTAATCAATTAAAACAAATTATCCTCAAACGAATAAAAATAAAAACGCGATACATATAATTGTTTTGATGTTAATGCGGAATTCGTACAGTATTTTTTTATTCAGTTTTCCATGAAAAATTTACTCGACTAGGGTCATTAACATTGCTGTTGTTAATATGGCTGATATATATTACAGGACTTCTTTGAATTTTAAAATATAATTGCTTCCTTGAAATCGTGTTCGAAATTTGAATTCACCAAGGTAAGTGAGCAATATAAAAAGTGTGTTATTAAGGTCTTAGTATATTTAAGTTTAATTTGGTGTACAATTTCACTAACTGTATTCTTTAAGAGTGGATAGATTGCCAGTGGCATCCTTTAGCGTTCACTTGGTTCTCTTTGCACCATTTAATTAAAATACCACATTTATTTCTAAAGGTGCTGGAAATGAAGGAAAGCTACTTACAAACTCGTTAGATTATAAGCAATCATTACTCACTGATTCTTAATCGTTCTTACTTTTTTTGTTTACTTTATATATTATGATACAATATGGAAGCTCAGTATTTTGTTTAAGTTTATGAATATCAATAATTGCTATCAGTAAAGCAGGTAGTAACTAATTTTAAATGTAAACATAAAGATAAATAAAGCTTGTTTTAAGACTAAATTTATTTTTTACTCTAAATACTCTTCTTACAGTCAGGCTTAAAAATTTAATCTTCAGCACTGTACATAAATTCGTTCTTAAATTTGATTATGATAACGTTATGTTTGAAAAATAATTCCATAGCCAAACGGTCAATTCTGTTCAGTCTTCCTTTTTGAACGAGTGGCCAATCGTACACTTTTTAACGTAAATTGTCAATTGATTTTTTAATTTGTATGAAAGTATGAATCTTTCAAACAACGCTTAGTAGATTATATCCTTCCCTGTCATTAAAAAGATACTGGCTCACTTTCGTTAGGGTTTTGAAAAATTTTCGTTTCTTGGTTCAATGTCAATAATTGAAAACTATCATTGACATCGCAAAGCGACATCAGTCAAGGCTATGAATAAAAAATGGCGTTTTTTAAAAAAAAAATGAATATCAGAATAACTTTAGCCTTATTACTCAAGTAACCTTGCAATAGTAAGTCTGATGATGCTTTAAGGAAAGGCGAAACACGTGTCGCTATTTGATATACAATACATGAAATAAAAAAAAACTTAAATTTAATTGTTTCCTAAATAATTACTCACTATCTCAGAACTCACACAAAACCCGTTTCCCAAATTATAACAATATTCTAATAATATTTAGCAATTACAGTTTCTCAATCGCGACGAAAATTTATCCCTACTGTAATTACACAAGCAAAATTTCGGGGTGCAATAATAATATTTCACATGCGACTATTTCCGTGTGCATTTATCTACCACAGCACGTAGGCGTTGCGTCTAAGGTTTAAGTAATACGTTTGATATACCAAACATCGCATAAACTAACAAAATCTCTTTGAGCAAACACTAGTTTATTTTGTATAACTTTAGAAAATAACTTAAACTTCGAACAAGGGCTCACACAGTCTTTTTAGCACTGTTGTCACAAATTAAAACTTGTAACATTACATTTGCATGCTTTAGAATTAAGATACTGGTTTACAGTTAACAATACCTAAAAGGCATATCGATGGCTTAAAGAGTAATTTTGCTAACTCCACTTTTGGCTGAAAATGACTTAATAATGCCATCATGTTGTAACTTGCAATGTGCATGTACCGTAATTTTTGTATAACCAGATTCTTATTTGAGTGCATCGTTAAAATGTTTAAGAAAAAATTGATAACTCCATTGTCGTTTTAAAACCTGTTCTGTAAATTATCCAACTCCACCATTATCTACTGTCACCTGACATTCATTGGTTTTTTCAGCGGTGGTGCGAAAAAATCGTTCGAAAGTACTATTCAAAATTTTCCCGATCGGTTCGAAAATACCAAAATAATCTGTTTTTACCCTTTCATACACAATTGACAAAAACGGAGATGGCAAATTTACTTTTCAAGCCATCGATATGTACATTTTTAAAAGAGTTGTTTCATGACTTTACAAGCATGTTTTCAATGATATTTCTAACTCGAAAAATATGTTTACCTTGCACTTATTTGGAAATCGAAATGGTTTAAGTGATAAAAATAAGAATAACATAGCAAAATAGTTCATTTATCTTCCAATTTTGAATGCAGAATGTACCACTTTAGTCGTTTTCTCTCATTTTCTACAGAAAAGTTATTTCATAGTGTACAACCGGTGTGGCGATATGGTGATAATACAATATTATATACCAGATATAAGATCAGTTGACAATGCTCGCCATGAGCGAAACCGGTCCTGATCTAATAAATTTTATGTGAAAAAAGTACTAAAAATGTATTATTATTTTTACAATATAATATAATATAATCAAACAAACATTGATTCAATCAACTCAGTAATAATAGGTCGGATAAAACCCTACACTTATTTTAGATATTCCTATTTTATTATCTGGTCATTAGTATTTGCGATACTACATTCAAAAATCCCGATAATTATAACAAATCCACTTAATTCATTCAAACTAGTTTATATCAAATTTTCACTAATTTACATTTTAGTAGCAATTTAACTTATTGATATACTTCTATTTTTGTATATAAACGATAGAAACTGTTTACTGCGCGTCAGTTACGTACATCTGTGCACTTGAAATGCCTGAAGATTCCGAAAGGCGAAACCTGGGTTGTTAGCGACAAAACTCATAAAAAAGTACAAAATGTATAATTGTCTTTTACACACTGATTCGCGAACAACTAAAAACAATTTGGTAAGGCTTAACTCGTGCTCAATTACAGCATGCAATGACCCAATGTTTTGAAAAAGTTGCGAATATTTGTAAATTCTCTGATTAATACTTGACAAAGTTATATGAAATATTAGAGGTATAATTTACATGAATCCAATTGAGACTTGAAAATATAAAGGGTAAAGAAAAAGAGCTAACTAATTTAGTCTGTAAGTTTTGTTTTATTAACCTTTAAGATGGCGCATGTACGTCATGTACCTTCAACTAATTCTCCGAATTTATACAAGGTTAAAATTCCCGTATTATACAGCTTCATAATCATTAAGTCGTGGAGTATTTGAAATAATTAAGCAACGTTCAATTGTATTAAATATATCCAACTTATGAACTACAAATTGTGTATTTCGATGGTGTTCAGGCTCATTTTTACGGGCTATATAACTTTGAAATCAATAAAGCACACTGCTTGTACTCCTCCAATATATAATTATATAAAAGTATGTATCAGGACCAGATCCTCAAATTATTCTGATCTTTATAAAATTATAAACGAAACTAATAATGCTTAATGTGTTTTACTTATTTATAATAATGTCTTTTTACCAAGAAGTGAGAGTTTAAATGATCTTAAAAGTACTATACTTGTATAACTTGTTTAGTTTAGTTATAAAACAGATACATTTGTAATAATCAAAAAAACATTGAATATTTAACAAATTTATCATTATTTATTTCATTGCCTTCGACTTTTCAATGCAATCAAAACTTACTCAAATTTAAACTAAAATCTTTACATGACATGCTAAATACAATTTTTGGATTCAAAAAGACACAGACTTGACAATATGTATCTTCTTAATAAACGAAACTAACAGAACAATCAGAAGCATATTATGAAGAATTATATATAATTGCGCATATAAAGATGCGAAAAACAACTAACTTAAGGTAAAGTTCCGTAATTGATAATGTATCCTTGCATTTATGCTGTGAAAGCAAATACATGTATTATCGACACACCAGAAACACATGCAATATTAGCTTTTTTAAACATGATTCATTTCCATAAGTTTAAAGATGCCTTTTATAAATTTATTTCTGTCAAAATTGTGTAATAAGAACATGTTTCATAAGATTACAGCAAGCATTTTATACATCACTGAGAAAACTCATGGCAACTTATTTAGAATAACCATAGAGATATCTGTTGGAATATGATTAACAACTATTATTTATTACGAATACTTTATACTTACAACAAGTATTAGCACCGTAGTAGTTTTCCAGTTTCCATTTTAAACGAAATATTACAAATTCAAGTTGTGTTTATGTACCCCCATTCCGGTCGTATACGCTTGTTGCGGAAACGATGCTTTATACCAGTAACTGGGGTAGTCAAATTTAATTCATAATTTCAAATACACTACATAGTGGAAAGTGCGTTTCAAAGAAGATTTCTCAAGAATAATGATCGAACAGAAATGTAATATCTGTAAATTCCAATTGTAGACAATGACACGAGGGTCCAATCGAGAAAGGTATGGTGTCATTATATGACAAAGAATTTCCTGAAACTAGAACTCTTTTGTCCTCTTCGATAGTAGACGTTATCTTTTGTCCAATATTTGATAAACGAATCACTCGGAAATCATTTCAATGTAGTAATTGTGTTACATGTAATATATGGATTCATTTAGATTCATCAGAAAAGGGGCAAGATAAACTATTGATTCATCACAATTGTTCATATTACTAAATAGTTGAAAATATCTCTACTCTTTTATGCATACTATGTTTTTAATTATGTAAATTTTGTGTTCTGTGGCAAATACCACGGCTATCGAGCATTAAAGCTGAATAATACGTACAAGTCAATGTTTCGTCTTTTTGGATTCTTTACCTTGTTTTTTTTTTAAATTTTATAAAGTAAATGTCAAATCATTAGATTTATAAAGTAGCATATTAACTTATTCTCGGTGTTGTAATGAGCTTCGTCATACTTAAATGATGGTACATATTGACTTATAATCAGTAGCATATTAACAGAAGTTGATCAACAATGAACTGGTTGTAAATGTGGGGTAAGGAAATAATGATATTTCTTATTAAAATTACTTTTCGTTTACTAAACGTTTTCAGGATCAGATAGAAGATGGATGAGAAGAGCTAGAAACTACAGAGACGTCCGTGATTTTTGGTTCCAATTGATCTATCAATGTATGATTTTTTTCCATTCTGATTCTCAAACTCATGACCTTACAGCCATCCTGAACAGAAGCCTTAGATTGCTGACAACTCAGCTACAAGCCTGATTACATTTTATGTCAGGGATTCCCAACACAACGCCTGCGGGCACCATAGCGCGTGTACCGATTTGTGTGCGTTCGCCACAAAAAAACCATTTTATTATATTATAACAAGCTTCCAAAATACTTTTTTAAATATAAGTCGACATGTTAATATTGTCTGGCTATTATTTTTGAGCACTGGATAGTCTCGAGTACTGATCTTGGGGGTGCACTGATGATGAGAAAACTGGAGTACTGATCTCGAGAGCAATACCAATTATAAATTTGCTTTGAGAAAAAGGTCGCCGCCTTATAGATATTTTAGAATGTTCTTTATGATTTAAAATAGATTGAGACGAAAATCATAAAACATACTAAAAATCTATATTAGCCAGAATAATATTTCAATGCTTTACTATTTAAGTAAAAATACAAATTAATACTATCGTCGCGTTAGCTTAAAGCGAAGTTGATTATAAGCACATTATTATGTTAGAAGCGTGTCTATTATTACGCTTTTAATATGAGTATTATCAACATAAACTTGAAACCTTATTCCTGTACAAGACGGCTGGAACCCTCGTTATTTAAACTAGGCAGCGTAACATAATCCCGGGAGAGTTAATTACCAGTCCACACGTGTTACAGGCCAGCCATCATCAGTTTTCGGGACCCCCAAGACTCAATTTTCATCATAGCCGTGACACGACTTATAACTTGTATAATTACAATTAAGATTTGGGAAGATGTCAAGATTGTGGCCTTTCAGAGAATCAAGATTAAAGACTTCCAATAAGTTTATTAATCAAAGCCGAATTGTGATAATGAAAATAGCTTGTATAGACAGGCTCGTAGTTCCCATGCTGTCTTCATTTGGCCCATCAATTTTATCAGTTAATAGATTTGTAATCAAAAGACTCTTTATCGTTAATAGTTAAACATAAATAATTGCCAATTGCAGATACTTGATTCTGGATCTATCCTACCTAAAAATTAGGGCTTCTATTTAATTAGACTTCAGAGGCCAAAATTATCTTAAGTGGTGTAAAATTTTTTAAGAATATTTAAGTTACTGGAAATAAAACACCTGGAGAATTTATAAAGAAAATTGGGAAAAATACATATTTTCCAGATAAAAAATTAATTTACCATGAATTTAACTGTTATCTCTAGCAAAAAAAAATAATATTGTTGTTCGTGAAATTTTTATTTTACTCATTAAAAAAATGTTAGTAAGAGAAAGAGAGGATAAAGAAGAAGATAGAGTATATAGAGAAATTAAAAATACTCCTATTAACTCGTTGTTTGTACATTTAAGATTGGTTTATAGTTTCAAAGATTTTTTATTCTAAAAAAGAACGAAAACTACCATTCACGCCAATCTTTCTAGAGTCTAAATTATCATCAGTTATGACGCTCGTTATAAGCGAAACCGGTGCTGACTTTTATGCAATTAGATATGGAAGTAGTATGTACAAAAATGTGTTTTATTTGTTTAAAATAATTCCTTTCCGCCAAGAATTGATACTTAACAAAGTACAAATCCCTGCTTTCGTAACTCGAAAATTGTACTCGTTTTACTCATAAAATAAACCTGGTTTCACTCCCTGTGGAATCAGATAAAGCTTAGCATTTGGTATAAATTGAAACGGTCGTTCAATTTTACCTAACTCTTAATCTGTCCCCTCGCATCACACTCATCGATCGAATGAAACATATCATATCGCCTGGTTTTTCTTAAAAGATTTTAGCAGCCTGTTTTACCATATTTTCATTGATAAATTATGTTTCTTGAGTTTGATACAATGCAAGACTTTTGGTATCAAAATTTGAAATCATATTGAAATGAAAAACCTTAAAAAGGGGCGTGACATTTATTTTAATATAATAACAAAGCACGCAAAAAACTCTTGTTAGTTTATTTTTATATTAATAATTGATCAGTTATACTTTATACAGGATCAAATAAAGATGTTTTTGCCATTCACAGCTAAATTGAAAACTATGGCAGATGAATTAAGCTGCATTATATAAGCAAAAAAATGGTTGTCTGTAAAGTCGGTTTACGGACGATAGTTTAACGTGACAACGTCATAAGAAAACATTGATGAAATGATTGCATACTTTTATGAATAAAATGGAATCATTTTTATTGAATTATCATTATTTTGTATGGATACGAAGAAGGAGTGAAATGAAATCTAAATAATTTATTGTTTATTTAAAGTATATTTGTTATACGTTAATCAGATTTTTAATATGCAAGAATTAATAACCTTTATTGCCGCAATTGTTGTTGTAATATAAACAATGAAAACCACATTAACATTTCACTTCACTTTATAAACAGTTGTAAACAGATCACGTGTAGGTACTGTAGGTGTATAAGTTGTGTGCTGCCGCTGTCTCTTTTCTACTCAGACGCATCGACCAATCGAGTGGAAGAGAGATAGATGCGGCACAATCCGAACGGTAGGCCGATCGTGCCTCTCTATCGCTTATCCGCTCTCTCGCTCGCACGCTTGCCTTCGGCGTAACGCGACAAACGGGACAATGAGTCATGTTTTTTCGTGCGTGCAACGGGCGTTCATCGATTTATAAGACGTTGTCACGTCAAAAAAAACTAAAAACCACCATTTGTATTTCATGTAGCCTTATTTTAGTATTTTGTTTTCTTAATAAAGTTACGTAGTGTAAAATTTGGGATGTCGCCTCGACAATACAAACTATGTTAAGGTCTCAAATATTTCTATGTAGAATAAACCAATTGAAAATAAACGTAACAAATAATGAAATGATTTTTTAATTTATTGTAAATTTCGTAAGCAAACTTGCATTGTCAACACTGCTGTGATCCTCAGCTTACAAGACAAAAAAAAACTGTATTATTTATATCAAGCACAAATAGTCATATTTTCAAAACTATACCATTAAAATAAACAAAGTGCGGTGGGTAAAAATATTCATGTACAATAATTAAATGATTTAAGAACTTTAAAAATTATAATCGCCTAAAAATAGCTTTTACTCTTTAAGTTGAATATTATACTTGGGAATAGTTTTTACGGTTTTTTTGCTACTCTTTGCGTATAAGTTTTCAAGAAAAGTCAGAATACAACCCTTTTCCAGGTGTTTTCCTCCGTCCGTCATTCTTTTCCCATGTGACTTCCACTCCAGTGCTTTGTTGACTGAATTAACTGAGCATAAAAGAGCAGATTTATTTAAGGATTTACTTAAACCACTGACATCAATAGCCGGACAACCTTTGCTGGCCTATTTTAAAAAAAAAATATGTTCGCGAAGCTATGACTATTATCGTATATTAAAATGCAATTTTTTCAAACGGTACTATCCACTTTTTTTTACATAAAAAAATAAATTCCATATTTTATCATTCATGAATGCCACCCACAGGCTTAATTTTAAATAAAACTATTTAAAATAGTGCTCGTTGGTGAGTCCGTAGTCTAGTGGTAAAAGTTTTGCAAATCATACAGTATCGCATTCAAACAGCCTTGTTAAGGTTCATTATCAAATGAAGATTTTTAAGTATTGGGCATTATATTGGAACAATTAGATTAATTTGTTAGATCGGTACCGGTTTCGCTCATCGTGAGCATTTTCGAACGATGACTTTTCTCTCGAAACGTTTTATTATTGTAATTTACTGTATTTCCACTTAGTATTGGCAGTTAACACATTGAAAGTGAGCATTATGTTTTGTGATTATGACCTTGATTAAACGAGCTTTATGTCTCTTGTACTTAAATAAATGTGACTTAAATATCTTTGACAATTTTATTTATTGATTACTTATTGTTTATTTATTGATTACACTTTTATAGCGATTCATTTCTCTACAATCGAACATATGTCAAATTCAAATTATAAAAATAGTTTTCCCAGTCCCCTTTTTTTAGCCATTCGTAAGTCTTCGGTTGGGACAAAAAGTTTCTTAAGAATTGTGAAATTCAAGTCAAAACTACACTCCTACTCGATCGAATCTCATAAAACTATTTGCTGTCCTTTTGTCTTCCGTTGATCTACCTAAATATCAATAAATTTGACGCATTTACCGACTGCAAAATCTCATTTACTCTCAACGCTTCTCTTAATTTACAATTTATCGTCTTTACAGAAAAAATATATGATTTATTTTTCACCAGTCATATTACAACTAAACACACTAAATCTTTCATGAAATTCTCGGGTTTACCGTAGTCTCGCTTGTCTATTTAGTCAGTGGCTTTACCAGGACTCGCCAAGCTTCATTTACGTATTTATTGAACAAGAAACATTCTCTCCAGAATATTAAACAATAAATCAATAATATGCTGTGAAGTTTTGTATTTAAGTGAGTATTATTTATTATCAGTAGCAAAGAGAAAAATGATCTCGATATTCAACTCAACGAAATTTCTGGTTTTGATTGTGTTAAGTACGGTTAAGAAAAACATTTCAAATATGTTTCTCATAAATTAGTGTATGGAATTAAATCCGAAGACTGTGATGATTCATTATTTCTTAAACGGCTTATCTGATCCTGGAAACATGACGTCTTCTGAAGTGCAATAACTTGTTCCTATTTCTTATCCTTAAACGTATTACCTTACTCTCAATAAAAATATAAATTAAATAAAAATAATAAAACATTTTTAGTACTTTTTTCACATAAAATTTATTAGATCAGGACCGATTTCGCTCATGGCGAGCATTGTCAACTGTGATCATTTAATTTTATATAATGCCATTACATTATTATTATTTTTATTATAATGCCATTCCACCAAGTATAGACAGTGAACACCTTAAAAGTGATAAATTAAATAATTAATCTTCTTGTATTCCAAGTGCTAAAAAATCTAAAGTGTGAGTTTAACTATCCACATATAAAGTGAACACGAATAAAAAAGCTTTATACTTGTTTCGTTATCACTAGTTTTACCAAAAATATGATGTTTTTAGTAGAATTAATGCTTTATAACGAGCCAGTAAACTTTAATCTCGAAGCTTTGGAGAATTCACAGAGGAAGCAATCGGAATGTATGCTTTCCCGTTTTAGTCGCTTTTAATTTTAATCTAGATAATGCATATGAACAATTTTATTTTACTGCCTGATTTACCCACCATTAAATGAACCTATTCGCTTACTTTGCGTATTTTCTTACTAATACATTGTCCGAGAGACTACGTATTTTTATAAACAATAGGCAGCATTTATACTCCAAGTGAGTATATAATATGCCAAAATCCCGTAAGTTGCTAAATAAAAAACGACAGATGGTAGAATAAATAAAAGGTCAAAGTAATGTATTTCACTTTTACCTACGACAGAAAGCTTTTTTCACATAAAAGTCATTTTAAAAGCACAATGTCTCAACCTTTTAAAATCTGTCTTTTTATAAAACGAAAAAAGCTGCAACCCACATAAAAAAAAGAGAAATCAAGCAACTTAATTGGCTTGAATGGTGTTTACTTAGAAAAACACTACTTTTATTAAGTCAAAATACCGAAATTGTTACCTCAAGAGAGCTACAGACAATTTTCGTGGATTTTTATAGTATTCTTTGCTACTATGACACCAAATTATCATAAAAACTTGAAGCGTTGTTTTCAAATGCATAAACTTTGACCCAACAAACAGAACTTCTTAGAACAGCCCAGAAATATACATATATGCTGGAACAGGTGTATTCTGTATCCATAGTAGTGAAAAATCTTCGGGCTCTCTTTGCACGTTGCTCATACTTAGTTACGAAAAAGGGTCAGTTAAACGAGGCTTTACTTTTCTTTGTTTATTTGTCTTATTATCTCTTGTTACTCGCTGTATCTATTTTCATACATCAATTCAATTCTCAGTTTTCACAGGGTTCATTCATGCAGAAGAAAACCTAATTAGGCGATGTTATTTTATAAGAATATTTCTGCCTCGAATACTTACGTATGTGTTTGAGATAGAGTTAATTAAAAGCTTGTACAACTGTTGAAATTAGCAGCTAAGCACCGACGGTAAGTTCATAAACCAACCGCAAAGGAGGAAATATGCGTGAACAAAGTATATGAATCGTCTGCTCTCTGCCAAATGCGGTAAACATACGCGAGTTCTGCACGGAAAATTTGGCTAAATGTACTTATGTCTAAATAAATAAAACGTTGCGTGGGAATTGTACGTAAGTATTTGACTTCTTGCGACATATTTCATTTGCGAAACGAAATTCACGTTGATAAACAGTACAATTTTACAACGTTTTACCTTGTTTATTGAATGAAAATATTTGATGTAACTTTTGCATTCAACATATTCTTCTCGTCACGATACACAAAAATGGTTTCCATATAATAGGTATGATCTTCTTCTCATTTCGAACAGCTTATGAAGTAGCTTTATATGCTCACATTACTTGTTTTTTTACCCCGATATCTGTGTTCTCTGGCAATTGGCAAGACAAAACAACCTGCTTGAAACATTTAAGCAGTTCGCTATCAAAGTTAAAAGCCAGGAAAAAATAGTACTGCTTCGTCGATGTTTGAATATGAAAGGAATTTCTCTATTTTTTCAATGATTAAAATACAACAATGATCAGCGTCTCATTTTTACAAGCAATCGTTTTATAGTCAAATATAAATATTGCTGTCAATATTATATTTATATGCCATCAAAAAATATCTATTATGTTAATATTTATGTACTGTTTTTGTATAACTTATTACTTTTTGTTTAGAAATAAAAGGTTACATTTGTATTTCTGATGATGTTCAGTACTATGCAATTCATCAGTTTCTTTTTATACTTGCCTATAAAGATTGCTTGTTAGAATATTATTTCTGAATTCTTATTAGCTGTATACAGTTTTTATTTATATTATGTTCAGTATTACTCACTGCTTTGCAAATAAAGATTTTTCTGCGTTTTCTTACCTGAAACAAACAAAGAAAAACAAATAAGTTACATTCATATAATTTACAAAATTCTCCTGGAACGTAATCTCATGTGTTATTTCAATATCTGACCTCATTTAAATTGACAGCTATGTGAAAAGTTGTTTATTTTTGATGAAATTGTATTGATCATTTTAATACTGGATTATTTTATCCAACAATGTCTCACCCTGAATCCATTGAGTAGAATCATACACATGCATATGATTATTTCGTGCTTACATAATCCAAAACATCTATTAATATTGCAACGGTTTGCTCCAGGCTTAATAAGAACATCTTTGGCAATGGAAAAGATGGTTAAAAAAAATACATATTAACCCAAGAAAGGGCCGAAAGACCCTAATTATGGTACTAATGGAGGTCCTAGATACGTCTAATGCTACATCAATCTCGTGTGCCTAAAATTTCCGTCAGATAGAACATGCTATCCTAAAACAGTAAAAGAATATATTATGCTGAAAATTGGTTTTTCGTTTTTTTTTGACCAGACATTACTGGGCTCGTACTCAATTACGGCTTCGCAATACTTGTTTCAAGACGCATTGAACGTTTAAAAATCGTAAAAAAATAATGGTTGCAACCAGTGTTGAAGTCGTAAACTTCACAGAGAGTATACGGTAACGCACTCTTTGAGCAATATCGTATACCCTATATACGCCCATATAACATATCGTATAACATATCCCCGTATATATATTTACCGTAACAATGGTAAGAAAAAATGAAAATTTCAGAGCTTACAATACAATTTACCCAAAAAAAATATTTATCTGAATTTTTACATATTTTGATTTAGCTAGAGGATTGCACTATTTTTACAGATATAATAGAAAGTATATGGCGTTTTTTTAATACTATAACACTGGTTTTCATATTCCACATTTTTTTTGTATTTATAATAAAATTAAGATAACGCGTTATATTAAAGTTTTTGTTGTTTATATGCATATTAACTATTACCTGTCAACAAATATTTTGTAAATAGTTCGTGTATATTTGTAGTTTTGATGGATTCAGCGGTAACTTTGTGCAATTCAATTTCATTGTAAAATTAAATTGATTAGGTTTTTTTTCAACGTATTCTGTTTAACTTTATAACTCAAGTAACCTGAAAATACTTCTTAAAAAAAGCGAAACACATGTTGTAAAGTTATAAATTTAATTTCATACTATAATTATTTTTTTGTCAAATAAGCTTTACACAAATGATTCTCAAAGCTTTTCTTATAATGATAAAACATATTCATATAAACATGAAAATTATAATATCAAAAAAAAAACATTTTTTTTATTATTTTAAAAAGAAAATATAGCGAATACGTCTGACATTGCCGTTAAGCTTAAAAAACTGTATTTCATTGAACATAGCCAAAATATTCACTTGGTTTTTAACTTGCAATACTAGCTTTCTACTAGATATGTAAATTTCAATTCAAGCCATAAATTTGTTTCAGTAACTGGAGTCAAAAATATGTTTCTATTATGAAAAAGATACGCATATGTCTGATGATGTGATGATACCTGATATATTATTGCTTTGATTGAAATTTTAGATATATTATAAAGATGCAGCATCAATTCTGAAAAAACAGAAGATGATCGAAACTAGCTGTTATTATTTTTACTCGTCTTTGACCATATTTGCTTCCTATTTGTAGCATGTAACCACCACCTAGTGGCTCTGCAATTCTTTAAATGATCCCATCAGATGCCAGCATAATTAAATTCCATTGAGTAAATTCTATGGATTGTACTTGACGTTCATCCAGGGTGCCGAAATCCCACTATTAAATCAGGTTCAATGTTCTCCAAAGACATCCGCAGCACGTGACTTAACCAGTTCCAACGTATCTCCAAGGCCACTGACGTAACAGGGTTCTACGTCGTTATTATTCCATTTTCAAACAAATATGAAGTTAAAATCCAGATACGTACTTTACGAAAGAATGCTGCATTAAGAGACAATGGAAAATGAATAGATTTATGAGTAAAAGCGTAGTAACAATAACGAAAATCATGGTTTGAATATAATTTACACTTATTTTATACGTTTGAGATACGAAAGATATGCGTAGAATATTCTAATTTGAATATATACGAAATATAAAACTAGGCTCCAGGTTAAATTTACAAAGTCACATTCATCATTCTGCGAACCGTGTGTAGAACACTCGCTCCGTCGTGCCTATTTCGTGCTTCATTATTTTTCTATCGTTGTATAACATTACAGATGAAAACTCTTCCCAAAATTCACCTAAAGTACGTTTATAAAATGTATATAATTAAACATTCCCTTTGTGATACATTTCCAAATTAAATAAATTATTTTCGATCATTTTTGCTTACTGTCTTAAAAAGTATGACATCGAATCTTTGACGAAAACTATTATAATAACAAAATTATCACTTAAAATACAGATCGTCAATAGTGGCAGTCTAAATTTGTAAGGATATGGCAGCCATGTTATTTAAGTGACGAATGTCAAATTCACTGCAAATTATTTTTTAGTGTACGGCATATCACCATGGAAGATTATGCGGTTGAAAAACGTGTGCAAATAATTCAATTTTGCTATCAATGGTCTGCTCCATTGGATAAAAGTTCCGCACTATAAATATTTTTTATCCGTCGGCCTTTTTGGAAAGATGAATGTGTGAAAAAGCGAAATTGTCGGATTTGGGGTGATTCCAATCCATACGAGATACACCAGCACCAATGCATCCCGAGAAAGTCACTGTTTGGTACAGATTTTGGTCTGGCAGAATTATCGGTCCGTACTTCTTTCAAAACGAAACTGGCATTGCCATAACCGTCAAGAAACTTCTTGTGGCCTAAGCTGGATGATATGAATAACGACAAGATGTGGTTCCAACAGGACGGCGCTACGTGCCACGGTAAATAGGCAAAAATACACCATCGGTAATTACCGGTAAATTGGTATTAATTTTATCGTGAATTAAGGACAGATACAGGCATATTATAACGAAAGTCTATTTTGATATGCATGCGGAAGCAAATTTGATAAGATCTCGGACATAATATCGGCATTAAAACCAGTAAAAGTAGCTGTAGAAGCTCTGTGTCGTGAAGACATAAATCTATATACAGCCGACATAACATTGAAATTTATGCTTGATGAACTGTCTAAATTCAATTCTTTTTTAGCCATGGAACTTAAAGAACAGCTAATAATTCGAATAAAGGAAAGAAGAACGATATATTCCGATGTGATTAATTATCTCAGTGATCCTGATACAATTAATGATTTTGATACATATGGAATATTTAATATAACAAATAAACTTCTCACAGACAGGTAAACCAAATATTACACAGTCGTAATTTAACTTAACCAAGCTTTATGTGGCAAATAAAAGATTATCTGATCTCCCATTCCCATATCTCAGTTAAACAAAAAGGACAAACATATAAGTGCATTTCATGACATCGTTATTTTCATGAAACGTATTTTAAATTCTTTACGTTTTAGGATACCGTTTTTAGTAAAAGTAGCCACATATAGTTATTTTATTTATTTTTAGCTATTTTGTTTCAAAATTTTATTTCAGGTAATGGGTGAAATTATTTACCGTTTACCGGTTATTGGAATATGACGGTAAATTGCAAGCCCTAGATAATACCTAATAGCAACATAATATCCTAATAGTAATTATAATACCAACTTCATTGAAATACTCTTAATTAACGACTTGATATTAAATTTTACATACAACCTCAAAGTAACGTAAATTTTTTTATTAATATGTAAGATAAACGTCGTATTTAAAACTGGCAAAAACCACTTATTAATGTATGTTATATTGAGTTGTATCTTTTATGTTGCAGAACCGTATATTCCAACATTATAAAATTTTGTATAATTTTTAACTAACTCCGACTTGAAATTTTTTCGTGGAAATAGCCAATATGAAAATACTGCATGCAGAGTTTCTCCATGTAAATAAAACGATAAACGTGCTACCCTTCCAGTAATATATTCTTTCCGTTTACCCAAATCTAAAAACGAATCACAGCGCTATACTTACCACCATGCATAACCTCCAGTTTCAATAAAGTCTACAGTGTAATGTACATATGTATATAAACATTTGGGTAAAACTCGAGACTAGCCATGTTAATTATTTTGGCATGTAATTCAAAATGGATGCCAGTGTTCTCTACCAATGAGGTATATTTCGTCATGTTATATATTATTGTTAATTATAGCTCAATCAATATTATTGTCTATTAAAACCGCCAAAAAACTTTACGTGTGACATAAATGCATTGTATGTATCGACTAGTATCTATGATTTGTTCGAATAAGTAATTCACGTCAGTCGAGATACAGGTTGCGTAGAACAGGTAGCGTATGCAGTGGTTTATGTTAGATTGGTCAGGTTAAGTTAGGTTAGGTTAGGTAAGGTTCGCGTCAGTCGAGATACAGGTAGCGTAGAACAGTGTATGCAGTGGTTTATGTTAGATTTGGTCAGTTTAAGTTAGGTTAGGTTATTCGTTTCGCTCCTCTGACAGGATATTGTTTCGAGAATTTTTGGCAGTCTTAGACAATTATAGTGCTTAGATAAGCTATTTAAATATATTTACAATTAACAATAATGATTAAGTGATCAAAAGGAGTATAAATAGTTCTTATTATGTTTCAAAAATATTCATAAATAAGTAACAAAATTAAACAATTTATACTTGATCCAACACAAGGAAATATTCATCATTAATAGGGAGCACTGGCAATGGCAGCCATTTTGAATTAGCTGTCAAATAATAAACAAGGATAGTCTCGAGGTTTACCAACATTTGACTTATTGGATGTACCTACAAAGTATTATAATTACCAAAAAAACAATTCATTTTTTTTCCTTCTTAATAAAAAAAAGAACTTATTTTTATCCCTTTCCTTTGGAGCAAGATTAACAAAACGAAGTTAAGTGTAAACGAAGCTAAGTAATCCGAATAAACAGTGGCATCTTTTGATGAAGTAGAAAATCCTTTTTCAGAGTCTTAAGTAATCAATCGGTTTATAGATTTTAATCGAAATATATCAATTATTAGCATCTTCTTCGTACAAATTATATTGTTTCTTGAAGAGAATGTGGTTCGGTAGCTATTTTTTTATGAAAAACCTAGTTCTGAAAAAGATTATAATTGAGAGCTAATTCTCGATTTATATTACTGGCTCAACTTGAAATACATTGAATACCCAATAATGGTGGACGAGGTTAATTAAAACCACGATAATTAACGACACGTGTGATTTATTGTGGTTTTTTATATTACTTCTGTTTAACAAACAATTAAAAGGCTAAAGTGGTTTTTAGAATTTCCTTTTTGAAAATTTATACTTAATATCAATATTTGAAAAGATAACATTGTACTCTCTTCTCTTCTCTAAAAAGTTTTTCAACTGTAGACCCCATAAAATACTTTTTAATATTTCACAAAGGAATGGCTCTTATTATTTATGGGGTCGCGTAATAATTCACACGTCGTACGTTTTGTGGAGAGGTCGGTGGGCATGCATAAAAGTTGGATATTTGGCGAGCCCTGCCTGCTGGCGAACGTGGCTCGCTCGCCAGTTGTTCTTTATCTCTCTCGGGTCATTTGACAATGTGTACCGTTTGAATTCAACTGAACGTACAGCAGTGGCGTGCATTCGACTAAACTGCACCGCATCCTACCATCTCCTGTCGATTGTTCTCTTTCTGTTACGACACTGCTCAGCTAACAGCCAATAGATTGTACACACAACCTTCCAGCAGAAATTCTACACCTTCGTTACTATGTCTAATGAACAAGTTTAAGTTAAGTTTTTTTTAATCACCTGTATTCATAAAAATTAAATACTGAACACCCGCAACCAGTTTTTGCAAGCTCTTTTTGTTAATTATCTCTTCCATTTGAAGCTTTTAGTTTCCTTAAGAATCTTAAGTGCATTAATAATTAGCTATAATACAAAAAGAATGAATAAATAGTTTGTATCTACCACAAAAATTCATTACTGAATTTCTATATATTATATTAATATTTATTTTATAACCAACGATATATATTTTGCAAAAATAGTTTTTAACTAGTTGTTTCTGTCCGGTCCGTGGCGCAGTGTCAACGTTGTTGGCTTGCGTGCTGGACCACCCAGGTTCGATTCCCGATACGAGTGGAAATTTTCAATCGATAAATCTGTTGAAAGGCTTGGGTGTTAGTGTTAGATCCCAAAGAGTGACGCATAGTGACAGTGATTAGCTAATCACTAGTCCTGTCCTAGTCCTTGTGTCCTTTCCATCCCTAATCTCTTCGAAAAATAGAAGTTCAGTAACTGATTAACCAGCAGTTTTCGTAGAAAAACATGTGTTGAGATAAACTCCGTGAGTAGTCCATATGATCCATGTTGGGAGCGGACAAAGTTAATATATATATATGTTACAGTGAAACTGTATTCTCAGTGAAAATGTATCAAGTAATAGATTTGTATGACAACATGATTTCACTGGTCACAATTATTGAAATTATTGGCCCAAGTCGATGATTTGCCGGCCTAAAATTTTGGTTTGGTTCAATGAAACAAAATCATCAAGGTCCCTTTCATAAAAAGAGAACCAAAGAAAATCACAGACAAACGTAGGGCTGAAGATAGGATGGTCAAATTTAATTTCAATGACAGCTTGGAGAAGAATATATTTTCACTGAGAATACAGTTTCACTGTAACATATATATATCTTCCACCCGTTAATTACATTACAGTTCACTGTTGAAACTTTGCGCTGAAAAGCATTAGATAATTCATCTTTGTTCATGATATTAATTTTTCTGATGGAGAATCCATCACGAGTGCATATTTGAGTAGAATTTGTGAATGGCCTAGTCCCCTGTGCAAACAATAGGCGTTACGAACCGACGTGTTTCTTTGCCACTGCGTCACTAACGAAGCCAAGCCTTCATACATGGATGCTATGTTACTGAATATGACACCATTTTACCATGGCTCACAATATATACATAGTCATACACATTTTAGGATGCGGTGGGCTTACCAACTGATAAATTAACAAAACTGGCTATAAAGCTGAGTGGCTCACGCTATTGGGCGCTATTCAGATGTATCGCTTGAATTTCCAGGCAGGCATTTTCACAATAATATTTTAATCATTTTGTAATGTATTATTTCAAAATATTAGACTCAATCTTGCATTAATACTTTAGCAAACTTTGCGACAGTAAGACTGAAGATGTCTCTGAAAGAGGCGAAACACGTGTCACAATACGGGGAATAAGTTATTTTGATTTTATATTACTTTTTAATCTATCAAACATACGGAAGTTTCTGATATTTCAATTATATCAAGAAATGCCAATTCTACAAATGCGATGATTAACGAGTGATTTACTAATATCTAGTGTTTTCTTTACCCCGCGTTTCTGTCGTTAAAAGAAATAAAGAAAATGATAAAGAAGATTTCATAATTAAAAGGATCCGTTGATAATGCTTGTTATGACATAAACCAACGCTGATCATTATTAAATATGTGCAAGCAGTTTAAAATAGGTTTTTGATTTAATTAACTATAATGCTTTTCCACTTATATATATTTAACAGTCAACAACATAAAGCATACATAGAACAAATTTACAAATAGAGTTTTCCAAATTCCATGATTCTACCGTTAATTTTTTCATTTAAAGATTCTTATAGTATGGCACCCTGCGCTCAATATAAGACACAATATGGTAAAAAACAATTGAAAAAGATTTTTGCCTTTATCAACGTAAAAAAAATCAATTAATAGCAAGAAGATCACTGCTGCTGTTTTACACTAATTAGATAAATCAACAATCATATAGGTACGTGGAAAAGTCTTACAAAGAAAACTATATTACGTACTATGATGGCAGACAATAATTGCTATGCGACGTTGAAAAGGGTTGCCCTTGATGGCAATTACAGACAAAAATTTATACTGTCGTTTAGTTTAGAAGTAAGGTAGAACCTTTTTATAAGCATGCAAGATATACATTGAAATAGGTACTTTAAGCCTTGTTACATAAAATATAAACTGACAACGGATTGTAATTCCATGTATAAAAGTATTGAAAATTTAAACTGTAAGGTTTTAGGATTGAGAAACGCTTAAATTTTATTGGAATGTAAAAAAATGGATGATAAAAGGTCTTTTCCATGGCCTATTTCGAAATCAAAACTGAATCTTAAATGTTATTTGAATCGTTTGATTCTTTTACTTTTCCATGAGACTTCTCGATATCGACCCTTCAGCATCATTCAAAATAAATATTAATAATAATTTACACACATAATTCATTGAAACTAGTTAACATCAAAACTTTCGCTCATTCATATAGATTAGGTAAATAACAATTAAACTCAGTGGTTTCTTTTTATTTGTATATATTAACACGAAACAAACTGTTTACTACGCATCAGTTAAAATTCATTCGTCCAATTGAAATGTCTGAAGAGCTGAAAAGCGACACTCGAGTCGTTAGCCTCAAAACTCATAGAAACGTACAAAATTAAAACAAATCAAATTCTATATTGAAATTCCATCAAGCACTTTCAGATGCAATTTTCAATTGCTCAAATTTAATGTTTTATCCCTACGGTAATGATAGAAATGTGTATTCACGTACCTTACTTAAAGTTGAATTTGTCTAATAAATTCAAGTTCTGAATCAAACGATTGGCTTACAGACAGATCATGGCAAATATATTCCGATATAATGTTTGAAAAGAACGAATATGCACGATGGCTGGAACTGATTTGGGTCAAAAATCAACGTCAATCCCGATTAAGAATTACCATCTTAAAAAAGAGCAAATTTATGATAAACTTAATTTGGTATTTTTTTTACCTATTCTTACAAATCATATTATTTTGCGAAGGAAGCAAACGCAATTTTACCGATCGTTTTAAGTGACGCATTTTGACTTATTTAGACCCTTTTGGACCAGAAAGGTCTCCTTTGATGTATGGATATTAGACTCGAGAAACAATTTATTTTACCGGGACCTGAGGTCAACATCGACCGGCGTTTATTAGTTATCCAATAAACTTGATTTAATCAAATTTTCAAGGATGCCGGAAATTTATATTATTCTATGAATACATTTTACATTAAAAATACATGTAATTTATGCGTTTCACTCACTCACTTTGATTCCTAACAAATCATACTAAGATCTTAACGGAAATTGTTTTACTTACTTTTATTGCTTTTTCATTAATTTATATGACACAATATTAATAATTTTACGTGAAAAATATAATCATTCAATTATTTTTTATTATATATCAATTAAATATTGACTCATATTTAAAACAGATTACAATAATTAGCAGTGAAAAAAAAATGATTAATCAAAATTTGGATGAGTAAGATAAAGTGATTTGAATATTAATAAGATTTATTTCACGCAAATTATTAAGCATTTGTATAAATGATAAAAAGATTAAAACGAAAAAGAAACTTTTTACTTTATTACCTTTATTAAATATGAGAACAAGCTTTGGTACTGTGTTTTTTTGAGATATTTCTTAGCGAAACCATTAATCATAAACATTCGGGAAGCTTTTTGGAATGGAAAAAATGGCAACTTAGATAATTTTTGTGGGCTGTCAAACAGTGCGTAATGTTGGGTATGAATAATGATTTCTTTTTCCTGTTTTGAGTGTTATTTAACAACTTTTTACGTTGTTAAAAACTGACAAGCATTTGGTGTAAATGCGAAATTTTCTTAATTTATGCTAAGCTGCTTCTCTGTTATCTAATAATTTATTATACTGTACACTTTTTCGCATTAATGTGTTATTTTTTTTAAGCAACACTAGAACATTTACATTTTTATTCGCAAAAAGTAATTTTCAATTATAAAAATAATAGTACTTTTTCCACATAAATTTTCAATTAGCTCATGAAAACATCGAACCATTGTTTTCACCATGTCCGCTGTGGATGTGGAGTATATAAACTCATAATCTGAGGTCAAAATGAAAATTCCATCAATTTTGACCATACCAAATTGAATATTCCTGATATTTTTTTGAGGAATCGTGAACATACGTTGATTGTTCTTCCAATGAGTACAGGAACCGGCTTGCCAGTGGGGATTCTACTATGAAGATAATTTATCGTTTTTAAAGGTATTGCTTCTGGTCTCAATATATTTCACATGGCCGTGAGTGAGTTCAGACGAGTACTATTTATCTTCATATTCATCAAATACACATTGGAAAAATTGACAAATATTAATTATTAACTAATAATTTAAGGTGAGATCGATAAGCGATCTGCCTCAAATTAATGAATTCAAAGTCTTTCTTTTAACCGTCAAATGTGCTGATTTGTTGAAAAATAGTCTCAGCTGCTAGACATAACAACTCAAACTATATTAAATTAGTTAAACAACCAAACAGTATCACATTCATGTTGATATCGTAAATTTTAGATAGATTAGATACCAGAAGAAATTATCCAATATTAAAATGCATATATACCCTTCAAGGTTTATATTAATTAGTCGCTGTGGCTTTTTTTTACCTCACCGTTTCAATTCAGTCTGATCACTTTTAATGTGTCCACCATCAATCTTTGGTATAACGGCAATATATCAAAAAATAATAAAACATTTTATGTACTTATCACAGAATTTATTTATTAGCGAAGCGAGTGAACATTTTCAACCCATGCAATCGAAGCGCTAATGAGCGAAAACGGTCCTGATCTCAGTAAACTAATTAAGAAAAAAGTACAATTTTTCCATCTATGGAATTTCAATTGATTTTATTGATCTTTCTTTATAACTGATAGTGCATATAAAACATTGTACATTTTATTGATATTCTTTTCATTTTAGTTTGGTGAAGCTGGGCAACTATATATTTATTTTTCGTGTATTCTTATAATAAATCTGTACGCAATTTTAAAGCGACGTTAGTATAAAATCAGTAGTTTTCATGAGAAACAAAAGAAAGTGGAAAAATGCTTTTCAGGTAGACAATTCTACAGATAACCCTTTTCAATAAAATTTCTCCCTGACAAACAATGAGAGTTTGTTTTTTTCCTTGACATTAAGAATTTTGTATATGAGTCGGCAAAAATGTTATTTTGGGAGGTTGTGCGTCACTGATTTTAATCTAATTCTGAATTAGCTATCGAGAATTGAATAGTGTATAAATATTTTGATGAATCATAAAATAATTAGACAGTTGCTGAGCATAATTATTATGAGCCCTCAATATTGAACAACCGTTGAGTAAACTGTTCCGTATTAGCTCTCGGAACAACTTCAGTAATACGTTTATGGCAAGCTTAAGTTACCAAACTAGAAACTAATTTCGTACTTAGCAAGTGAATAATCATAACATTTGAACGCATATTAGATTTTCCACCATGAATGTTGTATGTTAATCTTTAGATCGCTAAACAAACATGCGTTAAATAAGTTATAGACTCTCAAGTTTTGTATCTATAAAGTTATCACGAATATAAAAATTGCAAGCCTTGACAAAAATAGTTCTGACGATGGCGTAAGCCGAAATTGCTATCAACCATATATAATATAATTACTGTTGCACTAAAATACATTGCTATTTTTTCATCGTGTTATAATGGAGTTCTACCAAGGAAATGCCAATTCAATCAATACAATAAATTTATATTGACACAATTGAGAATAAATCTTATCCGCTTTTTTCTTTTGCCATACGAGATATGAACTTTTCTCAACAAAAAGATTGATCACTCAAAATAGATTTATTCTATATAAAAAAATTAAAATAACGGCAACGCAGCAGATAAATCTCACGAGATTTGATCTTTCCTAGATCAATTGAGGAGAAAATTCATGAGAAACCTGTGATCAAAAATTACAATCTATTTTTAGCCGGAGCTTGATCCCGGAACCATCTGATCTCTAATGCGAAGCTCCTACCGTCACACCAGAACATTTTGTATCATTGCTGTTTTAGTATCATCAACTAAAGAATAGGCAAAATGTGAGAAGCTAAATTGAAAATTTTTATTTCCATCCAAATTCTTTTGCGATTTATGCCTCACAATATTTAGTTGTTTGGTACTTGTTTTAAATGTAATATTGCTGGTAGATTTATATGTGAGTCCGAAGTTTATTCAATAATTGTTTTCATCGTTAAGTAGCTATCGAAATATTTTAAACTTAAATAATCTGTTGAGGTACTTTGAATACTATGCTTTAACTTGTCGGATTGTCAAATACACCGTATCCGGCGTATAGAACAAACACGTTGAACGTTAACGTTAGCACACCCTTTGTGAGCGTGAAACGTGTGAACTTTGCAATGCTGGATGTGTGAAACTTAATTTTGTTTTATACAATATATCATTAAGCTGTGCATACATGATGAAAATAGTGCATGTCTTGTAAATTTATTTGCCTCAAAATATTTGTCTATTAAAAAAGTTTATCGAATCTTCGAATGGAATTTTTCATACATTGCTCAATGATGTTGTACCCAAACATAGCAATATACATATGTATGTGATGTTTTCATAACCCATACACCGAATTCGTATCCGATACTTGATATGTACATGGCGTAGTGGTAAGTTAACGTCAACATACAATCCTTCCTGGCGTATTTTTTTTAAATAAAGATGTGAAGCGACTGGCTTCTAACCAGCTGTGTTGTAGTGCATTTCAATACAATATGGTTTAATAAAACTACAGCATAAAAGAATAAGAATAATAATCACTTAGGATCAAATTTTGACATTATTCTGTTCATAATTTGGTATATGGTTATGAGAAAGAAGAGCACAAAATAAATGCAAGACACGTGAATTCAGAAAAAAAAAAATCAAGAATGCATATTATTATAGTGAAATATACGTATTTTTTTGAATTACGAGCATGTTTTGTATGCGTTACAACTGTGCAGTCTCTGTGCGTATTTTCAGTGTGCAAATTTGGCGAAAATTCAATATTTAAATAATCATTTTTAATTCTTAATTGATATTTATGCGAATGACCAAATCAAACCTTGGAAAGAGGCGGCAAAAATGCTAAATTACTGCCTTCTTATGATCATTATGCCTGAATAGATGAAGTGTATATAGGCTGTTATTTTACTTCCAAGAGTAGAATGAGAATACTTAATAAACTTGAGATTGTAGATGTAATTTTCGTTTTATTTTTTCAATTTCTATCTGCATTCAAACATATCTACAAATCTTAGCGAAAACAAACACGGTAAGAGAAAACAATTAAACTCTACGGGTAAACGCGCAAGTTTGACACTTGACACTTTAGTTAATTAACTTAAACAAAATAAATCTCAGCCGGAATTAATCGGATGTGACAAAATGTGACGAGTTTGAGGTGGATTTACAAGTTTGTTTGACGTCTTTCATTAAAGCATGAGACTCTCTGCAATTAAACATACTTAATTAAAACTTATATTTGTCGTAAGTTTTGTAGATTTGGAGAGTTAAGGTAGCTTCAAATACATTTGTTCAAGTAATTGGTTGATTAATAAATTCTGGCAACATAATATAATCAAATTAGCTGTAATTATCAATAAACAATCTACGCCATACACCATTTATATTTTGTTTGTATTATATATAATCCATTGCTTAAGAAATCGTGTCATAAATTAAGTGACACAAAAAAATCATATTCTCGTTAAACACCCAGATTCTTAAAACTGTTATGGAAGTAAAGATGTTTAGGTTAGTTATATCTTTGAGTACAGTGAAACCTCGATTCTACGTTTTTTAAGGGACCGTGAAAAAAATTCGATAAATGCGAGAAACGTTTTGCAGCTCAATTGTAACAGTGATCCTTCGAATTCACATAATTTCCTGACTACAGATTCACCTATGTCCTTGGAGTAGACAAATATATTTTTATTTTTTCGAAGGCCAATAACGCTTCTTCAAATGAAATGAAAAGTTCATCATTGCATTCTTGGACATCTTCTTCTTCGCTGCTGTCAATAGTAGCATCACATAATGACTCGATTGTTTCGACGCCACATGTGGCTAGCTCGCTGTCACACTGCACATATGTATTAAAGTCGAAGTCCTCCTGAACTGCAAGACGCTATTGTCAACGTTTTATGGTCATAATGTTTCCGGTGATGTCTCACTTACTAAACACTGAAAGTGTGCAGTTTTTTACGTTTTATGGTCATAATTTTTTCGGTGATGTCTCACTAACTAGCACACTTACAGTTTTGGTTCTTATCTGCGAACCGATGGGATGGAGTTGAATGTGTTTCTAAGAAAAATTCAACAAAACGGTAAATAGGAATAATATTTGTGACGGGACCATAATATTTCGACGTTAAATCGGGGAACGGATAATGCGGGATTTTCTAACATTGCTCTTATGGGTTTTTGGCCGGGACTATAGAAAATGTACGAACAATGCGGAAAAACGGTTAATGCGGGAACGTACGATCGGGGATCCACTGTATAAGGCTTTTTATCACAACTTAGCCAGCTGGTTTTTATAACTAAATCAGTACTTATCAATTAATTTTTAGTCGAGATAGCAATAGTCATTAAATCGACCCTAAAACATTTCTATCGGCTTTAGTAAAATATGATGGCAAATCTGCGCATGCTGGTTTTTTTATAATTGAGAGTAGATTAAGTTACGTAAAAGGATTGGCTGACAAAGGTTACAGTAAGATTTCTCAGAATACACACTTTGCCTTCCGCTGTAATTTTATTTTTTTAATGATGTCAGGAGCTCAAATGTTTAGACTTTTTCTTTGAAAAACACTCAGTGAATATTTACAATCGCAGATGAGAGTAAATTTCTTGATCCAGTGTCATATATTATACGGGACGGGCTTTGGAAGTTCGAAGCTTCTTCCAACTCACTTTATAACGACTTTTTCGAAACTATATTAAAACTCTTTGTTGGGTCAAAAGTTTCTAAAAAAAAAACACGGAAAAGGTATGACCTTACGTTATATTTAAAACCTTCTGTTTTTTGGATCATAACGGCCATGGCTTAACTTTTTCACAGTAAAGGTAAAAAGGGCAGCGTAACCCTGTGTGAACTTTGCAAAAAAAATGTTTACGAAATTACGTAACCACTTAGTGGTGGATAGAGTACACTATTTAATTCCAATAAAATACTACGCACGTACAAAATGATTTTCTTCTAATTAATACCACTTTAGAAAAAACGGTGTCTTTTTTTCCTTTTCAATTCACTCGTTGTTTAAAAAAAAAATGGGAAACTTAAGTGAAAATGGCTATTACTCATCCCCTTATTTTTTCCCCTTTATTCACATAAAATTTCACCTTAAATTCTTATATAAAGCAATTGGATAAAAAACAGTATTCACCAAAATCTTGCCTAAGATATGGAACATCTTTAGAAAAATTAATAAAAAGTGCTGTATGTGTTTTACTTCTTTGACAATCAGCTCATACCAACGACTAGTAATTTTATTGAACGTCTCAATTATTAAACATTATATGACTGAAGAGTCAAAACTAAAGTGGAATATTAACATTTTTAATTAAATGTGGAAAGAATATTTTAACGGGTCGTCTTAGCTGGGCGAATCTAGGCGAGGCGATCCGGCGCAGCTTTGAAAGCGGCAGAGTTTTAAAATATCAAACGGTCCTCGCCCATGCAAGTGTCATATGTAAGCGAAGCGATCCGGTCAGGACGGCATATGTCGCAAGTCGCCTCAAGTGCGCACTAATGGCGCACGCGAATCGCTTGAAAATATTAAACGGTCCAAGCTCACCAGAGCGTTAATTGCGTCTGGCCGAGCGATGGCACATAAGACCTTTGATCAACTACGTTTTAAATTGACTGGATTCGCCTAAATTCTCTTGCCGGTTCGCGTCGCTTACCTAAGACACGGGGTTAATGTTCATTGCAATTGAGAATCGAGTGTATTTTCAATACTTCTTATCTTTTCATTTTCTTAGTAATAGTAATGGCTTACATTTACATTTTTCGTTACAATGAAATAATTTTCTATAAATTGGTCGTCAAATTCACCTTAAAACATCTTATTGATATGATCTGTATAGAATTTTAATATTGTGATAGTATGTAGATGAAATCCAAATAAATAATATAAATTTCTAGTCATTTTAATAGTTTTATCAGATAAATTTAAGCCTCTTTACAAAATTTTAATAATCCAAATATTTCTTATTTTATTTATAAGCTTGAAAACTAAATTTATGGCTTTAAGAATAAAGTTTCTTTGCTAATATTTCCGATAATTTTCCGCTTATCCTTAGTGTACTCTGCTTTATGGCGAAATGGATTTAATAATAGAAAACGTTTCCAGAACCATTATTTGATTAATTTCTTTGGATGGCAAATTCCTAAAATTCTCACAAAGCTAAAATAAACTATTGATACCATCAAATTATTCTACATCAGTATCAAAATGAATATGAGCGTTGTTTTTTCTATATATTCCAATAAGTTACATTATAGTGTGCTTTTCGTTAATCCTATTATTATCCGAACTTTAAAAGAGAGTTTATATTTGTATACACTTAAAAAATACGTTGACTAGACAAACGTATATGTTCAAGATAAATGCGTACTTAATACTTATCCAAAGCACAGATATGCAAAGTGACAAATATGCTCAGTGAAGATTACGTAAAATATATTCAGTAATAATACTATTTTTTTCGCTAATATTAATTGTTATGAATTATATTGTGCGCAATTGTGACTGACAGTATTTTTCCGTCTCCACAATAATTGTTGCCGTGCTAAGCGGTCCCAATCATGATATTATCAAATTGAGTCTTTTAAAGTGTTAAATGACAGTTTTTGGTTTGATGTCGAATTTTACATATTCCATCGTGCATTATCAACGCATCAGTCGATTGTGCTTGCAATGAGCGATACGAATCCTGATCCTTTTAAATCTAATGTTGAACAATTACACAAATTTAGCAGTATCGATAAGATTTTATATGCGGGGGAAAAAATGGGAATTTATTTTTTTAAATAATACTGTGTGATAAAAAATGTAAAATTATGAAATGTAAAATTTACAGCATTTTATAATCAATTTTTGAATAAAAAATGAGAGATTGAATTGTTATCCATTAAAAATACGTAAAACCATTTTCATCTTTTTTATATATAACGTATACCACAAAACAGGTCTTAATGTCAATAAAAATTATAAATAATAATGTATTTTTTTATTATATAATTTTCCCAATGATTATTGAAATTATCAAATGTCATTTCTTGTAAGATCACCAATCAGTTTGAGGTGCAATCAAAAAAAAAATAAGTTGATAAAATATCAAAGTATTTGACAAGATTTAACATAATATTTTTTATGTTCTAGGTATATAATTTTGGGTCGGTACCATGGCTAACCGACCGAACCTTAAGCACGGTTTTTCTTCGAACACTTTGCGAAAGCTCTCGCCAAAGCACGCTTCTTGAGACATGTACCTGTGCCTGGACTTGAAGAGGTTTTTGCTGACAGAAGTGAGTGTAATATCAACAGCTCCAGATACTTCCGGCTTAATTTTATGTGTGTGAATGTGCTGTCACGCAGCTTTCCACCCCAATGAGGCACTTTGAAATAATGATACAATATTACATAACTAAATTATAAAACATCAACCAAATACTTGAATAAAATTTGTTTTCATTATAATACTCACAGAATCTAATAAATTTCAGTACATTAACATAAAAATTAAAACCCTAGTGCAGTCATTTAGTCAAATAGATACAACCCATAATATATTATTTGAAGTATCGTTGAACGGCATGAATAGAGACACTTTTACCCTTCACCACTATGTATCTTCATATCTGCACAACATAATTCAAATATAAATTACTTGAAACGTGTTTTTATGGTCCTACTACACATTCATGACAATATTTTTCAAATGTTCAATACAGTTATTAAGACACAATCAATTTTGTTCGATGTCTATATTCGCATTGAATCAGGGTGAATAGAGACTTAGCAGGTGAAGAGAAACAAAACAACAGATGTTATGATTGGAATATATGAACCTCTATTCTATATGAGTCTCTATTCACTCCGTTTTACGGTATTTATTATACTAAAAAAGGGATGATTGATTTTATTTTTCGTCTTGTTATTCGAGAGATACTATTATAGTCACTGTAAAGAATTATAAATTAACAGTAAAAAATACTTTGGATACTTAGTAATGTTGTGCTAAAGTTCAATCCATGTTATTGTCTCTATTCACGCCTTTTTACGGTATTCGACTAAAGCTTTTTGATAACCCATTTTTAATATCTAATTGAAATTGATTTTTATTGAATTGGTTGGACTAATAATTGTTATTTAAATTATGTTACGATGCTTAAATCGGTTACACGGTCAAAGTAAAATATCTTCGATCAGAGGTTTTCCTTAATTCAATTTTCAAGATTAGTTTGGATTTTTTCATTCCTTTACTCTGATAGCTTATCCGAACCTAGAAACGGGCCGTTGATTTAGCAATTAAATACCACTAGATATTTATTGATTGAGTAGGCATTTACTTGGTAGAACTCCATTATAATACGGAAAGAAAAATAACAATGTATTTTAATTCTACATAAATTATTTTTAAATATTTGTTGATAGCTATTTCGGCTTACGCCTTCGTCAGAACTATACTATACTACTTTTTCTTTCCGTACCACTAGATATATTCCATATTTATATCTTCACTCTTTCTGATAATGGGGTTTAACGGCTGGGTTTAACGGCTGGCGTAGGATGACATATACTTTACATAGATAGATTGATATATTTAGTAAAAATATAAAATTTTAAATCTTTTTCTCACGAAAATATTCCAAATTCAGAAAGACATATTCAAAGCAAAATAATTTTACCGTGAAATCTCCTCGGCATATTTTTCAGGATGACTATACACGTATATTTGAAAGCGAATTTGGCTTTTGTAGTCAAGTTACCTGGCGTAGGAACAGCGTAGAACGTTTTTGACATAACTCATAGCGGAGTTTGACAAAGTCGTTAAGTTTGACTTTTCGCAGCCATTTTTGTTACCTCCTGTTTCCATCAAACGGCAGAGCGAGGATTCGAATTAAAATTGTTCCAACTTTAAACCAGTTATAACTATACTTACAAAACGAAAGATGTGCTCTCTAATACAAAAACAAATACATTATTTAGTACGCTATTATTATTTTATGGTAGACTTAAACTACATTCAAATATTTAGGCGGTACAGCCAGCATACCCGCCGCCGAAAACGAGAAGTAATGCGACCCAAAAAAACATTAATATTTTGTTATATCTTCTATAACATTTTAATTTAATATTACTACACAAATTAACCCCAAATTTACATATATGAACTATTATACACCAAACTATTTAAAGATCAACATTTTCCTTTACTTGTAACGTCATGGGGAGAACAAATAAACCACATGCACACTGCACACGCCATAAATTATTTATAATTTATATATATATAACAGTTGATGCTTAGACACTCCAGAATAAGGGCTTAAACGGTTGATACACTTAAAACTTACTGCGCCAATACTGCCGTATAAAAGAAACGGACAGAAAAACAGCCAAAGGTGGAGGATAGCTAGTAGCTCGTAACACATTGGCTACGGGAGCATGGAGTCGTTTCTCAGTGTGTTTGGATTTCTTCCATAGTCAATGTGTTAAAATACAACAACAACAAAAAAAGACGTAATAATACCGTCGAAAACGTAATGCCAAAATAGCTAATAACTGAATTTCATTATTCTTAAGGAATTAAATACGTAAGTATGTTAATAACCTTTGTCTTTGTCTGAAAATGCTTCTTAAAGAGGCGAAAGACATGTCACTATTTGATTCCACGATCTATGATAATATTATCATTTTAATTTTATAGTTAAAACTTGTATGCTTGAAACAATACCTCTATAAAAACTCTGGCTCACAATTTTTCACGCTGCAACTTTGTATAAATTGTATACCGTTGAGCTGCCTTCATAAAAATCTTCTTACGACAAATCTTCGCTACCATAAAACTTCGGCAAATCAAGGAACAAGGACTACACTTATATTAATTCCCTTTCCCTGTTTTTAGGAAGGAAATAATAATAATTATTATTATTTCTGACATTTATAATTTATATCGCTTTGTCCGGAAATTGGTGTTTATTTAAATATTAAATCTTTCGGATTAAACCAACATGGCGTCACATTTTGACATTTAAAATTGAATATTTACATTTTATCTTAAAGCTTTGTATTCAATATCAATAAAACACCGCATTTTTTTCCAAAATTTTAGACCTATGTTTATAGTAAAATATTGAAAACAATATCTTTCAACAAAGTCTAAACACATCGAAAAGGTAAATTCGTGTAATCCTTTTTGAATTATATACAATTGGCCTTAATTATATATATTACTAGTTATAATTATATGCTACCTGGCGTCACTCGGACTAAGCGACCAATAATTATTTAATTTTATATCATTCGACATAATTATATCACAAAATCTAACATCCAAAATAGAGTTAAAATAAAATCACAAACTTTATTTAATTTGATCACAGCCCCATTCTCGCCCATTAAAATGTTCAAATTCAAGGAAAAAATCTAATTTTCTGTCAAAGAAATGTCAAATAATACCTTCACGTAAATAATAAACATTATTATATTAATAAAAGCCGGGAAAAGTTCAGTAGTAGACTAATTTATTACATTTTGACTAAATGTCTTCGCCGATAAAAATTCAAACATATTTTTTTTCATATTCGTTTTTATGGCAACTTAATTACCAACAATGCAAAAGGGAATTACAGACCCACAGACATACATACGCCGTTTCGGTTTTATATATAAGATACATTATTGTCTTAGTTAGATTACCACGAGTCCATTTTCATATGAATTATAAATACGCCTTTTTTGTAACCATTTTCCGCCGGTCTTTAAAAACAATAGCTTTAATTAAAAATCAATCAAATTCATGGCCAAACGAGGTATTCCTTAAGGAAAGCGCAAAAAATAAAAGATTTTTTTGATGGATTATTATCAACTTCTTCAAATGAGCTTCCATTCGTTTTTAGTATAAATAAATAGGAGCGTATACTAAAACCGATAGGATCTCTCGGCCACTAAAATAAATTGGACGTCATAAGGGTTAAAGGAAGTACTCATACGTGATTACTCTGTTACTGTTCTAACTAAAACTATATTTAACTGTCAGATATCAACAATCTATTGATTGTTTGATTAACTTTCCTTTGATTGTTAATTAAATTACCGTCTTTCATGCAAATTATAGTTTGAATTTAGAATTATATTATCACTTTTTATATGCCAACAATTTCAATATATAAAACATTTTTTTTTGTACTGATTTCACATATAATTGTATAAAGGTCAGGACAGTTTTTGCTCATCGCGATGATTTTCAACTTTGATTTGCGAAACCGGTCCTGGTCGTCAAAAATATATTTATAAGATATTCTCTTTTTAAAGTACTTGCTTTTATATAGTGTCATACACGATAAAACAATGAATTGATGGCAAAAAAAATAACACTAATATTCATAGCATACTCATTATTTTATGATACAGAACATTTTTCAGTAGATTACCCACTGCAGTGAATTTACACGATTTTTTCTAATATACATTTTCAATTTTTAAAAAGCTTATATGTATATGACTATACTACTATACGACTGCTATTTATGACTATGTTGATTTTATCAGTAAAAATATAATACTCTATTTAATAATGACGAAAAAATTGTAAATGATATTGATAAAAAAAATAATGCAATGTAGCTTTTTGGTATTCGAAAAGTACTCCAGACGGCCATGAAAACATGGTGAATAAATTAGCATAGCATTTTTTTCTAGAGTTTGACAATATGTCAAACACACCCCGTGCTTCTTTCGAAAGAATGTGTTACTTTTTTACCGTCGGCTGATACCTCACGCCAATCCTTGTTAAGGTGGATATAGATATTCATTGGGTGTAGATAACTTTTCCTTTTCTCAGTATTATCAAAATATTTTTAGAAAACTTATACTACTTGCTAGATCTCATCCAATTATAAATTCCGTATGTGTGCATCACCAGTCTGGTCCGTGGTGCAGTGGTCAACGTCGTCGGCTTGCGTGCCGGACTGCCCGGGTTTTTTTCCGGGTACGAGCGGATTTTTTCAGTCAATAAATCTGTCCAAAGGCATGGGTGTTTGTACTGTTAAAAATCCAAGCCCATCTTTTCTATCCCAAAGAGCGACGCATAGCGAGAGCGATTCGTTAACTACTAGTTCTGTCCGAGTCCTCTTATCCTTTTGATCCCCTACTCTCTTCGAAAAAAGAGAGATTGAGCAGCTGATCAGTTCTCGTAGAAAAATATATGTTTAGATTAACTCCGTTATGAGTCTGTATGCTCCAAGTTGGGAGCGGACATGGTTAAAAAAAAAGGTATTACCATAAAGAAGTCCTGAAACTCACCGGACATTGTACGGTCAAGTATATTTTATCTTGACTCCTTACATTCGAAGCTCATGACCTTCACACGGTGATTCTGAACTCCACGCTAGTTTACTTGCTTCTTCCAAAGTAGCTCTATCAAAGTAATACTTCTTATGTATGATCTTCAACAGCTTTTCATAACGACGATATTCATCTGGTTTTTATTGTTGCACTTGCGCAAAGGTTATAGACATAGTACAATTAACTTTCAGTAGGTGGCGCGTGTGTCGTACTATAGACAATTGGCAAAAGACAGACAACAAACTATATATGTCATCGATACCGATCAATGTAAGTGAAATTAAATCGAAATTATTAATTTAAAAGATTGTGCATCCGAAATCACTTCAATAAACACAAACACTTTCTTTCTTTGAGCGGCATTGCATCGCTTGGCGGGTACCAGCTAGTATATTAAAACATATCTTATAACGGAAGAAAATAGGAAACTCTATAGTAGCACAGTCATATAATTAATTATCATTTCAGTATTGCATTATTAACAGAACGATAAATTATTACCTATATTATTTATATTGTTTTGTATGTTTTTAAAAATTTCACTACTGTGAAAAGTGCGTCTGCTAGAATACTTAAAATAAGTCAAACTTCTACTTAAAGATTGATAGATTACATTATAAATAATTATATGTATTTAAAAAATAATAAAGATACAATAATTGTAATATGTATATATAAATAATAAGTAAATAATTCTTGGCCGTTATAGGGTTTCCAGCCCCGGGAAAAAATTTTGATCCCGGGATTTCGGGATTGCAATAAGTCGATACCGGAATCCCGGAAGTCCCGGAATTTTGAATATTTTTTAATGTGTCGATAATTTTAAAATTTTTTATATATCAACCATGTTAATGATCATTAAAAATAGTTAGGAATAATTGATATCACTATATTTTTATGAATACTATATTTCGGTTGTTTATCCATTACTGAAGAGCGAAAATAATCGATTGAAATATAATGTACGTGAATATCGGTCTCGTTAGAGTGTGATCTGATAAATAATTGAAATAAAAATATGTGGTTATGCAACAAAAAATATCACATTGTTAAAATTAATGGAAATAAATAACGCTTTTATTGATGATAAAACAATTCCGAAAATTGCAGGACTATGTTTTCTAATCCCGGTATTTATCAGGCATTAAAGATCCTCGAGATTCCGGAATTGGAAACCCTACTTCTGTCCCAGTTTAGACCTTCAATATTATGGTGATCTATTGTTTTCATGATTATAAAAATAAGTATAGAAATTTATAGCCTCTCCTGAGATCAATGGCGCATGTACAAATTTTGAGTTTTTTTTCAGTAACCATGACTAAGTACAAAAGCATACTAAAAAATATTAATTTTTCAAATGAAGTAGTGACACAATTGTGAAACATTGATCTGCCAATAAAGGGACAGACTCGTCATTGTTCAATTCAAGCATTTTGAAAGGCACGTTGAAAAAACAATTAATAAAATTCAGTCGCTGTGCGAAAATGCGCTTTGTTTCTTTTCTTTTATCATTCATTGGTCATTCTTTTCAACAAAATAGAAATTTAAACGGACAGTATAATGTATATTTAATAGGGTTTACCTATTTTCATTGCCAGTCTTGAAAAATGGTGTGATAGGTCAATAATTGTTGAAATACTAAACCTAACCCAACTCGAATCAACCTAACCTAACCTAACACGATATTCATTGTTAAATTTATTAACGATTGAAGGATTAAGAAGAATTTAAGCGTAAAGAAACATCCAAACACACGTTATCTATACGTTATAGGCAAAGAGTCAGTTTCTCCAATATATCGAACAGTAAGACTCATATTTCACTATTCCAGGATATGAATTCAATCCTTTACAATTTGAAACTTCAGGAATGTGTTTATGGTGTCTTATCTTGAATATTTTTTTATACTTCTTACTTTGTTTTCAGGTGTTTTTAATTCAAATAATATGAATACATTAATCCCCTTTGACAACGTCAATCAATATAGTGTGCTATTAAAGTAAAATCATATTTCCATAAAATTCTATTGCATGAGTAGAAAAGAGAGTAATTGAATTTTATGGAAAAACGCGATAATATATAATATTATATCTCTGTAGAAAATATAAACGAAATTTTTTTTAAGTACCAATATCAACAGAAATGATCTGAAGATAAATATTACAAAAGAAAAATCTGCTACTTATCACGGCATTGCAAAAGATGAACTCCAGAAGATACATCCTTTCAATATTTTTTATCGGATTTCTGGTACAAAGAACTTCATCTGAAATCTGTTCAGTTCAATATGGCGCTATATTTATGGAAATACCACCTAACTACCCAGCAAACACTCATGGTTCCATTAGAGAAAAATCTTCAATGATATCTTTTAAATGATTTTGTAGACTGGTTCTGAGTTTTTAAGCGCCTCTGAGTTTACTGAGGAATTCATTTTAATACCATTCCAGTAACCAGCTATTATCTTAATAGTGACGTCTTAAAATAATTTTTGACTATATTTTATCATTATTCAATCATTTCCAATTAAGCTTTTTATTTTTGAACGATTTAGAACGTTTAATTAAATAATAGCGTAAAGCTTACATCTGATTTTCTTTTATTTATTTTGAATTCAACAAAAGAATTGCACTTAAATATATTTTTCAATTAAGTTTTCAAAATAAAAAATGCAATTTTAGTTGAATTGAGATATAGTTATTTAGTAGTAAAATAATTCCGATTTTTAAAGCTACCACTGTAATCTTAAGTTTTCCTTAACCATTAAAGATGTTATATATATATGGAACTGTATTAAAACATTTTTGTTAAGTCAGTGTTTATCGTCGTGTTTAAAGAAATGGTGTATATCAATCAGTGAAAAATTTGCCATGGTGATACGAGGTATTTCTTCGATAGTGGTAACATAAAACAGATGTGGAGTGGAACAGACCTCGTTGATAGCGCGGCAATTTCGAAGATAATGCAAAAAAAAAGTTTTTGACAGGGGCGGAATTGGAAAATTCTATTTGATCTTCCATCCGTTTAGAGCTTTTAAGGATTTTCCACCCCCTCAACCTTTTCATTTGCGTCCATTGAAGACGAAACAAAATGGCGGTAGGTGGCAATGAGAATATAGCGCTAACGGCCGGTAGCACTGAAGTCGGATAGGTGTGGGGCACTCAACATTTTTATCACGTCATTAATAATTTAATTAGGTGATTTAAAAATTCAAATGAACTCACATTGAATGAGGTATGCTTGAAAATCTTGTAATTGAATAATAAGTACTTTAGTACGTTAAAATATTTCCTTCCTTTCACATTCTATAATATTAATAAAGATTGTTTAATTCAGAAAATCGAATTCTTTTTTGACTGGTTTATGTCAAATATTTTTGGAAATTATTTTTCCCACGCCTTAATAGTACTGATCAATTTGAAAGGAGGTTATGAAACATATATTATACAAAATGGGTGGTGGTCAAATAACCATATATTTTTTATCAATATTTACAATATCTTACATGGTGTTGGAAAGACCAGTTTCAGCAATCGCAAGTATTTTCAACTAAAAGAAAAATACATACCTACGCCCTTAATGAAATATCCAATCTAGTAGACATTTAGACATTAGACAACTTTGGTCTAAATTCTTTGTGTTATGGAGATAAAGATATTCTGCGTACATATGGTACGACCTAAACCACATGATCGATAAAATACTGACGATTCTTTCATTCAATAGTGGGTCCAAAAATGCCTTCGAAAATATGTTTCATATAGCAACATCTTATTTCTATCAGGGTTACTCTATAATAAATATATTTTCCTGAATAATTTAAAAAATAATTTTGGTTAGTAATTATAACGGTCATCCTTACTTTAACTCTGATTAAAAAGCTTTAATAAATAAGTTTTATTAGTTTTTTATACGAAATTATGTTACCATTTGAATAGTATATAGACCTTCTAACATATGCATCGTGATTAACTAGCATAATGTAGGAAGTTTAGTATAATATAAATAAGTCCCTGTGGTCTAATGGCAAGAGCTTTGCTCTACCGATCAGACGAGCCCGAGTTCAAGTATCGGTAAGGTCAGATTTTTTCAATTGAAAAAGATATCTTGGACATGGATTGGATGTCATTTATCGTTGAGTTTCACAAAAATTTTTCATCGAGTTTATATCGTATGACTTTCATAATTCAAAATATTTAGCGCATTGACATTGGCTGTAATGCCAATTTTTTTGTTTTTTTTAAATCCAACAAAATGTTATACTATTCTGCCATTGTAAAAATAGCGATTGGGAAACTGAATATTCTGACAAATTAACTGAAACTCAAAACATCTTGAATTGAATCTTTGTGGCTTCAAATAAACATGATTATTAAGAGAAGCATTAAATGTTTTACTAAAAGCAAAAACATATGCTTAAAATTACAGTTTTATAGTTTAGATTTGTACACAATATCAAACACAACATTAAACTATTCTCTGTCACCAAAAGGCTACAAACAATTCTCGATTACCGAATGATTACTTTCAAAGATTTGATTCCCTCGGTTATAATTTCAATATGCTTAATAAAGTTGCAGGCTCTTTAGGGTATGTTCGAGAAGCAGAGGTCGACCGGCATCATTACAGTATTTCTCACGATTGCTTAGCACTCCTGAATGGCGTCGAGGCGCTTGAAAACGACGCGTTTCGTTTTGACATCGACGCCGTTAATTAAAAGTTTTTCTTTTTAATCTTTTGAAATCATCCTCGGCTCGGGAACAAGTGAATGTTTTTGAATTTATATGAGATATTTCACTCAGAGTGTGACTCGGTAATCTCCACCTGCTTTGTCTTATAATAACTTCGCGGTAAGAGCTACGTGTTTATAATGTCTACGGCGTAGAGCTTCGCCATGCTTTCAAATCAACAGGGAAATCTTTAGAATTTCAATTTCGAATAAGCAGAAATTTTAATAGCGCAAGCTTAATTACAAAAAATGTATATTTTGAAGTATTCAATCATTTGTTAAGACATACATTTTTAATGAAAATAGTGGTAAATTATGGATATATGGTCACGGGACTGAATTTTTGTTAAGATTTATGAAAAATGAGCACATTAAATGAAATGAATGTAATGCTTACGATTTTTTTTGAAATGTTCCTTTTTTAATTTTAAATTTATTATAATAGAAGATCCTAAAGAATACTTCGCAGTATGTATGAAATCGAGTTGTTTTAATTTACAGGAGCAAAAATGCAACCATAAACTACACAAATAATAATTTTATACAGATAGAGACAGTGACATAAGTTTATTATTTGTTTAAAGTAAATGAATAATTTTATTATAGGCTAATATTAAAAAACAAATTCTTCTTTCAGAACTCATACAATAATCAGTAATATTCTTCAGATTTAATCATTTTGATTCCACATTTTATAATAATCCACAAGAACTCAAAGAGTAAACTCAAAACATAAAATTATAAGCCAGTATGTATAAATTTTTTGAGCTTAGTTCGAGAGGGTTGGGATTCTGTCCCGTGACCATATATCCATAATTTACCAAAATAATAACACATTTTTAGTACTTTATCCCAGAGTTGTGGAGTCGGAGTCGGAGTCGTCGAGCGCTTAGGTCGGAGTCGGAAATTTTGAAAAGATTGAACTTTTTATTTTTACATTTAATATGTCAAATTTGGCTATTGGTAGGATTGGTTGGTTGATATATAATTGAACACACATAAATATGATAGGTAGAAAAAAAACGAAACTTTTGTTACTAAGAGTCGGAGTCGTGTTTTTAGTAAATGTTGGAGTCAGAGTCAATGCTGATTCAATGCTCGCTATGAGCGAAACCGGTCCTAATCCAATAAATTGTATGTGGAATAAGTACTAAAAATGTTTTATTATTTTTATTATAATGCCATTCCACCAGTTTTGACAGTACAAGTATTGACAGTGAACACCTTAAAATTGTCTCTCTCTCTGTGGATGATAACAATTTTTTCAATTTTATGAAAGTTTTCGTTAAATTTCCGGGTTGAAATTTGAGATCGATACTCTAAAAATTTAGCCAAAGATAAATATTGAATCATTTTTTTAATCTCCTATGAGCCTAATCGCCATGGCGAATAAATGCATAAGTAAAACTGTATATCTTCTTATTATATAGTAATTATATTTTTAGTACTTATACCACATAAAATTTATTGGATCAGCACCGGTTTCGCTCATAACGAACATTGCTCTGAGCATTGCTGTGAGCATCGATTATGATAATTCTCGCCATGAGCGAAACCGGTCCTGATCCAATAAATTTATGTGGAATAAGTACTAAAAATGTGATTATTATTATTATAATGCCATTCCACCATACATATATTGACAGTAAACACCTTAAAAGTAGTAATTATATATATAGCATTAAATGAGTTTAATAAGTATGTTTTCAGTTGAGATGACATTTGAAAACTATTCATATTGATTTTTCCAAACGTTATAAAAAGTCTTTCTAGTACTAAATAAATAACTATATATTTGATATCCGATACATTAATACCATTTTACTGTCAACGTTTTTCATTACCACAATGCATACAAATTAAATTTTAGTACCTATTTATACGAAATGAATAAACACTAACGATTAAAATTCACGAAACTAATATTTAAAAAAAACATTTAGATAATCGCTATTCCTGGGATCCGTTACCGGAATTTAATACGTACGTAAAAACATCAAAAAGTCATACAAAAATTTCATTCTTGCGATTAACATCCCTGATTGACTGATTTATTGGTATTGTCTAAAAAATCCCTCTCAAACCGATGTGTTCCCTAAAATTTTACGGTGATCAGCTTGCCTTTACCACTAATCCTGTCATAGTTCTACCCTTTGTATCCATACTCCCTTCGAGTAAAAATAGAGTTTGAGCAACTAAACATCAAACAGTTCTGCTGATTCGATAAACTGCATTTAGACTTCATATGCTCTACATTGGGAGCACACATGGTTATAAAAATCTACATTGATTGAAAAAAGCTTCTAAGTATAATAATGTTTTTTTGTAGCAATATCTGTTATTAATGTTCACTTATTTCAATTGTTAATCGTTTTTTTCTCAAATAACTGCATCAAATTACGATGTGATGTAGCTCAAGAGAATACGACGAATACAAATCATTATTATGTTATCAGATATGTTTTTATTTAATAAAATACGAAACCTTAATAAGAATCTGAATATGGTGAATTATGAAACGATAAATATAGCACGCAATACGCCTTAAACTAAATGTGCTACATTATAAAAAAAAACAGTTCACCAAAGATCAAATTCCGTTGTATGTATATTATAAACTTCGTCGAATAGCTTGAAGCACTGTAACTGCTATAACGTTATTATAACTACACCATATCGATCACATTTGAACAATGAATTTTCATAAAATATTCACAGTCTCGGAAATAGTTAAAATTTTACGCAGTCTACGAAATTGGGTCGCGGTTAAAATCCCGGCAACTAAACCGGGAATTTTGCAGTAATAAGATTCCACGGCGCACGCCCAGGTAAGAAAATAGTATGGCAGAATAAAGCCAAGTAGGAAAGCTGCGGGGTGGGTATACATTTACATTTTATTATACCGAATTCAGCGAAGAAAAAAATGTAGAGCCTGGGTACGTGGCAAAATTCACAAACGAGTTTATTTTCTTCTCTATTTATTATCTGAGACTCGTACGTTTTTAATATTCGGAAATGGATTGAATGATTATATTTTATAACTCAGTTTTCGATTCGTATATACGCTTTCCTGATTATAAAAATACATTCACATTTATCTTTTCCTTGAATTATTGTGGATAGGTACAAATTTATCTCAATATCATGAATTCGTCTACCTAACATGTATGTATCTCAAGTTACGAAGAATAATTAAGTATACTTATATTTTATAACTCTTAAGCACTTAAGCAAACTTTGCGATAGTAAGTATGAAGATGCCTGAAAGAGGCGAAACACGTGTCACAGTTAGTTACACAATACGTGGAATAATCAAAGTTATTTTAAATTTTATATTAAAATGAACTTCCACAAAGTTACCGCCGAAACCATCGAAAATATACTTATATTTTGTTTACATGGTTAATACGTTCCACAAAAAAACCGTGTAAAAAATTGAAATGTTAAAGATTGGTTTCCTGAATATGTTTATAAAAGCGTGTTAAAAGAGTTATAAAGAAGTCTCATTGTGTAAATTAAACAAAAAATACGTAATATGTATTTTAATGAAGGGTTGATTCATGAGGGCTTGGACAAAAATCGCTGATAGTCGGTGGTTGCACCGAATAGATTATTGTGATTTTATTTTATTATATCGGTATTTAGTGATATATTTGTTATTCTCGATGAAGAAAAACCTTGGTAGTTGCTGCTGTTACTAGTGAGGTTTTTTTGGTGGATTTATATGTCTCGCAGATATATGGGGAGTACTTGAAGCTCACGCTATAACTTCCAAATTAAATCCACCACCAGATGACTGATGCAAAGGCTTTTGACATTGAGATAAGCTCCATTAAGAGATTGTATGCTCCAAGTTTAGGGCGTATTACAAGTTTGCGATGTAGCTTGCAAATGAAATACGCTACCTGATGATTGATACAAAAAAGATTTTGATATTTAGGTACCCTGACTTAAGAGACCAAAACTCTACATTGAAGGTAAACAATGAACAAATATATTCGCTAAATATCCATATTTAAAAATAATGTTTTTATTGAGAAAACAACTGTAAAGTACTTTCAACTACGTGGAAAATTAAATAATTTGCTTAATATTTTCAATATTCAACAATTAGTTTAAGAAAGTTAGCTGAATGTTGTTTATAATTTAATTATTCTCTGAATATTCGAGATAAAATTTGTCACAGAATTCCTTGTCAAACAGATGTTGTAAACGTCGCAACACCGCAATAAACATCGTGACTCGAATTCATACGTTTAATTGAAAACCGAAATCCCGATGTCAAAATCAAAGGTCAGCTATTGAAATTGGGGTTTTATAAAACGGTAAACATTCCGCCTGTATCTTTATGGCAGCTGATTTGAATTCGGAACCAAATTGAGCATTCCCTATTTAAATTTGGCCAAAAGTAAAGAAAGAGCCCGCCCATATTTAACTCCGGCATAAAAAGGTCAACTACGGACGTTTGGTAAACGACTCGGAAGAAATTGCTTGAGCGTTTCGTAAACATTTAAATGTTTCGTAATTTATTTTACCGCCCAAATCCCCGAACGAGTACACGAGGAGAAGTCCACTCAACTGCCTATCCCACCGCAGATTTATTCTATGACTTTTATTACAGTGGTATTAGCGGATTGTGTTTTTATTAATTAAACTTAACTCTTACTTGTTGACATAAAAAAACAAATAAAATAAATCACGTGTATTTATATTTACACAGTGAGATGCTTGTTGCTAAAGAATTTATAATCCACCAAAGTAAAATTATAAAGTCTATTTATGAATATGTATATAGCAGTAAGAGAGAAACATTTTACGATCAGTAACACTCTACAGAGTCTACTGAATTTCTGATTTACATCACATGGATTCTTAATAAAGCATAAATACAGATTTTTTTACGAAAACTAGTCGTGAGTCAGTGACTATTAAAAGATGGATAAGTAGTCGCTGCTTCCTGGCTTAAGAATCGAAAAAAGAGGAACGGGCTTGAAATAATACATATATAAATGCTCATTTGTTATGAGCTAGTCTATGGTTCCAGAGAAAATTAATTTCATGAATGTTTCGATTATGGGATTTGGATTTCTCAAAAATGGAGGACAAAAACTCAAAGCCTGAAACCGCTCGACACTTAAAAGCGTGTAATATTAATATTTCTATTCAGATATTCTTTTCATCGTGTTTCTCATTTACTTTCAAAGACATATTTTTATGCTTATTTATTTACGTTTAAAAAAATACACAAGATAATTTATTGCAGGAAAAAAATACTCCAAAGAAGTATTCAACATATTACGTCATCAATCATCATACATATTTGATCAATGATACAACAAAATGGATCGATAAAAAGTACGAAAAGACATCTCTGTTTCTATGTTATCGTAATTTTCTTTGAAAAGCGTGTAAGTATCTAATTATTCTGGTTTTTATGAGCACGCTAACACCAACGCGGCCATCACTATACAATCAATATTTTAATCCACTCTGCGTATCCTTAATATAGAGACATAAGGAAACAGACGCCCAATTCTTTAACACAGTATGCCAACACCGAAAAAAAATCATAAACCGTGTAATGATAATGTAAGCGACTTATGCAAACCCTCCATCTCTCGATATTAGGTCGAAAGTCTCCCATAAAATTATATTATCCATAGAAAATGGAGCCTTGCTTAACCAAATAACCTCTTAACAAATTCCTCAATTAGTTGATGAGGCAGCATATTTTTTAAATTATATCTTTTAAAACAGACAAAAATTATACTTTATTTAATATTTTCAATTAGATAATTCTACGTGATATAACTATAATATAAACAGCGTGTCCGAAAAAAAATGCACACTTTTTCAAATTAAATATTTTTTTATTTCAAAGAATTTTCAGTTTTCTTTATTTGTCAACGCATGCTTTCATGCATCGATTTGCATATACATTGAAAAAGGGCATGCATTTATCATTATTTACTGTTTTAGATCTTGAAAATAGTCACGCTGCGTAATTTAACATGTACATGCAGGGCCGGCCCGTGGATGTTCGCGCCTGTGTGCGAGGCGCCTTCGGCGCCTCAAAACCAAAAACTCAAGGAGCAAATAATTTTTATTTATTCAAATACAAACAACATGAAAAAAAAATAATAATAACAATAACTATTTTTTCCATTTGAAAATTCTGTAATTTTTTGGGCCAATCAGCTATGTTGTCAAAGTCACAACTGCTAATATTTTCTACATTGTTATTCAAAAAGTCAAAATCAAATAACTCAATATTTGAAATAACATCACTATTTTCGTGATTTTTTACAGTATTTGATTCAAAGTTGACTAAATTTTCACCATTTTCTGCTTCAGTTTCATCGGCCATTATAATTTGGCCATTAATATGATCATCGTGTGTAATCATTGTTTCAACAGCCCCAGGAGCAATATTTTTATTTTTTTCTTCTGTGATAAAACTACATAGAGTTTTATGACATTTATTTTGAATTTTTAACCTCCTTTCTCGGTTTTGTTTGTTCTGCCAGCCAGACAATTTTTTTATCCATATTGTTTTGCGGGTCTGTAAATTCAATAAAAAATATTGCAGGAAATGTACTACTGTATTTTCTACTATACTGCATGTGTAAAGGTACTTTTTACAACGACTTTAGGCGCGAATTTTTTTATATTTTCAGTATATTTTATCGAAAGCTTTTGGCGCCTTCGCGGGTCTATAGTCGTAAATTTATATGCAGTAATCCGCGCCTCTCCAGAAAGGCCTCCCAGTTTGAAAGTCATATGTTTAATTATAAAATAGGACAAAAATGGGATAAAAAATTACCCAAGTATTTGATGCTTTTTATAGTAAAATAATAAGAACAATGAGCTCTTGCGTGAGAAAAAATACTCCGCTCCAAAGTTCGCCAAACGTCAGCTCAGGGCAACCGCGTCGTCAAACGTCAAATTAAGTCTGCACTCCCGCGCCATTGACCGTGTACCAACGCATGCGCCGCGCCGCGTCATCCACGTCTCAACGCATTAGCGCAGCGAGTGTCAATTACATGCATAAATTTTTGGAGCGATCCACCAATTTGCGCCCTACTGAGAGCCAGCGCCTGTGTGCGCCGCACACCTCGCACACGCTTAGGGCCGGCCCTGTGTACATGTATTTTGAAATACATTAGTTCAAATTGTTTCTCGTGTTTCATAGATTATAATATCGATATTTAACTTATTTGCAGTTGATTGTCTCTCCAATGCCTACTGCTTTCAACGTCTTGCAATCCCAGTTTCAAAGAACATTTTTGGCATCATACTTATTATATTACAGGGTGTATTCCAAAGCATAACAACGTTTCACTTATTACAATTTTTGTCAAGAATATCTGATTGCAGTAAAATAAATAAATAAAAATATAATCAAGTTGCGGCTTAGGATATTATAAAAGTAAGACAGATATGTAAAATGAAGTTAATTATGAAGTGCCACCGGTCAAGGATTCAAAACTTTTTAACTTTATTTGTAACGACAAAATCATAACGTCTATTTTTTCTCATTGAATTGTCTCGTTGTTTATTGATATGGAGCTAAAAGCCTTATTTTGTGAGACTGAATTTAATTCAAATGGGTACTAGAATCCCAACTTAATATCGCCTTATGTCGGAAATTGATTCGGGAAACTGTCGCATGGCAATAATTCGCGTTACTCGCTACACCAGGGCTAAGAAAACAGATACAATTCACTCACTTGAAATATAATATATACAGTTCAAATTAAATTAAATGAATTTTACTAGAATAACTATTTTTTATCGTAAGGGCTTATATAATTTGAATGCCTTATTTAACAGTCAAGTATCGTGCCTCTTGAGAGTTTATTTTAGCATTTGCAAAAGAAGCTCGATGCCTTGATTTTTCTCGATAGGGTTAACCTTTCTTAATTAAACTTTATCGAAATTCTGTTAACGTTTTACTTCTCACCACTTTATATAATGGTGATATAAAACATTGTTTGCATGTGTAAGTTAATGTTTTCATCACACATAGTGGTCAAGTATATTGGTCACAGATATGAATCTAAGAACTGTTTGATGCTTTGTGAGCATAAATGTTCGTCTGAAAAATTTCTATAATAATACACATCTAGAAATTAAAAATGTGATTGCAATATGTGTTCAGATTATTTATGAATAACTAAACGGCTATATTGAGGATTTTACTTTTTTTGACCTTCTCTTAATCATCAGGATTGATTTGCGAAATTTAGAGATTTAGTACATGTATGTACTATTTTGGTCGTGCGATACATAGGATACTTAATATCACTCTTACAAAGTGGCTGAGCAAGTCACATTTTCTTTTTTTTCCATTCTATTTTTCTTCTCTTTAAGCACCTTAGTGCATGGTTAAAATATCAGTCCCGTGCAGCTCTGTCTCGGGCCAAGTAAGTGAAGAGTAAATTCGTTTCTTTTCTTGATCGTATAGCGTTATGGAAGGCAGCTGTGAAAAACGGCTGCACACAATTAACGGAAGGGTGGTAGGAGGTCGTGAATATTTAAAAAAAAAAATGAATTGACGAAATTTCATAGTCATATCACTCAATCTTATCACGCTTTATAATTCAAATATATTGATATAATTCCAAAATTATACGGTCTTTTTTTTAAGAATTCATTTAATGTCTCTAAGAATACGCTATCGCATAACATGTTATGCTTATTTCTCAAAGCTGATATACATAAGTCTTTTTTTATATTTGTCTTGCTCATATCGGCTCAGAGTAATTATTAAGTTCTTATAACGTGCACTTGAGCTGCGTATAAACTCCACAAAATATATTTGCGATCTTTGTAAATCTATATATAATCTCAAATGTTATTTGAACTTCTTTCAATAAGAAACACACATTTATTTTATCCTTATATGTGATCAAAAGGAAATAAAAAATAACCTTCATAAATAATTTGATAAGAAACATGCGTAGGTAAGAAAAAGAATATTATATTTTTACTAATGAGAAAACATATGTATATTTTAAAATTAATTTGTTGATAAGCTCATTGATTATGAGAGTAACAATACCGAGTCATTAAATAAAATTCAATCAAAACTCTTCTTTGTAGAAGAAGTCTTATTGTTATCACCAATTATTTTGAGCAGTGTTTTACACTCAAAACAAACACATCTTGATTGATTAATATCAAGGCACAATGTTAACTGTTTATCAGCCAAACTTTCGCTCTTGTCCATATCATCTGTCTCGTATAGTTATTAAAATGTAATTGTTTCTTTTATTTATGTTCTGCTATATTGCGGCTTTTTTTACTGTCACATTTATGGCTGTGGTTTTGACACTGCTTTTAATGCGAGTTTTTATTGAGAATATTCTTGAATCCGTAAACCTTGTGACAACCCTTGTAGCGGATCGAAATGGGAACTTAGGCGCGTGATTAAGGCAATACGTGCTCGGGAATATTATTAGAGAAATCGCTTTTGTCTGCGCAGCACGTGGTTGCTTATTTTCCAGAAAATCGTTCGGAAAAGCCAAAAAAGGCAGTAACAACGACCAAAGTAGATACTTTCTTTTCCAATGAGCATAACCAAAGCTGACCTTATATCGTGTTATACGCCGTTTACGTCGATAACATTGTTTAGAAATGAAGATTTTGATGTCCTCTATTATTCGACAAAACAATAAAGCTCCTCACTAAGCACCAACTTTTGTTACATTTTTTATAGACAGAAACATAATCTACTGAAATCCATTACATTTAAAGAATTGTACACTTTAAGTACCTATATTCGATAAATATACTGTTTAATTATTATTTCAATTGTTACATCCTATATGTTACATATATTTATCGTACAATCATATAGTATATTAATTTATCTTTATATGGTTTTATTAAACGCATTATGACACGCTTTTAATTTATTTTATTATAATATCGTGTTAGTTTTAATTGCTTTAACCACTTCAGTACCGTAAGATCACTGGTGGCCGCCGCGTACGGACGTCGTGAAATAAGTCACAAATATTACAAAATATATTAAAAAATCTTCCTGTAAGAGTTCTTATATTTTTTTTCGTTTTAGAGCTAGTTCCATCTTTACCCTGTCTCAAGAAAAGAATGTTTTTCAGTCAATCTTGTTGACAAAGTCGGCCGGTAGATGTGATCAATGCGACCAATTTGCTCGATACTGAAACGGTCAAAACTCGATTAAATAAGCGACTTATTTGAGCCGCAGCACACATTTATTTGATATAATTATCGTAGATAAAAAAAATCTGAAATTATTAATTATTTATGAATTTCATATATTTAAGTATTTATGAATCCTCAGTCTGATTTGGATTAACAATAGATGCTAGGAAAAACATATGTACAGTGATAAAGTGTAAGCTCATCCGTGATGATATTTCGTGGTAGGGAATTGAGATGCCGAAAAAATATATCAAAAGCATACCAGACGAATAAATCAATACCGGTATTTTGTTTTCTCATAAGAACAAACAAGAGTTTCTATAATACTTTGTTATTTACAGTATTTTTTTTAAGACTTCGAATGGCTCCACTGCAAAATGATAAATGAGATGATAATGATATATATAGACTTACGACTGTATTTAACTCAACGTGCAATATTACAGTGAGCACGGATAATTTGGCTCGCGTATAATAAAACTTTTATGTGGAAATAAAATACATTTTCATTAATTATTATAGTTTTCCTTGTAACATCATCTTTGTATTTTGTTCACTCACTTGAAATCAGATAACATTTTTCAATCATTCACGATTCTTTTCAAGCTCATTTTCAATCCGACGCTTTCAGCGAAAATGCCATACATTTTTTATACCGTTTTCCAATGAAAGCCTGTTGTTTACCTTTCTTCGGTCGTCCTTTCAATTGATATAAACTAACCTCATTCACCTTAAGCCACACAAACTTGCTAGAAGGTGCCGTGGGTGAACTTGTTTGCCTGTGGTTCCCAACTATTCATTTATTTATTCCAATGAAAAAGGTGGGACGATTTAAACGGTGTTTCAAAGCCCATTACGTCACACAAAAAATAAATTATTCCACAGAATACCAAACATATATAATTGTTATATTTATTCTATCTTTATTTCTAATTCTTAATTCTAAATATTCCGATAACCTTTCTTAAATATGATATAGACTTCAAAACAAATCATGGTATTATCAACAAACAAAAATAGTTCTAACCCTTACCATGTTTGCCAGGCCCTGCGTGTTTGTGCTTCAATTACTTCATTCAATACATATTTCGAAAATCTTAGTTATTTTCTTTTTATTAATTTTCTTACTTTCTTAAGATTATAGGCAATTACTTGTTTTAAACTGCAGTTAGACAATTTTGTCAAAAAATAAAACCCAAAAATACGATTATACAAATGATTCAACGAACTTTAGTTCGTTCCGATTCGTGGAACTTTTTTAACTCACCCTCGCTAATCTTCCCTTGTTTCAATCACCAAGAAAATAAGAAAAAACTATTCAATGTATTTTGTATCTATTATAACGAAAAGTATATCACATTAAATATATCAATTGTCTCAATTTTATATCAAGTAATAGTGGCTAAAGTGTCATATATCATTTTAAAACTTAATATTATGATGTATCTGTCCGTCTGTAACCCAGAGTACAGCGCTTTCGCGTGATTCACAAAGATACAGAGAGTGTGCGTATAAGTTTGAGTGTTTAGATAATTTTGCCATTTGGCACTGTTGTTTGTGTATGAAAAAATGAAGCCATAAAATGTTAAAAATGTATCCTTTGAAAATATATGATAAACAATAATTATATGACGCCTAATAAATTATATAATTAATTAACCGTTGCATTCTTTGTTTTACTGTAACATAAGTGTTATCAAGGAAACGTAAATGCGGGGGAAATAGGCCACTTAATAGTTCATTGAAAGCAGGAATAAATAGAGCTTGGAGATAATTCTATATGACGGGATATGTTTTATTCATAAATATAACTGATAAATGAAATAACTAGAGCTATTGAATTGTTTTGAAATACTCCCAATGTTTATTTTTTTATAATTACTATGTTTTGATAGCTTAAACGAAATCGTGACGTCAAGTTTTAAAATATAAAAATCACTTCAAATGTGTTAGTTCTTGGTGAAAAGACATTATTTTAAATTAAAAAAGTATTTTATGTATGTATGATTTCCTAGTGTAATTTTATAAAGATCAGAACCGATTTCGCTCATTGCAATCATTTCCAACTGATCAGTTTGTATCGAGTGAAACCGGCCCTGATCTTTATAAAATTATATGTGGAACTGGAAAAAATAAATTACAATAAGAAAATTAAAAGTTGAATACAGTTATAAGAAACTAATCAAATCATCAGCCTATTTAAGTATATTTTCAAACATGAAAACTGTGACGGATGATTTCATAAATATATAATATTATGTGTAAAAAATATTTTTAGAATGGCTTCTTTCATATTGCATAAATTTTCATTCAATTTTACCAAACTCTTAGCATATAAGTAAGACCGTTTATAATTACCACTTATACTCATTGAGAAACATAACAGTGAAATAACAACAGTTTTATTCTTTCTGTAAGATATAATGTATACTAAAAGTTGTATAGATACTTAAAAAATCGTCCATAAACGTTTACTTTTCCGTGCCATATTCTTTGTTTCACTTTTATATAAAAATAATAGCGACATAAATTTTGAATTAGTGTTAAACCCTATAGAGCTATCAGGGTGCTTGAAAAATAAAGAAGTCGTTAGTTAATCTGATTGGCGATCGCTGTCCATGAAGAACAGACGTTAGACGGCGTCTTAAACATTTGGCACGTGATCCAGATTAGCAGTCCCGGCGCGGCCCTTAATGCCGCCATGAATAGAGAAATTACACGCACACTTGCCGGCATTGTGTGGTGCGGTCGACTGTGCCGAGCTGCGCCCCGACGGCCTGATATTAACGCTGTGGCGTAACGTAATGGACAGAGAACAAAACGGAAACTCTGTAACAGTATGAAAGGCCATGATTATACGTGGTAGTGTTATTGCGACGTTTTTTGTTATAGAAAAGCAAGAAAACTGGTCCAGGCCCTCTCGCGGTGGCCGCTTTATGTTTTTACACAGGCAACGCTGACCATTAGTATCGTTGTATTTAATGTATTTTTTCTTGCTATAACACTCACGATACAAATGAGCGCTAAATACAACAAAAAAACGACATCGTTTACCGTTTATATAAGATGAAAACAATGCGACTACTTAGTACAAGTTTGTAACCCAAAACGAAAATTGAAATAACTTCAATATTCTCCCGACACCAACAAAACATAACTTTCCTCATAAATATAAAATTCAAAATAACTGTGATTTTTCAACGTATTGTATTACTTATTATGACATAATACGTCGAATTATCAAAGTTATTTTTAATTTTATATTATGACTAGTATTGCAACCCGGCTTTGCTCGGACCAGTTGGGGGTTATGTTCACCTCGGCGCGTAAATTCAGACGGGCCAAGTTGAAGAAACTTTTTTCAAAATTCAAAAGTCTAGGTCAATTAAAATGAGCATTTCAGACTGGCATTGACATTTTACAGCCCCTTTCATATATTGACAGCCCCATTTGCCCAATTTGCTGTCAAAGAAATGTCAAATAATACCTTCACGTAAATAATTTAACATTATTATATTAATAAAAGCCGGGAAAAGTTCAGTAGAAGACTCATTTATTACATTTTGACTAAATGTCTTCGCCGATAAAAATTCAAACATATTTTTTTTCATATTCGTTTTTATGACAACTTAAAGACCAACAATGCAAAAGGGAATTACAGACCCACAGACATACATACGCCGTTTCGGTTTTATATATAAGATGAAGTTCCGCAGAGTTAGAATATGTCGAAAGTATGACGTTCCTCTTTCACTAGATTTTTGATTTTCAATCATTTTTATTTTCAAAAGATCTCCACTGCATATCGTATCCGAGTTCTTTTGAATCTTTTCAGTCTTATATGACCAGTATATAATATCAATCTTACACCACTTTGTGTAAGTTCCCGTCATTGAATTATTCTTTTTTTAATTCCGAGCGAAGTGATTATTCTCATTCCATTCATTCATGCGGTTTGATTTTGTACTTTTTACAGATAAGATGCGACTTTATATTTATGTATCGATTATTTGTTTCTTCTGTGCTCTTTTATTGCTACTCAGCGATTACACTTTAGCTCAAGTCAATCTCTAGTCTCTTCCACCTCATTCCTCACAGCTGTCGAGGTTTCTCTTCTCTTAAGCCCAGAGGTAACTTTGGGGACATTTTTGATAATCATAGTAGATACTATTACATAAAAAATCTTTTATTCGTGGCATAGAATGTCGCAATTAGATTTCAACCAATAATTTTTTAATAAAAGTTTAACATATTTATTTGAATTGACTTATTTTAAACTAAATTTATATTTTATTGTAAATCTAATTTGGCTGTATATTCAGCAATATCTATAACAAACCCATTTGAAATAGCTTGTTTTTATTGCTTAACATGTACCAACAAGTTTACGATTCGACATTGGCAGGAAAGTGAATAAATCATATCTTTATTATAATGACACATTACGAGGCGCCTCTGATTTAATGGTCCGTAAACTGGCGGATCACGCGTCGACCCTGCTATAATGGGAAATGAGGAATGCGATAGGATCACTGCATTTAAGTTTTATATGGCAATATCATGAGGAGGACGGTAACTTGAGATATTAAGGCTGCCATATAAAAGTGAATGAGAATTTGTATGAGATGTAAGAAGGAATGCGCAAATTACTTGCTTATCGATACCGTGTGAAATTCTCGCGGATTCTTAATAGATTTTTTTACACACGTGAACAATGTTGTTGTGTGAAAAAATTGATTACAGCTGTTAATACAAATTGTCAACGACGAGTTTTGGTTATTTTATACAAAAAAAAATGTCAATCAGTTTTCATGCCGGTATATTTTTGCCACGCAGTAACAGTTACTCTTAACCTGATCTCTGCCTAAAGCGTATATTTACGCGCTACAAGTCCGTGTTCAATGGGCCGTCCATACAAAATGCGCGTAAATTTACGCTCTCCTTTGTACTTAATTTACAAGTCACCAGTTCCTATTTAAAATAATTGAATTTAACTTGCATATAGTGACATCTTTTGAGAGCGTGTTGTACTACTTGAACTCAAAGAATATTGAATTTTAATGTGTAATACATCGATAATTATATTAGGATTTATTTTTTGAAAGAAAATCGTGGCCTCCTGTGTACGGCCATATTGATTTTTACCGGCATAGAATCGGTTAATTGTGTCTTGAGAAATACCGTGAGAGTAATTTGGTGGTGCGGGTGAGGTATTGCGGAGAGTTTCGAGCATTGTTGTTCTGGTTGCGTAGAAACAGAGTTGCTCAACGGAGGTTCGGGGACAGATTGAAATGACAATTTATTAAAAGATTTTTTTTATTTATATGCTCGATTTATGATCATATAAAGCTGTGGAAAAGGTGCAACCTATGAACATTAGTTTTACTTTTTACTAAATGATAATATCCGAAATGTTTTTGGATTCGTCTAAATTCAAAATTAAGATTCTGCTACACTAAAGCGTAATTAACAGGTAGGACATATTTTATGTATAACTAGCCGGTACCCGGCAAGCGTTGCAATGCCACTCAAAGAAAGAAAGTGTTTGTGTTTATTGAAGTGCTTTCGGATGCACAATATTTTAGATAAATTATTTAATTTCACTAACATTGATCGGTATCGATGACATTTGCCATTTGGCATTTGCTGTTTGTCTTTTACCGATTGTATATGGTATGACACACGCGCCACCTACTGAAAATTAATTGTACTATGTCTATAACCTTTGAGAAGAAGGAGAAGTGCAACAATAAGTTGACAAAATTAACGGTATAGCAGCGCATAAGATATGAAAGAACATAGATTTTTATATATTAGATAGATTTATAATATTTGACCTACTATAAGCTAGTTTTACGATGCTAAAAACCTCCACGCAAGTGCAAGCAAAAAGTTTGTCAAAGTTTCATTGCGATTGGATGAACGATATGTCAGCGCATAGTGTGCGAACAAACAAACAAACAAATATTGATTTTAATCTATCAAATAGATTGCTAAAATCCTGCATGCTTAAGTGCTAATAACACTTGATTTTATTGTTATTCTTAATGCCATTAACATGGTTTTGTACCATCATAGATATCATTGATATAATAAAGCTTCTACAGTCAGGAAGGAACTCGGAAATTTTACAATTTAAGGATTAAATTGTGTATTCCGTAACCGGATATTCTTTTCTGCTATTTGTTTGATATTTTTTTTAAATGCCGTTACAATATACATTATTTTAAAAGCAGGTGTATTATCATTTATTCTTTGTTCGCAGCTAGTTCAAAAAAGCAACGTCACATTCAAAATACCAAACTACATTTGTTCTCATCTCCTACGCAAGATTTTTCATATCCGCTGAACTTGATCTCGTGGAAAATTGAATCGGTTGTGAGCATTTCGTGATAAATGAATGACTATCGACGGTAGTATGGTGCAATATAGCCACGAAAATTGCGGAAAGCATGAGTTGTGGCCCTTCTAATGCGGAAGAAAAGAGATTTTTTCGAGAAAATCCGATGCAGAAATAATATCATCGTGAGAAAAAAAATACTCCGGGTCTCCGTTGACCTCAATCCTATAATCCGTTGTTTAATCGCAATACTGAAATTCTTTTCAATTATTGAGAGAAAACAGGTTAGTTTTTTTTTAACATTATTTATCACATGTGAGCTATACGTCAGTGTTTAAAGCTTGTACTGTACATTATATTACTCGGTTATGGAAAAAATATATTTTTAATATATCAATTTTTGATAAAAATAATAAAACATTTTTACTACTTATTCCACATAAAATTTATTAGATCAGGTCCGGCTTCGCTCATGGCGAGCATTGTCAACTAATTTGGTGCGGCCAACAAACATTTCTATAGGACCGCATATATTTACAATGCGATTGCCACAGTGCAATTTTCAGTGAGAACCACTGCTCTGTGCTCTTATTGCATATAGGATATATTCTAAAGACAAAAAAGAACCGTGTTTAAAATATAAGGTGTCAATTCAAAAATGGTAGATTTATAGATAGAATTTTTTTGAAAGTTATACGAGGATTTTTTTTGAAAATGTAATTTTCAATTGAAATTTAATTTAGCAGAGAGAAATATATTAATTCAGTGTCGCTACTTGAATATAAACGTTCCCGTTTATTTCTATTTCTCAGGATATAGTTTTTTTTAATAAAAAAAACTGTAAAAAAATAATCAATACTTTTTTTAAGCCGTGTCATTTCTAAACCATGCAAAAGGCGGCTCGGGTGTATTTCCAACGTAATAAAATCACGTAAAATAACACAAGTGGTGGAATAAAAGTGAAAATAGTAAAAAATGTAAGCATGCCCGAAAACAGAAAATCATTTTGATTAAGCAACAAAGATTCTCTATACAATTTTTTTTATCATAGTTTCAAAAAACTAGGCATGACGCGCGTAAACTTTAAACGTTTCGAAGCCTTAACTGACATCTTAAAATCTCAAACGTTTTGTAAAATAGAAGAGAACAATGTGTTTTACCGAAAATCTTAGCTATTTTGCAAAGTACTTGACCATTATTTAACGACGCTCAGCTTAAGTAAAGCAAAAAGCTCTTTTCGTAGTAAATATTCATTTATATATTTTTTTAAATTCTGAATTTTTTCTTACCGCCAAATCGTTTTGCGGTTTTCAACGATGTTTTTCGCACTTTATTTATTGCAGCAGTGGCGTCATTGGAATTTATTTTCATATCCCATTAAAATATATCAATGAGTATTTTTTTGTCCTTAAATTTTAGGCGATTAGGAAAAATACACGATTATACTTTAAATGATATATTGCAGTATAACTAGACATAAAAATTTCCGGATGACAGTGAAACCTGCCAACTCCATGAGCTTGATGCGCAGACAGAGAGTGTGTGTGTGTATATTATGCAAAGCTTTGTTGTCATAGACACAGATAGATAAAAAGATAAATCAACACAAATTCATTCCACATAGTTTGATAACTTTAAAGATCGTTCATTTAAAATTAAGAAACAAATACATGATACCCCACACAAAAATGAATCGTGTACCTTCTAACTGCCAACTCAATAAAATCCAAATTTCAAACAATCAAAAATGCTCAATTGTCAAGCGCCACCGTTCCTAATCAAAGCGAAAATTTGCTAATATGCAATCACAGTAGATGAAACGCAACTATATATAGCTTATACCAAATGCGTATTGTCCAACGCTTGCATTATACCTGTTCACCTACTTTACGGTGGTGAATCATGGCACATAGCGATCGATAAAAAAAATCGTGTGTTGAGATTCGAGAAAAAAATTGTGAGAAACTTAGAGACTAGCAACGCCCTATATTGACGGTCTTGCATTGAAGTTGGTTGGGTAACGTGCTGTGGATGCTTCCAAAAAACCTTAGTCTCGTTTAATTCGTTTTCTAACTAGAAGAGTTATGGGCTATCCATAGAATATAATAGGTGGATCTAAAGAATATTAGAATGCCATGGATGGAAAGAAAGTGAAGCGCCTTAAAGTGGCCGTCAGTTGCACATAGAGAGCGGATATGATCTAAGAAGAATAAAATATCTAAAAAACTGTACTTTATTTGTATGAATATAATTTCTCTTTACCGGCGGTAATTATTGTGGGTGTCTTATTTGTATACCGCCTACGCAAGTTTGACTCTTTTTCGTGTGTGTAAGTATACCTCTGTGAAACAAAATATTAACTTCTCAAACGAAACAGTGCTCAAGTATTGTCGGCTACTTAGTAACAAGGATAATAACAAGCTTCTTAGTGGATCGGGCTAAGCTTTTTTGTAGAAAAACATTTTAACTTGGCAAAGGAAGCATTGGAATGTGAGTGAAACTAAACTTTAACTCAGTTGCTGTGCTTGAAAGTTGCTTTGATTGATCTATTCATGTTATACAAATAAAGTTTACATGAGCATCGTAGAAAGCTGTCTTTTATAATAAAGTTGTACGAAGCAGAGTTGGCAGTTTTTATTTCCATTAGTTTACTAGTTTTATGAATGTTTAACGTTTTTCTTTATGTTTAATAATTATTTTAATAAAACAAGTGGTGTAGTTCTTATTAAATTTGTCTTAATTTTAAAGTTCATATCACTTACAAAAACTTAAACTCCAGCACGCTTCGGGCGATCTAGATCAGCCTCAGGTCAACAAATTGATACCTCGGGATTGGCACCCCGTCACCATAGCGCGCAATTTAAAAATATTTTGTATTGCTGACTGCTCATTTTTAGCAAATACCATTTTTAAGATATCTTTTCGGCAAAAGTGGCATCTTATTTAAAATTAAGTGAAATTTTTGCAAAAATCGTAAATTTTTATCGATTGACCTTTCATAGCCTACCTAACCTTTTCTCGAAAATGTAAAAAAATATTAATATTGCCCTTTAGCGTCGGCGCGCTAATATCGGTGCGCTAACGTCACCGCACCCCGGGGTTATTGATGAAGGATATTTTTATCAATATAAACTTACAAAAATATTTTTCCGTTACGTTAAACGATAATCATATTTATACAAAATATTTTTGTTTTAATCAAGCTTAAAATTTGTTACAATAAAAACTATCATAAATCGTTAAAAACGATATAAACAGCAAGGAACGTTTTGCATTCAAGTCGTTTGAGTTTTTCACTATGATCGTACATTTTACTTCTTATGTATGTCAAAGACACAGATACAATATCAAAAATATTTAACAAAGTCGACAAAAAAGACCTAAGTATAATAAGTCAAAAACTTTATCTTTACCCGGATCCTTTTGAATTTTGTGTCACATTACTTACTGTGAAAAGGTGACGTCGCAGGGCTTTCTGTTCGTAGCTAAATATGCTTTCTCGTGCCCTGGCATAAATTCACCCTCTAATCAAGCCCTATTTACTTGGGAGGGCTTTCCTCTGAAACCTTTTCTTCTCGTCTACAATGAGTAAATCTTCTTTTTTCTGTCTACGCTAATTGCAATTATGCGAGAACAAAAAAATCTTTATAGATATTCTATGCATGACGTGCTTTTGCCGCTCTTGTTAGAGTAAATATTATACTGTCGATATTAACGCTGATCATTTCAATAAGGTGATAGAATATTGTTTATAACAAATAAAATATGATTGAAAATAACTTTTTCAATATTAATATTAACATAATATGTTCGGGAATTCAATTGACTCAAATTAAAATTTTAAATTAACACAAATTTGCTATAAAAATAATCCGGAAATTTTACCTGTCACTTTGAAGGTGTTCATATCAATACTTGGTGGAAACGCCAAAATTGAAGTTGTATTAATTGATCAGTCTCATCAAATGCTCGCAATGAACGAAACCTGTCCTGATCTTTATTTATTAATTTATGAAACACAATTAATTTATAAAGATGAAAAAAATATGCATTTACTCCGAATAAGTACAAAAATAATCATAAATAATATTATATTTTGATATAACCGAATAACTGTATTTATTATAAATAAGATAGTTTGAGGTTTCTTATGAGATTATTTGTGCAATAATCTCATCGGTAGTAATGGTAATTTTGAGACGTTTCATTTTTTACTTTTGTTTCACTGCATTTACGTAAATTCAAATTAAATCCATCAATAATGTTAAAACATTTATGTATGTATATATAATTTGATCCACATGTTGCGCAACTGTGTATTCTGCCTCCTTGCAAAGCATCTATTCAATTTTTAATAGGTATTAAGCATTGACGATTCGGATTGAATAAATCCGCTCCCAAATTGAAGCATATGGACTCTTCGCGGATTTTATCTCAACATATGTTATTCTAGTGAAAACTTGTTCACAGATACACAACCTCTCTTTTTCGAAGACAGTATGGATTAAAGGATACGAGTACTAGTACAAGACTACTGATTAACTAATCGCTCTCGATGCGTGTTTTTTGGGATCGGAAAGGTGGGAAGGGATTTTAAGCATTACCAAGCGAATTATCGACTGAAAAAATCTGCACATACCTGGAATTTAACTTGGGAAGCCAACGATGTTAACTAATGCACTACGAACCGTGCGAATAGTTATTGGATATAACATATAAATACGTTTTTGTAGATTAATAAAAATTCAATCAATGTTACTAAAACATAAGCTAAAATAAATCACGTTCTGTACTCCTGTACATTCTCAAAATTCCTTATCTAACAAACGTAATCATAATATTTTCCAATCAATACCACCAAAGCATTTCCTGTTACAGATTACTTTGATGAGGCTACGTCTTAATGCAGCTCCACACCTATGTGCTAAAAGTCTCTATATTTGAGGAGACAGAATTCTTGGAACTGTGTCAAGATAAGTATTAAATTATTCACCACTGGGTAGAAACCTGCGCTGCAAAACGTTATCGGTAGATACTTTCAACGCCAGTGTCTGTCAGTTGGCGGGAATAAACCGTTCTTTCATATTAAAGAAGCGAATTGGCGAAATTATTTTCTCGCTCTTTGAAATTTTTCGTCTTTGTACAATTTCAGTCATTTCAAAACGTTGCACGAACTCAATAAAGCGACTTTGCCGTCTCCTAATATTTCAAATATAAATTTGCTCTCTTATATTCACAGCCACGTAAAACAGTCATGTATTGTGTCGCTAAGGCGTGAATTTGTATACCTCTCAATAATTAATTTCAATGACCTCTTTGATGGTCGTGTCAAAAAACCCATAGTATAATCATAGATAGATTTACTATCCAAAGAGATAAATCAATCTTTTGTGCGTTTTATTTGTTCCTCTATTAGTTTTTAACTTGCACTTTCGGCTCTTAGTTGAACATAAAATTTGTACTACCGAGTAAAGCTGCTTAGAATCTTAACGTATTGTAACTTTTTTCTAAACTTTCATTTTTTCCTGTATCATCTCCTGTCCCACATCTTGTTTTTGGCACGTTACATTGAGTATATTAGCGGGTTTTGTAACAGATCGATCAACAGGTCTTAGATATCCTTGCTTAGCTTTTTACGTCCTAGTACACATTCTTTATTTCCAACAGCTAAATCGAAGCAAAAATGTATCAAATGTTTAAAATAACATTTTTCTCCTCTATCGATGATAATTACAATTTTTCTGCACGTTTAAGTTGTAATACAGCAAATAAATAAGATAAAATCGTAAAATACGTTAAATAACCATTTCACTATCTAAGCTTTATTTCAAACCATCGTGAAAATAAAAGCATCTAAAAAACTTTACAATCACATTGCTGTTAAAAATTCTCTTTTATATACTTGTTTTCATATTCAATTTAATGTTTGTACGTTTTGAAGTACTCAATTTTAATTAAATAAAAGTGTTTACGATTCCTGTAGAGCAAATACTTTTGGGCGCTTTTATTATATAAATAAAACATTTGTTGTGTAAACTTTTTTGGTTTGAAAGCACCTTTGCATGTTTATTTTAAAAGTTCACTAAAAGCTTTTTATAAAACACCATATCTACTGATGAAATAATCCATTTTTTGGCGGATACGCAAATGACGCTACCATAAATTTCACTCGAATTGCTTTTATAAGCGTATTTTTATTTACTCACTTAACAGTTTCCCGTGTACCTAATTCTCGCTAAAACCATCTCGTAAAGTCTGGAGCAGACCAGGCGGAAAGTATACCAGTTTAGAGGGAACGTTCATAAGTTATTTTTTTACAAACAAACAGCGGCTTGGCTTTCCCGTCCAAAATATGACAGAAATTTCACTTTGATATTTTAAGGGAAGCCACTCCTACTGTAGCTTTAAGCTCCTATCTTTAAAGCACGAGTGCGCCTTTCTCGTCAACAGATATTTGTTTACATAGTATCTATACAAAAAACCCCACGACAATAAACCGTTTGATTTTAGTATCCGTATCAAAATCTCAAAGCGACATCTTTGTATTAGCCATCGCTAGGCTTAATGCGAAGCCATACGTTCGTCCTCTTTTCTTTGTATTGTTCCTTATTCATACAAAAGCTTGCGAAATGATTGAAATTAATATCACAGCACAAAAGGCTTTTACGAAGCCCTCTGCGATTTCTAAGTTCAATTATAATACAGACCATTTGCTTTACGTCTTCATAAATAACAGAAGTTTTAATATTATACGAGGCCAAGTTCCAAGCCGAATTAGTTTATTTCTTTGATAACATTAGAAACATCTTATGTGTACTGTGGTATATAATCTGACATAGAATGGATACAATCTTTATTTTAAATTGTTAAAAGTATAGAATAATTAACCAAATATTTGGATTTAAAATCACATGCTTAATTAACTATATTAATTTCGAATAACACATTTAACTATCGCAACCGAAATATTAAACATTGTCTGTTGATATAACTGAGGATTACGAGTGAAGGTTCTTGATGAAATTTGAATACATAGTTAGAATTAGAGTCTTGTCACTAACGACCCGGGTTTCGCCTTTCGGCATCTTCAGACGTTTCAGTTCAAGTTCACTCGTGAGTTTTTACACTTACTTAACTTTTCTCGAAAGGTAAATTTTACCGTCTAACAAAACACACAAATTTACTAACCCTATCGCAAATTCTAAAAAAAAAATATTCACACATTTTCTGTATATAAAAGCCTTTACTAGACTTTTATATTCCAATTATTTTTGTCAATTAGTCACTATTAGATATAGCTGCTTCGTCAGTTTTGTAGCATTTTTGGGTGTGGTTTCTGCAATATTCTGCAATATTACGTGATATTAAGTGATATTTTCAATAATCTTTAGAACACTTTGGACGCTTCTTGTTTTTTTGAAACTTTTTTACTAGATTACTATCCATGTGTTTCATTTTAGTTTTTGGTTATTATATATGTAAAAGCTTTTTAAATCCTTTGTAAGCTTATGAAATATTTTTTATTTGTTTCAAAATGACAAAGAAGATAAAACATTTCAATGGAATATAAATACGCCAGGCTGAATGCAAACATCATGAATACATTCACGACTCAATTACAGCGTACAATTAATATTACACGCCGTTATATTATTTACAAATAAAACGTCGAATACATCCACCGTATCGTATCATTTCAAACAGTTATACCAGGCTCTAAATAAACTTACGGTATTCCCTTAATTATACCTTACACATAAATGAATTTAAACTCATCTGCGTAAACTTAAGTAATCAAAATACACAAGGGTGTAACTCCCTCGCCAAGAATTCGGGAGCGTATAACCCTTAATACCTTATATAATTATGGTGGTTGAGCGAGTACCCTGCTAGATTGATGTACTAGGGACACACCCTTGACCATTTCAATTAATGAACTTCTCTCTTAATCGACTAAGTTCGAGGCACCTAAATTTATAAAGCTCCATCTGGGTAGCAATGTAGCTCATTTGCATAGAATTTGGAAATTCTTGCGATATCATCTTTGTTTGGTACATATTACCTCCTTACTTGTTGGTGTTGCCAAAAACGATTCCAGTCGAAAACTTTCGGAATTCAATATACTCAGAATGTCATGACTTGCAAGTAATGCAATAATCCAAACGCTATAATACGGAAGTAATGTTAACTTTACCTGAAATTCTTTTTCTTTGAATATGGTATTTACATACAAAGCTTTTATCATTTTACATTAAATCTGGTGAAAAAAAAACTTTAAATTCGTTGTATACAACAAAGCTTCAAACTTTGTCGATGTTCGTGACCAAAAAGTTTAGTTAGTTTTATTTTGATTTGTATCTATGTTTTACCCGCTCAAACGCTTTCCATTTCTTGAGCTGGGGCTAGAGATAATGATTGGCTATCAATCAATCTTAACCTTCTCGTTTTATATTTACCATTGTAGTGAATTTTTTATTCGATCGGCAGGGTCAACTTTCTTGTTACGGATATCATGCTTGACTCTATTCTTATTTAAATCAATGTTGATTGATTTGATATCAGAAAATAAAAAGAAACAGTTTGATTTTAAAAATATTTATTGAATTTAACAATAAAATAATTTATTTTTCAGTAAAATGTCTTTACAATTTTCAGTTTCAAACAGGGAATTAATTGTTAAGACAAAGTCAACTTTTTACCCGAGCTAAAAGCTAACTGTTGTCGTACAACAAGATAGAAAGAGTATGACTTGGACAATCGTAAAAATGTCGTAAAGCGCGCAGCTTTTAAGATTTAAGTACAGGTTTTTCAAGGGTTGTCTAAAAATATATTTAATTCACGTCAGGCTCACAAGAATGCGCAATATTGGCACTTTGAATGTATTTTCTTCTCTTGTTTTTCACTTTTACTAGCTCAAGAAAAACTGTCAATTTTTTAATACTTTTATAAAATAGCTTTGCTTTTGGTTGGTTTTATTTGACCAACGGCACATTTGTAGACGTTTTAAGACCCTTTTCACCACATCCACCTTTCTTAAAAACCTTAAATTTTAAATAACACTGGGGTTTGTATTGTTTTAAATCAATCATCCGTTTGAGTATATGCTTTATACCTTAATTGACACTGTTTTGTTATGTGGAACCTACCTGCAGCAGAAATTAAGGGATGCGGGCATTTCATGTACTCAGTTTATCCCGTATGGCAAATTTATATGTAAAGAAAATTCAACACACAAAGGTTTTGAATTTGTCTTTGAAAAAACTATCTACAACCAACGACAATGAATAGATAGAAAATAATTGAGTGGGTATATTAAATTTATTTTATTGACTGTCAGATTTTTTTTGATCGTGATTTTAAAAAATACGTGCAATTGATAAAATGTAGCTCGCTTGAATATTGGAAATGTCTCAGTTATTTTAGGTATTCCTTAATCATCTTCTGTATAAAGTGTACAAGTTGATTTTGGTGTCCTTAAACTTCTTTCCCCTGAAATATTGAAACAGTTTCATTTTACTTCACAATTTTCTGACATAAATTGCTTGGCTGGCTATTTATTGGTGGCTAAAGTTGTCGATATAACACGACGTAAAATTGACGTAGTTAAATAGAAAATATAAATAATTGCTTTTAACGACAACCCTATGTATAAAGGTTAAAACAGAATTCTAAACAAACTAAACATGCTTTAGCTCCTACAATTCCTATCCCTTCCGAGTCCTCCTAGGTCGCCAACCTATATAGTCTACTAAATAAATATTCTCTCAAATGCATTTTCTTTGTTTTTTTAAATAATTTATTAAAAATGCCTTTTTTATTTCCTTGGGGTCGCGGGTCACATGGATTTTATAAAAAATAGTCGCTACCCGAATAAGGTTGGAAACCTATGACATTGTTGTGAACTAAACTAAACTGTGACTAAAACTTGGTTGGAAAATTATTTGTCTTTGATTTTTAATTATCCTTATTTCAAAAACCGTATTCAATGGATTGCGTGCCTTAGTAAAAGCTTGTAATATGTCATTATGTGGTTTTTTTTCGGTATTTCGTTTAACCATGCTAATAAATGTGCAAACCTTGAGATACAAATCAATTTCTCAAACCTATTGAGGAGTTGCTGGAAGAAAAAAAAACATATTTTAAGGAGAGCAAAAGGGTTAAAAATCAATAAATTCTTTTTATTTTTATATATTATCATCTTATATAGACTTAAAAGTAAATTACAAATAAAAAAAACCAGTATTGAAGCTTTTCTTTTATATGACATAAACAACTTTATATTTATTTAACTTTACTAAATTTTAACTTTATTGCACTAAAAATTTGTGCGTTACAATATAAAATTTACATGTTGCTGGTCTTGTTAGCAGTAAAAAACGTCGTGAAGACTGTCATATAGATTCTTAATAATATACTATATCGTCGACTTTTTACGAGATAGTAAAATATCCCAATCTGATAGATTCTGTTTCCTGACACACATGTTTTTTATTATGCCATAACAACGTAGTTTTCTGCGAATCCTTTCTCCTCACGACCCATATCAAGGCACATGTTAACAACGAATCTATCACTAAATATACACCATTACGTCTCCGAACTACCGCATACATAACCGTTCGCGTCAATAGGCGTAAAGAAAATCACAGAAGGTTATGTGAAACCAAATTAAAAACTTATAATGTAATTGAAGATTTCGACTGGATGGATCGCTTGAATTTTGTACTTTTCAATCAGTAAATAATTTTTAACGTTTGTAATATATTGAAATAGTAGTAAGTCATTCAGTTCATTTGCTATCATCGCAATCTGGATGAATCAGCAAATGTTTTGATGTTGATAAATTGAATAAATCAAATTCAATAAATTGTCGAATTAATTGTATTAAAAATAATAGTACTTTTCCCACATACAATTTATTTGATCAGGACTGGTTTCGCTCATGGCGAGCATTTTCAACCGATAAGGATTACAATAAAACAGTGATATTTATACAAAAGTTAAGTAAGAAAAACAAGGTATGACAAACAATTGGTAAAACAACTAAGCAAATAAATTGAAACAAATTACAAGAAAAATAGACTTTAAAAAAAATGTTGAAGACCTCTTAGCAATGCAAACTAATACATCAAAAATCAATTAAGTATGAATTATCATTATCAAAGTAAAAGCCCAAAAATGAGTGCATTTAATAAAATAAATAAATCTGCATGTCTGTCAACCATAATTATATGTGGAAATTGATATGGCCTTTATTCTGTTCACAGGAAACAATTTCGTTGGCTCAATTGAACTCATTACCGGGAATGAACACCTTAAAAGTAATTAATTGTATGGTTATTTTAAATGTAAAATCGTATTTTTTACGATTCAAGCGTTACAAGCTTTTTTACTACAAGAGAGTACAAGTTCATTCGTGCACTTGAAATGCTTGAAGATGCTGAAGTCAAAACCTGGGTCGTTAGAAACAAAAGTCATGGAAAAGTAAAAACATTGAATATCTCGTTATTTATGTGTGGATGAGAAGTACTCGAATATGAATTGTACTCAATTTGATAGTTAGTGAATATTTTCAATGTATAGTCATTAAATATGTTCCTACGTATGGTAAATAAAATCTTTTCCACTATACATATAAAGTATTTGAGTACGTAAAGTGAATACTCAGTGGAACGTTTTTTACGAGAAGCGGTTATTTATCAATTGATAAATATCCTTTGTTCACAGCCGATAATAATAGAAATATGAGACGAGAAGGATTATTTTTAAGTAGGTTTAAGTATTGTATGGCTAGTGAAAATGTATTATCAGAAATATCCATTTCATTAGACACTAAAAAATCACTACAATCGAATAGGACGAACTTTCGAAGAGCTTTTTTTACTTTACTGCACGTCTGGCAAATATCGTAAGTATAACAGAGAGCTTTTGATGGCTGGTTTGATATTCAGTAAAACAACGATAAAACAAACTACTGCCGTTGAGTCCGTCAAATAATTCAGCCTGTTAAATAGCAATTTTGGCTGTCCAAATATTTCTTTAGTTAACAGAAAATTACCCAATCCAATTATATTAAAACAAATGTTTGGTCATTTGAAATTGCGCGCGTTAAAAGCGCTCCTGTTTATGGAAAGCAAGGCTGTGGGAGTCGGAGTCGGAGTCGTCGTGGCGATTTCACCGGAGTCGGAAATTTTGAAAAGTTTGAACCTTTTTATTTTTGCATTGAGTCGGAGTCGGACTTTTTTTTACTGACTCCACAGCCCTGATTTTAGCAGTATTAAATAAACGATTTCAATGCATACTTATTTGTATATGAACATTTAAAACGATAACTTATTCAGCTAAATATGGAATTGTGTCTTCTCCGTCTTCCTCTACGTCATCAATAGTGCGTACATCATTACACCTTGTTATACGTGTGCCAAGCCAGGCCGGATACCTAGGCCCATCTCTAGGGAAACGAGATGAGATGTGCGCGCAGTCTGATTATTCTACCTCACCTGACAAGAGAAGGCCGACTTTCGTGAAACGATACCGTCATACCGCGAAAACATTTTATTTATTTTCGAAAATAAAATGATAAAAGACCTAATGGTGAAATTTATATTGAAATTAATGGAAAATAATCTGTGATTTCAAGCTATTGAGAAATTATGTAAGATTAAATTAACGATATATTTAAGAAATTATATTTGATTTTTCTAGCTTTATTTGTTGTTTCCTGAATAATTTATTTATATTAATATTACTAAATTGAAAATTACTTAAAATATTCCACGTATTGTGTAACTAGTCGTGACACGTGTCTTTCTTCTGTCTGTGGCATCTTCAGGCTTACAATCGCAATAGTTGCTTAAGTAATTAAGTAAAAGTGATTCTAATATTATAACATAATAAATTGCAAAATGGAGGTTGGAATTTTTCCTTTTTACATGTAGCAAGGTGGTGGTATAGAAAGGAAGGGAAATATCATGTAATAATTTTTAAAACTCGATTAATAGCGTACAGAACTTAATACTAAAGGTAAATAAATTTATTTATGATTGTTAGTTGTCACACACACGCCATCGTTATAATTATATACTTCTGAGGTAGCGATGATGCTAAAAGAACAACTTATACACAGTTTTTGAGTAGGGTAAAATTATCATTGAATATTTTTGGATCTTATATTTTCTAAATTACTAACCGTTAATTCCAGGTGGAAAAAGATGCCTTGTATTTATAAAAAAGCTTTTTTTAATTTGATAAATTATAATGGATATTTATTTGGTGATCTGTCAAAGATGATTAAAACGTTCTTCTACTCGTATTTTGTTTTGCATTAAGTAAACGTATAGCAACCATGACAAAATATAAAATGCTAACAAAAATCTATTCAAAAGAATGATAAGAAGGATAAGCTTTCAATATTTATATTTTAAATAAATATTGATTACATTCTTACTATGGGTCCATAATAAGATCACTAATCTGGTTCATTTGATCAGAAAATATGATCGATTTCTCTTTGTATAAACTGCCGAATCAACGGTATTGTATGAGAGCGCTCGCCAAACTCTAACATATACACTAGTCACGAACGTGTAAAATTTGCCAACTTGCTAGATTCGAAGAGTTTTTTTCCTTTTCTGCCGCCGAAAACACTCCGCTTTGATTTTCTTCGCTTTCTGCTTTAAAAGATCTCCTTTATTTGTATAAACATAGATTTTTTCACTCGAGAGCTTTTGGGGGGAATGAAAATTTAGGCACCACTTAAATGGAAGTTTTCTTAGATCATTATTCCTCTATTTACAGATAAAAATAATAAAAGGGGATGTTTTTCACTGTGATGAGGAATAAAATAAATGTTTTACGAATTGAAAATTCTTAGAAATATTCTTCTCTCTATTTTAATTACAGCAAGAAATTTCTTTTTTACCATGGTTTATCAGTGCCTTGACAGTTGACAGAGACGTGAAAATGATATGTAATGTTCGCAGTGATTAACAGTTTTACACGCAGATTATCTATTAAACTGTTTATTTATGTACCGTAAAACGGGGTCAATAGAACACTTTTAACCCTTCACGACTATGTATCTTCATACCTGCGCCACATAATTCAAATATGAATGGCTTGAAACTTATTTCTATGGTCCTACTACACATTCATGACAATATTCACTATCGTTATCAAGACACAGTCAATATTGTTCGATGTCTCTATTCACATTGAATCGGGGTGAACAGAGACAAGAGAGGGTAAATCGAGACTTGGCAGGTGAATAGAGACAAAAATACAGATTGTAATGGTTGGAATATATGAATCTATATTCTATAAGAGTCTATTCATTTCGTTTTACGGTACTTATTAACGAAAAAAACATAATTGATTTTAATTTTGGTCCAATAAAAGAGAAGTTTTTAAGGGGTCAAAAAGTAAGGATGCACATTCATCGAACTTTAACACCTTTGTTTCAATTTTGGCCAATCATTTAGTTGGTTTGGTTTTGTCATTGGAGAGATAGTATTATAGTCATTGTAAAGAATTATATATAAATAGTAAAAAATACATTGGATACTTAGTAAAATTGTGCTAAAGTTCAATCCTTGTGTTTGTCTCTATTCACCCGCCCAGTCTCTATTCATCCCGTTTTACCGGTCATCCTTTATATTAAATAAAAAAAAATATCTTACCAGCCAAAAGCAGGGGCCACCAACCCCAGAGAATATTCATTGGTCGGCCATAGTCTACAGATCTGAAACGAATAAATATTTTTATTTTAATTATACGTACAATAATGGTTTATACCCTAATATATTTCCAACGTGTATACATATACACTAGCGGATTTCCGTCAAGGCACTTTAAGCTAGCTTCTGAGGACCTTGTATTCATGAAGACACCCGAGCTAAGCTTTACTTAGTGTTGTGACGTAGTTCCGTAGATAACGTTAATATGTTAGTGTTGAAGTGTTCTTTATAGTTTTGATCAATTCCGTTTAAAATGATGATTTTTGTTTCAGACATATATATGTAAGTCCTTAAACTAAAAATATCGGCACAAAAATTGCGTTGGTAAAATATCTTCAGCAATCTGGTGAGCATTCAAAAATAATTAACGCTCATCTATCTATCTAATATATAAAAATCAATGTTTGTTTTTTTTTGTTTGTTAGTATTTTATGTGCAGCTATACCGCTCATCCGATTACGACAAAATTTTGACAACTTATTGCTTGCACTGCGCGAATGTTATAGGCAAAGTAAAATCATCTTACAGTAGGTCTTTCATATTTTATGCGCCGCCATACCGTTCATTTTGACAACTTATTGTTACACTTGCGCAAATGTTATAGGCATAGTATAATTAACTTTTAGTAGTTGGTGCGCTCGTCGACCCATAGACAATCGGCAAAAGACAAACAGCAAACGTCAAACGGCAAATGTCATCGATACCGATCAATGTTTGTGAAATTAATTAAAATATTGTGCATCCGAAAGCACTTCAATAAACACAAACACTTTCTTTATTTGAGTGGAATTACAAGCTTGCCTGGTATCGGCTAGTATAATATAAAAAGTGAAAACAAACATACATAGACTGGATACAGAAAGCTGTTGAAGAAATTACTCAGTGACTTGTCGGATCATCAGCACTATACTACAAGAATACATCACATACCCATACACAGACCACGTGAGGCCTAGGCGGGTGTTACTCCTATAACCCCCTTATCCAATCCTCTTCTGACTTGCCTGGTTGACGGCAGGTGTCATCCAGACCAGCAGAATAAGGAAGCAGATGACACATCGATAGATGATACTGGAGTGTCATCGTCATCAAGATCTACCAATGAACATCACCATCCACACAGTCGAAAAGGATATAAAGCACCTGCTTCTCATCCTCATCAATGATGAATACATTAATCAATCAATCAATTGAGTGAAAGTGTTTATTTTTGTGGCGCTGGTTTTGATTGTTGCATTGTAGGGTAGGTAGTTTCTTTTGCGTATGTGTGAATAAAAGAGCGAATAATAATTCAAATTCAGATGTTTAAAGAAAAAAATCAAACTGCAACTTACACTTTCCACCCGACACGACAATGAAAGTTTTCAAACATAAATTAGCATTCTGCGTTTATATAAGACGTGTTTACACGGTTCGGGCCTTTGGAGATTCTCAAAAAGATTTCAGCGTAAATCGTTTGTACTTAATTTCTTGTCTCCCAGGGGAAGCGCTTGTTTGTGAACGACTTTTTGAAGAAAAAAAAACTTTCGAAAACTTTTTCTCAAAAGCCATTAAAGTTCGATCATGATTTACTCTTCTTCTCCCAACTTATATTACTTCCACCCAATTTTCTCTCCTCTTTGGTTATAAATATTCTATTAGGCGTGCCGTAAAGGTAAATCTTAATATGTTTTATCAAATTTGTTTTGTAATAATTATAAACACTTTTTTATAGGAGTTCTTTTTATTTTGATTAATTATGAAAGTTGCTTGAAACCGTACTCTGAAAGTTTACCTGTTTATGAAACTGAGAAACAAGTACAAGTTTTTACTCGTCTAGGATATTTTGTTGATAACGCTGTAGTAATAAATTATTAAGACAACTTTAAAATAATAATAAGTTTAAATTTATACGTGTTCTGTTATGCATCAGTTATAAAATTATACACGTTTTAAAATCATTTCTTAGATATCATTTCTTGATTTTTTTTTAATTCGCTCCCTATTCCACGCGGTGCCACCAAGATTATTTGTCACCCTCAACCTCCTTGCTTTCTCCCAGGTCATCTTGACGTCCTGTAGCTCCTCTGAGTACACCCTATGGATGGTCATCAGCAGTCTTTCAGGGTGACGGAATCCATCCGATTGATAGAAGAGACGGGCAGGATTCGGAAACCTCTGGGGCACACGCAACACATGTCCAAGCCAGGTTCGTCGCCACCTTTTTATTTTAGACGTAATAAAGGGCTGGTCTGTCCTCTCTCTTACCTCCGAGCCTGATGCATTGCCGCATGCATCTGTTTTCAAAGTACAGTATTTGGCTACCTTGTGGTTTTGTAATGTGCCATCACTCGCAACTATTTAGGCAACACAATCAGAATGCATGCGTATATAATGACTACAAATTGTCTATTTTATGTTTAAATAAATAAATCGCACAAAAAACACTTTTAAATTTTGTTTTGACTTCAAAAAATTAATTGCGGTTAATTTGTTGATGGCTTCAATTGGGCTAAAAACGCTGAATGAGAAGAATTTTATTTTACTGGACCGAGAGATCCCACCTACTGTCCATCGGGAAGATAAATAGTCGCTCATAAACTATTTCAACGATGAAGATGCTGAAGTACTTCAGCTCTTGGAGGTTAATCAGCAAGTCTGATATAAACCTTAGTTCACCTTTATAATTAGACGGAAATCTCAGATTGTTCAGCTATTGAATAGTTTGCTTCCGCGGTCCGCTGTCGACCTTTTCTTAATAGGTGACCTCTTCTTAGTTCCGCTGGATTATCGCACAAGGAGCATGTAATATAGTGGTTAACTCAATTAAAATTTCATCATCGATGTCAATTAACCGGATGATAAAAACGATTATGACAACCCTATGGATTAATCGACCCCGTGTGTGCTTGGTCCTTGGTCATCTGAATTTCAAATGGTGGATATTAATATTTTTCACAAATGACTAACCATAACATGAGACACGAGACAAACTCTGTTTTTTAGTATAATGTTTTATTTGTGGTACTCTACTATTTTGTGCAAATATTGATGTTTAAATAATATGTTCGAATAAAACTCGACTTTAGATCATTTATATACGGACCACCATCATAACTAGAGATATTTTTATTATGTATCGTCGTTATAAACTTTTTAAAATATTTTCTTCAGGATTTTGTACTCTTTTTTTATGTTCATTCAGCAAAAAATGCTTGCAATCTACAATTGACGAAATATTTTTTACTTTTTAAAAAAAATAGTCTCTTTTCAATGATTTTCATTACAAAAGGTGCATATCTACTTAATTTTTTTATCGAATATATTTGATTATATCAGATTAACTTCATTATTTTAAATATTGAGCATTTTTCAAAATGTATTTCGTCGACCACTTTACGGTTCACGGGTATATCGGAGTAAAATGAAAATTATCTATCGGCAAAATATCACATACATATTCCTAACACCCAAGCGAAAGTTGTAAAGTCTGTTCTATTAATTATTCAGTAATTCTTAATAAGATCGCACTAAAAATACGAAAATGAATCATCATTAGCCCAATTAAAACATCGACTACCCCGACTAATCTTTCAAGAAAAATTCACAAAAAAAATAAGATTTTTGAAGACTTTTTTATTTTGGTTGTAATAAAGATCTTGTTTTAATTAGTGGTAATATTGATGAGCACCACTACTATCTATTACAAGTAGTCCGAAAAAGATTACATTAAACAAGTTCTGTATATATTTGAATTTCGAAAGAGCCACAAATCAAACTGAAAACATACTTATTGCTCATTCGGAATAATTTCACGATATTAAAGGAGCCACCACTATGACAATTTATCTGAGTATTGGTGTTGGCTATATGATCGTTATTCATGTCACCTGATCTGGTTAAAGTATTTTGTATCTACGGCACATCAGTTTAATTATTAAGAGATCAATATATGTACATGTACATATAGCAAAAAGAAATAAGACTGAACAGTCTTATTTCTGTGAGATTACTCACATCCTTTTACGTATTTTCTGATATTAATTCCGCTAAAAGCTGCCGTCCACCTGTTTTCTGACAATAGGTTTACCTTTTCACTCTTTCTTTATTCTTACTCATCCATCTCTTTCACTTTGTTTCACTTTTCGCTTCTTGTCTTTCAAATAACATTTCAACGTTAAAAAAGAAGAAAACTTACTGTCAGTGGCACGTCAAAAAAGAATTTTGAAGCATCATTTTCCTTATTAGTTTCTTAAAACATCATCGCTTTTTATCTTTATTACAACGTAAATAATTAAGTCTTCTTCATTTTATAAAATAAACAAGCTTCAAGTTTTCAATGTATGCTTACTCTTAAAAAAATTACATTTATTCTCTTTTCTATAATTTTATATTAATAAAATATATCACTAGCTAAAAAAGTGTCCGCTGTCTTCTGTCATTTTGTGGAAATCCATATTTTATTTGAGAACTTTATTTCCAAAGCAAATTATCAACAAATACTTTCATGTTCCGGATAACTTTTTATATAAACTGTAAACAAATACAATAAAAAGTACATTTGGAAGTTATCAAATTTATTCAAATAATGTTTCATTTCTATTTTATATGAATGCAACTTTATGAAAATTCTTTATTTTTGTTTGTGAAAACTTGTATTGAAATTTTGTTTTGAAATAATTCATTTTTAACGACCAAATTTTTCTTTGTGATTCTGTCTTCTACGGAGAGTTTCATTTGTAAAAGTCATTTGAATCATTCAATAAGGATTGGAAAATGATTTTCAGATATTTTACTTTGTGAAAAACTCCTCATTTTTTGGATTCATCTATGTTACACTATCATATTTGTAAGTAGATGACATTAAGAAAATATATTTAGCACATTAGAAACAAGAATTGTAATTAGTAATCATTTGTGAACTACCGGTATTTAAGCTTTTTTAATAAAAAGACTTTTTGGCATTACATTTTATGCCAATGCGCCAAATATTTCTTTAAATATGAAAGTCATAAGATATAAACTCGATCAGAAATTTTATTATTCAGTCGAGAACAAATCGACCAAAAATGACAAACAACCAAGTCCAAGATCTATTTTTCAATTGAAAATGTTTTACCTTGTCGGGACTTGAACCCAGACTCATCTGATCGAACACGCACTAGAACACAAAGGCCCTCAAACACGAATGATTTTTAGATATTAAAAAGTAAATTTCAAATATATCGTCCGTAACTAATGGCATTTTACCACGATGATATGTTAAAATAATCTCCTTTGCATAAAGCCATATTTTTTAAATAATTCTTTTGGCATTTTTTCTGTTCATGACTTTGCTACTTTCTTTTCATTGAAAATTTCCATACACATCCGTTCTGTTTAATCAATTTTCTCTGCTTAAATGGTGTCCAAATTTGCGTGAAAGATATTGTATAACCCAATTTAAAGAATTGTTCGTTCGAATTGGTTAAACGCGTCAGAATTTAGTAACATATTAATATTTTCAATTGAAGTTATCTTTTATTGTATATTTATTTAGTTGAATAAACTTACTATCACACATTACATAATGTATATCGTTGATGCCAGAAAACCATAACAGGCGAATAAAAATCTACAAGATTTACGATATCATATGTAAAAGTTGCTCAAAATACAGTGAGCATTTGATATGAACATCAATTATCCTTAAGAGAAGGCAGTATTTTTTTGCTAGAACATAATTCAACAAATAATATATCAAAACCAGGGCTCGTAGTCGGAAATTTTGAAAAGTTTGAACTTTTTATTTTTGCACATAATATGTCAAATTTGGCTATCGTTCGGATTGGTAGGATTGATATTTAATTGAATACACATAAATAGGAAAATGAGGCAAAAAAAAGTGACGATATTCAACTTTTTTAGTCGGAGTCGAACTTTTTTTTACCGACTCCACAGCCCTGATTAAAACATTTAATGTCCCTAAAAATTTGATAACTATTCTACTTTTATAATATTTAAAAATACTTGATTTATTTATATGTATAACAACCACATTATGTGGTCGATTTTATAATTTATTTGAAGTAACTTTAATTGAATATTCTAATACTGTTTTGAGTGGCAGAAAATTAATGGACACTAACGAATAACGGAAACATTTAATGTTCTTTAAGAGTATTACCTTTTGTCTGTATATTTATAGGATATCAAAATAAATTGAGTTTCAGCTAATCACTAAATTAAAGTATTTTTTTAATTTTGTTTTTATTATACTGATCGCATCGGATTCTATCAACATGGTCATCAAAATATTTTTATATAATTATGAAGCTCTTCAACGAGAGTTTTCACCTTTAAATCAACCAGTTTTAATTAAAAAACAGTCAGTTGGAATATTATTTGGGGTAATTAGTAATTAATTTTATTATGTAATTTTTCAACTGGTTTTCGGACTATTTAACTATGTAGCGCTTTTATATTTCACTACTGGGCAAGTATATTATACATACTGACAAGTGGATTATGCTTATTTTGAATTATCACTGAAAGATTATTAAATGTCCTACCGAAATCTTATATATAAAACCGAAACGGCTTATGTATGTATGTGGGTCTGTAATTCCCTTTTGCATTGTTGTTGTAAGTTGCCATAAAAACGAATATGAAAGAAAATATGTTTGAATTTTTATCGGCGAAGACATTTAGTCAAAATGTAATAAATTAGTCTTCTACCAACTTTTTCCCGGCTTTTATTAATATAATAATGTTTATTATTTACGTGAAGGTATTATTTGACATTTCTTTGACAGCAAATTAGATTTTTTCCTTGAATTTGGACATTTTAATGGGCGAGAATGGGGCTGTCATCAAATTAAATAAAGTTTTTGATTTTATTTTAACTCTATTTTGGATGTTAGATTTTGTGATATAAGTATGTCGAATGATATAAAATTAAATAATTATTGGTCGCTTAGTCTGAGCGACGCCGGGTAGCAATACTATATTTCATAAGATATCAAGCGAATAGAAAAATTAACTATACTTCAGTTATAAGATTGTTCGCTATTAAATATTAAATTCTACCAGCACGCCACTCTGTATGAATATATTCGTAAGATAGGTAAGGCAAAATGTTTTGCCTGGATAAGACAGTTTAACCAATAAAATTACTCAAATAAATGTTTATGAACGCCATTTCTAATACGCCACAAAGTTAGCTGTGGCATTATGAATATTCATACGCCACAAAATGTGACTAGTCTTTATCATATATTATATGATATTCGACATGTATTGAGTCTTGTAAACCCGTATAGCGCAAGATGGTTTGCAATCTTATATATAAAACCAAAACGGCGTATGTATGTATGTGGGTCTGTAACTCCCTTTTGCATTGTTGTTGCAAGTTCAAACAAACGAATTGATTTCGCTCGCGAAAGTTTCGACGGTAAATTTGTTTCGTTATCAATGTGTGTGTAAGAGACTCCAATTACTCGAGTATCGAGTAGTACATTTTACAAAATACTCGAGTAATCGAGTAGTTTCATATGAACCAAAATATCTTATATATAAAACCGAAACGGCGTATGTATGTCTGTGGGTCTGTAATTCCCTTTTGCATTGTTGGTCATTAAGTTGCCAGTTGTTTCAACTTGGCCCGTCTGAATTTACGCGCCGAGGTGAACATAACCCCAAACTGGTCCGAGCGAAGCCGGGTTCGAATACTAGTATTAGAATAAAAGTTAATAATGCGCTAATCACTTGAGGAAATCCTGAATTTCCTTAACTGCTAAATTTAGTGATTGACCCCATGAAAACTGATAATTTTAATGCTCACTTTAAATTTCGATATATTTGTAAGGTAAAATTTATTTCATTTACTGGCAATACACCTATGAGATACTGTAGGTGTATTACTGACCGAATATATATACATACATACAAAATAGCATCTCACTTACTACTTTATTTTATACTTATAAAAAGCACAACATTGAATTAAGTTGTATAAAAATACTTTACTGTGTCTAAATATAAAAATGATTATTGTTTGTGACACGTGTTTTACCGCTTTGATAATGATCTTCAGACAAACTCTTATAGACATACGAATTTATTAACGTAAAGGATGAGATTTTTGCATTCTACTTGATACAGGGAGAACGCCACATTTTTTGCAATAAGAGTACCCATAGTTTTGGTTCTTCCAGGCACAAATAACTAATATCGATTTTTCTGTTTACAAATGTGTTTGGAATAGAAAACACTTCATAACTTTCTATCTTATATTTGTTTAAGAGGGGTGCTCTGAAAGAAATGAATTTAAAAAAAGAAATGTCTCCTCTCAATTCAATCGATTCCAAATAGTAAAAAATAACAATTACGTTTTCAAAACAAATGAAAAGAATCAACGCGCTTTCTTTTCTTCACGTTTAATTAAAATCATTCGGTTCAACGGTTTTCTCAATCTAAATATTATTTTTATAAAAAACAAGCGTTGCCGACATTTACTTACTAAAAAACACACTGCATCCATTCATTCATTCTAAAGGGAATTTCCTCTTGAAATGAATATAATAGCGAAATTTGGAGCCAAATGGTTTGGTTGCGAAATTTCCTCGGGCTGTTTTATACATATGCACACTTTTTTTTATTATTTTGGAGCTGAAAATTTTGATTTTTCTATTGTTTTATTGAATAATAACTTTATTAAATTTCATTATAGTTTGCTACAGTTTCATAACGCCAACTGCTATTTTGGATTGAAGTTTTGCATTGGCTTTCCCCCACCCCACTAGTCACCACACCCATTTTGTAGTTTTAGCCATCCACAGAAAACTAGTCTATACCTAACATTCATGGCCGAATCAGAGCCGCTTAAGACTGGTTTCCAACCATACACTAGTATCAATTATAAAGCGTAATCTCTATCTCTATATATATAAAAATCTCGACACGAATTTTTGTCGTCGAACTCCTCCGAAACGGCTTGACCGATTATTATGAATTTTTTTATGTATATTGGTTAGATATGAGAGAAGGTTATAAAGTATATTTCATTCCGCTAGGTGAACGATGTTCTTATCAGGACTTATTTTTTCAATAATTTTGATGTCCGTCGTTTTATTTATGTTATTGAATAAGCAGTTATACATTTAGCCGTCCATCTTGTAAACGGCCAGCGCGTATTTTTCACAAACGAGACAATAATTGAGCGTGCCATAAATCCACCAAAAACTACACTCACCGAATTTTTCGAATTGTATAATCGTGCGGATACTTTCGGTGCCTCACTATTTCACATCGAATCAATCAAAAAATGGATGCCACGCAAGCTAAGCACACCAATTGTTGCATGCCCTGGTCTATTCAAATTAAACACTTTGGGCAGAGTATATACAGTCGATCCTAGGCAAATTGAGTGCTTCTTTCTGCGACTGTTGTTGGTTAATGTCATTTGGCCCATTGTCATTTCAAGATATACGCAAAGTGAGCTGCAGCTCGATACTGCACAAATGGCAGCGATTGTTACTCGAAATGTCCCACTCGTGAACAAAAAATCATTTACGACCGCATTATAGATGGCACCATTTTGAATGGCTAATTCCGAGCCGAAAATGTTTTGCTGCCACGAATTCCAATAATTCTCACAGACGTGCCAATTGAATTCAAGCGCCTTCAATTTCCTATTAGATTGGCATTCGCAATGACAATCTTCTTTATTTCATTTTTCTACTTTAGGATAAAAAATATATTATTTTTTATAAAATTAACATTTAACTTATAAGAGATCAGACAATGAATATGTCCGTTAATTTAATGAAATACATTGAATTGAGAAAATGAATGGTTAGTTTTTTTTATTTTTATCGGCGGTCATCGTCTACAGCGCTCCATTCCTCTTTCTGTCGTAGATCCCAGCCCACACACTTACAATACATTCGTTATTTTTTACTTAACAACCAAATATTCTCTATAAATAATTTATATAGCAGAACAACGTTTGTCGGGTCAGCTAACCTATATATATAAAACAAAGTCGTTTTAGTTACACCACTTCAAAGTCGAGAACGGCTGGACCGATATTGATGATCTTTAATTTTTTGGCCCACCGTCCCAAATAGCAGAATAAGTATTACAACATCCCAAAGTATGACGGCAAAAAAATTCTGAAGGAAAATGATATCTTTATTAAAGTATTAAAAAATCTCAATTTGATTCTTACACATTTATTGAACTAAATTCATTTTGAGTATTCATTTTAACATAATATAAAACTGAATTCAATTAAGCTGATAAGTTAACACATCTATTAATTCTGAGGCGGTACGAAGTTCGCCGGGTCAGCTAGTTGATAAATATAAAGCTCATCCACTTAAACTAATTGATATTAAGTACCCTGTGTATAATTTTGAGTACCAAGCTATTCATTACCTTGCATCAATGTCGACTAAATGAATATACGCTCCAATATTTGACTGTCGATTATCTCGCTTTTCGAAATAAGTACCTACTGTTTAAATTCTAAAGTAAGGCAGATAATTTAAAATGGTTTATTGATTATTTAAATTAAATTAATCTTTAATACAAACAAACTTTGCTTCTCGTTTTCTTTACTTAAACTAATCATTGTTAAATACTGTGAAAACGAATGGTTTTAAGCGAGTAGAGTTAGTATTTTGTATTATTTTAATAGTTCAAATTTCTCAGGTTTTTTTATGAATTCAAAATATAATATGTTATTTAATTTTGGTTCATAAGTAATCCAAACTCTAAAACTACTACATAATCTCAAAAAAAACTTATGTTTGTTGTGAAACCTTAATAATAAAACAGTATATCGTTAAAATTGAGGATAAAATACCTCTAATATGTAGTGTATTCATGCAGTCTGTCAGAGTCTTCCTTTTAGACAACCATGTTCACTTGCTAATAATTCTAATTTTATGTATGTCTGTGACGTCTAAAATGACATCCCGACCATCTGATCCTAATCAAACTGAGCGTAGTAAGAATTATTAGCTAACTGCTATCCATGTTCTAGTCCTGTTTTAGTTCTGTCCATTCTCTCACTCTAAAAGAAAAAATGAATTACAAGCCATTGTTGGGGTAAACAACATTAGGCGTCACATTGGAAGCGGATGTGTTGCATAACTGAGTAACAAATATGAAATAAAAATATGTATTATCGAGTCTTTGCATTATGATAATATAATAATAAGTTATAAATGTTGCAGTATATTATGCAATCTTCTTTAAAAGACAACCACACGATTAATTCATGAATTCCAGAATAACTCATGTTAACGTTTAAACAAGCTCTTAGTTTCAGTAGTAATTTGTCTCTATTTATATTTACTTTGTGACACTATGTTAACGCATTGTGCTTTTCTATGGAAATGAATTTTGGCTGACGTTAAATTATTTCGAAACTCAAGCCTTTGTCCCTGCTCTGTTTGTTTTCCACGGCATATTGCGGTATTGTTGGCCTTAAAATATATTTAAAAATTTACAAGCTAGTATTTCGCGCACATACTCGTTTTTAGCACGGAAAATTATTTTACCTGCCTTCATATACTATATTGGAATATACCGCACTTACGCGACCTGTTAAAACGGACCAGGTCTAAAAAGTAAATTTCAGTACAGCTTAAGTTTCTCTAGCGATTGTCACTGTGATGTTAATAACGCATCTTCGTGCTTTGATTGAATCAATAATAACTTGAATTTTGTTTCAAAAATTAATCTTTCTCAGTTATAGTCAGTGGTGGCTCGTCCATACGCACTGCGGAACAGCAGCACCCCCAACCAAATTGAGAAAAACTGTGAATTTATAATACACTTAAATTTCTGTATATTATTTGAAAATATCAATATTATTTGAGCGTGTTATTAAGCTATTCAAAATTATCACACACTGCGGTACAAATATATTATGCAGTACCGTTTGCGATTGAATATATTTGAGTAGGTGAAGGAAGGGCGCGGGGCTGGGAGGGCAAATAAAAGCTTGCATTTTTATATTTTTAATCAATCCTTACCACCCCCAGCTATCCACGAGCCTCCACTGGTTATAGTTGTGTCACAAAAAAATAAGCTTTTTTCTCTCACTGAAATATTTTAAGAAGTTGGTAGTCATTAATTTATTTATGGTTAAAAAAATATACTTTGAATATGAATGTAATACAGGCATAAAAAATATTATGCTTATTCAATGTTAATAAAACAGCCATTGTGACAACCGCAACAAAACCGCAACAATTGTGTATTTGAATAAAATTACTTCTGAAAGGGTAAGTCTTTCAAATGAGAAGAAAACAAAAGTTCAAAAGTATGTATACAAATTTATTTTCGCTTAAAAAAATAGAAATGAAATAAAGCCCAATATATTGGCACATCTTTTGAATAATAATTACAGTTACATAGACGCTTCAAATATTATAAACAATAACAAACGTTCAAAATAATTGCATGATTAATTATTCTTGTAAATTACATTGTAAAATATTTTTATATTTCGAAATGTCACAAAATGGATGACAGTAAAATAGTTCCACAAAATCTCTTTTAAATCGAAAGAAAAATCGTGTTTGAGTAAAACCTCATTCTGAAAAATATCTATATCCATGCATAAAATTGTGAAGTCTAGCTGGTTCAACCTTCCATTTTTCTTTTTGCAAAGGTTCGTAGTGCTATGCCAGTCGATATTTCTAAAGTATTGTTTTTTTACAACCATTTCTGGTCTCTGTATGATGCATATTCATTTATATAAAGAATCATATCAGCAGATTCTACTAGAAGTTGTTTTTTATTTTATCAATCATTATATATGGAATGATATACGGTTTGACAAGATAAGTATTAAGCTAATAAATCTTGCTTAAATGCTTTTGGATACAAAACAAGCATGTTATATAAGTCTGCATTCACTTACACCTTATTTTAATTCTCACCACACCCCTAGTTACGGGAATATGTCACAATGCCCAACAACCTTATATTCCGCGAAGCTCTTCGAAGGATGCGGAAGTATCTATTTTCATGGAATATTACTTCCCTCCATACGGCCTCTTATTAAATAAATCCCAATCATTAAATAGTCATATGGATTCTTAGCAACAATCTTTTAATACGAATGGCTAATAATTTCCATATCGTATTTTTTGCTTTTTTAATCGCGTGTTATTTATAATTGGTTATTCTCATCGTGTTTGATTTTTTACATCTGTAAAATCTTCTCATTATCCTGTTTTTTATTTATTACTTAAATATATAAAAAATCTTGAAAACTTTGTTTAAATATTATTAGTTTTATAATCATTTTATGTTTTTAAATTCTACTTTTTTTAGCATTATCTTAATCATAAACCAAGTGTTCTGTATAATAAAATATTTTTAGTACTTTTTCAGAACTGGTTTCGCTCAGGGCAAGCATTCCAATTCCAAAATTCATATAATAAGTGTAATGTAAAATAAGTACTTAAAATTCTCTATTATTTTTATTACAATGCCATTCCAGCAAGTATTTTCAGTGAACACATTAAAAGTGAGCAAGTTTTCTTTAATATCAAATTTAAAATAACTTTGATTATTCCACGCATTGTGCTACTTACTGTGATTCGTGTTTCGCCTCTTTCGGAGACATCTTCGGACTTACTATCGCAAAATTTGCTCAAGTAATTTTACTTTGTTTTTTTTTATTTATAAAAAACTTAATTTTTGACAAAGAAATTAATATAAAACGTTCGTAAAATTAATATTATATGCCCAGCTAAGAGTTCTTTTTTTCATTTGAATAATCAATATTATACAATTAGTCTTATAAATATAAAATAATATTATTATCTTGTTGCAAAATGTTGTTGCGTGCTAAAATATTCAAATTAAAATCTTCTTTTTGATAAAATGATTTCATAATCATAAATCATGAAAATAAAAAAACCAAGGTATCAAAAATTATTAAATACCTTTCCCCTCCAATTTTTACTGATCGCATCGTTAAACCTTTAATCATAAAACAAATTAAAAAAGTACTTAATTTTCCGGATCTCCATTGTTACCAGCGTATTTATTAATTTCAGGCATACTTTCTAGCTGCAAACTTAACGAGCAACTATCACGTTTAAACGATACAATCTGAGCTTTAAAAAATACACTTTTTACTGAATTTTATTGTATTGTATTGTGAAGTGTAATTTTTATTTTGAGAAATGATCATAAAATTGAATTTATTCTTGCATAATGTACTTTCGACAATCATAGGAATACCATTATTCCACGTACAAAACATCTTTTATTAAAACGTCTTTCTTTTTGAAAAAAGAACGCTGACTTTTTTTCTTGCTTCTATTGTTTCGATACCTTCCTTTATTACGTAATTTGTGCTCGTTAATTATTGCTCCGTGGCGTTCTGGTTGAAGAAAACTGGTATATTAATGCGACGTTGCAGCGTAGGCGGAACGATACTTCCAGCTCTGTGACCATCACTAGAAACTCATTAAATTATTCTGTCATAGTACACGCAAACCCTCAGCTTACTTAAAAATCCGTCAATCTTATATATAAAACCGAAACGGGGGATGTATGTCTGTAATTCCCTTTTGCATTGTTGTTGCAAGTTCAAACAAACGAATTGATTTCGCTCGCGAAAGTTTCGAGGGTAAATTTGTTTCGTTATCAATGTGTGTGTAGAGACTCCAATTACTCGAGTATCGAGTAGTACATATATAAAACTGAAACGGCGTATGTATGTCTGTGGGTCTGTAATTCCTTTTTGCATTTTTGGTCATTAAGTTGCCATAAAAACGAATATGAAAGAAAATATTTGTGATTTTTTTATTGGCGAAGACATTTAGTCAAAATGTAATAAATTAGTCTTCTACCACCTTTTTTTCCCTGCTTTTATTAATATAATAATGTTTTTATTTACGTGAAGGTATTATTTGACATTTCTTTGACAGAAAATTAGATTTTTTCCTTGAATTTGGACATTTTAATGGGGCTGTCAATATATGAAAGGGGCTGTGAAATGTCAATGCCAGTCTGAAATGTTCATTTTAATTCCATTTTAATTGACCTAGACTTTTGAATTTTGAAAAAAGTTGTTTCAACTTGGCCCGTCTGAATTTACACGCCGAGCTGAACATAGCCCCAAACTGGTCCGAGCGAAGCCGGGTTCCAATACTAGTAATTTATAAGACTTAAGAATAATTTAACAAGACTGCAAATAGATCTTAGTGACATTCGATGTGACAATATAACTTGTGATTCTACAAAAATAAAGGGATGTTTTTTTAATTGCACATTTCTAAAAAATACAATACATCAAACAAAAAGGCACCATTTTACCTCAAAATATATCATTGTAAATACCTCATAACCAGAGTATTATGAACAGAGCTCTTATCATTGAAACAATGGATCTTAAGCCCGAAGCTTCAGATCCTTTTGCCGTGAAATGAATGTATCTTATTCAACACTTATTTTCCAGTATGTTAGTATCCAAAATATTTTAATCTCCAGTTTAAAACACTCTTACTATTACAACTCTGCCAGTCAGGAAATATGTCAGTATTAGCTATTCCAGTGATTGGCAATAAATGTTGGATGATTTGGTATCGGTCATTTTATTGAATCAAAATTTAAAATGACAATGAACAATGCTCATTTAGAAATATGAATATATTTAAACATTTAAATAAGTAAAAATAATAATACATTTTTAGTACTTTTTCCACATAAAATTTATTTGATCAGGACCGGTTTCGCTCATGGCGAGCATTGTCAACTGATAAGAAATACAATACAACAGTGATATTTATACAAAGTTAAGTTAGGTATGAGAAACAATTGGTAGAAAAACTTAAGCAAATAAATGAAGCAAATAACAAGAAAAATAGACGAATTTTATTTTTAATTTTCGTCTATTTTTCTTGTTATTTGCTCAGTTTTTCTACCAATTGTTTCTCATACCTAACTTAACTTTGTATAAATATCACTGTTGTATTGTATTTCTTATCAGTTGACAATGCTCGCCATGAGCGAAACCGGTCCTGATCAAATAAATTTTATGTGTAAAAAGTACTAAAAATTATTATTATTTTTATTATAATGCCTTTCCACCAAGTATTGACAGTGAACACCCTAAAAGTGATTTAAATAAGTAGTAATTTGGTGTCGAAGCGAAACTTAATCGGCTCTTATCTTATTGAGAAATCTTATAAATTACATTTTTATTCTTTTTTTTAAGATTTAACTAGAATAAAAATTTGTTCGAATGCAGTTTTTGCAAATATGATAAAATATAACAATTTTAAAATTGTAAAATGCGTTTAAGCCATTTAGTGATCACGTTCCATGTAACTATAAACATTTTTAACTAATACGTTTTCAATCTGTTCAATTATAATATTGTCTTTTCCGTTCTACGACTTGGTACGTACGACTGTACTTATACGAAAAAAAGATCGAATTGAACGCTATCTAAACCAACAAGCTCCATGTTAAATATTCTATACAGGCATTATCTTAAACCCCCATCGTTATTTTACCCTTTATTGTTGAGAACGGCCTCGCAAAGTTTACATTGGCAAAAACCTTATCTTTAATTGAGGTATAAATAAACCTTTTTATTAGAACTCACAAGATTTTTTATCCCTTAAATTGTATTAAATTGTTGCCAAAATATACACTCACTTAAATTTAGATATACACTCTTTTACATCTCATTTGTTTTATTGCGTTTATAAAATAGCTCCAGAAATATTTCAATCGTTAATTATTACATAAGCGTTTGGAGTCTATATAAGGTTTGCGATCGCGTTATGTTTTTACGATCTCTTGATTTTGGATTTTTGTAAAAACAGTCTGAAAAAGGATATCGGAATCGAGCGTATCAAGATTTTTAACGGTTATTTATGTTTAAATGAAACAATTTGTATAACGAATGGGCCGTTAACTATTGGTCAAGGCAATTGCGCTTTTCCTTCTAATCGGATGCAGATTGTAAAATCACGTGAGCAAAAAAAAATTTGAAAATCGATTTGGTACCAAATTACAAATTGTTTTTAAATCCTTCTAACTCACTTAATCTTATTCTGATTAGCACACATCAGTGTGAAAATAGTAATTATTAATATGTATTCATCCCCGCCATTATATTCATATCCTTTGTAAAGAACGATATTACTATTCTGACTGCAAAATAATTTCTTTTTAAAAACTTCTCGAGTGATGCTTCACAAGACGTGTATGTTTTCTCCATGCTGAAGTTGTTGGAAATTTTTTTAAAGTGCAATATTATATTTGAAAATAGCATAAAAATAGTTGTTGAACTAAACACAGTATGTATCAATAAAAAGACCACAATTAGTCTTTGCGGTGATTTGACTTCGTGAGGAACACGGAGATAAGAGAGCGGACAAACCAGCCCCTTATTACATCCGAAATAAAAAGGCGACGATTGACTTGGCTTGGACATGTGATGCGGATGCCCCAAGGGGCCCTGAATTTTGTCTGTCTCTTCTATCAACCTGATTCCGCCGTCCCCGAAGGCTGCTGATGACCATAGGATGTACTCAACGCAGCTATGGGACGCTGAAATGACCTGGGATGAAGCGAAGAGGTTGGCGGGTGGCAGAGAATCTTGGAGGCACCGTGTGATATTGAAAAAAAATATGGTGCTATTGTATTAACTTCTTTAAACATTGTCAAATGGTTGTCAAACACTCTTCTACTTTCAAATTATTCTCACTAAATCACTAAACAATTAACAAAAAAAACATTGTTCATTAATGCACATGCAAAGAAAAGGACAGTGTTATAAAGAAACCTACGGTCTGATGTGTGGAAAATGTCTAACGTTTTTGAACTTTATAAACTTTCACAAACATTGCTATGAGCTTTTTATAATATTCTAAAAAAAGTTCAAGTTCGGATATATTACTTGAAGAAGAGAAGATTCTAAAAAAATATGAATTCAATAGAAACTTGTCACATTTAATATTCTCAAACGTAAATTTTTTCATATAAAGCTTCGCGATTTGCTCGGCGCATATGGGGACAAAATTAATGACGTAGGATTTACTCTAAATGTAGGCAATTTCTTTTTCCCGAATACAAAAGGTCCGGGGCCATCAATTACCTTGAGCCATATGTAAATCATTACGATATGATATGAAAAGCTTCATAATCGCCTTCATTTATGCGCTTACACATTTTTAAATCTCAAAAGCACGTGTTAATTGCGAATATTGAATTATTTTCAAATGAATATCCCAAATAATGTAAATGGAATAGTATGAAGGTATATTAATATCAACGTGAGAGCAGTTGATAAAGCTCGAAATGACCATTTATCCATCCAGTTTTCAGAATAATATACATATATATACTGTTCCAATAATACGTATACATACACATAACTCTTATAATTTCCATTCAAGTTAAAATTCAGCCTATTCAAAGCGATATGTGAAGCTTGAGAAAAACTTTGAACAGTATTTTTCTTAATTTATTGAGTTGGCATTTACTTGGTAGAACTCCATTATAATACGTTGAGGAAAATAGCAATGTATTTTAATTCTACAGAAATAGCTTTCAACAAATATATAAAATATTTTCTGTAGAATTAAAATACATTGTTATTTTTCTCACCATAGTATTTTTCTTTCTTAGTTCAGCTGTTAGTTTGGAAACCAAATTATTGGCAGTATGGTAAAATGCAAAAACAGTTTCAGACAAGCACAACTGAACGACTTACAAAATTATAAATGTCATATTTATGAAGCAGCTTAGAATGGGACAGAAATATTTAAGATTTGTTGTTTATTTACATATATCACCCGTAATATTTTTTGTCGGTTCCGGAGTTGATTTTCTGCGTCATTGGCTTGCTCAGGGTTTGAATCCCTGTTAATTTCAAATTTTGGTCGAATTAATTTCTATTCGGAAACATGGATGTTCTTTATCACGGGACATTGCCTGAGCTAAAATCTAACCACTAGTCCTGTCCTAGTCCTGCCTCTCCCATTTTTTTAAATGAGAAGTTAAGCAACTGTATAACAAGATGTCTTTGTTACATAAGTCCATTATGAGTCCAAATGATACAAACTGGACATGGTTAATATATAAACAAATATTATACACCAACTGGTACTTAACCTTATCAATTGTTGTCACTTGACATTACGTTTTGCGTTATAAAGCGACAGGCAAATAAAAATTCTTTTCCGCAATATTTCTTTTTTAATAAAAATCGCAATATTAACATCTCTCAGCTTAAATTTATCTGTGGGAGTTGTTCAATTAGGTCTAGTTCCATTTAACAAATATACATTTCGCCTTAAATAATCAATCAGCTCGGCCAATTTGCTTATCCAAGCTAATTCTTCATCATCTTACATATATACTATATATATTTATCCACGGTCTGCCGCTAACAATCTATTACTATAAAATTCAAAAATCTATTTCAGTCTCTGTTTTAGTAACAACAATTCTTGTTTTTGCCAGATGTTAAAAAACAAAACGTCACGTTCGGGCTCCGCAGAATAAATTCATTTGTTTTGAAAAAAAGCCAGGACTCGTGAGCAAAATAACAACAACATAGAGTTATTTCTCATTTAAAATGGACGAACGTGGCTGAGGAGTCGAATCATTATCTCCATACGAAATCTCAATGACAAAATTTCACAAAGGGTGTCAAATTTACCACTCCGTCAAATTATAAGCATTTTTATCAAGTGCCCTCTAAATATTCGGCGGCCATTAATATGCGGGATACACCCACTTAATCGCCGTATCTGCGATAATTACAAAAGGCCGTATCACTCCCTTTGAGGGTTACTTTAATGAAAAATAAATTAGTTTAATAATAACTTCAATCCACTTTTATAACCATTTTTATGTTTCATATTTATAACGAGTTTTCGCGTGCCTGTCGAGCTATCAAAATAAACACTTTGATATTAATATTACATAAAACTAAAAATAACTAAGGTTATTCCACGTATTGTGCTACAAATAGTGTCATGTGCTTCGCCTCTTTGAGTACATCCTTCCAAATTAACTTAACTTATAAAATAATAATTTAGAATTTTAGTGGTATTTGCTTTTATTTTGTTTTTATTGTTTATCAACCGATTGGACTTGAATCAACATAAAACAATGTTCTCTAGTTTAATGCAAATAAAAAAAACTATTATTGTTAAAGAAGCTTATATTAAATCTTAAAAATTTATAAATCGCATGCACCATCTATCAGGACTTTTGAGTAGTATGTGCTTGAATCGTAGAACTCGTTTTCTTTAGCGTAACTGCAAAAAATTACCACGATCCATATCTGAAAAGAAGAAGATGACTAATAAAATAGTATAAGAGATCAATGTTACTGAGAATCTTAAAAAGGGGAGTGATATACATATGTATAATAATAAATATACGTCAAAATGGCCGCTTTTACAGCAGCGTCTCTGATCATATAACATATTTAAGATTTTGATCGAGAAAAATCTGGTTGAGCTTTGTTATGAAAAACATTATGAACATGGAAATAATAAGTGTAAAATAAATACCTAGAAAAATCCTCAACTGCGATTTAGCTTTTGGTTGTTTTTTTTTGTTGTTATATTATAGTGAAATTTGATGTATTTATTTTTCAAACTGGTAACAGTTCGTTCGACAGCGTTCATTAAAGTATTGTCATTTTGATTGAGTAATGTTTGTCTTGTGAGTAATAATTATGATTCATTTGTTATTAAATGCCTTTCTTTCCTGTCTGTACTAGAGACTCCAAATACTCGACATCTCAACTACTCGAGTATCGAGTGGGAAAAATTGAAAATACTCGAATATACTCGAGTAGTTTTAGATGTACCAAAATAAATATTATTAATTCAAATTTGTGTATATAAATAGATGATAAATAAAAAAAAAATAAGCTTATTTCATTTGAATAATACATTAATAAAAATAGTATAAGTAAGTATTTGGCATTACATCTAATATCAATGCGCTAAATATTTTATTTGTGAAAGTCATACAAGATAATCTCGATGATAAATAATGAATCAGTCGAGAATAACGAAAAAAAACATGCATCCATGACCAAGATTTTTTTTTTTAATTGAAAAAATCTGACCTTGCAGGGACATGAATCTGACCCACCTGATCGCTAGGGGAATTTATAAAACATGTGTTTCAAACATAAGAGAGAATTAATCTTCTCCAATTTTGAATTTATTCAAAGTTTTGTTTTTATAATTCCCGCAGTAGAAAAACCCTTCTTTTATAAATTACGAGTATTACTCGAGTATTTTTCAAATTACTCGAGTATCGAGTACTCGATGCTCGAATTGGAGTCTCTAGTCTGTACCTTCTCTTTGACAAACTTTTATTTTTAATGACACATCTATGGCCTTAGATTACGATATAAATGTGATTAGATAAATAATTCAAAGTGTTTTATATCTATCTAAAGAATTAACACAATGTGACTAAATTGTATGTGTAAAAATACGACGATCGATCTACGTTATTCACATAAAATCCATTTCTTTCGAGCAAAGATACAAATTAGAGAAACTTTTATTTTGACAGTGAATTTAAGCCGTACTGTGACATGATATGATTGAACATATTCATTAGCAATATACTTAAAAGAAAAATAAGCTACTTCCGTTGTTGGTTTGCATCATCATTTTCGTAAACAATTAATTTTGTTAATGTGGTGGAAATAAGTTTAATATGAGAGCTATCAAGGATAATTATTATTCTTTGTCAAATAAAATAATTTCTTAATAATATTACATTTACATGTATAGTACTTATTCCACATTGAATTTATTGATATCAGGACCAGTTTCGCTCATCGCAAGCATTATCAACTGAGTTGCTATTTTAAAATCAATGTCATAATAAATATTTTTTCACACTTATTCCACAGTAGATTTATTAGGTCAAGGCGGGTTTCGCTCATCACAAAAATTAAGCGTTATTTATAAAAAAGCTTGTAGCAATCATCAGTTGATAATGCTAACCATGAGCGAAACCGGTCATGATCCAATAAATTGTATGTGGAATAAGTACTCAAAATGAGTTACTATTTTTATATCCATATAAAAAAACGTGCGAATAGTGGGCGTTCGGGATTTCTTTAAACTCAAATCGAAACCATTTTTTTAGAGTACTTACTGCTTTGCATATATTTTTAAACTTATTTAAATACGTAGAAACATACTGTCATGTTTTCATAAAAAGATTTTCTATAAAACAAACTTGTTAAATAAATTTAACATCAAAACACTTACATGAATATCAAACAAAGACCTTCCAAAGAAAAAATCTTCAATTTTAACAATCTACGTCTTTATTTCTAAGAAAATCGTTATCAGAAAATAATGTTATATAGTAAGGCACTTATTTTGAAATACGTCTTCAATTTGTGATTAATTTTATACGAAACATAATACAAGGGAGATGGCTGTACATATTGATAACGATTATAATTTCCTTCCTGTATCATGAACAATCATTATTCATATCGTGCATTTATTAAAAAGCTAGAATGTTATTCCAACTAGTCGATAGCTCGAGAAAGGTGAACACGAAACATCACACATTTCATAATGCTTCCATAAGAGCTAGGTAATTTTGTCATATTTATTTTAGCTAGTATTTAAGATCACTAAAAATTATGAAAGTAAGCCGTTAGCCTACTGTAAATCAGTGATTCACAACATTTTTGGGAGAAGGGGCAGTTTTTCAATTTTAGGATTGTCCGAGGACCGCAGAAGTGATTAAATTATCGACATTTTAAGTATATATACAATTTTAAATTTATTGTTCTTTAATGTTCTTCCATTGTCCGCGAAAAGTTCTGACGAAAAAAGGTTGATTGATATGTGTAATATTGGGCCGCATGAAATGTCATTTCGGGCCGAGTGCGTCTCGAGGTCATTAGGTTGTGCATCACTGCTGTAAATAGTAGCCGATAATAAAGAATTATTGAATAATTTGAATTATATATATTTCCATGATTTGTGCCGCTTAAAATCTGGGTTTCGCCCTTCGGTATCTTTATATTAGTGTCGCTAGCGCCAAACTTGTGGAAAAGCACAAAATTCAAATGATTCAAATTTTCCTTGATTACTAGCTATAATTAGTTTGTGAAAACGATTTTTACGAAATAATATCGCACTTACGAAGATATTGCTGTCACCTTTGTTGTCTCCCGCCATAGTCACCGTGTTGAAGTAACAGGGTATCCAAAGAGAAATTGGTTCCATAAATCTAAAATCTCCGCTCATCTGTCTCCTGCACTGCTCAGCTTTATTATCACGCCCAATTTTCTTTCGTAAAAATAATTCGCTCACAATGTCAAAACATGTATCGACACAGTTGTTTGTTGACAAACGAAAAACGAAAGATTCTTTAATATATTTATTGTATAAGAACATTATTTCAATCAAGGATCTTTTATACGAATGCAAATGCTTACAAAAACATGTTTTCCACTAACTTCTTCTGCATTAAATCGGTAACTGTAAGATTTTTGAACTACAATGGTGTATCAAAAATTTTTAACAGACATACATTAAAAAACTACAAAATCATACAGACAGTTTGTATATGCCACCCTGATGCAAATATTTTATTGATAGTAAGAAAAATAAGTAGCAATTAATTCTTAATGATGTGACCACGAAAAGATGATAATATACCAGGTGTTAGGTATTATTGGATTATTAGTATTTTTAAGGTGTAAACCGTCAATTATTCTTAGTGGGAATGCATTTTATTTGAATGAATAAAAGACATTTTATGTAATACTTTCACATATATTTTACAACGAAAGGGATCAGTTTTGCTCATCAAGAACATTTAATTGACATAAACTAATTAATCAGTATAGAATCAACTTTCAACTGATAATGTCAATGAGTAGAGCTTTAATTGACATAAATATATTACATACCTTGTGAGAATGGACTGTGCATATTTGAAATGATTTTCAAATAATTGACTGCTCTAGTGCTTGGACACTTGAAAAAGTGCCTTCATTGAACAGAGTTAAAATTATATAAGTATCTAGGTAAAATGGAGTATTCCGAGGTACTATAACTGAACGAGCATTAAGAAAATGATAATAAATAAAATTTCTTTATAGATATTTGTGTTTGACTCAAAAGGGTGGAATAGCATGATTATCCAAGAATTGGAGAATGTTTCTTTTGCATAAATAGGTTTTTTTATGCAATCCCTAATTTTTTTCTCATCAGCCGCCACTGATTCGGAGTGACTTGATACATCTTCATAATAATAAGTGTATATAATATACCGAGGCAAATAAATAAAACTTATCTCGAATCGTTATGCTTCTTTGATATAATTTCCCCATTCAACTATCCATAATTTCAATTCAAACATAGGCCTCAACTTTCGTCCACTAAAGTTTACCTAGCCAATAAATGTTTCCGAAGCTTCTATTTATCTAAGTTTTATATCGATAAGTTTTCCGTAACTCCATTTTATCTAGCCGCGGGGAAGAGCTTAAATAGTTGAAGTTGTACCTTTTCTCGTAATAAACTTATCAGTTTGATTCGAGCCTCTGAACAATACGACCAAAAAGCCTCCCGGAACACTTCATCACGTAAACGTAGAGTTTCAAAGGTGATTACTTCCGGTGACAACGTGAAACGGGTAATCTGATTATTTTAGTCAGAACACGCCCCCATTGAACGATACCTCCTAGTTAATTAAATAACTAGATATTGCTATCTTTATTCAAAAGTTTCGTAGATCTAAAGTCAACTTGACTTGACACTAGACTGTTGTCAGGTTGATTTGATATCTTATCTTCATGCTTCATAATCATTTCGACGATTATCTTATCTTTATTATCTGCAATCCTGAATTAATACATAAACTTTAAATATAATATATACCCTTTCGCTTTCGACGAATGTTAACGCTGCGGGCTACCGATATGCGAGCTTAGAATATAAATTCCAATTAATATCTATTATTTTTAATATTTAGCCCTTATTCTGTCTGTGGTATATTCAACTTTTCGTAATTTTTTACATTACTAATTTATTAAAGAGTGGAATTATAAATCTTAAGCCCTTCAGATGACAAAACTCATGGAAGAATTTGCGGTTCAGATGTTGAAAAGTTCATTTTTCATTTAGTTTAAAATATGCCTTCATAAAAGTAAAAATAAAATATCAAAACAACCCTTCGATCGATTCAGCAGTAACTTCCAATACGTGGAATAATTAAAGTTATTTATAATCTTATATATAAAACCGAAACGGCGTATGTATGTATGTATGTCTGTGGGTCTGTAATTCTTTGGGAATGATATAACATTAAATAATTATTGGTCGCTTAGTCCAAGCGAAGCCGGGTAGCAATACTAGAAATACCGAAACGGCGTATGTATGTATGTATGTCTGTGGGTCTGTAATTCTTTGGGAATGATATAACATTAAATAATTATTGGTCGCTTAGTCCAAGCGAAGCCGGGTTGCAATACTAGAAATACCGAAACGGCGTATGTATGTATGTATGTCTGTGGGTCTGTAATTCTTTGGGAATGATATAACATTAAATAATTATTGGTCGCTTAGTCCAAGCGAAGCCGGGTAGCAATACTAGAAATACCGAAACGGCGTATGTATGTATGTATGTCTGTGGGTCTGTAATTCTTTGGGAATGATATAACATTAAATAATTATTGGTCGCTTAGTCCGAGCGAAGCCGGGTAGCAATACTAGAAATACCGAAACGGCGTATGTATGTATGTATGTCTGTGGGTCTGTAATTCTTTGGGAATGATATAACATTAAATAATTATTGGTCGCTTAGTCCGAGCGAAGCCGGGTAGCAATACTAGTTTTATATAAAAACAACCTTTACTAAGCACGAATACGTCTCAGAAGAAAAAATATTGTTAGTGCTAAATAGTTGTTTTATTAGCCAACAAGTCCGATCGGCCAATGGACGGTTGAATAGACTTACGCAGCATTTTTTTTCTCATTTTAGTATCAAGAGAAGTGGAGGACGCTTAACATGGAATTCAAATCGAAAAAAATGTTCGTAATTCGAATACATTTAACTGGGTATATGGATATTCGAATTTTAAATAACGATCAAACATCATCTGTTTATGAAAAATGAACTAAATGTTAGGAACATTTTATCGGTGCTGCGCTTTGTTTCAAAACAATGTATTTCTTTCGTTTAAATCAGTTTTTCCTAAAGTATGGTAAGCGTACCCCTTGGGGGACGGAAATAGTTCGGTGGAAGTACGCGCTGTACTGGAAATATATTCATTGTCGGTCCCTGTGGTCTAGTGGCAAGAGCTTTGTCCTAGCAATCGGGGGGCCCCGGGTTCAATCCCCGGCAAGGTTAGATTTTTTCAATTGAAAAAAAAAAAGATCTTGGGCTGGGTGTTATGTTATTTATCGTTGATTTTGTGCACAACTGATACATTATTTACCATCGAGTTAATCTCGTGTGACTTTCACAACTCAGAATATTTGGCGCATTGGCGCAAGCTGTAATGCCAAATATTTTTTTAAAATAAATTAAAAAAATAATTAAGTATGAATTGTTATTAGTATCTAGGCGTCGAAAGTTTGATAAAACTGGTCTAAATTAACATAAACTCATACATCCTGGCAATTTCATCATTCAAAATACTGTCATAGTAAGTTAAAAAAATAACCATCTGGCAGCGAATAAATATACAAGCATGTAACAAAATCTTTTATTATGATCCATGAGAACAGCATTATCCAAAGTAAATATAGAAATATCTTAAACAATATCATCCAAGACTGAAATCTCAGTTCATCAATCCCATTACTTGTATTTTATCGTTTGCGGTACATTATATTTTTATTCATGACGACTGAATACGTCTCCCAGGAAAAAATAGAGGAAGCTTCTTATATTTTTTCGAATATTATATAATGTTTCACTCGATATTCGAATAATAAATATAATGAATATTCGGAGTTCTTATTAATTGAAATGATTATTATATTGAAGTACCGAATCTTTATAAAAATAAATCACTCAATCGAATCGAATGTATTTATTATAAATATCAAATAAAGTATAAAAGTAATGGCTGTGTGTCTATTAAAAGCATGCATTTAGCTTCGGAGATTAAATTCCGCTTTGTGTTTTATTATTATCTTATTACGGCACTAAGCTCATAAAATGTTCATAAGCAGAAGGATTCAACATATTTTAAATACATTTTAAGATAAGCGAAATAAGCCCTTAATTTAATCGAATTAATATGTATGATTTGGAATATTATCTTATCTTAGAATCTTATTTTTGGTTATTTTTTGACAAAAATAAATATTTTCAATCGAATTCTTTCTTTCTTTTTCGAAATAAAAATCTTTTTGAATAATTCAAGTCACAATATTCCTGAATACTAAATGAATAAAATCTTTTATATGAGTACGAATTTCGTTTTCAATTATTATACAAGAAATCGTTGTTGGTCACTGCAGCCCTTCATGAATGATTTCCTCATAGATGGCTGTGTGTACCAGGTTCAAGTCCAAACAATTCCAGAATACAAAGCATTTTTTTTAAATATTATATTAGAGATCTTGGGTAAGAGTGTTAATCTGATAAAACTCTTCTTAAAACATCAAATATTGAAAGAGTTTTTTGACCCAGTTTCTTCACATATATAATAAAAAGTCAACGTTTTTTGCTAGTGCAGTGAAAGTAGGTAATGCAAATAATATAACTCATACAAAAAAAATAAGATTCCTTAAAATATTTATTTTCTGATTGCGTTCCAATCTTTGGGGCTTAGTGAGAGTTAAAGAAGACTAAACTTTTAAGTACAGATTTGGTTATAGCACTAACTGAATTGTACTATTATATTGTATATAATAAATTTCATATAGCACATGTCTCTTATTTTAGATCCGCTTTAAGTTTTTTTTTATTTTATCCAATTTATGTTATGGTTTCGTAGTATATCTTTTCAGCATAAAAAGTGTGACGAGAACCGATTGTAATTTTGACGTTCAACTTTTTTTACAGATTGTGTAAGATTGATTGGGTTAGGTAAGGCTTCGGACCGTAAGAAATGTCATCACTCTCCTCGTATCTTTTGAAGGATCGAGCGGAATAAGCACAGAAATAGGAAAACATTCATAACATCAAACGGTCAAAAAATGGTTATCAAAATAGTCTTTACTTTTTTACAAATAAAATTCAATCACGCTTTAGATTCTAACTAGAAATTCTTATTGGAAAGGTATATAATAAAAAACTGTTTTTTGAAAAGATCAGGTAATAATGGTCGCGTAAGTTTATTATAGTTTTACATCGAACAACACAACTTTTCATACTTTTGGTTCATGGCTAATAAGTTGCCAGACTAAAAACATTAAATTATAAAAATTATTTTAACTTTGAACAAAATTTCAAAACGACTAATTTTTATGAATTTTATGCTTCGGATTTTAATTCGGATAAGAATTTTAAAAACTAAAACAACATTACAATATCATCAAATTCAAATATTATGATTGAGATCTTAATTTTATTTTATAATTAGATAACTTAATAATTATAAGTATATATTTTATGTTTCTTACCTTGATAAAAACTTCCACGGCACAAACTTCCAACGAGAAAAGTTCAAATCACAATAGTAGAGAGTTCATTCTCCTTTGCCTACACAGTCCTTCCAAGAGACAGATATCTACGTTTTATTAAGCGAGACGTCCACGCCAAAAAATATTCAAAACACTCGCGGCAATTTTACGCACCCAAACAAACCGAACATTATTTTAAACATGTCAATATCAACAATCAACTGACAGGTTCGTCCACACTACAAACGATTCAGTCGGATAGCTCAGCCAACGGACATATTACGATAATGTTTCATTCATTGTAAAACTGCTGGACGAGAGTGCATGCTCTACGCTCTACGCTCTACGATATACCGGTGCATGCTCCGTGCACACGTACTACGTTTACCCCCACTACCCTTCAACTGAATCAGGCACATGTTCTCAAACGTCAAAAAGCGTAACGGTCAAAATACGCATATTAATCTGACACATCTCAATGATAAACCCTTTGTGTTTTATTAAGCCTCGATATAATTGATGCGACAGTTGACGTTTTGCCGTCTCGGAGATGATTGTGGATAATTTCCGCGGCCGATGCGAGGTTTTGGCGGGACAGCACCTGTCCGATCGAGGTCGGGGGCGCACTAATCAGTAATCGTTGCCAGGAGAGTCGGCGAGAGGCTGCGCTCCTTTACGCCCCTCGCCGCACTCTCTGTGAATCCCCCCCCCGACACGTTACTCTCCAGACAGGGTTGAGCTTTTTGGGCGACGTAAATTCAGATGGTTTCCGGTCTAAAATTCAATATTTATTATGTCGTTGTTTGAATTGGCAATCACTTGGTAGAACTTCATTATAATACGGTGAAAAATAAATATGACGACGGCGAACTATGACGGCGTAAGCCTTAATAGCTATCAACAAATAAATAAAATAATTTCTATAGAATTAAAATACCTGGTTATTTTCTTCACCTTATTAAATATTATGTCATTTACTATCACGAACAATGGAATGTTCAAAAAGTATTTTTTCTATTTAACTTCATCGTTGATAGTAGAGATTCCTACGGCGTGATTTATATTATGTGGAAACTTCTAAACAAGTCATATTACAAAACATCATTTTGCAACATTTACATCTAAAATATGACAGTTTTACAGTTATCAATTGATAAAAGTAACAGTATTTTTTCAATGAACCAAACATTTTTGAATAGCGCTATATCCAACGTAACAATTTTATCCGTATCTGGATTTTACAATGTATGATTTGATGTAATCAATACATGCCATTCGTAGCAATCTTCTTTCAAATACTGTATATATTTATCTTCTAGTTTCATTAAATTATAATCTTTATGTACATTATACAAAATACAAAAAAAAAATAGTAATTAAATGAGCTTTAGAAAACTGATAATCTAGAAGTATGGTTATATTTTAAACTTTAAATGGCGTGTTTTCAACGATCTGTATATACAATAGCGTTCTGTTATGTTCCCTAGCAATATCGTAGTCTAAATATTTATGTGTGTGTCTTTACAACTCTTATCTGGTTTAAAATAAGCTATTAAGTAGTATAAAAAGGTCAAACAGTCATTGTTGTTTTATATAGCAGAAAAAAAATGTTGTGGTGTCTTAAAAAATGAAAAATATTAACAAGGTTCAAGCTTTTTTTACATGTGGCCAACCCTTCGAAATATTTTTTTTACTGCGCATGCTCACGCACACACAATACACCACCCCACCCCCCATTCTCTTCTCTAAGGTGGCAGCCAGAACGGGATAGAGCTAGTGCTACGCCGGGCGAAAGAGCGAAACGACCCGAGCCAGCATCGCCCGTTATCTAAATCTATTTCAATGATGAATACTTGAATAAAACATATATGTGTAAGTGTGTGTAGCGTAGAAGTAAGTAGCCTATCATAGTAATAATGTCCCATTTAATAGGAACACGAGCATAAAATAATGCTAACTTAACACTCGCCAATACGCTTTAGGCGAATTTAATCTTGCGAAAATTATAACATATTGAATTACTACCCCAAATATAATCGTTTGATCTAAAGCAGTGATGCACGACTTGCGGCCCAGAATGACATTTATGGCGGCTCATCGACAAACTATCAAATTTCTTTATCTCATCGTATGTCAGGAAGAGTAATTTTCCACTAATCGTAGGAGAGCTGTACATGTGAAATCTTTTTGCAAACGATTTCATATTTGAGAAAGTATTTGTTTTCTTAAAATTGACCACTAAAACCGTTTGGAAACATTATCATAATGATATACTGAGGGTAGCAACAACAACCAAACACCGCAAACGTGAAATTATGGCGTTTGTTGCAGTGTCTGAAATTTGTTTAATGGTGAAACTTGAAATATTTACATATTGTAATAGTGGTTTGATTAATGTGTTCGTCCTTTTAAAAATTGAAAGAATACAGAGTTTGTAACAATTTATTTATTCAATTGTACATGAATAATGTTTAATTAGTGTCAGTATGTTTGGTATTAATTATAAATCTATAACTACCCAACACATATGTTTAGTGAAAAGATTCATTGACATCTTACCACAGATAAGACAGTATACAGTTAAACAAAAAAAAATATTTGCATTGCTTAATATTTTGAGTAAAAAAATATTTGTGATAACAAATAGGAATAAATATATAAAAGATACGATAAAATGTCAGTAAAATTCTTAAAATAACACGACATCCGTTAATACCAACCTTTTTTAATTAGTGGCCATTTCCGTGCTGTAAGCTTTTTAACTAATTTGTAATGATTTCAAATACCTTATACAGAATTTGCTATTTATTTATTATACAATTTACTATCCAATTGATTGAACGTCATAATCCAGATTGCAATAGACAACTTTTAAACATATGGATATTAATTCTATTCGTATTTAACAACTATACAAACGTTTTAGTGTACATCAGTTGAAGAAGATTTACAAAATTTAAATGATTCAAAAAAAATTATTGAAATAAAATCAAGCACTTTCAGTCAAAGTCCTATTCAAGTAATTAACAAAAATCTTACTGTGATATTAACATTTTATATCTTATTGCACTAAGTACAATTCTATATAGCTATAAATAACAGTCGATATAATATACCACCAAAGATAACCTGTGAATTTCTACGTTTGCTTCGTGTCTTACTTGAACTACTTGACAGGTGATAAAGGATAATCTACCTGTAGGAACTCCTAATCTTCACGATTAATTGCTTCTTGAATACGTCACTACATTGTCGAACCATTATAACACTCAGCGAACAATTCGTCGACAAATATACCGTTAAATATTAATATATATGGGTCCTTGGTCGAGTGGTCGAAGTCATTGGCTTCGGTAGCAGTGCTAGCGGGCCTGAATCCCAATACGGAGAGGTTCATAAATTAATAGGGTTCCGTTCGAAGCCAACGGATAACTGGGGTTTTTAAAGTCCACCCTACCACTCTTCCAATCTTCAACACGAGACGTTGCGAGAGTGATCAAGATCTCACTTCAAATCATATCCTGGCCATATCCTTCTGGCTTCACTCTCTTCGAAAAAAAGGAAATGAGAAATATATATTGTATTAAAATCATACATTCAGATTGGAAAAATATAATCTATATTGCTATGACGTTATGCATCAAGCAAATACTAATTTATACTACTGTGATGCTTAAATCATAATGCCGTGAAAATACCATATTAACAACAGTCATTATATCGAGAATGGAAAGTCAGAAAAGCTAAATGTAAATTTATTTACTAAAGGTTGTGTCAGTCTCGTAAAAAATACGCTGTCACTAAATGTTAATGTTTAGTAATATAATCCATATATTTTTTTACATAGGCATGGTTGAGGAGAGAGTGGAGTCCATTGTATTTTTTATTGGCTATATAACATACACTTTCCATTCTCTCTTATTGGCAATATGCTACTAATACGATTTATGACTTAGGACTTAACCATTAGTAAGTAAGGATGCTGACTTTGTGGCCATTATTTTAGGGGATTTTTAATGAAGCTTTATTTTTCAGCTTACAAATATTCCCCAATACTAATATATACTAGACTTTTTAAGAATAAAATGGACTATAATATGTGAAATTCTTTTAGCGACCTTCAACTATGATTATTAATTATTAATTATTACATCCGTGAGCAATTTATTCTTAGATTTTCTTGTTTTTACACCGCCCGAAAATGTATCATAAAAAATAATTTATACGTGCTTCTATTCAATATTCAAACGAGAATATAAAATACTGTATGAAAAATTCCGTCAATGTCAGCAAAATTATACATTATATCCGATAATTTTCTACTTTACGCTTTCGGAAACGATCCCAGAATCATTTTTACGAGAGTTTTATACGTGGATTATGTGAATCCTCTACAAATTGACCGTAAACTGTTGTAGCTTGCAAACGATTCGTCAAAAAACGGCTTTGAGAATATCTACAACCAAATACTTTATTCGTATAATTTTATTACTTTTCTTACGAGATGTAGTAGATTTCCGATCATCAATAAAATTGGCTAGTAAAAAAGGAATCACTCATTATGCATAATGATATATTCTTTTATAATATCGACAGGATTTTTTTTTTTTCTTATATTTAAAGTAACTTAATAGTCGTTTCATAATCAATATTTAACCTTTACAGTGCTATGCACATCACCGAGTGGTAACACTCTTAGTATTTCTTTTGTCGTTTTTGTGATCAAAGCTCTTTTGTCTTTAATCTTTTGAAGCATCAATATATGATCCTTTTTACCCCTACTCTCTTTGGAAAAGAAAGATTGTGTAACTGAAAAACAGGCAGTTCTCGTAGAAATAAACATGTTGAGATAAGATTCGTTTCCAAGGAATATGCGCTAAGTTGGGAGCGGAGATGGTAAAAAAAATACAAATTATATACCCAGTCGAGTCGAGAGATCGAATAACCAAATACTCTATAGTCTCCACTCGAAGGCGACAGATAACGCCATGTGTAAAAATAATATGGTTGGTGGTAACTTTTTGAAAATTATTTTTTAATATACGTTTAAATATATATATATAGCTTTTTGCAAAATTGATAATCAATGGAATAAAAAAAGCTATCATTAAGTTATGTGAAATAGTTCTCAAATACAATACCATATACTCCACATTGGGGGTGGGGAATAGTGAAAAACAATAACAAATATTTCAGCAAAAACGAACATAAAACAAATCAAAATGTAGCTATGCTTATCTTCACAATACCTTTTCACCTCTTTTCGGAAAATTGCCGTCATATTTACCTTCGGGCGCCTCGAAATAGACGTTGTTTCAAAAATTTATCATCCCACGTCGCCAAAACTAACTTTTAATGTGAAAATAAGTTAGCAAATCGAGTGACAGTTTGAAATTAGTTTACTTGAAATCTTGATGACATTAGCTTCGCGGTAAAGACTTTAAGCTAAATTGACAGTGGAACAAGAAAAGATGTTCATTTGAAATTACCCATTTTCCACTGATTGTGTTTGATCTAATTTTGCAATAAGCTATAAACTTTATGCTACGACACTTTTAAATGTGTTTATTTTAAAACACCTGAAATAAAATATTCTCTTAGTCTCAAAATGAAATCTTATAAATTTTGAATTAAATGTGTCACCTTTCTTTACATTTAATCAATTACGCGGTGACATTGAAGGCGAGATGACATCATTATTTTCATATACTATTATTGGAATTCAATTACTTCTAATTGGATATAAATAAATTCACTGAATGAAAAAAGAAATGGAATATAAATAAATATACGAATATACCTAGTTCTTATTCATTGTATGAATTTTTCAATTTCAAGTTTAAAAAAATCTAAAACCATTCATGAAGTCGTGTGTCAATGTGAAATTGTTTTATTAAATACTTTATTTTATGTATCATACTAATAAACCAAAAAAAAATGGAAGTTAACCTTAGCCAAAGTGCATAAAATAATAAATATAAACTTAGTATTATATTTTCCTTTTTCATTGTAATAGCATTTTAACAAACGTGAAGTTTTTGTACGTATGTAAAAATTTGATACTGTCGCTTTTTAATTTTTCATCTATGTTTTACCATAATTGTATAAAATAACGTTATTGTTTACTGCTTTGAATATTTTCTAGTGCTTTGTTTCATGAATTTATTTTAACGATGTTCGATATTATTACTTTTCACATTTTTATTTAGATTAACATTTGGATGTGTTAACGCTATCGAATAATCGATATTCTTGTTATTAGGGAAAAAGCATTTCGAAATTTTAGGATGTATTTTGAAACTAGGTCGATTCCAGCCAAACGAGAATAATCTTGAATCATTTCCAAAATAACGCTTGTTTACTTACCGTTCTGATAATATTATATGATAACATAACAAGAAGCTTCTCAAATATTCCGAAACTTTCATAAAAAATTAAAAGAAAAACAATGTGTAAACAGTATAAAAACTGTATGTATTTATCAACTGGACTACTGGAATTTACAATCGGTCATATTCAAAATTATATTCTTAGCTCATAGAACTGATTGTTAAAATCATACATTACAGTGGCATCGTCCAAGAAAATGGTTAATCTATGAACGAATTCGGTTTTTTCTATGAAAAATAGGTGAAAAACTATCACCATTAATTGCGTTTATAATAATTTTTGGCTCTCAAGGATTATATTTTTTTTTTGTTGTTGATTGAATTGGTATTTACTTTGTTGAACTCCATTATAAAACGGTGAAAAAATAAGGGTGTAGAAATCAAATAATCACTAAATAGACTAAATGCAAATCACTCAATAAAAACCCAGCTTATTAGCTTTTACGTCAAGAAATACATAAATCAATTTTTCACATGAAATACCATATTAGTAAAATATCAAATGAGGTTAGAATAGAGAAGATGTATTATGAACCTTTTCTACACCAGTACATTAAAGTAAATTTTGGTATAAAACATAGTTCTGACGAGGGCGTTATTCGAAATAGCTATCAACTACATATGGATATATTTTTTTAATTTTTGTATAATTAAAATACATTGCTAATTTTTCACAGTATTATAAAAAAAAGATTCGTTTAATGTTATCTCTTGATAATCAAATCTACAATGGCTTTAAATTGTCAGATTATAATTAACAATTTTAACACGTTTTCTTTTCAAAGTACTAACTAACTTGTACAGTTAATCGTATAATCTTTATCGGGTACCTGAGTGTTTCTCATTTTGAAATATGCACCTAATTATAAGCTTAATTCTTAATATATAATATAGGTTTTTCTCATTTGCCATGCCACTTCGAATTATGGAAGGGTTATTATTATTTCGTTGGCAGACACGTAAAGTGAGATTAGTTTGAGATTTTAATCGAAACATCATTTTGAAATAACCACGGAAAGCTTCACCGACTCATGCAGTTATTTATTTTAACAATGTCAGTAAGCTGAAATCTGTTGTCCGTTAAGGGAACTATTCACACCGTAGCTGGTGCAACAGAGCGAATAGTAACGTTAATCAGTGATGCACAACATTGTGGTGACCGTTTAAATATTGATTCATTTTAATAATTTCATTTTTAAATTTAGATCTATAAATTGAGAGATGCACACTTTCTTATGTGTAACATTAAACCTCAGAACCATTGAAAAATACAAAATAAAAATATTATGTTGTTTTTTCTCAGTGATGCACAACTTTGTTAGCAAAATGGCCAGCTTATCTATTTTCCAATTTTTCAAAGGCCGCATGGGTAAAAATGGTTTAATTATAGTTATTTTTAGTGTGATGTAAAACTAGAATTTTTATCATTTTATATTGTTCATCTATCGTCCGAGAAAATATCTGAAGAAAAAAAGGCGATTGATATTTGTCATATTGGACCGCATAAAGTGTCATTTTGAACTACATTTATACCGTTAGCCGTAGGTTGTGCATTACTGTATTATCCAATTTAAACTATTTAAATATAATACTTGATCAATATTTCAATTTAAGATTGCTTATCCAGGATTACATTTTATATACTTCCTTTTTTCATTTTTAATATTGGGATAGGAAAAGGTATAATTTAATTTATTTTTTATCAATTAATTGTACCCCATAGCCAAGTTTCTGACCACTGCTACGCCGTAGCGTATCGTAACGAATGAACGGCTACGCTATGAGCAAGAACGGTTAGAGTCGGAAGTAAAAGGTGGGACAGGAACCGGAAATGTGATGAGCCAGCCTCATGGGGGTCGCGATTTGGGACTTGAACTGATTTCAACTTGGCTCTATTACAACATTGCATTCTTTAATAAATGATTTTAGAGTGCAATCTTATACCAAGTAATAAGGTTTCAACGGGAATTAGTTTTACAATATAAATGAAGTAATCAGTGGGAAATATGCTATATTTTTCAACTAAGGTTTTGCAATACAGAAAGTTTAGACAGGTTATACACTTAAAAATATTATCACTGAGGATATCATTTTATTTGGCTAAAAATATGATTGGTTTATTCAACGTATAAAATAACCTCCCTGCATAATTTATTCATAAACTGTAAAAACATTGTAGTGATCAGAAAAAAATAAAAATAAAATAACAAAGGAAATTGGTCAAAAAAGATGTCAACCGAGTGAGTGAGACAACAACAAAAACAACATTTATTCATAAAAAAATAATTACGTCAATGTGAAATATGTCACCATCCGAAGCAATTAAAGTTTATCCTATTGGCTCCACATTGGCAGACTGGTTCCACCCATTGGAAGAACATACAACTCATGTTCACCATTCCTCAAAAAAATATCAGGAACATTCAATTTAACATTATCAATAATGGTGGAATTCTCATTATGGCCTCGAATAAGCCAAAAGAAATATATTTCCGAGTACATTTCTCTTCCATACATTTAGGTGAACAGGTCAAATTAAACGCAATAATTTCTGCAGATTCAACGGTATTATGTTGGATTAACTCACCCAATAAAAACTAATGCACTACGTAAATATGAAATCCCGCAGCCTCAAACGATATTGAATACATATCGCTATGAAAATTACGCTGGCGAATTAACAGGTCTCGGAGGCAGGTGTGAATTATAAGTCTGCTTGCATGATTATAATTAAATTTAATATTCCCGACACGTTTCGCATAAGCCTGGATGCTGGGGAAAACGACATACAGAATTAATGTTGCGCATGGAGGTAATGTGCAACGGAATATGTACGACCACGTCAGGTGCATGTGTTGTCGAATTCTATATATGGATGACTCAACCGCTGGTCATAATTATTGCATCAGTTTAGAGCATACATGGGCAAACACCGGCCCGCCAAGCTATTTTGGCCGGCCCTGATTCATCTCGGCAAAGTAATAGAGAAAGAAATTAATAATTCCAGGGAGGGATACAATATTTTTAAAACCATTTTCCTAGTTTATCAGCTCATTCAAACATCACATATAATTATTATGGAGATGAACTGAAGGCACTAATAGAGAAATTTGATAGAAATTAGCTGACTTCCAAAACAAATACTCCACATTCGCTATATTTGCTCGTCCAATGGATGCAAATGAAAATATTGTGCCAGCAAATTTACAGATGGAACTTATTGAGCTTCAAGGGGATTTAGTGCTAAAACCACAATTTTAAAATATTGCTTTAACGGTTTTTTATAAATTATATTTGGTGGAAGAAAAATATATAAATTTATTCGCATTTGCAAGAAAAATCATTTGTATTTTTCGAGGATGAAACACACTAAATCAAAATTCGAACAAGGTTAAGACATGAAAATCTCGAAAATTCTATGCGATTATCCTTAAGCAATACCAACGCTAATATTGATAGTCTCGTTATTCTAGTACAAGGCAAATTTTACTCCCACACTCGGCCACACAAAATTTTGTAATCAGTATACAATATTATGTCGTTCATTTTATAAATATCTTAATATATAATGGGGGGGCATGGACCCCATGCCCTCCCCCCCTTGGATCCGCCAATGGGTCCGGCCCTTGACTCGGAGATAGAATGATAATTTGGCCCCAGTCCTAAGAAAGGTTGCCCATGCCTGGTTTAGAGGTTCACTGACCGCCATAACACAGCGTCAAACGTTTCCATCAGTTTTCTAAACATTCCTTTTTCTTTTTCTAAAAAGAAATTTCATTAAAAAAATCAGTCAGTCTTATATAACTAATGTTAAGCCTGGTGCCTATCAACGTATCAACTGTTCATCCAGAAGATTAGCGTTCGTAAGTCGAAACTCAAAATTAAGCAAATTTATTTATGTTATATAACTACATGAAATTTCTGTAAAAATTCTCACGAAAATGATCGTTTTTGCATTTTATAATACAAGACATATACAGATACTACAATATGTTGCTATGCCAACGATCAACATAGTTTTCGTTGTTATGAAGGCACCAGATGACATTAAATAACTTTAGGGTATGTGCATTGATTATTGATTACACAGATGATATCCTTTGTGGTTTTCTATGAATGAATCAGTCTCAAGTCATTCGAAAATGATTTTCAAAGTATTGTGACCGTGATTAGCAATAAAATATAAACTGTTGTACCGAATGACTTCACATGATCCCATATAAAGAACAAGGCATCTTGTTATGCAATAATGTACAATACTAACATAGAATGCTTAAAATTTTAGCTTTATGATACATTAACAAAGATTAAAACATAAAAAACACGCAAAAAATAAATAAAGCAAGATGAAAAATGTATATAAAGTTTGAGACTTATTGATAAGCCAGGCAAAATAAAAAACAATAAAGATGGCAGAATAAATATAACGATCATTTCACAAATGAAATTCTTTCAGCGACGGATATAGTATTTTTTTTACAGCTTAAGGCATGATAATCTTTGCTTTTTTTATTGCTATTTTAAATAAAACACCAGTTACCAACAATGACTCAATTAAAGACATAAAATATTCCATCAAGTCAACTTGAAATTTTCCATTGCTGTTTTAACGACGCTGGAGAATTGTTTTACAGAATATTTACAAAAATATAACACAATTTTACTGCATGAACAGGACCGCCTTCGGGATTTTCTATTACATTAAATCTGAAATATATGGTTTTTAAGCAGATTTATTGAACCTTAGTGAGCTTCCCTGACGCCGGACAACGTCAAGATATTTGTAGGGAGACAATAGAGAGTGGGAAGGTTCGTGACAGATTTCCTGGATAACGGTTGTTATGTCGGCCATCGTTTATCTACTGTACCATTTGCTAAACGTATACAAATAATTGACAGTTCTCCTCAAACGCTTTGATACCACAGTCTTCAAAATATGAAATAGTTATCTCTGGTCCTCTTATACCAAACAAATATCATTTTAATTATCAGCACTAACACTAACATTTTTTTTTTAAATAAAAAATGAATATTTGTCATTACAGCTTACGCAAATGCGCCAAATATTCTTAACTATGAAAGTCATACGAGATTAACTCGATGATAAATAATGAATCAGTTGCGTACAAATCAACGATAAATAACATACACCCGAGCCCCCTGATCGCTAGGACAAAGCTCTTATCACTAGACCACAGGGACCGACACCGACATCATCGCTATGCATTCATATATTTATAGTTTTTTTATTGATATAATAAGATACTAAGCTTGAAGTAATACTGAAATGTTTCTCACCTTACACACGAGAACCTTATGAACCTCCCGCAGGGCTGTGAATGTGACCAACACGTATTACACAATATTAACATTTTCAAAAAAAACTTTTTTGTTGCTTGTTTGAAAAATATTTGTTTAAATATAAACAATTTATGATAGTAGATAAGTTTATTTACAACTTTAGATTAGAAACATAAAGCGAATGCATAGCTGCTCAGTTACAAATAAAGATTAAAAAACAGCTTTGATCTATTCTCTGTTGTTATTTGCTTCTCTTTTATTCAGAGATGAAGTATTTTTACAATCAATCGAACTAAAAGCGAAGCAAACTTTGCGCGATTGCTAGTCAGTGGCAGATGAACACGGCTTCAACAGTCTGCCGACGTATATACAGAAAAATCCATAGCACCGAACGCTGAATGCGTACTAAAATATCTCCTAGGATTGTCTCGGGGATTCATTAGACTGTGAAAAAGGTATTTTTTCCTGCTACACAAAGATTGAGGGAGATATAAATACTAGGTGAGCGTACCTGCCATAGTGGTATTTGCACCCCGGCAAGAGTAAACTGCCCCAAGTCTGAATTGTGCGTTTATTATAGATAAAAAGTTTAAAAAAGAAACTTTACTTCTTATTAGAATTACACACGCTTAAATAAACATACCATCAGTTCAAACAGCAATCGCGTACAACTCACCGAAAATTTTATTTATACCTTGTTTTTTGTGCAATGCAGATATAAGCCGTCATTAAAATACAGCAGATAATCGTCCTAAAGGTTTTTGTTTCAATTAGATTCTAGAACATTTCTCATGGCTCTAATGCATAATTAAATCTATTTTTAATATTGCACTCTTCCGATATACCACAACGCTAGCTTCAGACGAAGGCGCGCTAATATCACCCAATAAATATTTTTTTTACTCCAGCTTCAGCTACTTACGCCATTTTGTAATATGTATGGCTAACTTATAATAAAAAGTGAGAGTAGTATAACTGCTGACAAATATCGCGTGTATTGGCACCTTATATCCAAGTCAAAAGTTGATTTGATAATGAATTCTATGAATGGTATTCATCTTAAACCTTTATTATTTTCTTAATATTGTATTACAAATTAACATGAAGAATTACTGTACTAAATTTTTAATTTCATGGTGGAGAGATCAACGTCGATGGCTTCCGTCACGGGTTCAAGTTCCCGTACAAGCGGTATTTTTTCAGTCGATTCTATTCGAAAGCATGGGTGTTTTTGTTGACTAAAAATGAGTTCCCATCCATCCAATCATATAAACGGGACATAGCCAGAGTGACCTACTAACCATTTGTATTTTCCTAGCCATATCCTTCCTATCTCCACTTTCATCGAACATCGAGCAGTTTTCGTATAAAAAAAATAACTAGAAGCCGCCACTAGGAGTTCATATGCTCTACATCGTGAGCGGACATGGATAAATTGAAAAATGCAAAACACTTATAATATGGACACTGTCTTTATTTTACTAGCAATTAATAATCCCTATTCAAAACTTTGTAATGTATCATGCACATATTTTTTTAAACCATTTCTAAGGATCAATTTTATTATATTTTAAAACATCGTTGCACATTTAAACTGTAGACCATGCGAGCAAAAGCTACTGCGCTTCGCTTTGCAATATTGTTCGCTTATGCTTTTTTCTTCTGATTAATATGTTATGACAGGATGCAATCACGAACGAAGTAGTTATTTGATAAACTACTGACAACATAGAAATCGTACTAAGCCAAGCCGATGGCGTCTTTAAACCGTTACGTTACGATCTTTGTGCTCGATTTCGACAAATAATATTTTTCGTTCTGTATTCGTATATGAGTACAGTAAGTTTTGTATGTGAATGTAAAGTCAATCTTTCAATTGACTTACTTTATCTTATAGGATTTCTTGATTTCATAATAGATGTTTGACAATACGTATCTTTAAACGTATTCGAGGCTTCAGACAACAAACGTCAAAAAAATGGCATGTAGGTATAATGAAAAAAAAAACAAAGACCTAAGGCAGACTTTAAATTGAGAAAAGCAAACAATGCAAAGACTTTCATCAGATAGATGAACGGCGACCGATCGTTTATCAAACTTACATGATATGCTCAATGAATTGTGGCGTTGTTTTAAAGTAAGTAATTACACAAAACATGTTTGTTTTTCAATTATTCTCATATTTTGTTCAGTTTAACGCGTTTGAAATGATTATAATCGTCGAACAAGTGCACACCAAATCCGATACTAAAATTATTACTTTAAATTCTAAACTGTTGCTTAACGTAAACATCGATCCAAAATCGATGTATTAAAAAAACGAAACTATCATAAATGACCAATTTTTTTTGTGTTACGACTTCCACACATATTTTGTAATAATCATGGTTTTGTGCTCATCATGAGTATTTTCTGAATGCTCGCGATGAGCAAAATCTGAAGACTGATATCTTTACCAAATATAATACGTGGATGCTGTAAAAAAATATATTAATTTATCTAAATATAATTCTTTACCACCAAGAGTATCAGATTTTTAATATAGCTTTACAAAACTTAATCACAATCAATTAAACATTATGTATCGAAAATGTGTGTTGCGAGTTTTACAATTATGGCATTGCTCAACTATCATGAATTTCGGTTAACTTAAGATTATTTATTTTTTACATTATACATCAAACAAAAGTAAATTTGCTACCTTTTGTGAAAGTTGACATAGTGATGTTAAGACACAAGATGGGTAATTTAATAAGAAAACAGAGCACAATACAAAATATTATTAGTCTCATTAATATGTTTAATAGTACTTAGCAGCTATTTTTCCTATTTTAACGTTGAATAATGTAATGCGAATTCCCAGTACATATTATATATTGGTAATTCAATCTTTTGACTAATGATATTTTTGTGTTAATTTCACAAAATTTCATTTGAAAATAAATGAAATAAACACAGGAGAAAATAAATGTTATTTTTTGTTTTAAATTTAAATTCTAGCTTCAGCCATCTTGTGGAGAAAATTGAAATTACTGGAAAGTATTCGTGGCTTTTTAAATATATTCATAACAATTTTTATTAACTGTTTTATTAAAGAAAATAATTCAAAATACATTAAAAAATAAAGAGAATTTTGTAAATTGATTTGCGTTTCCATAACACATCTTCGAGTTGATTCCGAATAACATTTATTTTTACAGAAAATATTTTCTAAGCCTATTTTAATCAAACCTTTTATAATATAAATAAGGTAAATGTACCAGTAGCTGACCGTTTAAGAGAAAATTTCAACAAAAATAACGATTAAGGTTTAGCATTGTACTGAATGATAGCAAAGCAAGTATACTCATATTGGATCATGTCTTAATTAAAATTATGTAACAAAAATTACGAAAGGGCTTGCTTAAAAAAAGTTGTGTTAAATTATTTAAAGCCTGTTTTAGTAGTTGACCATCTCGCATATTGAAAAATCCAGTAGTTTACCATGTACAGTTTATAGTGAACTTTCTGTCAGAGTTTTCTCATGGCTTTCTATCACACCACTCTTGGTTGAATCAAGTAGCAATGGGTGGTTCAGGAACAAGATACACACCGTTTCTAGATTGATCACTTAAGAAATTTGTAATAATACACTTTCCTCACTTTGTGTTGTTTTCAAATGGCCATCCCTGGCACTCCATTGGCTATATGGTGATGTGTTAGTGGCTCATTCCAACCACAGATGCCCTTAACTTGTCTGAACTTTACAATTTAGAGCAATCCCGCATCTGCATTTCTTATTTTGAGCCATTTTATTCTCAAAAGGTCAACTACTGGTACATGGTCAACTACTAGTACATTTACCTTAATATGTTCGTACAATGTACTGCAACAATCTTGTAACTCGGGACCCGTTTGAAAGAGTTTTAGTTTTTCAATGCAAATTGTAATAATTATTATTCATTATAATTTAGACGCATTTTTTCCTTTGCATGTTATTTACTGCCAATTTTTTGAAGAATTTAGAGAGACAGCTTAATCGGTATACTATACCATTTATTTATTCATATTCAGTGTTCGTAAAAGTCACAAAATTTTACTATGCGATCTTATTTCAGTGTATTTTTACGTAAATTTAATTGAATGTCAAACGCTTATAATATTAGGCTTTTAAATAACCCCACTGTTTCAAGCCACGTGAAGCTCATTAGCTGTCAAATGGATGACAGTTACGTTAATACAAAGCAAACACACAATTTAAGCTTACGGAAATCTTTTTTTAAATATATTTACTGTCAACATTCTTGAAAACAAAAAACAGCAACTAAAAACCAATTAAAATATAATACGGTAAGAAAAATAACAATTTATTTTAGTTCTACATAAATTATTTTATATATTTGTTGATATCTATTTTGGCTTACGCCTTCGTCAGAACTATCTAAGGCGTTAGCTGAAATAGCTATCAACAAATATATAAAATAATTTATGTAGAACTAAAATACATTTTTATTTTGTTTACCGTATTATAATGGAGTTCTACCAAGTAAATGCCTACTCAATCAATAAATTAAAATATATGCACATTTTTTAATATATTCAAAAACAAAAGGATCTGCTAACTAAATATTCATCTCAGGTAGATCTATTAAATAATAAAATACCTACTTGAATCTAATACAGCCATGAGCGTCGCTGAAAAAAGAAATGAAATTGCTCTTTGAAAATAAAAGACATTTGACAGGTAAGCAAATGGAATAAAAAAAACATTCAGAATGACAGGATTGCTGGGTTTTGAAAGCGTGGAGCACATATTTACATATATTGAGAACAGGATCTTGAATATGCTAAAAAATAATATACCATAGCAATCACAGAAAAAAGTAAGCAGACATCATATTCTTACATCAACATAAATTATTAATATAACTTTCTACAATAGTTGGTGCTAAAAATGTAAAAAGATGATTTTTCTCACACACTGACGATGTTTTGTAGGCCATGTATTTATTAATTTGTATATTCATATATGTACCTTGCAAAAATCATAAATTTTAAGTTTATTGCTTTCGCAATGTGAAAAAAGATGAAAACATTGAAAGAAAAAATTACATAGTTTACAGATAAAAGAGTAAAAAAAAACACTTTGGAAATTGGCAAAGAATTCAACCGAATTCCGGCAAAATCAACTACCTCGTCTGAACTCACTCACGTTGTTGACATCCGAAGCAATTCCGTTAAAAATCACTAAAGCTCTTCCCAGTGGCATCTCCATTAGTAGGCTGGTTCTACTCCTCTCTACTCCACCATATCCACACCCGTAGATTCAGCCATCAAGCATCTTCGAGTAACACTGAGAAGCTATAAAGTCATAAATTTATACATTACAGGAAATCATGTCTCGAAAAAAGAATCCACAAATTGATTTTAAAACGATCCATCCATCTCTGGAATGTGCTGAGAAGAAAGACAAAGTCATGGAGCGTTTACCACTCAGCTACAGGATATAATTATTTATTAAACCTGCATATATTTTCTATAAGGTATAAAATAGTTAAAAGCCTTGTAAAAGAAACTATTTGGAGATACATTATGAACTTTATTGTGTGTAATTTTTCCATCTAGCATTTGAATAGAGCGAGAAATTCTGATCATTTTTGATTTTCTTGATCATAATTCAGTTATAAATATGTTTATATAGCATTATTTACCAGACCTATTAAATGCTGTTTTTCATAACGTTCTATTGAGGTCCATTCGTGTAGAAACCGGCGTAGACTAGCAGTCATCGGCAAACGAAAGTGTTTTTTTACGGACCAACCAGTATTAAAAAATATGATTATATTAAACTGTTAACCCCTAAACAAAATTGTAAGTTGTCTTAAGTCATGAAATTAAACAATTGAAAAAATATTCACTCAAGGTAACTTTTATAATTAAAAATATAAATTTCTTTATCGTTTATATATATTTTGCATATATATAAAAATGAATGTTTGTCTGTCTGTATTTCCGCTATGGACTACTAAACCGCTCGACCGATCGATGTGCAACTTTACAAATTTATTAAGTACACTCCCGCAATGGTTTTTGGCTTACCAACCTCTCCCCCCAACCACCCCCAACCTCCCCCAACCTCCACCCCCCAATTTTTTTTTTTTAACTTTACGAATTTTTCGAGTTCACTCCTTCGAAGGTTTCTGGCATACCCCCCCATACGCCCCCCAAACCACACCCCCGCCAAACAACTACCTCCTCCCCAAAAATTGATATCGAATTGAAACGAAAAGCTTGTCACATTTTTTTCAAAATGAACGAAATCAATAAATTGACTCAAATTGAATTGAATATTTGTGTAATGTCTTTCCTTCAAATTTATTTTAGTTTACAGGGTATAGCTAGTTTTGCATATTAAAAATTCACTTAGTTTTTCCTTAATCTTTTTTGTTGATATTTAATTATGTATTACAATACATTAAAACAGGTAAAAGAGTATTGACATACAAACAACTGGTTATACACAGTAGCTCTCTCGCTCACTGCCTGATCTGTCTCGTTTTCGATCTGCAAGTCTACGTTATATTACATGTCAATTCGCTCATAGACAGTGTATTAAATTGTTTATTTTCGCATACCCACTTTACGTGACATGCATTTGAGTGTGAAATAGTAGTATTGTCTATTCCAATTAGTGTTCTTATTTCAAAAAAAAAGATTGTTTTTGTTTCAAATTTAGTTTGCGAAGAAAAACAAATCAAAATTCTTAACCGTGACTTGTGTTACGCCAGATGTGTTCATCTAGTTTTATTGATTCTTAATTAAGCATGCTTTTATGTATTATTAAATAATCAAGTTATACAGGTATCTTGAAAGACAAAAGCTCTTGGATGGGTGGTGTCAAGAAATGGGCAAATTCAACACCAGGGATTGCAAGTATAAACAGTAGTATTCGGCAAATAACATTCATAGAAAAGATGAAATAATACAATTGATGGTATTATACTTTATACTGGTAAGTACTTTATATTTATTATTGCAACCACTATCGTACATTAGAGCCCAGCAATTGCGTATAATGCTGTATTAATACCAAGCCTGTTTCCAATAAAGAGCATCTTAATATTTCATCTCTTGATATTTGCCGGCTTCTTGTAAGGAAATGACTTGACAATATAGTTTAATCCTTTTTACGTGCCCTTTTTATTACTTTAGCAATAAATGAGGTATTTCGCATTTAATGGCCAATTAACAAACGCACTAATTTGTGAACTCCGTAAGCATTGTGTTAAGGTTAGGATACATTTATCAAAATATTAAATAGGGAGTGACTGCGGACGATTGATCCTTGCCAGGGACCTTGTAGATGACATTTACAAAATAATAATAAACAGTTTTTTATTAAAATTTCGGTTTACCTCAAGTTTGTTTTTATACCATGATCGCATCGTCAAATAGTGTATATATAATTGAAGGGTTATTTGTTGTTACTAAGTGAATCATTTTTTTTCGGTAAGCTCTGTGCCTTACTATATTATTTTAAGAAATAAATATATTGAAGAGCGTATAACCTAATCTGAAGGAATAGTATAAGTCTACATATTTTAACATAAATAATGAGACAAAGGTATTATATTATCATTTTAAATTCTAGTCTAAGCATGACTTTGAAAAAATTGTACATTTTCTGCGAAAGGTTTGATCACTGGAATAAAAATTTCCTTGCCCAGAACACAATATTGTAGCATTATCAAGTTTGCATATCTAAAAGTTTTCATTTTATTTTATTTTCTGTTTCCAATAACATGCATAGAGAATACAAAATAAATTCAGTTTCCTAAAAAGGATACCGATAAATAAAGAAAAACGAATTATCAATAACAGGTAAAAAATTTTGAAGGACTGCAAATAGTTTGGTGAGCTATTGATGACATTAAAACGATTATTACAAAGATATGAGCAAGAAGAATTAATTGTATATGCCCGAGTTATAGAAAACTTCAGATATTCACTGATGTACAAGATATGAAGCTCATGCAATATTGATAAAATTATTTATGTTTTATAAAAATAAAACAAAACGGTACACATGGTACAAAAGTCAATTTTCGCATGTCCATATAAATCAATTCAAATTCGTTATCATTTGAATGGTACTCAAATTATTTTTGTGTACACTATTAAAAATGTGAAAACTACAGGTCAAAATCAAAATGAGGAATCAAGTGTCTTCGCAACCAATTACTGACCACTCTCCGTTTTCTGTAACGCGTACATATAACGCATGGATTAAAGAGTTAACCCTTTACAGGACACTTTGAACAATGTGTGATATGAATATCACCAGCATTAAAGTCTATATTGTATATTATTTCGTCTTAATAATGAACCTTATGTCACAAGAGTATTCGTGATAACGTAGAAGTAGTAGAGTTAAATCACTATCATTTAGTATCAAGTCTACCCTTGTTTAGAATATTACCGCTAAGCTTGCATTCGGCGGTATATATATAAACGTACCATTCTAATATATTCTTTCATATTACACAATTAGGTTTGTAAGATCAAACTTTTGAAAATTGACTTATAAAGGTTTTAAAAGGAATTGTCGCAAACAAAGAGTGTTATAAATTAAATAATTCATTGGCTTGTATTCAAGATTATGAATTCAATCGTATTCATTTATTATTTAAGACTCACTGAATGTCACTTGCACATACGTGCAGCATACAACCATAGTACTGCCCTCCCAGGGAAGAAGGCAGTAGCTGGCAAAATTTCTGAAATTTACTTATGAATGTCACTTGCTAAATACCTTTGAAAGCTACATACATATATGTATATGGTAATCAGTAATCACTTTGTATACAGTATAATCACTAAAATGCTCTAAAAATGTTTTGTGAGAAAATTAATAACATGGACAAAAAAAGCAACAACTTTAGTTTTCTTAGCAAAGAGGCAGTCAATGCAACTACTTACTACTTATAATTAAGTATTTCGACTGAGGGTGCTTGATGGAGTTTCAATATCAAATTAGAATTTTTTGAATTTTGTACTTTTCCATGAGTTTTGTCGCTAACGACCCGGGTTTCGCCTTTCGGCATCTTCAGGCATTCTAAGTGCACGGATGTACTTGAACTGACTTACTTTTACTTACTACTTGTTTACAAATACATTTGTTCATTTCCACATCAACCGCTTTTTATAAATTCTCAATAATAAAACTGCTTTCTTGCTTGGAACGGCAGAGTAACCGACGATGTCATATGTACATCATAAAGAAAAAGACGGCAATTATAAAACATGGTGTTTATTTTATTTTACCATTTTTCAGGGTGCGTAAATTACATTTTAAGAACTCAAATAAAACAGTATTTAATCCTGTTTTTTTTTTTAATGTAATCATACAAAATCTCGGTGTCCAATACATCACTCAAATGTTGTCGACTTTTTCGAGCGCATCCCTCGCGCCGCGTCTTCCGCTCACCCCTTCCCCGTGCGCTTTTTCCGCCATTCCTTTTTTATATTAAAAAAAGCGGCTCGAAAAAATCAACAATAGACCAGACTGGCAGCGAAGTAGGCGCCGAGAAATTACTGCCTCGGCCGAGGTTCTTGCGAATCTATCTTCACGGCATAAAGCCTCTATTTGTGATCTATGAACAGCCATAATAATTGTCTGCCGTGTGTATAAAATAAACATTCGATACACGAATATTTGTATGATAGATTTATGATGAGAATATCCCAAACAAACAAATTAATCATTCTTTCAAATCACGCTTTTTTCTATATATTATTTCCGAACTCTCTTTTTATAGTGGACATTTTTCGGTAGACTATATTACACGATTATATTTGTATTGATGACAGATAATAAATATAATCGTAACGTGACAGTAAAACAGTGGAACCCCGATCTTACGTTCTCGCATTATACGTTTTCCCGCGTGGTGCGTTCATTTTCTATAGTCCCGGCATTAAGTTCATATTTAAAAATTTCCCGCATTCACCGTTTACCGAAATAATCGTTTGTTTTCTATGGTCCCTTGAAAAACGTAGAATCGGGGTTTCACTGTATAACAATCACAAAAGACTGTAAAACTGTGACTGTGAAACTGTATTCTCAGTGAAAATATATTCTTCTCCAAGCTGTCATTAAAATCAAATTTGACCGCCCTATCTTCAGCCCAATGTTTTTCTGTGTTTTTCTTTGGTTCTCTTTTTATGAAAGGGACTACTAACTTGCTGATTTTGTTTTATTGAAGCAAACCAAAACTTTAGGCTGGTAAATCTTCAACTTGGGCCAATAATTTCAATGATCGTGACCAGTGAAATCATGTTGTCATACAAATCTATTACTTGATACATTTTCACTGAGAATACAGTTTCACTGTAACATATATAATACGTGACTGTATTTTAACAAAGGTAGAATATTTTATTCGTAAAATTTTAATGTAAAATATTTATGCAGCAGATAAATTGTTTTGTTTTGCAGTATCAAATTTATTTCAGCGGCTGAGCTTATCAATATAATTTAATGTATTATTTTTTTTCTCTTTTCAAGCACATTAGTGCATGGTTCAAGATAAGTCCCGTGCATATTTGCTCGAGCCATGAATGTGAGGGGTAGATTCCCTTGATTTCGATTGCGTTGTGAAAGGCGGCCACGTAACATTGGCTGCATATACACAACACGTAGTTGTGGAAAAAGATAAAGCTTATTGTTTGATTACAAGTATGGTAAGATTTTTCTGGGTGTCTCTATTTTAAAGCTTCATAAGAATCTACCGATGCAAGCATTCGTTATTATTATTTGTTTTAACTGGCTTTCAAATCTCAAAACATATAATTTTATGTCCAACTTTTCTGAAAACGCAATTTTTCATGACTAGTAATTATTTGGCCAGTTTCTAATTCGATAAATGGTCAGTTATAAATTCTTAAAACGGTCAGTAATAAATACTTAAAACGGTCAGTTAAAAATAATAAATGGTCAGTTAAAATAATAAATGGTCAGTTAAAAAATACTAAATGGTCAGTTAAAAAATATAAATGGTCAGTTAATAACTAATTTTGGGTCAGTGTTTTAATGTAAAATGGTCAGTTATATTCTATAAACGGGTCAGTAGATATCATTTTACACCAATAAGATATTGTGTTTATTACTTCGTTGTGATAGATGTGTGATGAGAGGGGCACAGCACCGACACGACTTAACTTTACCACTGAAAAAAATACGTTTGTCTACTATTACTGGCAATACTATTCGAGCGTCAACACAAACGTCAAAAAAATACTATCTACTATTTGTAATGCTTCTCGCGAGTTACTTCGAAGGGAAAATTCAATTTGTAGATGGCTTTGGAACAAAATTTGTCCTTAAACAATTATACCTGAATCGGTAAGCATGTCTTTAATAGTTATTATTATTGTTCTCGATATTCTTATTTAATAATAATTTCCAAATTACGTATATGTTATCGTATTTGAATATGGTTTACACAAGTATTCTATTAATCAGTATTTACATTATGTCGATTTCTCATTCAATGTATTTTATTGTTTACAGAGGAAAGAATATTAACCAACAAGGAATTGTATGTTGTCACAATGGCATCTCCGCAGGATTTAGAGTTACGAATACGTAAGTTAATCATGGTACCTACATGAAAACCTTGTCATCTTTCAGTATTTACATATTATATTGTCAGTTTCTCATTCAATGTTCTTTCTTATCCACAGAGTAAAAGATGCTGTCTAGACTCTAGACAGACCAGAAATGCGTGATATAAAAACCGAATCGAAATAAATGAACACAGCGAGTGGCACACACTAGAGAATGAAATTGAAGTCATGCCACGGAGAAGCCTACACATACAAAAAAAATCTTTTATATCAAAATTATCCAAGCTAAAAGAACAAAATTGTTTAATAATAATTTGACTAGACTAAAACGAAATCAAACTGTCAAACGTCAATTCATTTTTACTTGCGTTATATCAAGGTGTGCAAAATCATGTTTTTAAACACATTATGTATTTCAAATTCATCTGTAAAATCGCCAAGCTAGATAAAATAATAGAGGAACCCCGCATTCAGCAATAAACTTCATGGTATTTAGTAAATATTAGCCCAGCTGAAATATTTTACGTACCAAGACCAGATGTACAACTGAATATATTCATGTTAGGTCAAATGACCTTTTGCATAGAGTTGTAATCACATTGATCGCATGCGAATTCATGGGATAAACATAACTGACAGTTGTGTTTCAAATGCACTACGGACAGGCTACTTAGACAAAAAATACTCATTTAAGGATAGCTATATTGCATGACATGAGAGATTTGGTCCAATGATTCAACAAGAAATGGATTTGGAGGGAATTCAGAACGGAATTCAGAATTTGATAAGTTATGACGATGTTCCAGAAGAAGATGTCATGACTGTATTCGAATAAATTTGAAATAAATGTAAAATTCCTATATACAAATAAATATTGAACGAAAATGTATAAATCTACTTATTGTAGTTGAAAAATAAGCCCTCCCCCGATAATATATCCCTAATTCGTATTTCGGACCAAAAAAGAAAAATCAACAAATTCGCTTATCGAAAGTGGTGGTGCCCAATGTTACCCTATTATAAATTTAAGATTAGACCGCTCATAAAAACATTAATGCTTTTTTGTATTTTCATAAATTTTGAATTCAAAATTATATAAGTATTATTAATATATAAATAATACAACTTACTGTTTCTGAAAATAAAAATATCACAAAAACACTCGAAAGGTATCCAATTTTACTCGAATTGACTGCAGATTAGGTTGCATATTTATATATATGTCATGGCCTGTAGCGTTTTAGGTTCTGATTTTAATTTAACATTATATACAATTTAATTCAATCGACACATACTGGTTTTTAAATAGTTAAATCTGAAAAGAATATAATTATTTTATTATTGTATCAGTACTGAATTTATTTTCGGAATTTTAAAACGCATAGCAACTACCTAAAGAGAAATGTAAAAAAAAAATATTCACCTTACTTTCAAATAATAATGAAGAAGTTGACACTTCGAATTCGCACCGAAATCTTTACTGCAAGATTGCCGGAATATTGTTTATGGCTGTAGAATTTGTTTCTAAATATAAGCTTTTAGTAAAATTGTTCTTTCTATTTTAAGCAAATAATTAAATTATGTGACTGCCTCTATCTGGAAATATTATTAGTTGGTATTTTGTGGTCGCAATTTTTAAACTCGATTTCATACTTAATGTCACAAAGTATTCTTTGGGATCTTCTATTATAATTACTCGAACAATTAAAAACAAAACATTTTAAATACTATCGTAAACTTTACACTTATTAAAATAATATTATGTATATGCTTCCAAATACCTGAACGTAAGAAATTAGTTCATTTCATGCGGTAATTTTCCATAGAACATGTCATAAATTTGCCTCTATGGTCGTAATATTTGATAAAATTAACAAGCTGTCAAACTAAAACTTATCATTTTTTTAAAAATAACTGACCATTTAAATTAATAACTAACCGTTTTTATTAAATAACTTACCATTAAAATATATAACTGACCATTTTATTTAATAACTGACCACATTCACACTGATACAATGACAACTGACCGTTTATAATATTAACTGACCATTTTGATTTTTAACTGACCATTTATTTATTTAACTGACCAAAACTTGAATTAGTTACTGACCCATTAAATACATGCCATTTTTCATTACGCCTAAGTATCCATTGCATCTGTCTCATCTTTAAGAGATACCATCATTAATACTTCTATATTGTTGACAGTTATTTGAAAATTAATCATCATTACGAAAAATATCAACATCTGCGAGTCATTTTTCAATTAATGTTTAAACTAGCATTAGTAAGATCTTGATATCAATGGCTTTATTGTGATTGTCAGGACCAGTGTCATATGAATTTACGATTAAGATCCATTTAAATGACGAAGCTATCTACACGTCGTTTTTTCGCCATTAATATATATTATGTGAAATTTGGCTATTGGCCGGATTGGTAGGGTTGATATTTAATTGAATACACATCAATAGGAAAATTAGGCAAAAAAATTGGCGATATTCAACTTTTTTAGTCGGAGTCGTGTTTTGGTCAATGTCGGAGTCGGAGTCGTGGTTTTGGTAAATGATGGAGTCGAAGTCGAAGTCGAACTTTTTTTACCGACTCCACAGCCCTGGTGTTTATTGTATATTTGTATGAAATATTGTAAAGTTTATCGCAAAATATACAAAACGGACAAACAAAGCTTGTTTTACGGTTGGTGTAATCATAAAAATCGTAATATGTATTAAAAAGTTCAAACTTTTCAAAATTTCCGACTCCGAGTACGACTCCGGCCAAATCACCGCGATGACTCTGACTCCGCCCAAAAAGCCCCGACTCCACGACTCCGACTCCGACTCCACAGCCCTGATATACACAATAAGGCAATGAAATTGTGGCTTTAAGTGGGCGGGTCGAATGGACATAGACGACCATAGTATCAACTGAGTTATTGAGATTAATTTATTACTTATATAAATTATATCGTCTATTGATTCTTGTTACAAATTTAATTTGACTTTTGTTTCTTTATTCATAAGTTTTTAGTAATTTATTGGGAAAATGATATCTGACAATCATGTCACAAGAAAATTGCGTAGATTAGCATGGTACATGCCTGTATTTTTATTAAGAACCTCCATTGGAAACATTACAGAACAACACAAAAAATGTTCACACAAATTTATATAAAACATTTCAAAGATGTATGTATGTGTATAAAATGATGCCAAATCGCATAAACTAATAAGAATAAAATAAATATATGTATTGTCAAACAATATGATAATCAGGAGATAACATATATAGTATGCTTAATTTGAATAAGCATGTGATTGGTCCATACATTGTCAGACATTGAATTATGAATAGATGCTCAAGTTTTCAATATATTTTCATTAATCTCCAGAACTATTTGTAACAGTAAAAAATTGGGAATTCAAATAATCTTATATATAAAACCGAAACGGGGGATGTATGTCTGTAATTCCCTTTTGCATTGTTGTTGCAAGTTCAAACAAACGAATTGATTTCGCTCGCGAAAGTTTCGACGGTAAATTTGTTTCGTTATCAATGTGTGTGAGACTCAATTACTCGAGTATCGAGTATAAAACCGAAACGGCGTATGTATGTCTGTGGTCTGTAATTCCCTTTGCATTGTTGGTCATTAAGTTGCCATAAAAACGAATATGAAAGAAAATATGTTTGATTTTTTTATCGGCGAAGACATTTAGTCAAAATGTAATAAATTAGTCTTCTTCTGAACTTTTCCCGGCTTTTATTAATATAATAATGTTTTTATTTACGTGAAGGTATTATTTGACATTTCTGTGACAGCAAATTAGATTTTTTCCTTGAATTTGGACATTTTAATGGGTGAGAATGGGGCTGTCAATATATGAAAGGGGCTGTGAAATGTCAATGCCAGTCTGAAATGTTCATTTTAATTCCATTTTAATTGACCTAGACTTTTGAATTTTGAAAAAAGTTGTTTCAACTTAGCCCGTCTGAATTTACGCGCCGAGCTGAACATAACCCCAAACTGGTCCGAGCGAAGCCGGGTTCGAATACTAGTATTTTATATAATGTATAATTAAGATCGTGAGGTTCAATTTCTCTAAAGCTCCGCGTCGTTTTAAAGCATGCAGCTATAAACTCTTTAATAATTTACCAGCCATGCACAAATGCCTTCGTTTTTCGCTAAAATTCACCATTAATGGACCCGGCGCTATTATTCTTGGTTGAACTGTGCAAACTTCGTAGGTAAGGCTATGCTTTATAAGTACCATGTCTCATTATTGCTTATTTGTCTTTCACGGGAGGAGAATTTTTCTAGTTGAACCCCTATGCGATTACTTGCTTTCATTGCAAGGATCCAGAACCATAATGTACTAAAGAAAATTTTACCCAAAATAAATTTCTCTTGCAAGTTAAGAGGATGTATATTTAAAACAGTAATCAATTCTGCACCATAAAAATTTGTGATATAAAAAATTGTTAAAAATATTTTACCCAATATTTCCAATAACAGGTTTACATATAAAATATATGGGAAAAAATAATAATATCTGATTATAATTTGGGATTTAGTGACTCATTTTGAAGCATGTATAGTTTTGTTTATTGCTTGTACATTTTGTCTAAATATTTTCATACATTATGCACTTCGAGAGAAAAAAATCCTTCAATGCACTTCTAGACTGAACCTACAGTTCTGGGGCATTGCAGTTCTGGAGCATTTTAAAAAGAGAACAGGGTATGTTTCTACGTGACTATTGTGCCCGAGGCTTTGTACTTGAAAAAAAGGGGTACGCCAACCCTACACTCTTTGTCGTGACTTGTCCTTTCATCGTATATTAGATGCGTGTAAGAATATGCCAATACAGTGACGGCAGTTGACAACAGTCGACCAATAAATATGCTTAAATTAATTAACCCCAGAATTATTAATTCGTAAATAAATATTATACATATTTGTTATATTTATCGAAATATACAGTTTAATCGTTTTGAAATAATTCACAGTACACATTGATACCGCATGATGTTGTAGGGTATCAGAACTCTCTCGGACGATCTTATTTATCACCTCAATCAATAATAATAAGACCAAACGAGTAATATAACGCGAATAAATGCATTCAAATGGTTATAAATTCATGTAACCGACTCATTGCGACGGCTTCGCAGTGATTGGTTGAATTCAGCTCAGGCCAGAATGCGTTGCGTTGATTGGTCGAGCTGTTTTTCATACTAGAATCACGGAGTATAAATGTGGCTGTCAAATAAAATAACCGCCAAGTCAGTTAGTCGTTATCCTTCTTTCAAAAGTCATGAGTTTTTTTTGCGCTTGCTTCGGACAGCAGGCGTAGTAACATATTCATTTGGTCTTACGCGTTTAAAAATGTTCTTACTGCAATGTATTCGTGTGGAATAAAAAAATGTAATAATTTGAAGACAATAAATTAGCCGACTCTAAGATAGAGTTTTCGGCCAAGATAAATTACCGATTGAAATCTATACAGAGATACCTTCCTCCCATCCTATCCCTAAGTTCCGTCTCCGAACGCCGTGGAAGGATGCTGTCTGACGCAGTCAGATTGGGAAGAAACCCTGGTCGTCTCAACATCTTATCTCATATCATAATACACATCGAATACTGCACACGTTGTATTCCATATGTGAAACTTGTCACTAAGGTTTGAATCAAACATTTTGAGGTTATGTAGCATCATTGTATTGTTTTCCGTCGTGTACTCATCCTTATTTATGTCTTGATTTCAGAAAGCGTGCTACATTTTTTTCAAATGTACTTCTAATCAACTTAGAACTTTAAGAAATCTGATTTCATCGTATGGACTTCAATCTTCTTGTTATTATTTTTAGATAAAATTGTTTTGTTAATTGATGATCACAGGTTATTAAAATCAGTATTAAGACCGATTTCGTAGTTTGAAAACAGCATTTTGCTTGCCATAAAATATTCAAAATTAAGAAGTTGTACCATTTCCATTTGAATGACAGTGATAAGTCTATCCTTCGAACATATATTACCAATCTTCCTTCGCAAATCCACGATTTCAATTTTCATAAATCGATTTATATAAATACTGCGAATTTTTTTTGCGGTGGCATGTGGAAATATTTTACATATCCAATATTCATTCCGGCAGTCAAGCCCGGTGATATATTTCTATCAACCGTAATACATTTTTTCTTGAAGCTAAATAAACGTCACTTTACAAAGTGGTCATACAAGTATCTCATCTCCTTTCCCTTCCGCGAGCGCCATCTACTGGTGCCATAATAAAGCTGAAATCTGCTATGAAGATGAAGAAAGTGTGACCATACTATTATTGAGACATAATCTTTTATTTTGTTTTTAAATATAATTATAATCATATTTTTACACTTAATCCTGCAAGAAGCTTTGGTAAATTATGGATATATGGTCACGGGACAGAATCCCAATCCTCTCGAGCTAAGCTGAAAAAATTTATACATACTGGCTTATAATTTTTTGTTTTGACTACTCTTTGAGTTCTTGTGGATTATTATAAAATGTGGAATCAAAATGATGAATATTACTGATAATCGGATGATTTCTGAAAGAAGAATTTGTTTTTTAATATTAGCCTATATTAAAATTATTCTTTTTATTTTAAACAAATAATAAACTTATGTGACCGTCTCTATCTGAATAATATTATTATTTGTGTAGTGTGTGGTTGCATTTTTGCTCCTGTAAATTAAAAAAACTCGATTTCATAATATTGCGAAGTATTCTTTAGGAACTTCTATTATAATCAATTTAAAAATTAAAAACGAAACATTTCAAGAAAAATCGTAAGCCTTACATTTATTTCATTTATTTTGTTTATTTTTCATAAATCTTTACAAAAATTCTGTCCCGTGGATATATGATCCATAATTTACCGAAGCTTTTGACAACGGCCATAAAGACCGATGAAACACATAAGCGGATATACTCAAACATTTTTTGTTTTCAGACCGGTGGATATTTTTCAGTCTTTCTATGATATTTTTACAAACTTTTTTTACAGTAATGGTAATAAATATGAGGTTTAATGAAATACAATATGTGAATATTTAGAATTACAGTGGTAAACATTTATATTTATTTAATGCTATCCTTTAATTTTCACTGAATATATCTATGCTAAATAATAGCACACAATTGTTTTTAGATAGTTTATCTAGTCCTGATTTTTTCTAAGACAATATCACACGTAATGGATACTAAGTAGTTAAGTACCAATACGACATGAATATTTTTTCTTAATTACGCTCTAGTTGAGAAACTGGTATCGCATAGATAACATGAATAGAATGGGAAAAGTTTTCGGTGAGGGTTCATATCGAAATGAAAAGGACGTTTTCAATTTTGTGAATCCATCACGTGTAACTACAAAAAAATGTGGAAAGAGGTAAACCAATTTATAAGATATTAAATATTAACATTATTAACCGTGGACCGGCTATTGCTTGCTCACCGCTCGCTGCTGGTCCACGGTACAGCGTTTGAATAGCACTGATATATATAACGTATGTTTTGGTAAAGTAACGACAGGTAAAAACTTATTTTAGACAATATTTATTTTTTTGATTGTTAAACTTTCTTTTTGCACATGCAGTTTTTATAGATACTCTTCTTTATAGAAAATTAAAATTTCAGTATTAAGAAGACAGCATTTATCCTTTTCAATACATTAGTATGTGGTATGTATAACTATTTAAAAGACTTTAAGAATATCAGAAGAAAGATAAAATATAAGATTCTAACAACTTCTTTAATCGGCTCGATCTATCCCTTACTGGAATTTTATAGAAAGGCGTGCTGCTACAACTTTCGATATAAGACAATCAAGAGAGTAAATAACTACCAAATGATAAGAAATATATCAGTGGATTTAATACAAAAACGTTATGGAATCTAGCGAAATTTATAAATATCGCCGTTTTAAATCTGTCATCTTAAAAAAAATGCGAAATGATTTATATTTGACATTTTTTTACTAAAAATTACAACTTTTCCCGATTCTTGCATTCTTCATTCATCTGTCAATGGTCACCCTAGCAAAAAGTCAATATCGCTGCCTAAGTCCGGTTCAGAACATAAATAACATATTTCCCTAAGTCCAGATTACGTAAACATACAAGTGGTGGTCGGAAAAGTCCGATAGGTCAAATAGACCGCGGGTGTGTTGAAGCTGCATGCATGGATAGAATTGCCCACATACACCATATTACGCTTTGATATTTCATAATACAATAGTCAAATACCCCATTTAACTGAGAGTATTTGTAAATATACATTTACAATTGAATTATACCCAAATCATGGTTTTCCGCATTTGAAATATTATGTTTCATTCTCGATAATTGGATTCCACTTTAGATAAAATAATAATTTTTGGACTATTATGCGGCTCAGAATAAACAAATTTTCTTATATTTTCAGATATTTTTTAGGATAAGATGAGTTGTTCAGTACTAAAAAGTATATAATAAAAAAAATGGATTTATGGAACAATTTTTTACTGTATAAATATTATATATGATTATTAAATGTTTTATTCTGACACTGAAGACTTGCTTCTATCCGTATTAATATATTATAGGCCCTGATCATGTGTTATAATAATTGTTAGTAAAATTGACAGCACCTTGAAAATCATCATCAAGATATAGAATAAATAAATGCAAAATATTGCTACACTTTAAAAACAATTCAAAAATAAATTTCGTAGATAAAATATTTAAATTATAATTTAATCGGCCCACAAAGCACCAAATAATTGAATTTATTGATACAAAAATATTGAACATAAATGCTGTTATAATTATAATATGCGACATATTTTGACCAGAATGATCGAAATCAAATGTGTAATACTTATAAACGTTATTAGCTAATAATTATGACGCCATTCATTGCATAAGTTATATTATATGCCGTTGAAGCAATAGCCGCGTTACTATTTCTACATAATATTTTAATAACGGTCGTGAAAAATTCAACACGTACGCCTTTGAAAAATCTCTACGAACATAAAAAATCTCCAGCATTTTCCTGCGGATTTTTTTTTGTATAAACAGCCTAACTGAAGAGACTTTAAATGAAAAACCACCTCACTAGACCGTATTATAAAGCATAAAATCTCGTGTCACTTTAAAAAATGCGGTACCCTAATACAACTCTACTACTTATATATCTATGTTTTAACACACTAATTATTAAAACAGTGTTCTGGTTTTATTTTATATTCCAAATATTCAGGTAGGATTCGTCTCTCTATTGTCTTTTTCCTCATTTTATTCCCCTAAACCAAAATAAGCTGGATGTTAATTAGGGAATACTTTTTAAATGGGAAACCTCTCTGTTGTAATGGCAGGACTTCGGGGATCAAACTACCTCATTACATTCGAGCGAATGATTTTATTAAAGCAATTAATTGGTTATTGGCGTTTGTATTACGTTTTACAATGTAATATACCAGATATTATACATGTATTATATAGTGCTAGACATTATTGGTTGCTAATGACTATTTGCTCTCTCACTGCCACAAAACACTTGGTTACGCAGAACGAAAAAAAGAAAATCGTCAGAACATGAATCAATAGATATGTTTGTAGCATAAAGATTTTGACCATATCTGTTACCTTTGTGGAGAGTTTGAGTCAAATTATCAGATCCACTCTCTGAGTTCCGAACCGAATTTAACTACCTCATCTCAAATATCACAGTCATGCTTTTGAATTGATACAAGACCGTTGTCATGCATTTGACAGTTGGGAAATACACACGTTCATTGTTTCAAATAATGGATACGTTTCAGGCAATCGTCAATCCTAATGCGAGGCGCAATAAGCTATGACAATAATGTGCCTAAAGTTTTGGAGCATGCTCTTCAAATAACCATCTTATTTACGATGAGCGTGTCCATCTACATTTTAAATTGTATTTGTTAATCAAGTGGAATATTGGTAACATAAAAATACCATATTTGTTTACTGTCTATTTTTATTATTTCTTGTGTACAAAAATATTGGTTAAAAGTACAATATTATAAGTAAACTATACTTTTATGGCAAACATGAATCATACGTTTCATGCTTTATCATGTAAATATCACCTATAAAAATTCTTGTTCGCGCTACTTATCGAAAAGAGGTAAATCAAATAAAAAAACTAAATATAAAATAATAAAACACAGTTGTATTTATTCCTAAAACGGATCATGATATATTTTGAGAGATTTATTATTATTGTGGGTGTAATTGTGTGAAAAGTGTTTGTGAGGGTGTGGCAAAATGGAATGCCAAGAATTCATCCCCCCAAACTCTAGCTCGGCTTCGCCGTGTGAAATCGATCATATTTGCCTCCCCTTTTTGATGATACACCTCTACTCATACATACCAGTGGCTCGGGGCTGCAAATATTAATATAACCCTCACAAAAATAATTGCTCAGTAAAGCGATCACACATAAATCTCTTTATTGGTTCCCGCGACATTAATTAGACATATATTAACACTTCATTCTGTATAACGACTATTTTCAGATTGTAATGAAAAAACAATACCTATTTTTTAGCCATACATCTTCAATATACAATTTATTACTTTATAAATACCCGATTGGTTACGTCTTTTTTGCAGATATAACTAACGCAAAAAACATATTGGCACATGGGAAGGGGGTAGATTTTGAATCATAAAACTGATATCACTGTTTATAACACAACTATCGGCAAACACTACAGTCCAAATAATGAACAATTCATCTGTGTAAATATGTAATGCGTAATTTTATCAATTGCCTTATTTAAAGATATCTTCAAGAACAAAAACCTAAATCAGTCATAATCAATTTATTTCAGTCGTTTCACGCATGTTTGCTTTTTTGCGGAGACTTCAATAATACATTCTTCATAAAACGTTTATCAAAAAGTTATATGATTTATGGTGCATAGGCAAAGTAAAAGTATTTTAGACGAACATTGTTTGATTGCAAAATGCTTCTTTCAATACGTCATCATGTTGTTTATTCGATATAGCGAAATATTGTTCATTCCAATTCCTTTGAAAATTTTTATTTTAGTAGCATAGTTTGCGATGTTATTTCAAAGACGGACTTTTAACTTTTTTAGGTAGTTAAATTATAGCTTCATTTAACGGTCACAACCTCCACATATTTTAAATTGTAACAAGAGAAATACTAATGCAGTTGTATTATAATTTATAACGCATCTTGACCAACCAAACGGGTCGCGAATTCAGCCCCCGACGGTGAGTGAGGCGGCAGCCGATAATGTACCTAGACATCTAGTCCTTCGAGCCGCACATAAAATATTGCTAAACCGCAAGTTGAATATGGCTGATCTAAATTACCATTTAATCGAATACAAAAAAAATACTGTGTACCTAGGTTCACAGTTTCTGTTTCATTTTTTAGATCATATCTTTTACCATAAGCTAGTGTTTTATTTACGAACAAAGTATAGTGCTCGCACATCAATATTGAAGATTTTCTTTCATAATTAGCATGTATGTATATCCTATTCAATTTTGCGTAATGGAAGGATGATCAATAAATAGGACAGATTCTTGAAGAACTGCCAACTTGACTTTATCATAATAGATATTTATTATGGAAATTAATTACTCCTTATTAATTAACAACGTGAGTTCCCAGTTTTCAAATTAGAGAAAAGCGACAAAAATGAATACTGAAATACCTATCTTTTTCAAATTATAAAAGATTTGAGTGATTCAAATTCGATTTTGAAGCTCTATCGATTACGTAAAAACACAATCGAAAATCACTCTTATATTTCAACGGCGTAAAATATTATTTTTAAAGAAGACTTTTATACAATAATTATATTATATAATGTTGTTTTCTTATTATGGTGTTGAAAATAAGTGTTTTTAAGACAACAGCTATGATGAAATTCCTAATATTTTTTTTTCTTGCATACTTTAAAAACAATATTCCTCGAATGCTCTAAATACTCTTCAGACGCTATGGAGGGAATTCCCGGCGTGCCTAACTCCCATTCTCACAAACAAATATTTCTCATCGATGCCTTTGAAAAGTATGCAGGTATTATGACATGTAGAACCCATCCCGGCGACCTGATAAAACACTTCAATCCACTCCATTTTTTTACCTTTTAAATATTTTATACCACAAAATTATTTGAGCCATTCTTTTTCTATAAAAAACAATATACACGACACGTCGCACAAGCATTGTTTTAGTGTGAGAAAATTTTATGTAACTTTAAGCTTTTGATACCTCTGAATTTTACATATCGTCAATTCCATTGCATAATTGAACATATGCAAAATATTTTAATTTTCGACTTTTTTGTATTAATAACACTTCAAAAAATGCCTTTATGCATATTTCACTCACAAATATAACAACAATTATGGTAAAGGTAATAAATATATTTTAATCAATGTTTTTCGTTTTTGTTTCATTGCGATAAAGTTATTTTTTATCAATCAGTCTGTTCTTAAAATAACGAAATAATACAATATAATAATTTTAATATAGGTCTTGATTTACTTATCTATCTGTAAAGCAGTACTTTTTATCTCTCCTTCTCTCTGTCTATTTGTGTGTTGGCGCATCGTGCGCATGCAGCTTATATTGACAGCTGATGGTCCTACCACCTGGTAATATTTCCTAGGTATTAGATAGCAGTCTAATACTGTCTAAAACTAAAGTATTAAAATAGTCAAAAGTCTATTATATACAACTGAGCTTCACTCAACTACTGGGCGTTTTCTTTTATCAAATAAAATTATATTTAAGTATATAACTTGTATTCTCCTAGTATGCAAAGAACAATAGATTCTAAGATTCAAAAAAGAAGCCAATTATATTTTTCAGTTTTACTTTAAAGTTAGATGAAGTTATCGTGAACTTTTTTAAAATTAAAACACTATTTTCTGTAGACAACTTTTCTGCATTCGATTTTAATCAGTGCCTAGCGAGGCTGAATGATTTAATATTTAAAACACTCGCTTGAATCAACAAACAATTATCGACTAAGTTACTTACACCTTGCTATTTTCATATAAACATGAGACGTAGTCAATATTTTAAATACATCATTATAAAGTTTTGCTTCAATAAGTACAGTTTTTTTAAAGATTCAAACTTTATTTGACTATTTTATTTTAATAAATTTTTGTGCACTTATTATTTCAAGACCCTTAAAGTAACCTTAACATAAATGTATATTTGTCTTCTTTTTTACTTTCATATACTTTTAAATAGCAGAACTAATTTAATACAACTTAAAGTTTTAAATATCGAATAGACGTTAAAATACTTATTTTTTCAATCGTTATATATACAAATGTTTAAAGACAAAGCTTTCATTTCAGTCCATCTTCACGTCACTCACGCTATTCTTCGATAACCGTAATTCTTTATTTCTTATATAATCTGAAAGGGGTGGTTAAAGCACTACCTTATACAAAACTCTTTAAATAAAATATATGTTAAAGTACTCAATTGGGAGTACATATTCATAATAAAATCAGACGTGTCTTATAATGAAAATATTTCATAACACAATAAAGAAAAAACATAAAGTCTCTTTAATTTAGTTTAAGGATGGTTTATTACTTTTTTGGTAAACCTTATTTTCGCAATGATGAATTATAAATAATATACAACGTAACCCTGCAGTAAGGTATCTCACGAAAACTTCATGAGGAACTTTATCTTATTTTCTCCCTTGAGCACGTAGTAAACACCATCTAACTCTATGAATAAGAAATATGTTGTCCCAAAAGAGGTTCCGCTGGATAAATTACAGCAATTTTCTTTTAAATTAGCTTATCATTGGTCCGCTTTTAGTATGTACACTAACTGTGCCTGGGAGATGTTTTCTTTTAATTAAACACGTACCGCTAAAAGTTAATGAAAAGACGTGTCTTAACACAAATTTCAATATGAATTTATTATAAAGACATGTTCGCTTATGTGTAGCACATCGTCTCCTAATTGCAGTATCTATATAAAAAATTTTTTATACGAGAACTGCTTGTTACTCAGTCGCTCAACCTCTCTTTGCTTAGATGAGAGTGAGGATAAAAAAGTATAAGGCTAGAACAGGACTGGTGGTGAGCTATTCACTTTCACTTTGCCACGCTTCACAGGATCAGATGGGTGAGAAGAAATTATTAGACTTGTCTAACAGACACCCATGCCTTTGAACAGAGTCGACAAATCGACTGAAATAAGTGCTGCTCGTACTGGGATTTGAACCCGTGAGGTCCGTCACGGTAACAGACGAAGTTGATCAAAATTTAACTAAAACTTAAAACTTATTGTGAAATAACTTATTTGATGTTTTTATATACGTAATCTTTAAAAACCATTGAAAAATTATGAGCTTTTGCTAAAGTGGAAATTGGAAACGGTACGAAAGTAAATCTTCGACACTATTGTGATTGAAAACTCTGCAGTGTAATAAAGAAACTGTAAACCGAATTACAATCTAAAAGAATAGATTGCTGGGATCTCGAACTGCTCGAAAAAAACATTATGTTGCTCTTCCGTTTGCTCCAAATCTGCAAGAATAAAAAACAAAACGGAAGGTAAAGGAGATTGTAATTGAATAGCAAACAAATGAAGTATGTTTTGAATATTATATATAAACACAATACTGTAGTAATAGCAGTTTTTGAGCCTATTTGTCAAGAGTCTATAAATTTTTGTTCTGTAACAAAAGCGGGGTTTATATTAAAATTATTCAAATATCGATTTTAGATTAACTGTGCTATAATATAAAGCGATTTCTCAACAATTTTCCTTTAGCTCTACTGTATTTTTTTCAAAACAGATGGAAAGATTTAGTCAGAATCAGGAACATAACTACACCGCAATAGCTTTAGAACCTGAAGAGCCTATGAAAGTATTATTATTTTTCAGTGTTGCTTTAAATGTGATAATATAATTTAAAACGTTTTTATTTTCTTAGATGACATAAAAAGCCGCATTTTATTTAAAAAGCAGAACTTTTATAAATGTGTATGCTTGTCTTTTTAATACAAAATCTTATTCAGGCATATTGTTATTGTATGATTGATTGAGTTGGCATTTACTTGGTAGAACTCCATTCTACAAAAATATTTAGATTAATAAATCTTTTTTTTAAATTAAATTTCTGTAGCATTAAAATACATTGTTATTTTTCTCACCGTAGTTTTTGCATGAATTGAATATCACAAATTGATTTTGGTAAAGAAATAATCATAAGTAGAAATTTGTTTATATGAAATATCATGGAAAATACAATTATCAAAAAATAGTTATTCACCATTTTTATTCGACCAGTTACTTCTTGATTTAAAGTTATTTAGACGACTTTTACTCATGCGATGTCAATCCATTAGCACGGAAATCCTCGTGGGAAAAAAAACTAACGTTCGATGTATGTGTGTTCATAGAAGCACGGAAACGTCAAACGCAAACCTATTCAAAGATGTCAGTAAGTTTTGCAGGTATGTCGGAGCACGTCCTTCGAGTCAGTCCTGTGCATTATTACATTTCCGTCGCTACGCGCGATGACGTCCGCTGGACGAGCTACGAGACTACGTCGATGCTACGTGGTTCCTACGGCGTAGAGACGTAGAGAAAAAACTGAACTGTGAAATACCACGTGTCAGCACACTGTCGATGGTGAAACTCGATTGATAAAAGTCCTTTCCTTATTTTCTTCGAATTTTACCTCTATAAAATTTTATTTCACGAAAAAATTGGGACAGGTACAATGATTTATTTATCACAAGATGTCGCCATATATTTATGAAACTTTTAAAACAATTTTTTTCATTATATTTAAAGATTCCAACTGAAGCTGATTGTTGGAATTTCAATACTAAATTTGATTCGTTTTAATTCTGTACATCCATGAGTGGCTAACGACCGGGGCATCGCCTTTCGGAATTTTCAGGTATTTCAAGACCATGAATAAACTTGAAATGACGCGTAGTAAATAATTTTTATCGCTTATATATAAGAATTAATTAAGTTACTCAATTGTTATTGTCGCAATCTGTACCAATTAACGATAGTTTTGACGTTAATCACGTTCAAAGAATTGGACTTATCCATTATATACTTATAATTGCATAAATAAATTACATTTGAAAACGTCTGAAGGTGTTGAAAGGCGATACTCGGGTTGTTAGCGATAAAACTCATGGAGAAGTACAAAATTCAAATGATTCGAATAAAATTTGTCGTTATTTTTTACATACAATAAAATTTGCCATCGTTTTATCATTGAATATTCCGTTGTACATCCGACGTAAATCTCCTAATAAATTATTATCTATCAATGTTTTACAATAATTTTACAACAATATGTCTGAAATGCCTGAATAAATTTATGATACGTGTATTTGTTCATTGACATTCTTAAATCGACACCGAAAAAAAAATTACCATTGAAAATTATTTACCCCTTTTTGATTTTTCGTATCGACCACGTATTTTTCTCAAGTATGTTACGTTGGAGATCGCGAATCGCAGTGAGAACATTTTCATGATTAAACTCGCTCACTCCTTTAAAATAAAATAAATATTTCGTGATAACTAACACTTCTAAAAAATAAAAGATATATTCATTGAAGACAATATCACCGACTTCACTGAATTTTTGTGACGCGTAAAACACCTACTTAATTGTAAGCTTACGTTCAAAATAAAAGCAGAAAGGTTCTCTTTAAACATTGTTTATAGATGCCTTGTTTTCGCCCGGCCACGGTAAAGAATAAACAATTCTTTGTACCAACAAAACACATAAACTTCCGTTAATTTAAGTTTTCAAAAAATTCTTACAAAAAATGGCATCAATAAATAACTAAATGTTGTTGTTTTACATTTATCGTTGACTTGATGCTGTGAAATATGAACCAAGACAAGTTTAAATCGTTTGAATTGTGTACTTTTCTATGATTTTTGTTATTCACGACCCGGGTACCTACCACCTTTCAGCGATTTCTTGCTTTTCATATATACGAATGAACTTGAACTGACTGACTGATTTATAAGAATAAAAGTAATATACTAAGTTTAAATGTTATTAATTGCGACCTAGATTAACTAGCGAAAGTTTTGATATTAATGATGTTCAGTGAATGGAATAAGTAATTGCATAGATAAATTACATTTTCTGTGGATCTTTTAAATACATATGATAACGTTAAGAATTAATTACTAGCTCAGAGCATAAAACGCCTAGTAATTATGACGATGTTTACTATCTGACGTATTGTTTAAATAATTGGATTATTTTGATTGTTTGAATTTATTATCTATAATAGTTAAAGATATTTAATTTCAATGATGTATCGAAAGTGTAAATGAAAGATTTAGTTTATTATTTAAATTTGACAGACTAGCCGTTCTCAACTTATTTCTAGTATTTCCTATCAACTACATATAAGACCCATTTTTTAATCGAATTATCAATTGAGTTATGTTTCCATAATGACACTCAATTGACACGCAATGCGTCACTGCTTTATTTTTCCAAAAACAACACACAAAATCAAAATTTATAGAAAACCATCTGCATTGCCTTGTTCGTCACTTTTCGCAAAGCGCAATTTGTCTTGTCTATCTCAAATGAATATGTACATGTACACATGGTTATTATGACGGCTTGATGTAGAAACTGCTGTGGACAATATTTGTTAATTCGTTTAGAATTGAATATATTCATTGCTATCTGTACACTATTATGGGTGGCATCATTTAACGTTCCAACATTTTGCGAATTGTGTATATCCGCTTGAATCTGAATTGAAATTTTAATATAATTAATCTATTCGCAGAAACGTTACTGTATTATGCGCTCTCATGTTCGCTTTTAAATGCCAATTTATGTTCGCATTTACTCGCACTCTAGCATTGGGCAAATACGTAATCCGGTAATTATCCGGAACATCCGGAAATTATTCAGGTTCCCAAGTCCCTTGCGATGCTATAAATTATGGTGTTTATTAAACAATAGATCGCCTTCTAGATTAAATTACTTCGCCCGAGATATTATACGACATTTACTTACACGAGAATCGTGATTCTTGTGACAGTAATATCGGTCTTTGTTTTGTACAACTTTCTTATTACAATCCGTATCTTGTTTTTATTTTTAATTTCTTCTTATAGTAAATAAAGTAATGGGAAATTTTTCCATCTGAATTATTGTTTCTCAGTTATAGCAAGCTTAAAAAAATATCTTACGATCCCATATAAATTATATTATAAAAGAATGCCATTTTATTTATTTTCATGGGTAATCAAAATAATATTATAAGCATTTGAAGATTGTTTTTCGTTTAAGCAAATCCCATTAATTTTCAACTATATTCGTAGTAGTTTTCAAATATTATGGTCCTCGAAATATTCCCCATGTAAAAAATAAAATGGCATTCTTTTATAATATAATTTATATCGCTTAAATATATTTTAATGACTACTTAATTAGTACATAATATTTATATAATAATAAGTGCAGAAATATATAGTATCGTTATAATTCAAATTTCGAATGAAATTGATATTTCTCATGAATAACAATTGTGTATCTGTTGCGTTGGAATAAAAATCAATAAATCGTATGAAAAAGTTGCTAGTACTGGGATCTCCATATTGTTGGCTATATTACTAGTATACCGTATTTTTTAGTACTGTGTTACGGACTTTTTCTTCAATATTTTCACTTCACTTTTCATTCTTCTTTGCTTTTGTATTGAAAGAAACTTTGATAAAATATCCGATCTAATATTTTTCACATGTGTATTTTATGATGTATAAAACGAAGGGCGGAATAAATATAGAATACGAAGCGTATTTTATCCGTGCATATTTTGTGGCGGTATCCAAAAATAGTCGTTCAATCGCTCGTCCATTGTTGAATGAGAAATAAAATTTCCGCTTCACGTAATAACTGAATTTATAATGTCAATTTATCATTGAACACGATGTATACAAACATTTTTGAATAATAGCTGAGATTCAGAGTATATTAGTAGACATTGCCCAGTAATGTCTACAAAGCACAACTTTTTGTATCCTAGCAAATTATTATGGGTCATCTAAAATTTGTTCAGTCGACCAAAAGCTAATAGCATAACTAAATCTACTCTTCCAACATTCATTTCGTAACGGAATTAAATTGGTATTGTTTAACTTGTGTTTAGTTCGATGATAATATTAAACTTTGTTTACTAAAAAAAAGTCACAAAACAAAGAGTTTAAGTAAACTAAATTATAAATGAAGCTTTATTCAATAGTAATGAAATATTCATTATCTTTTGAGATAGTGCGTATATTTCGATATAATGTAATACCGTGATAATCATTACGCAATAGCTATTAATTTCTATAGAGCTCAAGCAACGAAAACCATCACTTAGTTGTTGAGGTCTGAAGCAAGAACGCGGGACCGGAAATCATCTCCGCGAACGGCGGGAACGCTCCGCAACGACAGGAAGTAGGGTTGGGAAGCTCTCGATATTCAATTCCAAGCCGAGATAAGATGTAGCTACCTATTATCGAACAGATAACGCGGTTGGAAGCCGCCACAAATGAATAAATACTATAAGCGCGGATAATTCAAGCATTTGCGTACTACGACTAATGTAACGGAAATGGTTTTTCCACTATTCAGGCTTTGAAAAGCTTATTTTGTTTTTTATCCCTACCATTGCCGTATATGACAGCAGTAAATCTATGCGGTATATACATATAATATATAGATGGTATTAATATAGCAGGTATTCTGTCATGCCAATCATACCATTTAAATTAGCAACTAGTAAGTATATTATTGAGTATCTTCTGCTATTTATTTTATGGTTTAACCGTCATTTGGGTGGTGCTTTAACCATAGACTTTTGTTTAGATATAAGAATACATATAATAACTTGGAACAATAAATGTTGCAATGATTTCTGTTGTAATGGAAAAAATCGTGGATTTTTTTCGCAAAAAATTGTATCAATTATAATTGTATCCTACTGCTACCGCCCTTTACAGGCATTAGTTAGCATCTAATGTTCTAATGAATCTGACTAACAGCATTTCCTCGACTATAAAATTCCATCAAAAAGTGTCAGGAAAACTTTATTCAAACATCAGACTGAAACTTTATCAATATCACTCAGATTTTTCAGAATTATTGTTTAAGTCATAGGCTCCCAGCCTTTTTCGGGTGGCGACCATTTTTTATAAAAGCCATGTGGTAAATTGAAAATTGCATTTTTCATTAATTAATTATAAAAAAACCCGCCGCGACCCATGGGTTGGGAACCCGTGGTTTAAGTAGTCTTGTTTGACAGCAATACTGAGATGTCATCGCAATTTGAATTCAGAGATTCAAAATTAGTAAAAACATGTCTCTCATAATTAATGAAATAACGAAATGGCATTTCATTATTTGTGTGGTACATAATACTTTTCTACTTTTTATATTACCACGAAAATATTAAGACTGGCGCATACATTCCTCTTCTGCCAGTCACAGATTTTCATAGCAGTATAAGTACAAGTCACCCTCCTAAAATATTGCTGGAAAGACTTTTATAAAAGAAATAATGACTGATAATTAAATAATAAACTATTTTATTTTATTGTTGCCATGATCACTCTAAATGTGAATGCAGATTATCTGAAGAGAATTTGTTCCACAATAACTGTTTAGCACTCAGTTGTCCAACCTCTCATTTACAGAGACAATAAGGTTAGGACAGGGCAGGACTATGATAGAAGTAGTGATTAGTTGCTCTCGCTAGGCCGTTTTTAGTATTGGATGGGTGGGAGGTAATCCATAAACTGATTAAATAATCAATTTAAAAATTATTTATACAGAGATTTGCACCTGATAGCTTTACAACCTTAGTTAACAATGCTTATTACTCCATTTCTGGCCCAGCACACACTGTAGGAATCGAGCAAGAAAATTAAATTTGGGTATCAATTTGCTTTTATTCTTATTTATTTTTACATAATATTCATACATCCTTTTTATTGTTACAAAATATTAAGCCCCAAATAAATGGCTGCTATTTTATTATTTAAACCTACATTTTCATAAATTTAAGCCTTTTGCATAAAAAAAAATGAAGGGGTTGTATATGTTTGAAATTTTTTAACATTATTATATGAAAACATTATAATTATCAAAACATTCAATTGTTATACTAATAAATAAATAAGGGTCTTTTTGCAAGAACTTAGTAAGCAGTCGTTAAATGTTTATATATAAATAAATAACTTTATAATAATCGGCGAATGTTTTTTTTATATTATTATAATTCACCGAATAGTAATCGACAAGTTGAGATTACAAATTTATTATAAAAAAATAAACAAATTCAAAACAAAAAGATATTTATTTTAACAAGGAAGATACTGCCAATGTATGGAGGATTCAAGGTTAGTAATATAATGAATGGATAAAAATTAAACAAAGTTAGAAAGGAAGTGTCATATCCAATTCCATTTAAAAAATGCCCCATAGTGTAGAATAATGTCACTCAGCAGAGGAGTTCTGAAATGGCATTAAAATAAAGCATCACTATATTTATCAGCAAGAATAGACTATTTTTAACTGTTCATTTATTTGTGACCTGAATTAACATTTAATAAAGTAAGTATTTCTATATTTTATTTGAACCCTCCATCCCAACCGATAAGGGTATTAGGGTATACGCTTATGTTTAATTATTTAGATTCAAACCAAGCACAAACTTTTTAGATGTTACCTACCATGGCAGTGCAGAAAGGCTAAGCTTGGTTGATTAAAGGTTTTGTACATATGTACTCAATTTTCCTGAATAGTTTTTCTGATAAATATAACATGCAATCGTAAAATATATAAGCTAACCGATCACAAAATAACTTACTGTAGTGGACAAAAGTTAATAGACAGAAAAATTTGTAACTTCATATTGTAGAGTTATTATCAAAGGTTCGTAATTGAGATTTCACATATTTTGGTGATTTAACAATTAGTTCTTTCAGTGGTAAAATTTTTAACAACTGCAAGAAAACATACTTTAACAAATTAATCAATTCTATTTCAGTTATACATTCTGTATTCATGATTTCTGCAACAGTGTCAATGTTTAAAACTGCAATTAATACGTAATATGTGAAATGACAATGTAAAATTAAGGTTACTAAAATATATGAACGGTAATTTTACAAAAATTCGTGTGAAAAATTATCACAACCATTTTTTAACTGGTACAATTATGACAATGTTTTGAATAAAAAATTCTATAAAGAAAAAACAACAGCATTTTGGATTCAATTAACCTATAACTAATAGTGTGGTGAAGCTACCATCACAATTATTTATAAAAAGCATCTTATAATTAACATATAGCTAATATAATAATATACGCATTGTTTCAATATTATTATGTAAAAAAATCTGCTTCATAAGATTATTTTATTTGGAAAGGTAGTATAGTATGATTGACAAAATGTTCTATAGAGACTTGATTTATTCGACACAGACAATAATGTTATTTGGAATCAACTTTGTAATATAGTTTAAGTGTAAACAGTTAAAAAAATTACTGATTTAGTGCTGGACATAAGATAGTTTTGACCGTGAGCAAGTAATACAGTTAATACTTTTTTATTATTCACTTTAAACTTTTCATATTTAAATACCATTTTGAGATGACTCTGAAATCGCGCCTAGAAATGCAGTCAGTCTTGAGTCTTTTGAGGTACTTAATTCAATATCAAATAAAACAGATAGATCTTAAGTCGTTAGACAGAGACTTGCATAAAAATGGTACATTTAGCTCAATGTTTAATTCTTGGAAAGCATGCAAGATTTTGAATTGACACCGTCAATTGAGATACTTTATAAACTACAGACAATAGACATTCAATCACTGTTGACAGAGACTCGAGTAAACTACTTAAAACAAATTATTAGTAGTTTAGAATCTTGTGAAAACATTAACTAGACGATTCGTTTTATAGCTTCATAATTCCCGGTTATAAATTTTACACTGCTCAATATTTACCTAAATATCAATGTCTCCATCGATAGAAGCTCAAAATATTTCAAATTACAAATTCAAGGCTAAAAAAACATTTGCTTTATACAACATTTTGGAATGCATAAGTCTACTTCTAGCAATAAAAGTGAAGCGCAATTTACAATATTTCTCTCCGATAATAATCTCTGTCCAATTTGATCGAAAACACTGGCACCTGGACAAGTTCAACTACCTACGATACTTGAAAAAAATATACAACTAAGGTGACAAAAATTTCCGTCGATGAGTGTCCCGTGTTTCAAATTTCTCACCACATGTTATAATCTGAATCCTCTTGATCGATCGTCCAGAAGAAACCGAGCATCGTTAAATATACAACGACATTGCCAGCTAATGTGAGATAGCATGCTCCCCATTGAATCTGAAACGTAACACCATTTAAACATCTATTGTGAAACAATATGTCGTTGGTTCTTCAACCTATCATCATTTGGGAAACATCTATTCTATCAATAATTGTATCAAAAACAAAATACATCTGATTATTTGAACTAAATTGATCAGTTGACAATGCTCTCCATGAGCGAAACCGGTCCTGATCCAATAAATTTTATGTGGAATAAGTACTAAAAATGTTTTATTATATTTATTATAATGCCATTCCACCAAGTATTTGTTGACAGTTAACACCTTAAAAGTGAACTAAATTGATTCATTCGCTATTTGATGTAGCTGACAGCTTCGATAAATAATAATATCATTAGCGGGCTTAGGAAACTGTTAGTTTGCCTTTTCTTTGTGACAGTATTGCTGCAAGCACAATGTATGCGTGAATGTCACTATAGTTACTAAAAAATGAAGCTGTAGTCATGATAATTCATATAATACCTTAAGGGATCCATTTAGATTAACTACGCTTTCAGCTTTGACAGCTTCTCTAGCACTATGTCTTAAGCATGCTAAAGTGCAGGCAATGGAGGGTCACCCAGTTTCGCGTCCTAATGTTATTTCAAAAATATTCAGATCTTCTAGATTCTTCTAGATCTCTCCATTTGTATCTTCACAATATTGATAGATATGATATTCTTTCAATATATTCCAAATACCATTTTCTATACACAGAGGGCAATATTGATTATTAAAAAAAATTCCGCACTATTTTGATTATTCGTGTCAGTTACAGCAATCTATTTTTCGACAGGATCAAAATGTTACAAGCGTCAGTTATGGGATTCAAAGTGACAGTTGGTAACTACACTATTGCACATATTTTTAATTATTTTTTAATTTCTTTGAATCCTCGTAACTTTGGACACCCAAATAGTGAGGTCTTTCTGTATATACCAATATAATACGGTCCAAATATAAAGAATAGTCCATATAAATATCCGTCCTTTCTTAAAGACAGGATTTATAAACGACTCCTTCTTCTTTTTGGTATCTTCTCTTCCTAAATATAGAGAGCTAGTCTTCTCGCCATACTCAAATAGTTCTAGATGTTTATTGTTTTTGCCATATGCTTTTTATTTTTCATGAACTCTTTCGTATTTCGAGGTGAGATGAAGGGTTCAGCTTTAACAAAGTTTGGGATTTCTAGAGGATCATGTGGCAAAGAATGATGTCTTTTGGTGAATTCTGTAACCCCTCAAAAGTGTGTCTTTGGGTGACAGATGAGAGAGATCTTTAGGTAATGAAGATCAATGGAACAATTAACAGCCCTAGCCTTCCAGGTCACTGTGGGGTTAGGAACAGGGCTAACAATCCACTAACATAAAAAAAGATAATACTGAATAATACATGTAACCTTTAACATTTTGAGAAACTTTTGATTGACTGGAGTGACTGAGTGAAATGAGTATATTCTGCACTGCCAGCAAATAACATTTACACATGGACAGGGAAACCGAACAGATTTTAAACACAAAACTTGAGGTGTGCTTGTCATCCAGGTGAAAGGAGTTTATCAAACTAATCTACATAGCTTTTCAACTGAATCTATTTGGTAAGTAAACTTAAGTAAGACATAATCAGTAGATTCTGCAGAACATTAGAAGCGCATCTAAGGATGACCTAAAAACAAATTTGTTACCAATCTAATCAATAAAGAATCAAAATTTGTGTATTTCTTACCACGCCTCCTATTCCCATAGCACTAGGAGCCCTCGCTAGAACAATAGGCAGAGCAAATGAACTAATCACAATTCCCATCGTGATAAATATAGTGCTGTCCATGCAAGAGGTATTGCCGCTTGATTCTACCATACGGCGTGCTATTAAAGTGGGCAACGGTGCCAGCACATAAAATAGCACGACGAAGAAAGGCCACCATAGACTGAAAAAAATCAAGAGTTAATTCAGATGTTTGGTCATTTTTGTTATTTATAAGACAGAACGCCTCAATAATTGTTGCGCTAGGTATAGAAGCCATACTGTAGTATACATAATGACTATTTTGCGCATTAAACCTCTCTAATGCGGCCATTATAGTATTGGATAAAATTCATATTATTATCTTAAACCTACCTATATATTGGTAATGCACAGGCTAGTATGACTAAGGTCATACCAATTGATCCCGCAAATGCTAACGTCACCAATCTATAAAAAATAAGAATAAATATTATTTAGTAAGGCAAAGATAAGTAGTAGTAGCCTTAGTAGGATGAATTCCATCATGACTTATTTCTCACAGGTTAGTTTAAATATCTTGACTTATCGCCTCTTTTGACGTGAAACATAATAAATTAGACAAAACCCGGGTCGTTAGCGACAAAACTCATGGAAAAGTACAAAATTCAAACGATTCAAATTTGATTTAGTAAATGTCTGACTGGTTTGTGTCGAGAGTGTCAATGTCGTTGGCCTCAGATGTGGAGCTCACAGGTTCAAATCAGTTTAAATAAATAAAACACATTTTTTTAACTATTTCCAATTGATACTTAATGTGATAAAGATCAGGACCAGTTTCATCGTGGGCATTTTTCATTCTTTCGTCAATGTTTGATGAATTCACAATCCTAAAAGGTGGTATATCAAGAAATGATATTTCAAGATTCTGGCGGCATACAGCAGTAGATATTTAGAAGTGCATGTTGATTATAGCTAAGTAGTGTTGGACTACAATCAAGTGTGCTTTTAAGCAACAAGCAAGTCTAAGAGGTTTGTATAATCATTTCACCGCAAGACCAGTTGGTACTAAACCCTATTTATTGATATATAAAGTTCAGTTGTATGGTCAATAAAAACAATTGTATAAAATAATTAAAATTTATCAATGATATCTATAAGTTTATAAAATGGGAAAAGATTTGGCACCGTATTGTCACCTCATAGAAATAAATATAAACATGATAAAAACTTACGCTGTTCTCGAGAAGGTATTCAGCACATGAAAAAAAAAACAGATTTATCAGTAAGGTATTATTAATATGAATTTGACTTAAGATTAAAATTGTCGAAGCGAACCGATATAATCCAGCTAAAGTCGAATGTTATGATATTATAAAAGTGAAGGTAAAAATGACACTTGTCAAAACACAACAATTGCACAATTTGGAGAATATGAAAAAAGTATCAGAGATTGAAGCTTTTAATATAATTATTGTAGATAGACTAATACAATTCGTTATCAGTATCAAATTAAAGATAAGAAAATACATTACATTTTATTCCGGCCATTGTCAAAATTTGTTAGTCATATACGATGTTATTTTGTCGAAATGATTCATTCGAATGAAGTTGGTGAATTTGTTAGAAGCTATAAAATGTATAGTAAGTATATTTGAACACTTTGTATACGTAAGTTTCAAAAGAAGTCACCATTATTTTTAAATATATAAGTAAACTAATATTTGTAATGTTGACTGCTCATTTAATAAAATTTACTTTCCTGAGATAACTTTTTTACTATCTACTTGTACTTTTACCAACCTATTTGAGAAAATTTTATCGATTCGAAAAAAAAAATAGGATATGGAATATGAATATTTCACCATGTAAAATTTTCAAATTAAATTGAAAATATATTAGTATATATACGTTATTGAGTGTCTATCCTCTCATTTTTTTAAAATAGCATCCTTTAAAAGAATCTAATTATAGGTATTGATATTTAAGTTTTCTTTTATGTGTATTTTACACTTTGTATTATACTAGTATTGCTACCCGGCGTCGCTCGGACTAAGCGACCAATAATTATTTAATGTTATATCATTCGACATAATTATATCACAAAATCTAACATCCAAAATAGAGTTAAAATAAAATCACAATCTTTATTTAATTTGATGACAGCCCCATTCTTGCCCATAAAAATGTCCAAATTCAAGGAAAAAATCAATTTGCTGTCAAATAATACCTTCACGTAAATAATAAACATTATTATTAATAATGAAAACCGGGAAAAGTTCAGTAGAAGACTAATTTATTACATTTTGACAAAATGTCTTCGCCGATTAAAATTCAAACATATTTTCTTTCATATTCGTTTTTATGGCAACTTAATGACCAACAATGCAAAAGGGAATTACAGACCCACAGACATACATACGCCGTTTCGGTTTTATATATAAGATATTTTGGTTCATATGAAACTACTCGAGTACTCGAGTATTTTGAAAAATGTACTACTCGATACTCGAGTAATTGGAGTCTCTACACACACATTGATAACGAAACAAATTTACCGTCGAAACTTTCGCGAGCGAAATCAATTTGTTTGTTTGAACTTGCAACATCAATGCAAAAGGGAATTACAGACCCACATACATACATACGCCGTTTCGGTTTTATATATAAGATTATTTGTGTATGATTGCTTGAAAAGGTAATAATAATTTTAAGTTTTTGTTTTAATCTGTTACCAGCTAATTCCCCACTTTTTGCCCTGTACGCAATGACTTTTTCAAAAATTAAAAAAGGACAATACCGTAAAACTACGTTATTTAAGGGCTTAGATGGCTTTGATTCCTAATGAAAGCAATCCCATGTCAATTACCATACCACATGGCCTTTAGAGCGTATTTACGAATCCTCGATAAACACACAGTTTGTAATATTATGTCAAATTTGCACCCCGATTGGCTATCATTAAAATGAATTTTTGTTGAATTTATCTTATGATTTTACGAAAAATTTGTATTTATTCAATTGGTTTAAAACATATATACATGCAAAATAATATTTACGTTAATATTGTGAATATTTTATCAAATTTTTTGACAGCCCTGATAACATCTATACACTTTTTGTTGAATATCTTTTACGAAAACTATTAAAACGAAAAGTTTATATTCATTTTGTGAGCCTTTAGAGATGTCGGATACAAATTCTATGTAATAATTTGAGAATTATAATTTTTTGTAAAGCCTTAAACATAGTTGCCCACAGGTGAGTTCGTAGCTGTCAGAGGTTTTTCTTATGCGGCACACCGTTTTTTAAGTTTAAGTTATGTTTGTTCGGTGTTATTTTCAAACTGTTGTTTTTGTATTATTGTTACTCGTATATTTTTCTAATATTTTAAAATGAACTTTTTTTATTTTATTATTAAAATATTATAAATGCGCGTCTAATTCTAAAGTATTATAAGTCAACGCGCTTACATCGCTGCACCGAAGAAAACACAGCCAATCACATTTTAGCCTACTTATCTATCTATCTCACGGGCTCCCAGCCCGTGGGTCGCAACGGGTTTTCTGTAGGGTCACTAACTTATAGAGGCAAATAAAAAAAATATTCACTTTGATGGATTTTCGTTTTTTTTAAATTACCTTATTAAAAATTCCTTTTGCAATTGCGTTAGGAGTCGTGAGTCAAATGGCTTTTATAAAAAGGCGTCGTCACCAGAAAAAGGTTGGGAGCCCATGATATATGTATCTATTCTACCTCCATGGAAAAAATGTTGTTTTCAAAAATAAATTATTTCATGATTTTTATAAAAATATATTGGTATTTTAGAAAAATACTATTCAATTTCATAGATACATAATAAATTATTTATCAGGTTGAGAATGTACGTATGTCTCACGAACTGACAATGTTGTGCTATGATTATAAAATTAAGTCAGCTGTCAAATTGCAAATAGCTCAAACGTCAATTCGGGTGCTTTTGATTATACGTAGAAGTTATTTTTGAGAATTTTAACACTTCTGTGGGGGTTAACTAGAAATGCCAAGTAGGTCGTGGACAGACGATTTGCCAAAATGCCAGCACACTGGAGTAGCATATTATCCACTAGTCAGTGAATTGGAAACAGACGAAGCTTCAGATTCAAACCATTTTAGATATTTTTACTGTCAAATAGAAAATGACACGTAAGTATTGCATGTGCTATAATCATTTAAAGTTTTTTTGATGATTTTAAAACATTGAAAGTATAAATTATACAAATAAATATTTATATTTTAATATGAATCATAGATCCAAAAGATGAGTCACCTTTTATTTACAAATTATCCTGGAACAAATAACTTCATGTCTGTAACATTAACACAGTAGAAGTAAGCTGAAGCCAAACTATAATGAGGTAGATGTATCAATAAGTGTTTGGCTTATTTTCCTTTATGAACACAGCTCTGAAAACATCTCTTCAAAATAATACATTTACTTAACCTAATCTTCTAAATTATTTGCAGGACATTATATGGAATATTTGACGCTCACAATGGAAATGAAACAGCACATTTTGTACTACAGGGTATGGCTGCAGAGATATTACTTGGGCAATTAAATCATAAATATTCAGATGAAGAAATCAAAGAAGTTTTAAGGTACATATTGGGTATTTTTAGTTTTGATCTTGCATTTGTGTCGTAAAATATGTATCATACCATCTAATAATTGCTTAAACTGTTCGATCTATAGTTACACTGTAAGTTATTTGTCATGATAAACAATAATACATAACTCACAAAATCTTAAAAATCCACGCGAAAAAGTGTCAAAACCTTTTTGCATTTCAGTGCCAATACGTCGAATTTTATTTCACTTATGTTTAATTCAATCGACTGGATTTGAAAAAAGGAAATTGTTTTTTATTGGAACTACAATATGATGAAAAAAAATAAACTATGATTAATTTTTATTATTTAAGTTTGACACTCAAAAACTTTGTTTACCACTAACATTGCAAAATGGATGTATCTGTTTTTTTCTTTTAAACGCTGTAAACACAAAATAGCTATCAATTATATTTGAATCCCTTTGTGGAACTATATACATTGACTTGGTTTTCAAGTTATATTATCATAGATGAAGTCAACTGAATAAATAATATTTCTAGGAATGGATTTTTATCTGTAGAAAAAGCGTACATAGAGTCTATAGATGGACTTGTTGCCGAGAGAACTAGCCTGCAATTTGAACTACCTGAAGGATTAAGCCCAGAAAAGGTACAATTATTATTATAATTATATATCATTTAGTAATAATAATTGTCATATTTTTATCATAAGAAACCTCGCTCTTTCAGCTGAATCAAAACTGTGGCGACATCCTTGGGAAGCTCAAAAGAATTGATGAACAGTTATCAATCGGTGCTACATCAGTTATTGCGCTTATTCATAGTGGAAAACTCTATGTAGCAAATGTCGGTAAGATTTAATGATGAATTAAACACACAAATGGTTGTTAATTTTCTTACATTTATTCTGTGCGAACTAACTATTGAAATGAACCACTTTTAAGGTCTTAACTCAATTAAATTCTTGATGGATAGACACCATATTTATAATAATATGCAACTTGATGTATGAATTCCACAATTTTATCAAATGATTAGGACTGTTTTGTATGGATCTGTGTTGGATAGTCAATGTCGTTGGCTGGGATTGCAGAGCTGAAAAGTTTGAATCCCAGTCGAGGCAGTTTCATTTTTCAATTGAATTATTGCTTTTAATTCGATGACATAAAATCATGTATGTGTTGTCAAAATTTCCTGCCACACCCACACCAATTTTATTGGAACATTACATTTTATAGGTAATAGCCGAGCCCTTTTGTGTAAGACTGATGACAATTGTGTTTTACGAGTGGTACAACTCTCCGTAGACCACAGTCTCAGCAATGAAGATGAATTACTACGACTATCACAGTTGGGACTCGATATCGAGAAACTTCGAGAAGGTACCATGATTTACATGAATAATATATTTTTAAAAAATATCACAATGAATAAAACATCTCACTATCAATAGCTGACGCTCTGGGTAATCAATCGAGTACCCGATGCCTGGGAAACTATCTGGTGAAGGGACTCTACCGAGCCTTCCCAGATATGAGGACTGCCACCAGCGAGCCTGTGATAGCAATCCCAGAAGTTCACGGACCTATTAAACTTGATCAATCCTGCAGGTACCTTTTTTATTTTATCGACATTTTTACATACATTAAAGAAAGATGACAATTCATCCATAACCAACCATAGTTGTTATTATATACACTTGTTATTTTATTTGTAGAATTTTTTTTCTTGTTAATTCGTTTTTTTATGTTTATAGATTCTTGATTTTAATGAGTGATGGACTCTATAGGAGCCTTCAAGAATCAACAGAAACAGAACAAGTTAACAAAAGATTCGCTCAGATGGTTGTGGAGCAATTTAGGACGCAGCCGACTTTGACTGCAGTATGCCAAGCAGTCGTAAACCAGACCATCAATATGTATCAAGAATATTGCTCACTATCATCTCAGCCTCGAAAACTCAGCAATCGGAACACACTTTTGATAAGAAATTTCAATTTTCAACTGCCAAATGCTCCTGTCTCAAGATCACCGATGGCTTCTAAAAAACACATAGATCCAAAATCAAAAATATTCCTACAAACCGGTAAATCAAATGATTCCGAAAATTCTGTGATTTTTAATAATTTTGATCCTCAAGTATTTCACAGACTGCCTGGAGAGCATTCGAGTAATGAAACTTCTCCTCGAAATTCAAACACCAATGTGTCAAATGACTCCAAATTGCAAAACGCAACCGTTCGTTTCAATCCAATCGTTCAAAGCCTATCCCATAATTCTATCGTTGACGAAGGAGAAACTATCGAGGTATTTACCAACGGTAGCGAAATAAGTAGATCCACCTTGCCAACTCAGAGTGATAGAGATGATTCAACTTGTCAGAGCGGTGACAACTATTTGTCAACAATTACATCTCAATTTTCTCAGGGCTCCAATTTCCCAGATAGTTCATCCACCGATACTAGTTCTGACATATATCCTAACAATAACAGAATGTCATATGATAAAGATAGAAAAATTGAAGCTTAAGTCGACTTCACCCAGTACTATGAAAATGTAAATATTGCACGACTGAATGGAACTTTGCCTTCTAGTATAAATTTTGACTGACATCTAATGGTTTTATTGTTATAAAAGATATATTTTATTTATGTTGCATTGTTCTTTATAGAAGTTATTTATTTATTGTTTGTGATATTAATTTGGTGAATTTAATGTGTTGATGCAATTGAATATCTGGTCAGTATTTTGTAATTATTTTTCATTTGTATAAATTGTAATTGACTTAATTAAAATGATTCTCATATTTATTTACTATTTTTCTTTTCATCAGACAGAATGGGCCAACATTGTGAGATTTCGTACACAATAAATCTCATTACATTTTTATAATTCCGTCAAATCACAAATTAATGTTAATTGTAACATTGCCCATATATGATTCAGATATTACGTAAATTAAATGCTTACAGAGTACACAAATTTGTGCTTATGCTAATGACATCGTAAACAAAGTGTTAGGCCTTAGGTAATTGGATATAAAAAAAAAATGTACAAATATTAGTATTCTGTATTTTCGAAATAAAAATTAATTAATCCATTAGACATTTTGAATCTTCTTACAACCTCATTAAAATACAAACAATATCATGATAGTACACAATAAATGCATAAAGAATTCGGTTAAACGGGTTTGTAGTCCAGTTTGCTTTCTAATTTTTTGTTGTCGGCAACTTTCCGTACCGCTTTCATTAGATCTTCCTGTAATCATAAAAGGAATTTATTAACACAAATCATAATACTGAAAATGAACTACCCAGTTTTGTGGTAAGCAGGGCAGTGTATCCAGGTGATAATAGAAGGGTTGAAAGAGTGTTACCTGAATAATATATTCTCTTTCAGCACGAATGGCGAAGAGACCGGCTTCGGTACAAACATTTCTAAGATCAGCACCGTTAAATGCATCTGACAGTTTGACTACAGCTTCATAATCGATTTCACCGTGTTTGGCGATTGGCAAAGCGTGAATTTTCAGAATATCAAGACTGTAAAGGAAACATAACATTAGAGTCGATATTCTTTACTTATACAGCATTAGTCGTTCACAAATGTATTTTCAAGAAAATGTAGAGGAGAAACATACCGTGCTTGTTCATTTGGAAGAGGGATCTCGATCTTTCTATCAAGACGACCCGGTCGCAAAAGAGCGGGATCCAAGGTATCTGGTCTGTTGGTGGCCATAATTATTTTCACTTGACCGAGGGAATCAAATCCATCCATCTAAAATATGAAAAAATACATATATAATTTGCTACATTTGTAAGTAGGAAAATAAAGCTTAGACATGAATAGATGTGGTTCATTCTCTGTCATTACCAAGTAATGGAAAATGAGATTAATCTACATAGTCTTACATAAAGAAAAATAGAAACAAAATAGTGTTTTATTTTTTTAATATACTAGTAGATTCATGTTTTCCTCAATTTTAATTCTAGAGATATCTGACAGCCAAACATTTTAGTCAAATTAATGCAATAAGAAACTGCAGTGAATAGTTGAAAAATTATTTACCTGATTAAGAAGCTCCATAAAGGTGCGTTGAATTTCACGATCGGCTGAGGTACCTTCAGAAAATCTTCTGCCGCCTATCAAAAATTTTTTTTTTTATTATATTGTTACCTAAGTATAATGACTTTATTTAAACATTATTCTGAGTGCATTGAATTTATTATTTTTGACTGCACTGTGTAATAGGCACGTGTATCATAGACCAAATGACAACAAAGACAATACAGTTAACAAACTTACCAATGGCATCAATCTCATCCATGAAGATGATGCAGGGCTGATGATCCCTTGCGTAGTTGAACATCTCGCGAATCAGACGAGCACTCTCTCCGATGTACTTATCTACAATAGCACTGGATACAACCTAAAAGATAAGATGCAGGTTTACTTTAACGTTAAAAAAATGCACATACATATTAACACTGAAGAGTTGGAGGATTTTGTCATTTGCGTGCTTCCAGAGTTCCCTTATGAAATGCCTATAAGATAAAAATGGAATTTTAGTAAATGCAGACTTAACAAACCTTCAAGAAATTGGCATCCAATTGTGAAGCAACAGCTCTCGCAAGCAGGGTTTTTCCAGTACCGGGTGGCCCATAGAGTAAACAACCTTTGGGAGGGGTGATACCTACTCGAATGAACAATTCCGGGTTCAGCAGCGGTAACTCGATGACCTACAACAAAAACATACATTATTAAGGATCCGAAAATGCTTCCAGTAATTATCCCAGTGTTTTATCTGGACAGTGGATTCATATTTTTTTTTACAGATAATTCAAGTTGACCCCTATAAACCATTTATTCAGAATATTTTCAAAAGAAATGTTGTTTTTTCTCAAACATGTGTAAGTGAAATTGTGTAAATCAGGTACATTGCAAACAATTAAATTCAGTAAAAATAATAATACATTTTTAGTACTTTTTCCACATAAAATTTATTTGATCAGAACCGGTTACGCTCATGGCGAGCATTGTCAACTGATCATCAGATATCAATCTTACTTTCTACTCAAACTATTCTGTTCAATATAAGTTGGTTTATCATGAACATCAGTTGATAATGGTCGCCATGAGCGAAACCGGCCCTGATCCAATAAATTTAATGTGGAATAAGTACTAAAAATGTGCTATTATTTTTATTATAATGCCTTTCCACCAAGTATTGACAGTGAACACCTTAAAAGTGAATTAAAGTCAGAAGGATTGATGTCAATAAATACTAGTTTTATATACAAATACATCACACACCTCACGCAATTCTCTGATCTGTTCCTGCAGACCTCCGATAGCAGAGTAAGTGACATCTCCGGGATCTTCATGACTCATGTTGTAAACGAGGGGGTCCACCTCACGGGGCAGATGACGCATGACCGTGAGGGTCGTCATGTCGAGAGCCACTCGTGTCCCGCCACGCAACTTCGCCTTGTCTAGCTGGCGACGGCATCCAACCACATAACGAGGCCCATTTGTCGCTTTTACTATGACTGAAACAAACACAATCATAAATTTAACATTCTCATCAGTGTAATTTATTCCCATATGACCCTACCACACTGCCTTAAAATGAACTTACTTTTTTTAAATTATTTTAACTTAAGTACACAGAGATAAGTAAAGATCAACAATCAAGATAGAAAAAACCAATTTTTAATATTCATAGAATTGATTATTGCAACGTCATAGTGATATTTTCATAAATTGTAAGGATATAATACAGTAGTAAATATTAAATAGGTTGTATAATTTCTTTTAAGAAAACAATCATGTTTAAACTTACATTTCTCCTCGGTTAGTTGTTTTAACACTTCTCCAACAATTTGTCCAACACTCTGAAGAGCTTTTAGATCATTTTCACTTTTGTCATATTGCTTTGTTAAATCTTTTAGTTGTTCTCGCACTGTAAAGTAAAAATATAAAGGTAAAAAGTTGTTAATGCTTAACCTTTCAATTGATAGGTCTTTTGTCCATGTTAGTAAATTGATCCAGTATTTTTTTTAAAAAAAAAAATTCAACCCCTTTAAATACATATATGCAGAAGAACTTTTCAACTCAATTATAAAGTAGTAAAGTCAATTACAACTTTGCTTACAATGGTTAACCGTTTTCACCAACGTAGATCCATCCTCAACTATAGTTTTAGCAACCACATTGGACAACGTTATCAACTTTGAAAATCATCTTATTTGTTTACAAAAAAATCATTTCACAACTAATAGGCCATACCTCGTCGACGCCTGCTCGATCTCTTTAAAGGCGCACATCGATTGCCCTGCGTAAATTGGTGCTGTGAGTAGTAGAATGAAGCTAAGACACTTTGGTTTACAGTCAAGGGACATGAAAGATATCTGAATGATTACGAATATTCCATTACGACTTTTTAAGAGGTTTAGAGTGAGTTTGTTGGTGTGTTGTATCTTTTACCTGACCATTTCAAAATAGTTTGCTACCGTTTCTAAATTAGTATGATGTTGGAATAAAAAAAAATGATTGCTTTAATAAAAATAATGAAAACATTTTATACAATTTTTCGAGCTTTTTGTGGTCACTTGTTTTCACTGTATTTTGTGTCTCCTATACTAGCACAAAAAAATGAAAATCTTTAGAAACTATTTAAGAAATATGTTTATAAAATATCTAATTTCCCAAAATATCGCCTGCCATTTTCGGCGTATACAACTAATTTCGCTTCGCTCTAAAGAGGTTAACCTACAATTAATAATTCAAACTTAAATCGGTGTAATAATTTACAATCTAAAATCTGCATATCCCCAAATTGGTTAGTAAAATGTGGTTTCTAACATTTAAAATTATAGCTGAAATGTTTTTGAGTGAGAATGATTCAACAATTTTTGACATTTATGTACACGGGATTCGCACCGTCACGAATAGATGATTAGGATATATTTAACATAAAATCAAGGATTTAATGAAAATAGTTCTTACTGTCTTTTAATCTAGATTCAACTTCTTTGTGTTCCATCAACTTTTTCCGATAATCTTGGAAAGATTTTTCCCTGAAATTATCAACAGCCATAGCCGCCATGTTAACGTTTTAGTCGATTTGTTTCTGAATGACAGCAAGTAAATGAAATTGACCATCAACTATATTTTAGTCTATGTAAGACAACGACAAAAAAAAATATCAATTCATACATAATAATTATAATTATTATCTTGCGATATTAAATTTATAATAATTTGTGTCACATTCTATTGAAAAGAAATAATTCATCGGTAAAATGATTGATATTAATATTTTTTTGTTCATAAATGCGTCATTGAAGAATTTTATAAAACCAAAATTTTATCTGTGTTTTAAATGTGAGCGGCTCCACTCTGTATTACATAAAAAATGTGTTATAATTTGTTAGTTGTCAATACAATTTGATGTAATTATTATATTATTGGATTTGACAATTCGTGCGCTCCTTGTCATTTAGAACATTATATTGTCTATAGTCATTGCTCATCAATACGTCTTGTGACAAATGATATATAAAATGAAGAATTTACTTATCTTTATACTGTGCGCTAGTTCATGGACATGGTACACCCATGCATCTGACCTGACTATCGAGGAAGAAGGAGGAACTGGAAGGTACATAATCGAAGGACGAGTATATCCTCCAGAGACTTTTGAGCCAATTAATTGGCAAGCTGACACGAAGGTTCAAGTCAACGCTGGAGAATTTTTAGGCTTCATCAAGCAAGATGGGTCATTTATTATAAGTAACGTACCCTCCGGATCGTATATAATCGAAGTATTGAATCCAGATTATATGTACGAGCCAGTGAGGGTCGAAATTAATTCCAAAGGAAAGTTCCGAGCACGAAAGGTCAATCTTATTCAGACGTCATTGGTTATTCAAGTTCCGTATCCACTTAAAATGAAAGCCCTTTCTAAATTCAAATACTTTCACGTACGCGAACAATGGAGACTGACTGATTTCCTTTTCAATCCGATGGTGCTGATGATGATATTGCCACTTCTGCTCATCATGATTTTACCGAAAATGATGAACGATCCTGAAACAAAGAAAGAAATGGAACAGCTGAGCAACTTTACAAAAATGCAAGACATTCCTGAGATGTCTGAAATGATCACATCATTCTTCAGTGGCGGTCAACCTGCTAAACCTGCAACCAAGGCGGCAAAAGCTATAAAAAAGAGACAATAGCTATTCAAATAATTGTTACCAATATTAATAGAATAAATTATTGTTCATAAAAATAAATCTCTTAATTTAATCTGAATTGTCTAATTATTACAGCCAATTTGACTGCATTTATTGAAACTAGCAACTATTTTGAGATCCTGACTGTTAACATGGTCACTTCTAGTCACGTATGCAACTAAACTAGTCACAGCTTGAATATATCGCGCTAGGCGTGTTATCTCATCCACTTCAATTTCTGTTTCATTTAATAGTTGAACATTGATTCCTCGTATCTTCAGCTCTCTTCAAAAAATATTCATCACGTTGGTCGGTATCGATGTGCACTATAGAGCAACATCAATTTATACCTAAATTATTCTACAGTGAATGTGTTAAGTATGTAGTCCACTTTATGAATTTTTGATCTTACCATATTGGCTGTATCTCTTAGGCCGTAGAAGGAACTAGTAGTTGGAACTCTTGTAACATCTTGAAGACTATCATATCTCCTTTACCACTGACGTTACAGCAAGCTACCTCATCCATTACCTATCCTCTGAATTCTTCATAAAAGTGAATCTTCAAAATCATCACGGAACATGTATTATACAAGTCTTCGTCAGTTGGCATGATTTTCTATGGTAGAGCTGGCATTCGATTTTAATTCAACAGAGTTGTAATTGCCAGAATGTTTTCATTGAATGGAATGTAGCGACAAATTTAACAAGGTGAATAGCTACCACTGTCTTCGACATCTTACAGGATGTGTGCGGCAAGGAATCTTAAGCTGTCCACTATTCTGATGATCTACCCTGTGCTGCATATCTATCCATGTAATTGTCCCATTAGATCCAGGAATATATAAAACATTCTTTTATTATATTTCACAAACGGTGTAGGTCTAATAAGCACATCTTCTATATTTAAAGTACCTACTAAATATTGAATAACTTCAGAGACTTTGAGAGCTAGCATGCTGGAAAAAGGATATCGGTTACAATGAAAAGATTTGTATACTTTAAATGTCTTTTTAATTTTTGAAGATCAGTACCAAGTTTGCTTTACAAATAAGCATAATAAAGCATTACTTTTTCAATTCCCTCTCAATTCAATAAGATTTTAAAATAGTTGGTCTGTAATTTCTTACACTTGAAAACAAATTATAAAAAATCTAAATTTCCATCAATTTTAAGTCCAATATCTCTTATAGATGAATTTATTTATTTCTTGTAGGACTAAATGGACATGGAGTAACAAAAACGCACAACCAACAGAAGTCAAATAATGTCCATTTTTCGTAGCACATATACTTTTCATATACAATCCAGAAAATAGGAATTGCAATTTTTGAGATTATTACTTCAATAATGTGAATAGAAACAAAATAATAAACTAATCAGGAATTTAATAGGCGATATTGACTTGCTGCTACTAATTTAAAAGATACAAAAATAAAAAGAGTGTACACATTTTTTTCACAAATATGTCCAATTTTCCTTTCTAATATTACATTGCTAATGAAATCTATTTTTCTCAATAGATTCACTACCAAAAATTAAGTATATAATTCAATGATAAATAAATTAAAGGGGTATGACACTTATGTAGTATTTAAATAAATAGTAAATTCACTAACTCAAATTTAGCTACCTTAGTAGTAGAAAAAGAATTCAAGTAAACCGACTGGGTAATCTGACTACTTACAATTAATAGTATTCAGAAGATAAACAATTAGGAGGGTATAATATTATAGTACAAAATATATGTAATGAATAACTTGGAAATAATGAATAGATGATTTTTCAACTGGATTATAATACATAGATATGATTTTCAATCAACATAAATTCCCAATAAAAATAATGTTTCTTCTTGGATGAAAATTTGCATTTGATTTATGTGTACTGATATATATTGTACAGAAAATTGGCTAATAGTAGTTAAGAATCATATTGCCATAGCTTCAGCATCGTCTGAAATGTATATAGATTTAAGTAAAAACAGGCCACCGAGCCAATTCATTCCAAGTTAAGTATTCAATGTTATATTGATTTCAGTTAGGACTGCATATTTGCATTGTTATAACCTATTTTCACTGTTTTTACAGGGAGGAAAATTAGTCAATACTTTTTATTTAGGAAACAACTGACATCAAATGTTATCTTCATGCCGAGTTTTGATTACACATATATTTAAGAATTTATAAATGGGCAAGTATAAATCAGCTCTCAATAACTTTATCCTTGCTGGTAAAATCTGACTTGGGTGATAACTTTCAAAGAATCCAAATTGAAAGACACTAACAATATTAAAAATTGGTCATAAAAGCTCCAAGTTCACATTCATAGTCACATTTTTATAAGCTGATAGGTGATTACTTTTATAAGACAGTCCATACTAAATTTAATTATTTTTGATATTCCATTAATATCAAAATATATCTGGATCAAAATTATAATCATGTAATAAAAAAGAGTACAGTATTCAATTATATGTAACAAAATATTGTATTAAAAAATATCAAGCTCAACGTATAATACCAAGGCCCATAAGATGAGCCGGGCAGAAGGGGATCTGCCATAGATCTCACTTGATGGTAAACTTTTATTTGTTAAATACATCTATATTTATAACATGACTGTTTATTGAATTTTTTTGTAATGATATTTTTTCCATCCTAGTAAGAAATTTCAAAAGGGGTAGTATGTAGTACAGAAATTGGATGTTCCCGGTCTCACATTTAACCTGAGTGTAATGCAGTTTGATTTGAATATGATTTTCAGCAACAGCAACAAAAAAACGGTCAGTCTGTATGGTCAGCAAAAATGAAACTGCTAAATGACGAATACCACTTTTAAGTTTTTTTCATCGCATTGAAATTTCAAATCAAAACCTAGAGCAGATATGAGGAACCTACAGCGTTATGGATAAAATGCATATTTTTCTACATGATTATTTATCATAAAATTAATAAGTTGTTTCTGTATGACTTTTCAAGTTATTCAGGATAAATTAGTGAGATTTTTACTTAATGAACATTGAGCCAACATAATGCTGTCTTCCAACATAAAAAGGTTCCCTTCTCCTGACCTAGTTAGTAAGCAGTACATTTTGAGATTCAATGAGATATTTTGTAAGTTATGGTGACCAAAAAGACAGTAGTTATTCTCTTCAATGAAAAGGTTTTGCTGAATATTTTAGCAGAATTGAACAATACCCAAGTACCCATGAATGAAAGAGAACCATTATATTTTTCTACATTTTCAATGTATTCGTTTTCGTTCTTGTTTCTTCATCATTCCAGACAACCCAAGAGTCTACATAGCATTTTTTAATTCTGTAAAATAATTCGGCACATACGAGTGTATTTTCTTTACATGAAAAAAGAGCATTATCAGGATAACTATCATATTTACAATGTCTGCGTTCCAAATTAACCTCATATCTTTTTGATTGAGTTGATATACTTTTTTATAATATCCTCAATACCAGTGGCGGCCGGTGACCAGAATATTAGGGAGTGCAATAAAACAACCTATTTATGCAAAAAATCCATCCTCCGATTCTTGGATTTTGAAAATACATCTATAACACGGATATTAAAGTCCGACATTGACGATACCAACTGCTTCTCTATACTTAGCATGGCAAGGGAGAAAACAAAAAACTCTATTAAGGCTAGTACAGCCACAGAGCCATGGAGTTTTTTTATAAATTGCTACATTAAAATACCGATTGACTACTTTAGTTTTGGCCGTACACTTCTGAACTATATTTAAAACTGGCAAAGGCCGTCCTCCTGCTTTTATTTCTAGCCTTTTAGAAAAATCTCGACGATTTTCTTTGATATAGGACACTGAGTTTGCAGGAAACATTATTGATTATTATTTAGTATTATTAATAAATAATAAATATATATAATAATATTCAATGCTATAATACATATATTAATAATACTTGTTATATTAATTTATTATATATGTTAATATTTATTTATAATATATGTTAATATTATATAGTAGATATATAATAATAAAGTTAAATTATATTGTAGAATATTATATAGTAGGATATTGTATTTAAAGTTATTAAACAGTTTTATATAGACAAAGCCTTTACAAAGATTCATATTATATACGCTAATAGGGTTTGTATTAAGATGTCTATGAAATGAAAACAAGTATGAAAAAATAATAATAAAAATGTTATAGTTGCGTGTTGCGTGAATCAAGTCGAAACTACAGATGAGGTTAGAATGCACTGTCACAAACGCACTTCACAAATCACCATAAATATCTTTATTTTCCGTTCTTCAAAGGACCTCATCTGCCAAAATTTGGGCCAATACTGAATGACAGAATACAAATCTATATGTTTTCGCTCAATTTCTTTACACAAAGTCATTTTTGGTGCAAAGGGTCTTAGTGCACGGGTTAGTCGAAATTTCAAAAGATTTTTTTTGCATACGCCTTCGCCGTGTGAAATAAAGTCATGTTTTCTACCTACTTTTTTATGCCAAATGGGACATTTCGAGAATTTCAAGAAATGCACCATCGAGTAACATCTGGAATCAGCTTATTTCGGGAATCTACTTATATAATATTTGTGTGTTTAGGTCGCATGCGTGAAAGATCGTTTTATGAAACCATACATCGTTGGAATTTTGAATGAACAAATTGGTATATATATTTTGAAATTCATGAGCTCGATTCTTGGGGGACTAATGCACGTTTGCTCCTTCACACACGAGCCGTCCCTGCTCAATACAATATAAGTAGAAAATAAACAAACAGGTTCTTTTTTTTTTTTTCGAAAAAAATATTTTTTTATGTAAATATTAACAGCTTTTTGTGCTTCCTGCAGAAATTCAGTTTTGCTGATATGAAGTCAAGGTAGAATAATTATGATATGTTGGTAATATAACTATTGAGACAATATTTGACTGCAAACTCCACTTTTTCAAAGAGCGGAGCAAATAGCTTATCAAATAGTAAAAAACTTAGTACTCAAAATTTTATTTTACATCCAAAAACACCCTGAATCCATTGAAAATTACAGTATTTAAATACTAGAATGTTGAGTAAGATTGCTGTTTTAATGGGGAGATGATCCTGGATTAGATATTTAAAAATATTTTTTCCAAAATGATAAACAAAGCAATATTATTTTTATACAATTTATATATCAAAGCTTCGTGGATTCAAACATAGATAAACAAAATTTTACCATCGATTCATTCAACATTTTTGAGGAATCTCACCTATAATTTTATTTATTTATGGCCAATGACATAGACTAGTATTAACACATTAGCAACGGGTGAAACCAAAACACAGAGAAACAACGTGTATTCCACGTTCCCCATAGCCAATGTGGCAAGAGAAAAGAAAAATATTTTTCACTCAAGAAATATAATTGCATATACATCTTGTAACTGTCCTGTAAAAAAATATTATAAATAAAACAAAACTGTGAAACTGCACTGGGATCATTATTCATACTGAAACCTTAGGTACCATTTTTATCACTATATGAATAATTAGAAGTATTATACAACACCAAGTTTAAATACTTGTATTCAAAAAAATTGTGATGTCTAAATAATAATCAAGAGACATGTTTTTTTGTATTGACTGTGGAAAGGTATATGTAGGTACATCAGCTGCTTTTTCGCCTATATATTTCATATGATGTTAAAAGAAAATATGTGAAATTTAATGATTTTACATTCAGATCTTACGAGTTCAGATGTGTATAATTCTAGTAGTTGAAATGTGTATATGTGACATTTAAAATGTATATAATTTATATTATAATATTGAAAACAAGGTTAATAAAAGTCTATCCTTTTTTGAGTCAATATTACTATGATTACTTAAGGCAGTATTCTGGTCTAGGATTTTAGAGAAATCATTTTTTTTTTGCATATTATCAAAGTTCAAACCTTTAAAAATATGCCCTTTCAAGGAATTTTCGAAATTCCGAGTATTTTCAGAGATACAGCTACTTTAGTGACATAGTACATATCTAACGGGCCTGGGCGGAGCGAAGCTTCACCAAAAACTTTAAACACGTTTATCTCGAAACTACTTTTTTCAAAATAGTTGCCATGATATCTCAAGTTTTACTGAACCGATTTACATGAAATTTGGTGTGAATCTTCTTAATACATCCAGTTATAGCGCATATTCAGATTATATAAAAAAACAATTTTTACTATTTTAAAAAAATTCGGTCTCAAAAAACAGGAAAAAAACGTTTTTTTTTTAAACCTCTGCCATTTTGCGAAAAAATAATATTTTTACATATCTCTGATATGCGCGAAAATGACATCTTTACCAATCAAGGATAGATTTTTTAATTATATTTTAGATGACTAGAAAAGTTGGAATCGTGGCAACTATGGAGCGTCATTTTTTTGAGACCCCCTACTTTACCAGCCTGTAACTTTTTAGGTTATTAGTTTTTTGGTTTGATGTATATTTATAAAATATTAATAAATATCTGGTAAAAAAATGAACACTAAAATTGTTATTACTTTTTTTTCTATAGCACTTGCAAAAACACCTAAAATTTCAGCCTCTAGACCAGAATACTGCCTTAATCGAAAGCCAATTCTGAGTTTTTGATGGTAAGAATTTATATGCAAGGTTTTGTCAGTTTACTAAATATGGATGGCTCTCATACATGGGATATACCTTCCGACAGGTGATATAAAAGGGGTCCTCGCTATCTGTGTCCCCGTAATTACGATTTAAAAAAAACACGTGCAATAGTGCAGTCATCCCATACCCTCACGCTTATAATGTATTGTTTTTCATCTTGCTAGCACGCCTTCTACTTTGTCATTTTGATATGGATATTTGTGTTGTGCGGACTTATAATATAATTATTTTGGTCCCCATGTTAAGTGGATCACAACCAATTGTCCTACAATAGTGAGGACCCCCAGTAGTAAAAATTCCACTTTAATTACTGATCCCAGTCACCAATTGAAATTTTAAAAAAAATACAAGAAAATTATTGTTACATTTATGAACAACATATTATATATAAACAAGGACAAAAATTATTACTATCTCCCTGACGTTTGGGTAATTTTGCTTAATATTTTTAAGTACACAATATATTATTTTAATCACAAAATTAGTACATTTATACCCTTTCAAATAGAACACAAAAAGCATGAATTTTATTCACTTAAATAATTTACAAGCCAGCACAACAAACACGATGCAAGCCTCACTCGCCGACAACAGCAAAGGTACAATAGATAAGCACAGCCAATATTCCATGATAATGTAAAAATTCACCGACTTAGATTATCAAGCGCTCTTCATAATCATATAATTATCCTCCACTAATATTACATCAGAGGACGGCAGAAAAGATTTAGCATTTTCAGCTTGAGGAATGTTAACCAGCTTTCCGCAAGGCGACATGGGCATGTACACATCTTCGGCAGCTTTTTGCTTCAGTCTCATAGACGCCAAGTCCGCTTTGCCCATCAAAACCAGGTCCAAAATATCAGGCGGATACATGTTCTTAATCATATTTTCCGTACAAATAATTGAGAGATCTTTAATGTTGTCATCGCTGTGGCTCAGACAGTCGGAAAAGTCGACGTTATATCTGTTAATTTCATTAATTTTATCTAAATCGGAATTGAAAGTATTCATTTTACAGCACGCATCTAACTGTTCTTCAGATTTGGAGCATCTTTTTATCACCGCATCGTCTAGCGCTTCATCGGTGTCAAGGGTTTCACAACTTTTTGCCACACTCTTGACGGAATTAAAATTATTTGACCCGCCCAGTTTTCTCAGTGCACGGCCCATTTTTGAATTCTTTATAAGATGGATCGATTTTGCCGGAGTGACGTTGAACTCAAAGCGTTTTTTGCGGGTTATAGAACCGTCGCTGGCCTGCAATGAAAGAGAGTCGCCGTCAAAAATGGATTTCTCTTCGTGACATTTTGATATTTGCGAATCACTTTTTATCCGATTTCTAAACAAATCCAATGTGGATTGCACTCTTTCACCATTTTTGAACACCATTTTTGAGGAAGATTCAGAAATGTACTTTGAGGAATTGCTGGTAGATTTTTCACTTCGATTCGACGGTGTGAGCGAGCCTAAAGATCCATGAATCGTGGACCACTTCAAATTATCTTGCATCGGTGTAGAACATAAACTTTCCTCTTCTACTCCAGAATCGCTCAAGCTAAAATGTGAAAAAATATTTGATAATAAATTTATTTATTTCTTTTTAACCATGTCCATTTTCAATGTGGAGAATATGGACGCCGAAAAGAATTTAGTCTCGACTCAGTTGTCTACGGGTACTACTTGTTACACAGTTGCTTAACCTCTCTTTTTTTAACAGATTATAGGGATAGAAAGGATAGGACTAGGACAAGATAAGCAGTTTACCAATCGCTATCGATATATTATGGATTAGATGAGTGTTGGAAGGAGTTTAAGACAACACAGAATTCATGTCTTTGAACAGTAATCAACGATTTATAGCAGTACAGTAAAAGTCCGTTAATTCGAACAACGATAATTCGTAATTCGAAATTTTCATAATTTGCTCGTCCCAATATTGACTTTTCATAGTAAAATGTACCGTTAATTCGAAATATCGCTTAATTCGTAATTCGTAACGTTTTTCGCCAAAATGTAGATACGATTTCTTGTAATTCGAAATTTTGACAGTTCAACAATTTCGAAATTTTGATAATTTCGTGAGTTTGTTAGGTTAAAAGTTAGTCAACACATTGTTTTGAAGAGTAAAGCTTATATAAACCATCAAGTGTAAGTGAGACATCTATATTAAGTGAAGTATCGTATGTCAAAATCGAATTCGAGCATTTATAACATTGGTGCAAGTGACACTTCCAAATATTATTATGTACCTAACTTCACTACAATGGTTCATTTTTATAAAGTATATACCTACCTAAACGTCATTCCTATTTTACGCGCGAATACCTTAAATATAAGTGACTAAAAATCAAATATGTTAACTGTTTTTATTCTTATGAAATGTCTGTCCATAAAAAATCGAAAAAATGGCCGCGAAATTCATTTTTTTTTAGTGTTCGCGTAATTCGTATCTCGATTTTTTTGGTCTATAAAATCGAAAAAATTGCCGCGATGTTCCAGGCTTTCTACAATTGCCGCGAAAATTCATTTTTTTAACAATCGCGTAAATCGTAATTCCGATTTTTTTTACCATAAAAAAATCGAAAAAATGGCCGTGTTTTAAAAATAATCGTCGACAATTCCCGCGAAAATTTCTTTTTTAGTGATTTTGTAATTTGAATTTATTTGGTCCATAAAAAATCCATTGAAAAAATGGCCATGATGTTCCAAGCCGTCGACAATTGCCGCGAAAATTCAATTTTTCATACTGATCCCGTAATTCGTAATTCAATTTTTTGGAAATCTGGTCCCAAATGAATTTCGAATTAACGGACTTTTACTGTAGACTATTTTATACAAACCTATCTAAGCCCCACGAGTTCATCTTGCATCTTGGTGGCAATGGCGAAGGTGCAAACCTTCTAGTATGGAAACGGGATGTCCCATAAATTCAGTCTCCGAGAACCTCGTAAGTACAGTCAAAATGTCTGCTTTGATATTTAGCGGGTGTTTTCTTAGATTCAGGAACTTGTTCAGATATTTCTTCATAGATGCCACAGTTCATTGACACACTGGAACAGCTCTGTGGAACGAAAATTACATTTTATTTGTTTTAAGGTTTCAATGCTGTGTCCAGAAGTTGTTTATAATATATGAATACATATTATTTATAAGAGGTACTAACTTTATTTTTTTAAGTGTGTTAGCACAGTATTATAACAAATGATTTTTTTGTTCAGAAAACATATAAATGTATTTAAATTATGTTTTTTCTGGGAAGAATACTATTTACCAGCTGTCCATCATTTTTCCAAAAATATTATAAATAATCTAATGTTATTTTCAAAGACTTATCTAAGAGCAAGCATTTAATCCGAATCCAGGCTAGATATTCATAGAGTTCATGTATGTAAGCATGTGAAATTATTGACATGGATTCCACAAAATTATCAATAATGAATAGATTGTAATCAAAATATTGACCCCTTTTCCATAATATTTTTTTGATCATGAGAAAAAAACTTGTAGGAAGATAAAAAAAAAACCGTACAAATCTGGGAAAAGATAATAGACCAAACAACGCTTGGATACACCCATACAGCACAAATGGTTAACAGGGAGAGGAATAAAAAAAGGAGTTTTAAGAATAATCTTTTTTTTGTGCATAGTTGGATCTTTAAACTATATTTTTAATGATTTTGTAGTGTAAATCCTGAAAAAAATACCATTGAGCTGCATCTTGGAAGCTAACCAGCGGAGTCAGAAAATCATCACTGGGAGTAAATGCATCATCACTATGGTTTTCTGAAGATGTATTCGGACTATTTTGATAGCCTGGAGTACTCAAATAAATCCCGGCAGATATTGACGTTGATGCCATCTGAAAAATATATCGAAGGTATTTAACAATTGCAATGAATAGCATCGGTGGTTAGTTTGAAATGAATCTTTTTTGGAGCACTAATTCTTTTTTTTTACATGATTATGTAAAAAAAAAATATTTCTATTTCTTGAATCATACTATTGTATGATTCAAGAAATAGAAATATTATTTTTTGCTACTCAACACAGCAATATATGTGGGAAGAAAAATAAGTCTTATAACAAAACATATTTTATATTGTGATGAATCTGTTTTTATTTTTATAACATTAACTTTTATGTTATGGAAAGCATCTTAGATTCTTCATTTGCATTGTATTTTTAAAAATGTAGCAAATTTAAAAACAGGCTGAAGTGTAGTGAATATTTTGTTTTTGTGTTACTTTCGCACCTTCCCTTTTAGAACATAGCCATTTTCATCCATAGAAACACGTACGCTGGAATCATTCATGGCAACGCTCCATTCACTGCCGTTGTCGGAGCAACCTGGACCACACGAAGAAAGCCCTGCAGGAAACATAAGAAATGAACATTTTAATCGTGATTCTTAGCCTCTATTTTCAATAATTTAAAAAGATTTAAACAGAGAAATACACTGTAGTACATATATAAAAGTTTAATATGAAAATGTACAGTCATGTCATCGCATACATATTTGATTGTTTTAGAATGATATTATATGGTGCCAACTACTCTAATAAAAATAAAATAAGAGTTTGTATCTAAGTTCAAAGGATATACATATTGATAAAAGACGTGAATAATGTGTCAGAAATTACAGAGAAGAGAATTAGTTTAATCCTTTTATCAATTTTCTTTTCTGAAGCACGTGTACAATTAGTAATAAATATTTAACTGCCAAAACAAACACAGCTTTATCAATATTTTATATGTACACAGATAAAATACCTGAATATATAATACTGTTAGGAATTGAAGGTTTGTCAGATAACAGAGGAAACAAATGATGCAATAATTAGTCAGTGAAGAAAAAAATATTTATGATAGAAAACCTGAGTCTCTTTGACTGTTGCTGAGCTGGCAAGATTGCATACTGCATAGTGTTCCTTCACTTCTGCTGAGTCTTCGGTTCAGGTGCCGTAGAGTAATTTGCGGACTGTGGGATAGATTCCTTTTTTTCAGAGTCTTGAGCAGAACTTTTCCGTTTTGGCAAAATATTAAGATACGTCCAATGCCAAACCTATAATCACTGAAAAAAATATAAATAATATAATTAACGACTGGCCCAATATAAATGGATTGTAATCAAGCTGGCTGCCTAGAAGTAGAAAATGACACCAGAATAGTGATCATATAAACAGTTTTCTCATTTTCATTTTATATGGGGTGGCAGCATTTATTTTTTGATTTATAGAAAAAAATTTACGCAGATTTGTTCATTATATGATTTAAAACCATCATGGTCATAAAATAAATACTTTACCTTCTGATTTAACAGTATTATTATGGACATGAAGAAACCTTGCATTACTCATAACTTATAACATTAAAATTTAAATTAAATTAAAGAATTGCATAAAAAATAATATATGTTTCCAATATAGAATGGGAATGGTTTTAAAAAAATGGTCAATACATTGAAAGGGTAGAATATTATTTTTTTTCCACCCTTTTTACACAAAATATTCAGAAATAATTTACTTGCGAAATTGACTTAAATTAAAAAGTGTTCATATCTTTATGAGCTATAGAGGCAAATATAGATTGTGTAGCAGCCATGTCTGGTAATTGTAAAAGGTGATATGACTAATATACCTTATGAACATTTTTAAGTGCAAAATGATTTAAAAGTGAAATTATTTATCATGAGCTGAAATTTACAATCAATTGTATTTCTCATACTGATAAATGCTTGTGCCATATTAGGAACATATCGTTACCTGCAAAAAAAACACGTGGAAATAATACATTTTTCATTAAAAAAAAAACAATAAAATATTTAATCTCATAACTAATTCATACGCATTCCTTACTAGGCAGTTATTATATTTATAACAACAATTTTTTTTAAATGTATGTGATCGAGTTATTGCAAATTGTTACACAATTATTTGATATTAATTTAATAAAAACTGTTATTTCTGAATTGCAGTTTTTTCCATAGGACTATAATGTGATAATTTAACCAATGCTGTGCCATTGATTCTATGGAGTTATTATAATTCATATTTATTTGTTAATTTCATGTAAATATTAAAAATAGTGACTGCCAAAACTCACTGACAAATATATTATGTGTAGTACATATCTATATATGCAGAAACAATGATATAAAACAATTCACCACAACCGTGAGGAATAACTGCTCAAAAGAAATAAAATATTATTATAGCATGTAAAAAGCGCTAGTTAAAAGTTATCGACCCAGTACACAGAATGTGAAACAAAACTAAAATGAAGTAACAAAAATGTTCATATATGATAGAAGTGGAAAGCATGTCGCTTCTCCGGTGGAACAATGACGCAAGTGCAAATTTGAGATCTTTGAGCTATGACAAAATACTGAAAAAGATTAATTTATCCAATGTTACATTAAAAATTATTTAAAATTTAATTTATCTGTCACTAGAGGCACAGATGTGGAATTATTCAGTTCTTACATTTGCAACAGTACGTATAGAAAACACTGAATTCCCGAAGAAATATACAATCGTCACTTGTGCCGTTGTTTTGCTGTAGAATTAATACAATGCTTAATGATTTTTTAATGTTTAATACTAGTTTGTAATTAATTACCTGTTAGTTGTTATGACACATATTTTGTTGTGATCCACGATTTTGTCAGTGCTTCCTATCGAGATGTCACTTATATCCTCCCATTTTAAAGACACCTTACATACTATTTTGGAGTTATCATATATTTGAAAGCCTTCAGAATTAATTTTCAGCACTCCAAATAATCCTTTAAGGCCACATGAATTAGTATACTCACTATCGATAAGAGATATGTTAAAATCAGTCTTGAGTGATATGTAAGTATCTGTAAAAAATTAAATTCACTAGCTGATCATTACGAATAATATTTTTATCAGATAACAATATAGTTGATTGCAGCACTTGCTTATTTAACAGATGGCGCTTGATTATCATAAGACCTTTTTATGAAAGGACAAAAGTCTACAGTTATACCCGAATAACTGTCGACAAGGTAATCTAAATGATATTCTCAGCACTTTGGACAGTGTGTAATATCCTGACAATTCGATCAACTGACATCTTTTAGTGTGTGCCAATGCAAACAATTAAAAATTGAAAAACTAAGCTGCCTCATTTACTTTATGATGAAATATTCAAATGCAAAGGGTTTATATTGAATGTATGTAACATTTAATTTCATAATTCATGAAAAAAAAGCTTTTGCACTTTACTGGTAACACACTAATAAACATGTCAAAAGATCCACAGATTTGACCAAATCTGTCATGAATGGGAGGCGTGTGCTTTGTTTTCGATTTTATTAGAATTTAAAAACTATTTTTTGGATTTTGTTTCACATAAAAATCACAAATACAGTGCATACACTCTCTCAAAATCATTATTTATGAGAGAGATGTTAGTAAGATACTTTTGGGGGGTAGGTAAATAATCTTGTCATTTAAACCCCGGTGAAATGATTGCTTATTTTATCAACAATTCATAGGCGTGGAAATAAAAAAATAATAATACCTGTACGACTTTTCCCAAGCAGCATAGACCTAATTCGCGACATCCATAATTGACTCTCGGTTTCCGATTGCCCGGCTAGTAACAAAATAGGTTTCTGGCCTTCAACTGATGAAAATATTCCGAATGAATAGTTTTTAGTTCTCGAATTTGTTCGGCAAATAATAGATTTTCTCGGTATCTCTATTTGAGAATTCGAAGCCAATCTAACAGAGCCATGAAAAACGATAATCACTCCGTTTTCTTTGACCGGCGAAGGTCTCAAAATGCACCATTGTTTTTTCCATGCCTGTAATAAATATATAATCATAATCACATTCACGAGATCAGTCTGATTTGCATAAATACATATGTAGTAATTGTACAATCATCACCTTCCACGGAGTAAAACCTCTGTTTGATTTGTCAGTCAACTTTATTTCCAAATATCCAGACATTATTTAATATGAATAGTAAGGATATGCACTGAAATAAACCTAATCCACTGACCGAGCATCAAAATTATTCAAATCGCCTCCTACAAAGCATAACGACAAATGTTTATACAGAAAAAATATAAATATGAAGAATAAACGTTTAGCATAAACAGCTGCCTGTCTACTTTTTTTATTTGAAATCATAGACAATAGCCAATTATTGCGCTTGAGTTATATTTATTAAAAAGGGATACTGTAACATTCACTATGAATGAATGATATCCATACCTTTATAAATATAAATAAAAGTAATATTGACAATATTTTCAAGTTTATGACTAGAAAAATTATTCGTGTTGTTTTACAATTGAATATTGTCTTTCTGAAATGGTACTGACAACTTTATAATTAATTATGTCATTGGGACAAGAATTATTGCGATTTAGAAAATTGTATGAATCACCCAGATGACTAATGAATTTTAGGATGTGCATTGCTAGTCAAATGTTTACCTTCTGTGCTACATTTCACTTCTATCGGAGTCTTTTGACTAATATACAGGGTTTTTTTCCCATTTAACGCGGTGGAACGGCGTTCCGGCACCTTTTTTCACAGTATTTTTTTTTTCAAAATATCAAAATCAATTAGACGAAACAATGTTTGCGCTTACGGAATTATAATCTATATTTATATAATTCGTCAAAATGATAAAATTTGGTGTAGTAATGAGCCGGGTGAGATGTGTTATTTTATTTAGTACACAACAGTGAGTTCCGGCACCTTTATTTTTCAAAAAAAAGCCCTGCTAATATATAATGTGGTGATACATTAATCTTTACAACAGACTACAACATTTCTGGTGTAATTTATTATGGTTTGCCACTTTGGTCCATGGATCCAGCCAATTAATTTTCTTGTTGGATTGTTTTTGTTAAGTACAGATAACAAAACTTTGGAAACAATATTTTAAAATAGAAAATTATGTAAAAATAAATACTACTATGTTGATTATATTAATTAGTATATATGTTTTTAATAAGATGACCTCTGCGAGTCTCGTTGAAGTCACTCAATTTGATATAAATTTATCTAGATATAAATAATAAGTATCTATAGTGAGTAATAAGTGCTCAAAATATAAAATGTTTTAAATATTGTCAAAAATAGGTCATGGAAAAAGAATGAAAGAAATCAAGTAAATATTTCTTTTGAATATAATCATATGAGCTCGAGAAAATAGGATTATCATCCAAAATTATATTCCGAAACAGAATGGCACTTAAAATTTGCATGGAAACAAAATCTGTTCATAATGGAAGTATTAATTTGATTTCTTTTTATTTTTCTGTAAAGTTTTTCATGTTTGATTTTTTAACAAGCATGAAATATGTTCATATATAACTTCTTAAAAAAAATTGTACACAATTTTATATTTACTAGTGCAATTAGCTATCACATTTCAAAAACTACTTTCAACACTTAATCAACTACACATCATAACACCCCCCTCCCATCTCGGAAAAATTTCATGTCATATTTTGAATTTTTTCATCCAAAAAATTCCCTGTAAGAAACTATTTGTTTTGAAAAACAAAAAAATTTAAATTAATATTTTCTTCAAAAACTCATGTCATAAAATATATTTAAAATAAAATAAAAAAATATATTTTTTATTAACAATGAATTGCCGAATCCATCACAAATATTTAATTGAAAATGAAAAAAAAAGAAACTAATAACTGGATCAATACAATGTTTAATTATATGTGACTGACACGTATTTATCCAATCATCGATAAACTCAAAATTATTATTTTAAGCATACGGTTTTTTGTCATAACGATGACAGAATATATATAATAGAATGAAATTTAGAACAGGAATGGAAATAAATATTGGGTATAAATCTGTTACAATATGTCAAAATTGGTCTTCAATTAATACATTGACAGTATTTTTGTTTTCTGTTTTTCAGCGATTGGCTCAAGGTATTTTATGATTCATAAGCTAAATGTTCATGTTTCCATGCTGCCTTTGAAATACATATAATTCAAAAAGCAGGTGAATTTTGACCCACCGATGATGGTAAAGAATTTGAGTAAACAATGAATTAAAATCACATTAGAGAATATATTATGATTCTGGATCTTGCTCCTGTTGCTTAGTTAAATTCCAATAATGTCCTTTCAGCTTCCGAAGACTGTCATGGTTTCCCATCTGAAATAATTAAATATTTTTTTTATAGTCAGTTGAAATCAAGTAATTATCAAAAAATCATTTTTATGTGGCATAAAATTAAGTAAAATTGGAATTTATATTCATTTGCATTCATTCCCATGTTGTGTTCAGTTGAGAATGATAAAATGAGTCCCCACAGGCAAAGAATCAAGATGCTGAATAAACCATATATTGAAAAAACTTTGAGTATATATTATAATCATTTCCTAGAAGTATTTTGACTTACCTCAACAATTTTTCCGCCTTGTAAAACGACAATGACATCTGCATTGCGCACTGTCGACAGACGATGTGCAATTACTAAGACTGTCCTGCCTTTACCAGCATGCTCCAACGCTTGCTGAACAACTTTGTTCTGACTCAGTATCCAATGCACTGAAAAATATGTTGATTGTTTTATCGATTGCCAAAAGATAATATGTTGAAGGGATGTTACTGTAAGACTTTTTTCTTTGAGCTTATAGTGACAGAGTATTCAATTGAATTTATCAAACAGATATTTTTGCATTATGAAAAACATATTACCTTGTAGCTTCATCCAGTAATAATATAGGTGGATCTTTTATGAGTGCTCTAGCAATGGCAATTCGCTGCTTTTGTCCTCCACTAAGTGCATGGCCTCGTTCACCGACCATAGTATCATATCCTCGAGGAAACTCGGTGATAAATGAATCAGCGTTGGCAATCTTTGCAGCTTTCTCCACCTATCATAAAAGATATGTTAGTAATTTTGTAAACAAAACATTTGTAAATCAACAGAAATCAGCTTTGAAATCAAAGAATCACCTCAGCGTCAGTGGCTTCAGGCTTTCCATATCTTATATTTTCCCTGATTGATGTAGCAAACAGAACCGGTTCTTGATTAATATACCCTAGAGCTCTGCCTCGTAGCCAACTTGGATCAAGAGTCTTGATATCATTTCCATCAATGGTAACTTTACCTTGATTGACATCATAGAACCTGGGAAATATACAGTATATAAAATATAAAGTGGGAACAGGGATAAATAAATGACTACTAATTATTTGGTCAGTTTCTAATTCGATAAATGGTCAGTTATAAATTCTTAAAACGGTCAGTTATAAATAATTAAAACGGTCAATTAAAAATAATAAATGGTCAGTTAAAATAAAAAGAACATGTCATAAATTTGCCTATTACGACCATATTTGGTAAAAACTTATCATTGGTTTAAAATAACTAACCATTAAAATATATTACTGACCGTTTTATTTAATAACTGACCACATTCACACTGATACAATGACAACTGACCGTTTATAATATTAACTGACCATTCTGATTTTTAACTGACCATTTATTTATTTAACTGACCAAAACTTGAATTAGTTACTGACCCATTAAATACATGACTAAATAAATTAAATAAATAAAACATAATTTTTCACATATATTTTATAAAGATCAGGACCGGTTTTGCTCATCGTGAACTTTTTCAACATCTGTGATTGCAATGTGTGAAACCTGAACTGTTTCTTGTTTTTTTTATATGAAATAATGTCTTTTCACCAAAAATTTACAGTTTACATCTTAAATGTGATTAACAATTGCTAAAAATATTTACCAAAATATTATTGATTATTCAAATGAGTTATTCCAAAAATATTTAATATTTTCCTTTCAACTAATTCTTGATGAAACATATTATAAATATGCCTAACCATTTTTTTGAGAGAATAGAATCAACTCGATTTTCAAGATATTCAAGAAGTGGAGGAAGTGTAAAGAAAACAAAAGAACATTTGGTTGATTATAAATTTCAATTATTCCACTTGAACAATTCACGTTTCAATTTTGTCAAGCACATTTTTTCAATATATAATATTACCTTTCTAAAAGAGAAGCTATGGTAGATTTTCCATTTCCGGAGGTTCCAACAATTGCAACAGTCTTTCCTGCAGGTATTTTCAGATTAAAGCTTTGTAGAACTTTCTAAAATAAAAGTAGTTATGTTATTGCAATAATTGATGTATTTTTAATTTGTATGGTGGACACAAAATATAAACAATATTGATCTTACTGATTGCAATCTCGTGGGATATGCAAATGTCACATCTGCGAATTCAATATCTCCAACAAATTCATGATACGGAATCTTTTTTCCTCCGATCATTGGCATTAGAGGTTCTTTATTGATATACTGCAAGACAAAAAAGCAATACGTTTTTATGAAATAAAACTAAGATGTAACAAAAACCACTATTTACAACATCAGCACCTAACGGATAAAAAAGTATCATTTTGGTATAAAGTATATACAACAGAACAACTTCTAGGTAGAGGCAAAAGAAACTTAATTTTCAAGAAGATAAACACTTGGACACAATGTCTATGGCATGATGTAATACGACACAATGTCTAAATGTCCCTGGTACTTTCCATCATTTTATTTTTATTTATTACATTGTGATACAGTTTTAGTCTTGTAACCTAGAGCATGAACATCTCAACCTTAGTGCAAACAGATCCTACTTTAAAAAAATGAAATTGAGTAGCACGAATGAGTACAATTTATTAATAGCTTGTCATTTACACTGAACATTTGTTATACTGCCATGTTACTTAAGATTCACCTCAAATACTCTGCCTCCCGCACTGAGCCCTTTGATGACAGACCCAAAAAGAAGGGACAGTTGGGCTGTTGAGCGCTGAATGGTTTGCGAGTTGATCAGGAAAGCCATTACATCTCCTGCACTCAATTGTCCAGTTGACATAAGATGTCCACCGAGATATAGTGTTCCTAGTACCATACTAAAATAATATTTTCATTCATCAAGTCATGTGAGACGTTTTAACAAAAATTAATGGAATTTTAATTGCATTTATATCTTTGGATCAAATACCTATTCAAAAAGAGATTTGTGCCTGCTTGGAAAAGTCCGATACCTCTTCCCAATTCTTGAGCAAGGGCTGCTGCTTTTAAACTTTCTTTGGCAAAAGCTTCTTTCTCTTGCTCTTCCGCGGCAAACGCTCGAACTGTTCGGACATTACTCAAGGCTTCCTCAGCAACAAGTGTTGATTTTTCTATCTGATAAATATGAGTTATAAACATTTAGTTAAATATTCAACAGTATCGTTTTACTTCTCTTATCAGAGATCGTAAGGATAAAATAGTTGAAAATGCTCGCAATGAGGGAAACCGGTCCTAGTCTTAATAAATTAAATATGTTGCAAAAAGTCATTCATTATTATTTAATATAGTGCTTTTTCACCAAGTATTGACAGGGAGCACCCTAAAAGTGAGTCAGGAAAGAAGTTTGAGATTAGGAGAAGACTTGTAGCCAACAAATCTCCCTCCAATTCCATTAAAAGGATCTAGCTTGGTTCTCTCTCTATCTATTGTCTCTCAATCGAGGATCATATAGAGGTAAAGTGGGAAAAAATGGTAACATCACAGAAATCCATGCTTTTTGAATGCAAATCATCAAATCAATGAATGAAAGCGTTCATTCAGCAAAACAAAAGAATACCTAAGAATTTAGAGTTTATATGGTAAAGAAAAACTACTCCCAAAACAAAGTTATTCCATCCACTGTCCTCAAGTAAGTGCAAATATAAATCAGTGAATATACCTGTGCTTGTGATTCTCGTGATAGCTTCCTCAACAGTGACCCAATAAAGGAACCTCCTATAACCACAGAAGGTATGCAGAGCAATGTTAACCCAGTCAACTGCGGTGAAATCACCAACAAGCTTCCAGCGGACCCAACAACCTACAACATACATTTTATAGTGCTCAAAATACAAGACAACATGTAAAAAAGTATTCCAAATATGAATATTTCTTTGAAGCAAAACATTTTTTTTGTGGCATCGATTATATTTTAACAAATTTTGAGGAGGAATCAAAGCTAATTTCATTTGTTTATTTTGGGAACAAAATATGTTTAAGAAGATGAATATTATTACCTGTGTTATTGCTCTGAGACCATTTGATATTGTTTGTTTGAAACTACTTTTAAAATCTTGAACATCAACAGTTAACCTATAAAAAAAAATGATTAGATAATCAATTAATGACAATATTCAAAAAAATGTGTTGTCTACCATTTTTTTTACCATGGATAATTTTATGTGACATCCAATTTGCCAATATATACATTGATATGTTTTTGGAAATGTGAAAATAATGAAGAATCAGAGTATGTTCTGGGGGTTGACGCATGCTATCTTCTGAAAGGGACACCCTTTTCTATGCTTACAGAAATTATCCCCATATTTATATCGGTCATCTAGATAAAGTTTATTGATTCAATTGATATTTACTTGGTAGAACTCCATTATAAAATGGTGAAAAAATGGCAATGTATTTTAGTTCTACAAAAATTATGCAACATATAGTTGATAGCAGGTGTGATCTTGATTAACCATTCAAAGATAAAATGTCACCTGTTGAGGAGCTCTCCCGTCCTTTCCTGATCAAAAAATGAAATATCTTGCTTCATTATCGATGAAAATAGATCTTGCTTCATTTGACATGCCACACCTTCTCCTATCTCAGCAAGAAGATGGATGTATACAAATGTAAATATGGCCTGAAATTGTATATGAAAATTAAATAGATATTGAATAGAATTATTTACCGTAATTCAATATTGAATGAACAGAGTGCGTTATTACCTGGCCTATATACATGGCTACAAGCTTTGCAGCTGGGGTCTTTACTTCTTCCAAGAAATTGGAGCTGGACCTGTCTCTTGCACTCGCTAACACATTGACCACGCATCCAATAAGTTGTGGAATGTAAATATTGACTGCGGCCACAGCCAAGGCTGCCTGTATAATCATGATTCGATTACATTAAATTTGGAGCAAGTTCAGCAATTATTAAAATCTCATATATAACATGTCAAATAAATTACATAATTATGCCACAAAGAAATCATGGCAATAATTATGTTCCAAGGCAAAAAATATTATGCTGATTATTTACAATTTAATATTTTGTGGAGTGGTAGCTGAATTATTGTAAACAATGAATGTGGGAATACAATCCAAATTATGCTTGTCTTGGGAGATCTCACAATCCAAAGATTTTTAGTTTAAATTTTCGTAAAGGTAAAAAATGCTCTTGAAAATCTCAAATTTGATAATAACATTGACCATGGATAATTTATCGATACCTACGTTACGATATTCAGAAGTACGCTGATGCACATGTTTTAAATAGATAACTGTAAAGATATATGGAAGATAAATATTTATATTAGAAATATTACCACAACAGCTGCCAAGAAGTGAAATCGAAAAGGCCATAGATATGTGAGAAATTTATCCCAATCAAAATATTGCTGTTCATCCTTATAATTTCGCCTTATAGTCAGAGGTTGTGCAGTAACGGCTTGTTTGCAATGAACGGTCCATCTATTAGCACATACACTGATACACGTTCCGCTAAATATTCCTAAGCCAATCTTCCAAGATGGGCAAAATATATTATCAAACGCCTTTTCTATTTGTTTCTTGGGCAGATTAGTAACGATATTTCGCCCATGTAAAGGCGAAATGGTATTTGATTTTCCTAGGATGTGAGAATTTTTGAAATAACATTTCGAGAGTTTACTGTTGCTGAAATAAAAACATTTTTTATATTATCGATAAGTTAATTACGTAAACATACATTTTGACAGATACTTTGAAGGTTATGCTTGCTCTACGATAATTTTATTAGGTTTATTTGAAAATTACCCGATGGACGGCTTACAAAAAGAATTCAACTGTAATATTCTCCACATTTTAATTCATGATATTTAACAATATTACAAATTTAATTAATGTATATGAAAAACATAATTTGACAGCTAATACGGTTCATAGTCCAACAGCAAAATGAATGGTACTAAATCTGACGTATACGAGGCATAAATAATGATTTTCCCTACTTTAGAGAATGGAATTTTCCTAAATCCTCTCACATCCATCGAATTAAGAAAACGTTCGTCCTTGTAAAGCATAAATTAACGAATCGATAAAATAACTTATAATACAAAAATATCGGAACATTCCAAGGTTACAACAATTTTAACGCCATTGATTTTTTGTTTCCAAATTTTTTATTACCATAGTACTTATTATAAATTTACTTCTCTCATTGTGAGAACAGAACAGTGGAACATAAATGTATACTACTATAGTAAATTTAATTCCAAGTAGGTAGATACATAAAACCCCACGTATTACGCAATCTGTAAGAGCACTTGTACATCTGGCCCGCTGTTTTACACTTTGTATAGAAGAAAAAGTATACCTCGCTTGCGCGGACTTTATTAATGTAAAATGCATGTAACGTGTGCATCTGATTTATTTATAAATCTACTAACATGTACTTTATAAACACATCAAAATATGTTGCAGATGATCGTACATAATTCACAAACAAAAGTTATATCGTTATATGTAAATACATACAGGGCCCATAAAATATGGAAAAATGGAAAAATCACCAGCAGCAGGACATGTTTGAAAAAATAAATTTAATAAAAAGTTTAATGAAAAATAAAAGAGATAGAATTCGATACTTTTATCATTTTATAAACAAGTATTAAACAAGTTTTAAAATTGTTATATTGTATCAGTGTGTTTATAAGCTACTATCATTTAATAGTTTGTCGCCGTCTTTCCAACTTTACCGCAAGGAGTTGCCTGCTCTATCTGCACTGTATGAATGCATGATAAGATTCTCAAAGTACCTGCGAAGTTTATGAAATTAATTATTATTACATATCAAGAAAAAGGGTATTATTTGAAATCGAATCTACACACAAGCAAAAACAATAAATAAAACACAAAAGGCATACATATTTGAATTAGCTATTTTAATTATGTAATAAATATTGAAAACCCAATTTCAAAATTTTTTAAATTTCGTTTATTTGAACATAAATTTTACTACCCAGGATTTTACAGCCCTGGTCAAGCTTTTTACTAAATAAGATAATATTCAAATATCATTTAAGTAAAATTTTGTATTATTGATTTTGAAATCTATGAAAAAAGGTGCCGGAACGCCGTTCCACCGCGATAAATGGGAAAAAAGCCCTGCCCAGGACTATTCATGTTAAAAAGCGCCCCGTAATTTGGTTAGGGGTAGTTTATTGACTTAATAGCTTGATTTATACACTTGTTATAACAAATACAAATGCATTATTGCCGTCATATTAAATCTTTTATTCATACTTTGCGAAGCTAAGCCGCATTCAATACTAATTTGAACCATTGCATGCAGTTATAAATATAGATTTATATAGATAAACAATATATCTCAAGTTATACAAGAAAACAAACCTAAAAATATGAGAATATTCTCGTATGATAAAATTTTACGAAACTACTATTAATTTTTATTAAATTAAAACTAACATTTTTTTACAATAATTGCAAGCATTTTTATGAGTATTTTATTCCCCTTCCATCAATAAGCATATTATAAGTGATCTTATTATACACATATTATGAGTATAAAATATAGGGCTGGGCATGTAGGTGAGTGACAACATTTGTTGAGATAAATTACGTTTGATGCCAATATACCCCAAATTTTAAGTGAGCATTGTAACGCAATTATAAATTGTAGTGTTCCTACACTTTCTGTTCCCAATAAAATGAATATTTTTGTATTAAAATAGCTATATTTATATTGTCTCAATAAATATTATAATAAATGTTGTTTTGCTTTTAGACGCCACAATTATTATGAAGAGCGACAAGGATGGCATAGCATGTCAATTTAACGTAACCAATATCACTTTAAAAGTTTCCTGTCATTTCTTGATGGAATAGATTGTTATATGCAAAGTACATTAAACACATTTTTTCTTTTAATTTTCGGTACTGTAGCTCTATCCGAAAAGGAACCATATCCAGATTTAGCGCATTTGCTGTTCATATAATATTATGGCGAGAAATGTTCATGAATTGAATGGTTTATGGGGCACGCGGTTAAAATATTTTGAACAGTTACATATGGGGTGCCATTAATAAATAAGCCGCAAAATGATCCCCAATAATAAATGATACGAAACTATTTTGCCAATAATATTTATTGCCATGATTAAAGGATTATCATTTCGAAATCGCAACCTTACTATGGGCCAGTCTATAAATTAATATTGCCAGCAACAAAAAATGTATTAATAATTAATATTGTTCATAATTTGAAGAAAATATCGCAAAATTCAAGTTTTCGGCATTTTCAGAAAGAAGTTTGTATAATTAATTGTCTATAAATTTTGATGACGTTGTGATAATATAATGATTTATCATCGGATTGTTTCTTTCAAAATGTGATGGCGCTAACTTATAAAACATAAACCTATTTTTTCTGATCGTAATCTAAAATATAATATCTATAATGAAAAAATCTGTCACAATATATATTATTGTCTATTACACGGTAATCCCTTTAATGTATGGGGCGGTGCATATTATCAACACCGGATTCATCTGCTCCCAAAGTAAGCCCATCTGGAAGGCAATCAAAAAAATATGTCGATTGATTTTAAATATAGTTTAGTTTCGTTATTTTTATATTTTTAATTTTTTTTTCAATAAATCATTTTCTTTTTAAAAATTAATTTCATATAAAATTTAAATAATAACTTTGTTGTTCCACATATTATGAAACAAACGGTGACACGTGTTTCGCCTCATTGACAAAAATCTTCAGACTAACTATCGTAAGGTTACTTTCGTAATAGGGTAAAGATGGATTCTAATTCTTATATTATAAATTACGAAGTGGAAGTTGGGATTTTTTCAGGACGCAAGGAAACAAATAAATACACCCGATCCTTTTTGCACAGGGGATACGTTCCAAAGACTACCTTGCAAAAAAAACGTGCTAAAAACAATCGGGTGCCCATATTAACATGGTAAATAGGTTCCATTACTTTAAATCAACTCAAAATCGGATTTGTTCATTATTAATAAATGAAAACATTTAAAAAAGTATTACAAATAATAAATTTACATAGTTTTCTATTTTAATCTGAATTAAGCATGGAGAAATATATTCGTGCAATGCTGCTACTTGATGATAAACATGCCCGATCACTGATATTTTTCGGTGTATATATTTTTTTTGAATTTGAAATCATAATCAGTACTATTTAAAAAAAAAACGTGCAAAACAAACCGGACAAAAGGAAGTTCGGGTGTATAATACTAATGACACTTAACTACTAATTTATGAGTTGCGTTTAGGAAGTTAAATCCGATAGGAAATATATTTATTTAACAGTGATGAGCCACCTGTCCGAAAATAATATTTCATAATGATTCATTAATGTTAAAGCTTATTTTAATTTCCGAAAATTCTAATCTGTTCATTTTTAATCCTTTCTTATTTACTAGATTTCTACATTACTATTTTTGGTTAATATTGCAGTGGCTTTTTATTAAATGACAAACTTAAAAAAATTTGGAATTTTAAGAAACCTTCCATATTCTTTATTCTAACATTCATTTAAACGTAATAGATTTCTTTAATTTAAACATAGCATTATCAATAGATTACGATTCCTTCCGACTTGTTTTCAGTTCTGGAAAAGAGAAACTTAAAAATATTCAATACTTAACAACAAGAACCATGTATTTAAAAAATCTGAATCTTAAGCATGGTTGCATAAAGCATAAAATCATACATCAGTATGGAAAATTATAATGATTACAAATGCCAGAAAATTCTAAGAACAGTAATTGCCTTCTTTTTATGTATGTCGGTGACGATGATGATGAAATTACGTTGTCATTTTTTAGGGACGAAAAAAAAACCATAGCCTATTTTGTGCTCTTTTTTAAAGCTCACGTAAAAAATTATCTGTGGTATTAAAATTCGTTACTTCACTTCGTCTCCTAAAATGTAATCCTGAAAACAAACGTTTTTCAAAAGGGGAAACTTCCAACACAAAAATACTCATCCATTGTTAGATAAAACATTTTCACAACTGTTATTAATACCAAACAAAAGCTTATATCGTTATCTATTGTGCCAACACAAGTTTTTAATCTCTGTTATTAGCTGCAAAATGGTGCTTTTCATGTTGTCTTTACTCTTTGAACAATGTAAGGTACAGTAATTCTAATGATTGTAGGTATATTACATAAGTTAGCTATATACGAGAGCTTTTGAGTCTAGCGTAATACAGAGGGTACTTTTTAAATGTAACTTTCGAAAACCGCGATTACTGTAGGCAGCATTTTATATTCAACTGTAAATTAATCAGGCATTGTATTGATTCATCAACGAACGAAAATATATATATGCTTACATCAAATATCACCTTACTTGCATGGAAATGAACATGAATATTCTGGCATAGAAACAGTATGCGTAATTATAATCTTTATTTGTAAATATTACATTATAAATGGGCCACAATCAAATATGCGTTGGCTCAAATTGTAAGTATTTGTATATTATATTTTAATTAATTAGTATTTATTAGTAGGTTATTATGCGATTAGGTATAGATGGAGCAACATTCAATTCAATGCAGAAAGTCCAGGGTTGTACTCGGTCAGAACCAAATGCCACTTATTCAACGCATGTGCTGCTTACGGTTGTGAGTTGCTTCGAAAACAGATGCCTGCGGCGAATATTAGGAGTACGGTGGTTTGACTTCTTGTCAGGAACACGGAGGTAAGAGAGCGGACAAACCAACCCCGTATTACGTCCAAAATAAAAAGGCGACGATGGACTTGACTCGGCCATCTGCTGCGGATGAATCCTGAATCTTGCCTGCCTCTTCTATCCATCTGATGGTTCCCGACTTCCGGGAAGGCTTTTGATGACCATCCATAGGATATACTCAGGGGAGTTACGGGACGCCGGATGACCTGGGAAGAAGCAAGGAAGTTGGCGAGTGAAAGCTATATGCTCCGAATAGGGTGCGAATATGTAGAAAAAATCATTTATTTCCACTTCCCATAAGATGATTAACATATTTAAATTTATAGATAGTCACCCATACGTTTACTTCAATGAATATCCATTACTTTGTTAATAATTTATGTAAAAAAATATTATGAATTCTGTTCTATAATAACATTACATATGAAAGTATCATCCAAACACAATATCGCTATAAATATATATGCACTGACAGAATATATAAATAAACCTAAAATCGTATTATACCTATGCAAATATAACAGGAGAAATCTCCGTTTCCTTTTACAACAAAGAAAGACAAAATACGTAGTGTATTTGCAATATACATGCCTAAATAAAACTTAAGGTGTAATAACATAAGTTCAAAGCTTTGAAATAGGCAAAGTTTTCTGTCCAGGGCAAGCTTTTCAACATGTGCGCATTGACGTCGCAAAGCGAAACTGATAAAGCGTTTTGAATTTTCTTTTTAAGCTTCTGTGTCAAAGAAAATTTGTTGGCATACCACTCTATGGCTATCAACTATGACTGGGAAAAAGAACTGAAATGACAATAATAATATATTTTATGCTTTTTGTTTTCGGTCATTTTTTACGAATGAAGGTTTAAGCCTATGAAAATGATTCGAGGATGGCAATCCAAAATGAATAAACAATCAAGTAAAAACTAGCATACTTTGGCCACATGATATGACACTTAGAAGAGTATCAACTTATACATTTTAACATTCAATCGAAAATTTCCCCAAAGCGACGGGATAGTAGAAAACCACCTCGCTTACGAATCTGGGAGACTTGTATAACATCTGTACTCTAGTCATCTTATGAAGGGTATAGGGCTAAATAACAATTGAGAACATCATTGGCAACACCATATTTTGGTATGAAAAATGGAGAAGAAGCTTGGCTTATTCGTATCCTATTTTAAGCTGATAAAAAGGCAGTTATCACGTGGTTTTAGTTATTTAACGAACAGTGTCATACAGTCACAAAGAAAACAAATTTGCAGTCGGGTTTAAGTCTTGTTACAGACTTCACACCTTCACTGTCACTATAATGTGCTTGCAAAAGTAAGATATTTTTCATTATTTGTGAATGTATATCATATTATATAAAGAAATAACCTGTGAATATTTATATTAATCAGTGATGGTGCAAATTAATAACAAATCGTCATTGAAAATATTATCAAGCACCAAAATATAAATCGATGCCTTATAACCTAATGAAAAACGAATTCGCGTTCATTTCTCCTTGTAAATGTTAACGACTAATATTCAAATATCAGAATATCGAAATAGAACTGAACATAGTACATTTTTTTTTTACAATCTTTATCCACAAGCAAGTTAATTGCAGTGACGGTTTTCATTTTGAAATAATTGTACTCATGTTAAGTTTTGGTACGTCACTGATATGATACACAGGCTAGGCCGTAAGTTCAATTGCGACTGTTTGAAGTCCGTCAGGCCCGGACAAGGGCTTTGTGCTGGGAATTTGATATTTGAAGAAGGTAAACGTTTCCTTTTCCGGTATTTCTCCTTTGCGCCAGAGTCCCCGCAAGATTGCGCCGGCGAGTATGCAAAAATCTTTAGCTGAATAAATTGTTCAAACTTTAATAACACACTTCCTAAGGTTTTCTTTGATGTTTTTTTTTTATTCTTTCTTGATGTCAAATCGTCTAGTTTCCAACAACTCGGCACGGCAGTTTGATAAACTTAAATAAATACATCCAGATTCTTTTATTGTCATTGTAATAAAACCTAAAATAATATTTTTTCTCATTTAAGATATTAACTGTCAATTATTGATGGAAAACTTAAAATGAATCCTTGTTTTTGAATCCTTCCAGATATATTATGGAATAATCAGAACCGGTTCCACTCATCCTGATTTTTTTTTAACTGATTGAAAAATTTTGAAATTTCCCGTTCACTGCTTATATGGTACAAATAAAAATGTGTTTTATGTAAATAATGATTAAATAATCTTGTTTTATTTACTAATAATATTGAAAATTATAAATAAACAAAGTTTTTATTCTTATAGTAATGATAAATTTATATAAATTCATAGCAAGTGCGCTGTGCCAATCCGTCGGATATATATATAGTATTTTTGATACATATCAATTGAAATGTTCTTCGATGAGATATTTTGAATGATTTATACCGAACCCTATTATTCAAATTGATTTTAGAAAAAGTTAGCTATCCCAAGCTTCATTGTCACTACAATAGCATATACGGTAAATATTTATTTTAACTTGTTCTACTACGCTTATTTAACGTGTTTAAAAAGACTTTCGTTAGAAGAGTTGTTGGAAGTCTTTTTATTTGACACCGTGGAAATTTAGCAAAGAGAAGGCATTAAAAGCGTCGTTGAATGATAATTTTGTAATTTGGAGGGTCGAGTTTTAAGGGGTTAACTTTACGTGACATGAAAGAAACGTAAAAATGTTAAATGAACCGAGAAGAGGGGTGAATTTTAAAGCTTAATTAATTTTTCTCTGGTGGTTAATTGCTTGAAATCTAATAAATGACACCCCCTTAAAATATTACACCCTATAAGAATCAACCTACCTTTGTAGTAATGCCAGGATATTGCTTTCATCATCATCATCAGCTGTTTTGAGTCTTTGGCATACTTCGATTAAGTAACACGCTCTTTTCATTATTCTAAATACATTGTTGATAAGAAAAATTATATTTGATAGAAAATTACAAATTTTCAATGCAATTAGTATTTAATTACTCATTTAAAAAATGGTTTAGTTTGGTAAGTAAATAATATATGTATATATTAAAAAAAATACTTCATAAAAGGGTAGGAAACGCTAAATTGGCCAGGTATAGGTATAATTCAATTGATAGGGAATGGAATAAGAAAGATGGACACAATAAAAAAAAAGTGTAATACAATAACCACTCTTTTTTAAATATCACTACGAGTACACTTATCAATTTGCTAGTTAGTAAAACAATAATATGACAATGCATATTTGTAAATTTCATTTGTGTATCTATAACGCTGCCCACACACACACACACTCGGCGCATTGACAGAATTTTAGCAGGTGGAACTGCCTATTGGTATTTATTTTAATTTTGTAATATAACGAATAGTATAATAGTATAATTTTATTGTGTATTTTGTTTAAAATACTAGCTACGTCAAGATTATTGAAAAAAATATGTACTTGCTTAAGAAAAATACACATTTCAGTGATCATAGTAAATTTAAATAGAAAGTTCAAACATAGCTATTTTTTATATAATGCATTTTCTGCAGGTTATTATAATTTTGCTCAAACTGGTGTTTGAATAAAATAAAACTAAATAAAGTTTTGTTACACAAACAGCTATTTATTTTACAAAAAAACACAATATCTTACATAAATTAATGTTTATATTGTCACAATATAAAGTGATTGCATCATTTATCTTAAGAGTTACAGTAAACTATTCTTAGTATTATACAATATGTAGTTCTTACAAATTGTAAGCTCGCTTTTCCACGTAACTCTCATAAGATATTCTTCGAAAGTTGTTTTTGTTATTTACTGCATTTGGAATATTCCCACGAAATTTAGTTTATATTAACTGTCAGGTATATTAAACAGCTGGTATATCTTTATTTAATTGGAATTTTCTCAACGTCTTTTGCCTTATATTTTCTACTCATGGGGAGTATTGGGTGACCACAGATTTGCTAGATAGATGGAGTGTGATACGTATTACAAGTGCTTCAGGCCAGTGATTGTGCGAAGAAAGGTGAAAGAGTGGAATGGAGTGGAGCACACTGATTGAGGTGGCCTTAGATCATCCTGGCGATATAACTAAGAAAGAAGATTCACAATCACAATATAGTAGAAAGGAAGAACATTTGTGTACATCGCGATCATTTTAACTAAGCTGAGCATTTTCAATTGAGAATTATCACTGGTCTTAATATTAAAAAATAGCTTGTGGAATAAGTACAAAAATGTTTAACTGTTTTTTTTAAATAATGCTTTTAAACCAAGTTATTGACAGTGAAACACCTGAGAAATGTGAATTGGAACATTTATATTAATTAACAACAATCAAAAATCATAGACAAAATTCTATGCTCTATTATTAAATTCCTATTAACCTACCTTTCAGTGGATTTTTCTGTACACATACATACATAAAATAGTTATCGAATTCAAAACTCAAATGAGAATGATAGAGTAAGGCTAAGAGTAATAAGCCAAAATAGCTATCAACAAATATATAAAATAATTTATGTAGAACTAAAATACATTGTTATTTTTCTTACCGTATTATAGAGTAAGGCGTTCACATATTTTATATCTGCACGCATAGAAACAAACGAAATTCATTTGAGCATTGATTCTGTACGACGTTGTGAATATATCAATGTATTAGGATGAGATATTAACTATGCACTTACAAATTACCTGGAATCTACGCATTGATTGTATTTCTGAAAAAAAAAATGAATATTTAAATGAATTTTCTTGTGCGATTCCGAACATCCGTTCAGAATTGCACCACTCCACTTTATATCACATATTCACATTCGTACATTAATTTTTCATTCGATAAACCCACTGCCTCTTTTTGCTAGTCGTGTCATTAAATCGTAACCTTGTCAAAAAATAGAGGTTGAATAACTTAGTATAATGACCGAGTCCGAGTTTAGAGTACTAAAAATATAATACTGATGAATTAACATTTCATCAGGATTGATTATTTCAAAGAGTTATTAACTCTTAATCTCCTGAAAGATATAAGATTTAATATTTCCTGCGCATTCGCAGTGCTCACCAAGAAGGGGTCGCGTCAGGGAGGCGTGGAGAATAGAAATGCAATAACGGATATCGCTTTCGCTTTGTACCCCGTCGCGGTACGCAGTGTCAATATTTGTTGACATGAATGCACTCGTATTTGGCTCGTCGTGATACATCGTAGGTGAGTTAAATTGATTTATTATATTTTACTCTAAAGCAAAAGACATTCAAACAGATTTGATTTAAAAATCGTTATCGAAAAAATCGATTTGAACATACATATGTAATTCAATAGATTTTGAACAGTACTTCATATTCATATAAAATGTTTTAGTGTCGTTTCCGATTCATCATTGCTAGAATTTCGTACTGGAATGGACGATCAAGGGTCCCTGAATAGTAAAATTTCAAAAGATGTAGGACTTGTTGAAATGCGTCGATATCTGTGATATTTTGATCTGTTTCACTAAGCCGTCTATCAGATCCATTAAACTTAGATAGAGCGATAAGCCAACTACTATTTCCATACTCAAGCTTTCTTTCGCTTATCTCTCAAAAGATTAAGCGACTGACTTACATGACGTTTGTTAACACATTGGATGCTGAGAATACGCCTAGCGTGTTCCATTGCGTACTAAAACATACATAGGTCTAGCATTGAATTTAACAGTTTCAGTTGAGATAATCTTCTATAAGTCCATATTCAAGCATGTCGTGTTGAGTATATGAAAATTCTAAACTATAAAAAAGCAAGCTCCACCTAACGGAGAAAACTCAAAAGGTATGCGATATAAAAAAAAATATGAATTACATGAAATGACCCTTATTTATTTTATACTTCTAGGTACAAAGTTTCGTTTCTTATTAAAGCAGATATGACAGGAAAACAAAATTTTACACTATCGTAAGATTGTTTACGCTATAAATAATAATCTTACGATAGAGTATATTGAAAATCCTAAATAATCTTACCACCGAATCCACCAGAAAAAACTTCAAACACATAAAACTCTCAGCAATCAAATAAAATGGACATACATCACAGCATCGATTCATATTTTTTTTTATCATTTTTCAAAATAATTTCGTTGAATTACAATGAGCCTATGTGAACTATGTGAAAATGAGAAAACTAAAATATTTTTTTTTACATACAATCAAATACAATATTAGCCGAAGACCACATTGAATTTTAATTTTCCCTATTGTGCAAAATATTGATGTGACGTCACCGTGAAATCGCAGGATGAACTATTTGATTACGCATTGTCTTCTATGAATGGTGATATAAATGCGCTTCGAAACACCAGACGCGAGAGACTTTTCAAGTTGTGCTGATGCTGCGAAACCTCTGGATCTGGTGAGACAGGGTGTTATAAGATGACTGGCGCTATTTCCGCTCTTTAACTCTTCGCTTCCCGATCTATGCTCTGTGCACTTTATCTATTTGTTTTTGTGGTGAATCTTAATGAGAAACAGCTTTTCTGGTGAGAATATTGAAGCATCATTATAGTTTATCCTTTGAACTAAGGCATATATTAATTTGACTCAATTATAACAAATCGTATATTCAGTATTTTTTTTACCTTACATTCTACAATTTTGGTTTTTAGAGTTAGGAGTTTTGAAATTTGATCTGACAATATGTGATATTATGTTCCATGGGCGTGGTGACCTGTTATGGGAATATTGTAGTTTCTTTACGGTACATCAATGATAAATTGAGATAGTATCAAAAGTAGAATTATCCACTTTTCGAGAAAAATACGAAAAACGTTTTGTTGGCATTTTAGTTTGATTTATATTTTTCAAACTTAAAATTTGTATGAGTGGCTTCATTGCAACACCACTGAATAAATCTGTGATTGGTCTAAAGTATGATTGACCAAACCATTACATTTTTTTCCAAAGCCGTGAAATTTTATGATTTTGACACCAACCATCATTTTCTTTTACGTTTTTATACCACATGCAAAGGGTTTTTCACTAAGGGCGCTCAATTTTTTTTTTTAAATAAAACAAAAACGAATGAAGATATCTAAAAAAGAATTATTATGTTTTGAAGTACATTTAGTGGCAATTATGTATGAAATTCAATTTCCCTCGCATGACCACCGCGGGCACGTTTGCAGAAGTTCAATCGTTGAATCCAATTTTCCACCACTTTTTCACATAATTCGGCCCGAATCGCACCAATTTCGCGTTCAATATTTTCTCGTAGCTCTTGTAACGTCGCCGGCTTGTTGGTATAGACCAAAAATTTAACATAGCCCCAAAGAAAATAGTCCAATGGTGTTAAATCGCATGATCTAGGCGGCCATTGAACTGATCCATTTCGCGAAATAACACGCTCACCAAATTTGGTTTTCAATAAGTCAATTGTTGCGTGTGCCGTGTGACTGGTAGCGCCGCGCCGTCTTGTTGAAACCACATATTGGCCAAGTCCATACCTTGCAATTGAGGCCAAAAATAATCAGTTATCATAGAGCGATAACGATTACCATTCACAGTAACATGACGATTAGCATCATCAACAAAAAAATATGGTCCAATGACACCTCCGGCATGTAATCCACAACAAACAGTGATTTTTCCAGGGATGCAATTGTGTTTCGTGAAGCACGTGTGGATTGGTGCCTGCCCAATAACGCATATTTTGCTTGTTTACATATCCATTGAGCCAAAAATGAGCTTCGTCGCTAAAGATGATTTTTCGATGGAATTCAGCATCATTTTCAAATTGTTGTGCAGCCCAATTGAGGAATTGGCGACGCTTCAAATGGTCAAGCGGCTTTAGTTCTTGTGTTAACTGGATCTTGTATGGATGTAGGCCAAGATCTTTTCGCAAAATTCGCCACAATGACGTCACAAAAATGCCCAATTGTTGAGAACGTCGTGTCAGTGACTCATTTGGGTCATCAAGAACAGATGCTCTAGCGGCGGCAATATTTTCCTGCATTTCTTTGTCTCACTGGCACTGGAACATTGTGTAGCGACAATGTGCTTTCAAATTTTTGCACCAAACGTTGAATTGTTGATGTGGCAGGCAAGTGATGACGACGATAAAATGGTCGTAATGCTCTTAAAGTTGCGGTGAGCGAACGCGAATTTTGGTAGTAGATTTGAATAATTTGCAAGCGTTGCTCCGGTGTGTACTGCTCCATGATGATTTTCCAACTAAGTACGAGTGTTAACCTCAAAAGTTTGAGCGTCCCTATTGAAAAACCCTTTACATGATTATTTTACAAATATTTTATTACCAGAAGAATAATGTGACAGCATGAGTTCGGTTTCAAAAAATATAGGATAGTTCTACTTTTGATAATATACGACTCAATTGAATCATAACATTTGAATACACAGTTTAATTAATGGATTGTAAACACTGTGCTAAAATAAAAGTCTTGAAAAAAATAAACTGGTCTCTTCATGATGAATTACAGTTGGGATACGTTATTCATATTTACAAATCATGATTTTTTCCTAGGACAGCATACATAATCACAAATTAATGTAAATATACTCAGCGATTTACCCTAAATAACAAAATAACGTATTATGTTATATTGTACATATTGTATTATTCGACTGGATAGTATGAAAGGTAATTTAGAATAATAAAGCTACAATATTGTGAATGTCGTTAAGATTTAACATATAAGGAAACTCATATTGAATCATAGACTTCAAGATTCTAAAAGTTTGAAAGGCCCAATTTTGATGATCAACTTAATAGAGAAAAATACTGTATAAATATTGAATATATCTAAAATATATCTTGCTCTCCATTACTGAATCTGATTTTTGTTTCATTTCATTTATATTTCATTTTTGATTTTGATTTATTTTATATTGAATGTAAATTTAAAATTATTTTTTAAAATTCGAACATCATAGAATTCTTTTGCAATTCTGAATCAGCGCTGTATTTTTCAAAACGTAGTGTTCTATGTTTTTGCGCTTCAATTTATAAAGCTCTAAGAAATAAAATATTGTTATATATACAAGTGTTACAAGATTTTACATTTTAATACATAATTATGTTACGATTTTCTGTATACCGCGCGTGCTGGCCATTGAACGAACCAACTCAATTCTATTCCGACGGATATAAATTTCGGGATTGTTAGCGTATATGCATTGTTTTTCAATTCATTATATTGAAAAAATTCAACAAAGATACCAAACAATTAATATCATGCCAGTAATTTCAATTTAAAATAGGAACGCAAAGCTTTATCTTTTCTAGTTCTAGTCATTCTCTTAATGGAACATTGGGCAATTCGAATTTCCATTTACTCAAAAATCTTGAAAAATGTCATACATTTCCCGCATCTATAAATTAAGAGTAACATATGCGAAACCTTGTTGTCGCGTAATAATTTAAAAAATTGGCCACTTCTGCATATAATAAATATAAAGGAGAGAAAAGTCCCAACCACCATTTTTGTAATTTATCATTTCATCATTACGTCAGCAACTTTTGCGATAATAAGTCCGAAGATGCTTCTGAGAGAGGCGAAACACGTGTCGCAATTAGTACCACAATACACCAAAACCTTTTTTTGTGCGGTATACGCGTTCAGCAAAAAATCACACAAAATAAAATCTCACTTAAAAAGCTATGACTTAATATGGGAAAATAACATGCACAAGGACGCACGTGTCAAGGTAACATTGGAATAGTAACAGTTGAAACACTGGATTTTGCACGAACAACGCGCTGTAAATTACGTTACTTATGTATGTATGTATGTTTATTTTTTCCCAAAAATATGTTGAAAAAAAATTTCATTAGAAAAAACCGCATAACTTTGATATTACACAAAAAGAGGTTTGAGTGTACGTGGAATAATCAAAGTCATTTTTAATTTAATATTAAAATGAACTTCCTCAAAGTTACCGCCGAATCCACCAAAAGTATTATATAAAGAGTTTCATTTATATATATAACTGCAGCATAAAAAATGCATAAATAAAGTTATCCCAGATTTTTTCAGGGGTGATTTCTAGGTCTAAATGGTCCCTTGTTTCATAAATTGTACACACTTCTTTTATCAAAAACGTAACAATCCCTTTTATGTACAAATTGCATACATATTTTTCATTCTTCATTTGGTATTATTAGACTGTATTATTAAATATGCTGTGGTTCTTGCGTATGCGATTCACATGTGTGTAATTCCTACTTGTAATGGGTCGACTAGCATTCTGTGGTACTGCAGCCATTGTATAACTGAGGACATCTGCTCAATAGATATTCACAACATAGGAATGGGTATAGTCGGACTATAATAAACAGCTTCCATCGACACTATAATATATAAATTGTAATTATATATTTTCCTTCTTTAAGTCAGTAAATATTAATAAAACAACGGATGTTTAGTGATATGTGTAACAAACATTTCATGCTAATGCGAAAAACCCAATGCTTTTATAATATTGTGTGATTTTTCTATTTCCCAACATATGTCATAAGTAAAATAACATAACTAGTAGGCACTTTTAAGGTGTTCACTGTCAATACTTGGTGGAATGGCATTATAAAAAAATAATAACACTTTAGTTGATAATGCTCGCCATGAGTGAAACCGGTCCTGATCCAATACATTTTATGTGGAATAAGTACTAAAAATGTGTTATTATTTTTATTATAACTAGTAATGTTATACAATGGTGGCAGAACATCAAAAGACGCAATTTAAAAAAAATATCATATCTTATTGACTTATATTTTAATTATCTTTGATAATAGATAGTACACTAAAAAACAAATTTTCCATTATCTAATTTACTAAAGATCATATAAAATGTAGTGTGGGTTCACTGTCAACGTAAAGGCAATATATTGAAACATAATAAAACATTTTTTGCCCATTATCTACAGTTAATTTATTATATCAGAACCGGTTTCGCGCAAGTAGTATCGCAAATACTGATTACCAGATAATAACATAGGAATATCTAGAGTTTTATCCGACCTATTAGTATTGAATTGATTGACTTGTTTGTTTGAATTATTAACTAATGATAATTACATATTTAAAGGGGTATATCAATGGTGGGTATCAAGATTAAGTTGTCCGTAAAAAATTGGCAAACTTTTACGTTGAGCCCTTACTCTAATATTTCTTGATAAAATAGAAAGGCGAAACCCGGGTATATAGCGCCACAACTCATAGAAAATTACAAAATTCAAACGACTCAAATTTGATATTGAAATTTCATCATGCACCCTCAGTCGAGATTCTTAATTAAGGTGCTTAATTTGTTTATTTTTATTTACGTAGGACGTTTCGAAAAAAAAACTGCGGTAAAACAAATCAATTCCATTGATTGACACACCGAAATAGGTACTTGAGCTTCTGATTAGTAAAGCCTTCGCCGTTTTTACACACGTACCTCGTTGATGAACCGAGCACCATCTCGATGCGGGAAACTATTCTCCCGGACAATCCGGGCAATTTCACGAGGCAAGCAATAAAAGACGTGTTCGGACACGGTCAACGGGGTCATTTAATCACGCGGCGGAATGTATGGGCGGGCGTCCGCTGTCCACTCTGCACACTCCTTCCGCTAATACACCATGGCCGGTGTGCGAGGCGCCCATCGCCGCCTTGGACAGGAGGCGGGGGCCGCCCACACATGTCGGAGACATCGCCGAGTTATGTAACACAGGACATACGAGTATTTTGCGAAAATATTTCCTGGGTTTGTTTTAATTAAAATAATATCTTAATCAGTGTTCGTAATTGGATAAATGGTTCATTTTTTGCTATTAAAAAACTACTTTTAATGATTTTAGTATTCTTTTCATCGTTTGTAGTGTATTACATATTGGACATATTAAACCTTTGAAAGACTGTCTTTGAAAAATAACTCGTAGGCCGAAGGGGAGGGGGTCTAAAAAAGACCCCAGTGGTATGGCCTTATTGGCATAGATTGATTATGCTTTGACATATCTTTATACATCGTTCTATAAAAAAAATGTATGAACATCAATAATTTTCCTATAATTATTCATATTTTAAGATGGATATTTAAGATAAACTACCAGTACCTGACAAAAATTTAAAAAAAAAAACAACTGTGTCCTGGTTTCGCTCTGCCATATGAAATTTTAACTGACTAAGTGGTATGAAAAACACTGGCTTTGTATTTTAAAACATATATTTTTCATACATGCATACATATATGATTGTTTATTTAATATTGGAAATAAGGTCATAACAAAACGACGTTATAAATTGCATTTTTTTACACAGATACTCTTTTTATATATTGCTCTATTAACACATTAACTACGGGGAACGCGGAAAACGCGTCGTTTCTTTGTGCGTTAAAGTCTTAATTCCAGTATCGCAAAAATATTAAGTATTTTTATTTTTTATAAACCATGAAATACGAAATATTTTATCCTGATTATATTTGGATTGAATCGGTAGAATTTCACTATAATACAGTATAAAAATATTTAGTTCGTCAATCATGACCAATATTAACGTGGATTTAAATAATTTTCAATCTTTGTTTTAGTATGTAATAATATGTTTTGTATACAATCAAATATTTGTTTTAGTATGCAAATTGAATAATATGTTTTGTATACAAACGAATTAAGTCTTTAAAATCTTGGTAGATCAGTTGTTACTGTAATCAATTATAAAGAAATAAAACCAAAACGAAAATTCCCTTTTGCATTGTTGGTCATTAAAGTTTCCAATTTATTATGTATTATAGTGGATAAGAAAACATCATAAATAACTAACATCATTACGAATAAACAATCTTTTTTTCATTTTTCATTCGTTAAATCAATTACAAGCAATGGTTATTAACAATTTAGATAAAGAAAAAATCAAGATACAACAAAAATATCGTTCGTCAATCAAGTTAATTTTAATTTAATTTAAAAATGATTAATGTAGTCGGGTGTCTCTCCGTACAAAACTGTTATAATGAAAACGTATCTTAATTTGGATTCGAATATATTTCAAAATATAATATGTGAAAGCTTTTTCAAGTCATCACTGCTACCAACTTGTTCATTTATGTTTGTATTATATCAACTGACTTCTTTTAGAGCTTTTGACTTCTTTGCGAACTAAACTTTCAAAGTTAAAAGCACGTCTTGAAGCTCAATATCTAACCTCACCTCATGCACACCTCTACACTTCATCACAAAGCATTTTGTTGTTCTTTTTACTCATTTTGCTCGAATAGTTCTCCAGGCTTTATACTCTCTCCAGCAAAGTAAAAAGTATAATACTCACTATTCTCTAGCTTTTCTTTATTCTGTTGAGGAATTTCCTTTCGAGACGCGTTTCACATAGGCAGTATTTTTATTTCTTTGCTTTAGTTTTTATCCACTTTTTCTTTTTTTTCCTTCCGACGGCGCGTTCGGGGAAATGGTGCTCGCTTTTTTCACGCAGTGTCAAAAAGTGGAATGAGTTACAAAAATAAATATCAAGCTTCAAGAATAAGACTTATACTTAAGACTTAATAAGACTTAAGATTATTTATTACCAAGCTATTGCTTTCGGCTCATGCCACCACCAACGAAATTGTACTACACAAATTTTTTGTGATCTTAGTTGAGAAACTTTCCCTTATTTTCGATTAAACGACACTAAAATAAATAAATTTATTCTACTGTTTGTGTAACTATGTATACTACGTTTTTCCTTTCAAGAACAATCTTCACACGAGATTTATCGTGAGATCTTAGCAACCAGTTAATACAACTATCCTTAAAAGTCTGTATTTTTTCCTATTATTGTCACAGAACTTATAACCAGAGTTTTTAAGAACACCTCGTAAGAAATAAATTGGAATTGATAATTTCCACTTATCTTGTTTAAAAATGATTAAGGTGTTTACAATTTTGAGAGAACTCTAATGAATTCATTTTAAAACCTTTATTATAAACACTCACGTGAACTGAATATTCAAATGCACATAAATTTGAACATTATATTAACACTCGTTTACATGTTAAGTGGATTCGCCGGTAGTTTTGTGGAAAACTAACATAAAAGAAAATTGATAACTTTGTTGGTTTTGTCGCAAATAGTCAACTACAAGTCTCTATATCTTCCTATTTCTATATTTAGCCTTATTTAAGATTATTTTTTTAGCAGCTGAAAAACATTCAGTTTTCGTAAAACAACTCTTTGCGGTGTCTCATTAGGAGTTCTATGTGCTTCACATTGGGTGCAAAATATTCTTGTGAATACAAACTTTACTATTTTCTTCACTAATTATACTTTAGTACTACCTAATAACATCCAATTCAATAAATTTAATCCTTTTGTGTTTATTCGCCTCAATACTAATAAAAGACTCACTAATGAAAGAATTCATATATGTATTTGTTTGTTCCCACAGTTATTTTCGTACACGTTTCAGACGTACGACTATTTTATTAAAATCTCTTTACCCAATCCTTAACCGCAATCACCAGAGTGTTAACGTCATAACTGTCTTTTATGTGTTAGTATATGTACTTAGATGTATGTGTGTGTGTATGTATACTAGCACGTCGACATAGCGCTCACACAGTCTTATTTGGAACTATGTAGGTGGTATGACGACGAATCTAAAATATTTTTTGTACGGAACCAACAGTACGCCGAAAAAAATGCCTTATTTTTTTAACAGCATCAAGGAAGAAACAATTGTGTATTATTAACGTGCATTAACAATTTCGTTTGCCAAAATGGAGTATAATAACGCCAAATGGAGCATTGCAACAGATGTGGTTTTTAAATCAAACGCCAAACCTCTCTTTGAAGAAGACACGCTAAGAAAGACGAGATAAGGAAACGATAGTAGCTGACTTATAACTCTCCATTTCTCATTTGTATGGTCTATTAAAGGGTAGATATAAATGAATGGTAATTTTAAAGTGCGATTGGAAAAAAAATCTATTGTATGTTCGAAGAACTATATTTGAAAGTTTCTCAATAAACTTTGGAAGGTTTATAATAAGTATCAATTGTATAAAGAAAGAAATTTACGTGTAAGTCAAAGGCTACATTTTTATTCAAAAATGAATTCTTCATTCAACAATTTACTGGTAGTGTTTATCGTGATATATCAAAAGTGCTAAATAAAACTTTTAGTTACAGGTGAATATATTTTTTACATTTTAGCGTATACTAAAAATATGGAAAAACTCTAAAACAAAGATTAAATAATTTCCGTTATCAATATTGAACATATATACAGTGAAACCCTGATCTTACGTTCTCGCATTATACGTTTTCCTGCGTGGTTCGTCCATTTTCTGTAGTCCCGGCGAAACACCTATAAACAAATATCGTCTAAAAATTATGGTCCCGTTACAAATATTATCCCTATTGACCGTTTTTGTTGAATATTTCTTAGAAGCATTTTCGACTACTTACAATCGATTCGGAGAAAAAAACCGAGACTGCAAGTGTGCAAATGTTTTCAAATAGTTGTCATGTTTCCGGTAATTTCTGAGCATCTGTGTCATCTTTAGAAGACGGCGAAAAACGCTATTATGAACCATGGAATGACATTTACAGCAGCGTTGCTGGCCTTCGAAAAAATAAAAATATTTTTTACTTCAAGGATATATAATAGTTGAATCTGTTAAAAAAATATAAGAATTTGAGGGCAGTTGTTTAAATTGATGTGCCAAACTGCAAAGAAGCAACGTAGTGTAAAAAATGAATGTTATAAGTATAATAAGAAATTCTAATAAATAAATAAGTTTTTTTTTTAAATTCATATTTAAAACATTCCCGCATTCATCGTTTCCCGCATTAATCGTTTGTTTTTTACGATCCCTTGAAAAACGTAGAATCGTGGTTTCACTGTACTACCGGAATAATAAATAATTTGTGACTTACTAGGTATAGTGTGCGACACACAGTTTAGTATGCTTGCAGGAGGTACTCAGTCAAACAGCAGTATGAAAGCACACAGCCGCGGGCTGTGAAAATTTGGCTTCAGAACAAAGCGGTATTTGCTAATAAAACCTTTGTAGTATAACACCGCTTCACGGAATAATGTGCAAGTCCTAAATGTACCCACCGCTACGCCGGCGTAGGCATTGCTGTCGTAGGTACAGTGCTACGAATATCTACGACTGTATACGATTGCCGTGATTCTAAGTATTCGAGAAAAAATATGCGTAATATTTAACGTAGATTGATTATTATAATTCGCATTCCACGTCGTCTATTTTTACATAACAGACGGCGAAGTTTTTCTTATAATGTTTAGCGTTTTCGTATCGAAAATGAAAACCACGAATTTGATCTGAACATACAAACATACCGCCAAGTAAAGATACAATGAATCATAATTATTATGACCCAAAATTTTTAATGAAAATTCTGTATTTTTGCAGCTACTACAAAGTTATATAGTTGAATAATGAAATTTTCTAAATATTATTCAGGCATTTATTTATTTTGGACTGTAAAAGTGTCCAATAACTTTAGCCGTTCATGACACCATAGCAGTTACCTATACAACTGTAGTCTAGGTTTATTTAGAGCAATATATATTTTTCCGGGTACGACAAAATTTTTAAATCAATTTATTGAATTAATAAAATACGTGGTCAATGTCGTTTTCAGTTGAATAATTCCAATTAATATTGAAGATAACTCCAGTGCAATAATTTACCAGGTAATTTGTTAGTTTACTTGGTGATTTTATACATTTAAATGTTTAAGTTGTACCTACAAGAGATGCTTGTTCTTTATTCAGAATAAGCAACATTCAATATAGCCATATGTATTTGATACAAATAACCAGGGCTGTGGAGTCGGAGTCGGAGTCGTAAAATGAGCAACGACTCAGACTCCGACATCTTTTTTACCATTTTTTTTTTAAATATTTTTCTAAAAATAGCTGTGTATAGAAATGAACGACATCGGCGTCATGACTCATGTGTCGCGCCGAATCAGTGAATCACCAAGTTGCAATGTATTTAACATATAAGATTTAAGTCTAAAAAAAAGTTTTCGTCTCTTTCTTTCTCATTGTTTTGAAGGAATATCCGATATTTTTTGAACCTGCTTCTCGAAATGCAGATTTGATAGAAGCAATGCTGTTTTTAAGAATGAATTCAAATAATTGAGGTTTGAACTTATTTTATTTTTATATATTCCTATTTTTTCACTGTTTTTTTTATCTTTATCGATTGTTGTGCGTTTAGTTTATTGTTTTTTTTTATTTTCTTTTCGTTTATTTTTTGTTTCGGAGGGAGAAGAAAAAAAAACCTGACAAAATAACTCTTTTTTTTGTCGGAGTCGTAGTTTTGGTAAACGCTGGAGTCGGAGTCGGAGTCGGAGTCGAACTTTTTTTGACCGTCACCACAGCCCTGCAAATGACTGTCTAATATAAAATTTAAATTTAATTCCACTAATTGAGTTACAAAAATTTTCAGTCTGAAGATGCTTCTCAGAGAGGCGAAACACGTGTCGCTTTTTGTAAGACCATCAGTACCACATTTATCGAATATATGTTTGTTTTAAAATTGAATTTACAATAAGTTAGCACCGAATTCGTCTAAGGATAATAACTGTCAGTTTAAAACAGATATTCTAAATTTAAAATTAAATTACCACTGAATTCACAGAAGCAAAAGCATTTATTAATTTATTGACTCAATCAGATATAGAAAATATTATTAAAGACATTTATAGGGAAGCGATTGATGTAAATATTAGGAATATGTGATATTTCTGGAAATGTAATTATACAAGTCATAATACCACGACGAAAAGGTTATTTTATCCGTTCAAATAAATCTTTTCAGGTCACTTTATTTAACTGTAACCAAAAACGATACATAGGTTTGTAAAATCGTCTGTGTAAACGAGATCCCCTTCAGTTGGTACACTGTAAACTCAATACATAATACATTCAATTCGGAAAAGTTCTAACAAAAAAACGTACTTCAAGCAAATATAGCCTTTTCTTGAGCGGTATTCAATGGAAAATATGGCAAAAATTCAATGGTGCTTTGTCTTGATTTGCCGCTCGGGAGGCCATTTTGGATGAAATTCACTTTTATATAAAATTTCCGTGAATAAATTATTTTGCTTCTTTGGTGATGAAATTTAGACCTTTGATGATTCGTTGAAATTATTATACGATAATCGCTCTTTGAATGGTTTATTTGTATTATTTTTTATATACATCCAATATTAGCGCAAGACTTTAAATACAGTTATTTCGTATTTCCTATGAAATGTCTTTTGTATTGTTTTTATCAAAATGAATTTTATATTATGTGATCAATCAGTCTTAACTTGAGAAAAAAATATATGTCTTAACATTAATCAACGGAAAGGTTTTTATTTTATAATACAATGAGTTTTTCAAAAAAATTAAGAATTTTTGCAGTATGTTCATATGTAAAACTATCCGCAGTTCATCCTTCGAAAAATATACTGGTCCATGTGAAAATGAAACCCTTTACAGTAAGCCTTTTTTCAAATCATGTTCGCTCCAAACGTGGAGCATATCAAATCATAATGAAATTTATCTTAAGAAAACTTCTCTTTTTGGAAGAGAGTAGGGATAGAAGGATGAGCCTTATACCCAGGGCTGTAGAGGCGTTGAAAACAACTAACTAGACTAAAAAAAGTTTTTTTCTACCTTTTATATTTATGTGTATTCAATCAACCAACCAATCCTATAAATAGCCAAAAATTAAATATAATATGCAAAAATAAGAAGTTAAAACTATTCAACAAACAAAATTTCCGACTCATAGTACGACTCCTACAAAAACGCCACGTTGACTCCGACTCCACAGCCCTGTATTTACCGCAGAGCTCATCTAGCTAAAAATATATGGAATGTATTCAAACATATATAGATGTTTATATAATACTAGTATTGCAACCCGGCTTCGCTCGGACTAAGCGACCAATAATCATTTAATGTTATATCATTCCCATAGAATTACAGACCCACAGACATACACACATACATACATACACATTTCGCCGTTTCATTTCATACATTGCATACCGGCTTCACTCGGACCGTTAATTATTTAATGTTTATTTATTTATTGGCAAAAACTATTAAAAATACATTGCATTTGAGAAATTAAGCGACCAATAAAATATTACAAAAAACAAGAAACAGAACAGAAACATATTATTTATCATTTTTTAAAAGAATTCACAGAAGATGTCCACAATAGACATTTACATACGCTTCAAAAGTTTGACAAACAAGTTTTGACAAATATAAGATTATAATTGGTAAAAGCTGGGAGCATGCAAATTTAAATTTTCAAGGATGTCAGTTTTGTTTTCAGAAAAATTACAACCCACAGACATAAACGAAAAGATTATAAAATTAACTTCAAAAAAATCCTTGTAAACGAAAAGTCATTTCAAAAGATGTTTGAGAATACCAAAAAGATTTTAATATTATGTATGTATGTAAACTAACGCGAGTGATCGCTATAATTGATATGCATTTTTTTTATATCATTATTCAGTTTGACAGTTTATATTTCATTATGAAATAATTATATTATATCTTAAAGATATTGTATTGACATAGAAAGCCTATCATAAAATATCATCGTCTTTGGCAAAATAACTCTTACACAGTTAAAGTTCTTTCAAACGATCGTTACGGCAGCTAAAATCTCCAAAGTGAGCTTCCACAAAAGCTCCGGTTTATCCACCAGTATCTATATTCCAAGGAGAAAGAGGCGAACGCTCAACCTAATCCCATTCTATGTGAAATAACCTGAGTCTTGACTAACGTTAGTGGATTATTGGTTTTCCCGCCTGCCCATGTCATCCCACTTTCCTCTCGAGTCACCCCATTTCTAGTAACTTATACCCCACCAGGCAAGCTGTGGGGAATGGGGTTCTACGACACTAGCGTAGATATAATATAAATTGTATTATTTATTTATGTTTGCTTAATGCAATAATAAATTTAATATTGAACTGAACTGTTTTGAACTAAATATTTCAACAATAAAAATAGCTATGGGCTGTTAAAATACCACATTTTTTACTTGAAAATTGGACGGGCTGCTCATCCATGGTTTTTCATTAATCTTTGTTATTATCATAACATCTGCTGTATTAGTTCATAGTCTTCTAAAAAGCTTTGAAATTGTATATTATATGTATATATTATAATATCTTTCTTTGATAATATTTTTCTTTTTGTTAAAACGATAATTAAGTAATATTAAATTTAAAATAAGTAATTTAAAATAAAATAATACTGTTATTTTAAATTTTATATTAAAATGAACTTCCACAAAGTTACCGCCGAAACCATCGAAAGGATTATTAAGTAACTTATATGCTATTTTTATCAATAATACTAGACCATTATATACAAATATGTACATGTGTTAGCTGAACACACCCCTACTAGTCGAGATAAACTTATTTTATTTTTACAAAAAATACATGGTAAGTTGACGGTTATTTCGGCTTACGCTTTCGTCAGAACTATTAGAACTACCAGCTATGACGAGGTCGTAAAACGAAATAACTATCAACTATACATTTTATAATTTCTCTAGAACTATAATACATTGCTATTTATTCACCATACTAAAATTATTATGTTTTTCTAGCTGATAACAAAGCTTTTTAAGCAATGTATCTTTATAAAACTACAATATAATGTTTTAACCGTTCAAAATATATAAATAAACATTGTTATGTCATCGATTTTCCATCCACAGAGTAAATAGTTGTTTTAATAAGTGGACTCTTATTACTGGCACACTGTTATGTATGTGGCAATCAGTAAAAAGCCACATAAAAAAAGGTTTAACTAAACATTGCCCATCGTCTTTTTATTAATATGGCCATACAAAAATTAATTGTTCAACACCTGGTTTTGAAATTTTAGCAGCCAGTCGATTTTCCAGTCATTTCTCAGATGAGAAAATATTTACTATTAAATAACATTCACCTTAAAACCGTTATCATATTTTGAACAGATTTTTTTGTAATTACAATATTAAAAACTAGAAAAAGACACATTCGGTTAGTACACATTATTTTTTGAGTAAGATCGTTTCAAATGTATTTTTTATTTTCACGCGCACCACTGAGTTTTCTAGGGTAAACATATATTTGCAAGACTATTCTTCTCTCTCTTTTGAGCTGACTTAAGTTCTCGTGTTATTAATACTTACTTGGACTGAAGAAACTTTCTGCTTCCTTGCTTTCTTGGATGGGAGAAATATTTGCGGACAATAGTTTCTTTTTCGAGTTTATCGAGTGGACATGGAACATATTTGCAAAAAGTTATCGGGAAATTTGACTCTTATAATAGGGATTCGGAATGTTTTCAAGTCCCGGGAATTCCCGGTAACCGAAAGCACGCAGTAGAGCTCCTGGCCTTTTGACTGAATCTAAATCGCGGAAATGAGTTCATATCCCCAAATGAACATTTTCACACATTTTTTATAAAGAAACTTGTGATAGAAGATACTTATGGTAAAGCTTTATTGATTGTCATTCGTCCTGTTTAATTTAAAAAACGGAGTAGGCATGCTTATTGTCCTAAAAAGAACGACTTAAAACCAATTATCGATAGACACGTACTGATGAATGATCAATTAAATTTCTATGAAACGGATTAAGGATTTTTTTGACATTGAAGTCACAAAAAACGGGAACAGAAATGGTAAATATAAATGTAGCTTTTTAATCAATTATTTTATGAATGCTTTAAAATCTTCATCAATCAATAACTCAACATTTTTTTAAGTATTCAATGTAAAAAATTACAATTTAAAATCAAAGTATTTTTTTTGAACTGAATAATACGATAAATATATTTTATAATATTTAAAAAAATATCAACAATGGCAGCAAAAGCTTTTAAATAGCTTGAACTGAAAAAAATCTCAAAACGTAAAATTTGATTATTGAATAATAATGGTAGGGGTAAAAAAAATATCTGGCCATGAGGAACAAAATATAGAAAAAAGTCGAATTTAAGTGCAGCTGAATTTTTCGTTGTTATCATATGAATAAAACTATTTTTATCATGGGAAATTCGTATTTCAATATCTTAAATATAGTTAAATTCAATATAACATTAAACAGTGATGAACAACAGCCCAATAAAAAAATATTCACATGCCTATAAAGACATTGTAATTGTATGAAAATATTCATCCAATGAAAACAACCCATTTAAATAAGATTGGTTGCTTAAAAGCTTGAATAGATCGCATTAATCAATATTAAATTGTGAAGGGTTATAGCGCCAGTCATAAAAATAGATCGTCGCTTTTACTTTGTCATATTGGCATCTCTAGCCATGACGTAAATTTTGAAGAATAAGCACCTCACTTCAGGGATATCTGTCACAGTTCCTGAAGAAAGAGCCGAGGGGTGGGGTAGGATGTTAAAGGAGCCCGGAATTTCCCATCCTCTTTTTTATCCCCCTCGGCTACCCCTGCTGCTAGCACAATGGGTTCCTAATTCAATATTTTCCCAAACACCGCATAGTTCAACAGGAGCGAACTGAGGAATATTTTTTTACCAAACGTTTGATGGAACAAAATATATATGCACAACTATACCCATCAATTATTTTTACACTATACATCTTACAACATATCGCATTTTCATTCGTTATAAAAATATAAGAAAGAAAAGAATATTTCAATAATAATTATAGAGAACCTGCAACCTACTTTCCAAATCGTGAATTTGTGTGGAGTGAAAGACAAACCACCAGCTCTCGTAAAAGGAACTTATTATAATGAGCTTCATAAGGAACAATTTTTTTTTTACCATGTTTGCGCCCAACTTGGAGCATATGGACTCTTCGCGGAGCTTATCTCAACATGTGGATTTCTAAACTAAACTAAAACTGCGTGTTACTCGATTGCTCAATCTCTCTTTTTCGAAGAGAGTAGGGATGAAAGGATACGAGGACTAGGACAGGACTAGTGATGACTTAATCGCTCTCGCTTAGCGCCGCTTTTTGTGATCGGAAAGGTGGGAAGGGATTCTTAGCACCCATTTCCTTCGAACAGAATAGATTTATCGACTGAAAGAATCTGATCGTATAGGGACTCAAACCTGGGCGGTCCTTCACGGTAGCCAACGACGTTGACATTGTGTATCTATTAACTTGATTAATACGATATCAATTGACTTGGACTATTTGTACTGAGCCTTCTGAATTGCAATCGAAAATTTCTAATGAAGTTACTGCCGAAGAAGTCTTCCTTTCAACAAGAATTGATCAATTCTAAATTCGACATAGTTTCATAATACTTTGAGAAGTCATCATAATGATCGGTTCTTAAAACAGATGATATTTTTTATTCGGAAAATTAGCGCAGCTGTGATCCCTCCCTGGGGTATTCTTGTTGCCATGCCAACAGGAACCAATGAGATGCAAGGGCGGCGGAAACGCCAGGGGTGTACGAGATGCAAGATGGCGCATGGGCGGAGCATCGATCGGAAGGGATGACTGCCGTGAAAGCCTGCTGCAAACTTTCCACTGCATACGGAACACGAGCCTCTTCGATACCGCGCTTGCCGCTCACTCCACAATCAATTGATTTCCTTCTAAAACAAACAAAAAAGTACATCATTCAAAACACCAAGGTAAATCACGATAAATAAAATAAGCAAACAATCATGCAACACAAAAACAAAACTTAAATTGGATTCGAATATATTTCTTTAAAGTCAAGGCAATTTAGATAAAGTTTTCTTTTGGATATAGCGAAATAACTTTTATAAAATAGTTTAGTTCAGATCCATATGAGAATGGTGGTTGGGCTTGAATGAAAATTATGCTTTTTCATTTGAATGACACTTAATGTATGTATACTTCCGTAATTCTGATTGAAGCTCCATTGTATTCAAATTGTATAGTTCACTAATAAGTTTACTACAATTTTAACCTTTTTAATTTGACTAATTTTTTTTATAAAAATAATAAAACATTTTTAGTACTTTTCCACATGAGATTTATTTCATCAGGACCGGTTTCGCTCATGGCGAGCATCAGTTGATAATGCTCGCCATGAGCGAAACCGGTCCTGATGAAATAAATCTCATGTGGAAAAGTACTAAAAATGTTTTATTATTTTTATTATAATGCCTTTCCACCAAGTATTGACAGTGAACACCTTAAAAGTGAATAATTTTTTTTAGTTATTAGTAAAATCGACCAGCGAACGAGTCCACAAAAACTTTAAAAAGGTGTCCATCAATTATTGTAGAAGCATCGTTGATCATTTTCTTACTCGATGACGCTGCAGCTCAAGTCGAGCCACGGCTACATTGTGTTCCTCCATCCGGTCTGTTCATCAGTACTATTTTTCCAACTATGGCTTTTTAGAAACCAGTCGGCATCCTTCAGCAGACTGCCATTCAATCACAACCACAACTTTCTCACAAGTACCCTGTGACTGGATTTGCATACATATGTCGAATATGGACTACCTTATTCATACTTAAAAAAAGGTTTCGAATGTATTTATATCAATCACTTACTATTATACCTAAACGGATTATGAATATGTTTGCTATACATTATTCAGTTTTAATCATTCAGTCAATACGTATTCTCCTACATCAACGATATGAACTCGCCTCATACACTAAGAACCCATCGCTTATAATAACTGCATAGAATTTCAGTTTTAAAAACATTACAGGTACTGTTTTAGAGCTTGATACACGGAAAAGAATAAGGGTGGAACTATAGTTTTTTGAAAACGAGATATTGAATATTGAATATCAGTAGACCCATATTATTGGAATGCACAATATTTAAATTAAGTGTTTTTTATTATTTTTGCGGCGTAAAAGCGTATATCAAATTTTATAATGTATTTTTTTGACCGAATTGACATGTGCTTGATCAAAATTCATCATAATACAGTCAAATATAAAAAAAATATATATTTCAGTTAAGTTACTATAATGATTAAATACACCACTTTTTTGTAATAATATTATATACGAAATTTATAAACAGTAATCAATAAGTAGGGTATATTTTAAACATGTAGTTCTCGAATCTCCAGTTACAAATTTCAAATTAATTGTATTTACATAAAAACTTTTTACGACAGTATTATTTGCGTATGGTATCGATGCAACATACTATTATATGTTAACAAACATCGTATTTTAATATTTGTCCATTATCTTTAGCAATATGTGTATTAGGTTTTTAACTAATTCCTAATGTTTCCTACAAGTCGTTTTCTATTCGGTGGAACAGGCTTTTCACGACGTATCTTTTGTTTACCGTGTCTACTTCTAATATGGAGAATAACATAGGCCTACAGTAGATTATTTCAAGAGGATTTGTTTAGGCTGTAAGTTATCATCTCATTCTGTTATTTTATAGAGGCTAAGGATGTCCGGTCCGTGGCGCAGTGTCAACGTTGTTGCGAACCGAACCGCCCGGGTTCGATTCCCGGTACGTGCGAATTTTTTCAGTCGATAAATCTGTTCAAAGGCAGTGTTGTTGAAAATCCCTTACCACCTTTCCGATCCCAAAAAGCGACGCATAGTGACAGAGATTAGCTAATCACTAGTCCTGCCCTAGTCCTCGTATCCGTTCCATCTCTACTCTCTTCGAAAAAGAGAGGTAGAGCAACTGAGTAACAAGCAGTTCTCGTAGAAAAATATATGTTGAGATAAATTCCGTGAGGAGTCCATATGCTCCAAGTTGGAAGTGGACATGGTAAAAAAAGGATAGTAATTGTACGTCTCCATTTTTATAAAGAAATTCATAAACTGAAAATAAAAAGAATTAAATCCTTTATCGGCCGACCTGGTAAAAAGGATGCTTAAACGTTTACGTTGTATTATTATTCAATAAGTATTAATAGTTAAAATATTTGCTTTACACTCACCTTATTTAAATCAATTCACATGTGCCTTAATATTATCCTAATTATTGGTTTGTCTTCTGAACTTTATTGTGTACCAGCTTACGAGAAAAACGTATCCATATCTAATTCTGACCTAAAATTAATGAAGTTGCAGTTCATTAAAGCATATGTTCATAGTATTGTTATAAAATTTTAACTTTCGCATCCCTCGCCAATTACGCAACTGTTGATGAGTAGGTGGTCTCACGAGGATGTTGTCATAGGTGCATCGCAGCCTTGCACAACTGTTCGCCGGGCATTTAGTTCTCATGCAAGGCGTGATGGGAAAATTGTGTCACGCTTCAGTTTCCCGCATGTGATGCGACTGTGGCTTCACAGAACCAAATATAACATGAAAAACTATAAACTTTTCACTGCGAAGTATAAAAATGAATAATTTCACATGAATTTTCGCAGCTTAACAAAAAAACACGTATTTGGATTTTCTTTGCTTATATGATTTATTCATAGTATCATATGTATAGTTTTTCTTTGATCATACCCATTATCCTTATGTATCGAAAAATAGTGGAGCAGATACAGGTACAGATATACATATGTGAATCACTCAATTTTTTTTTTCTGAGAGGGAATGGTTGAGCTATATAAAAAAATACGTAGTTACGTAGTTACGTAGTAGTTAGTAATAGTGAGGAATGTATTTCAGTGAGCAAAAATCAAAAACCCATTTGAACCCCTTGACTTGGACAATCTAGCACTTGGCCAACGGCAAAACGCGGTGCCGCTACAAGAACGATCAACAGCCTATTGATGTATGCATAGTTTAATTCATATTGTGATCATACTAATACTCATTCAAGGTATTCAAAAGATTTAATACTATACCCATGTATGTATGAAGACATTAAGACTGATTATGTAAGGTTTATTGTGAAATAATTTTTCATCAAAAATAAAGAATTCAATGGTTCATTTATCTGATTATTTTTAAATAAATGTAATTATACATTTAAAAAAAATTACAAAAAACACTTTAGATAATCCTAGTAGAAAAGTAACTTGAGATCAAATTGAATTACACACGTCATAATGATAAAACCATACACAATTTCTCAGATGATATATTAAAAAAAAAAACAACATTTGATATTGAAGATTGATAGGTCTTAAATCGTGAACTTCATTGTTATTAGACACATCAATTAGCGATAGACTGCACAGACTGACACGTGGATGAATACTTCCTTGGGAATAATCTACCTGCAGTACTATTTTAAAAGTTTCAGCTTGTGATAGAGATACAGTTAATATTTTTTTGTATCGCTAATCAAATAATAGTTAAATCATCGTAGTTTTAACATGCATTTGATGATATTTTTTTATTGTGTATTTTCAAATGAACTGAATCTATATGAAACAGAAGCGTAGAGCAAAGTAATAGAACAGGGGGAATATCAAGTGTAATGAAACCAATGGTGAACAGTAAAAATATAAAATTTACTAAATTAAGTAGATAAATAAAACAACTACTTATGTAATCATGTCACTTATGTTACAACTATTTCACTTCCTTAATTACATCCACAAGAAATATTTTTGTAAAGTACTTTTATTCAACTACATCCTCAGTGTACCTGTGTGAGTGCGGAGTGTGTTTTGCCTACCGACGCTTTGCCAGTACCGGATGAAGGCTCATTATTTATGAAAACGCCCGCTCTGTTAAGCGTGTACCACAAATGGAAAGCCTTCAAATTATTCACGAAGGCTTTCGGGAAATGGTAAAATTTCACAATAATTGTTAAATGTGTTCGCACTTTGTTTTAGCGGATCCGTTCAATTGTTGCCCGCCTAATAAATTATTTTGACGAATTAATAATTTATGATGCCGAACGATTTGCACTTGAAAAATGCGATTTCGTTTTGTTGAGTATTATTTAATTCATAAAGCATACCTGCGTTCATTCAAACATAATATATTAAAGTTCTCCTTTAAATCATATAGATTTCGAAAGGTGATCATGTTCGTTCTTGAAGGGATTTTTGAGTACATATTGTTAGTATAATGATTAAATCGGCTAATCACTTATCCATTAAAATGAGTACGAAAAAAAGAGTTGAATATAAAATATTAACATTTGCCATGATTTGAGCGAGTATGAACGAACGGTGAATGGTGGCATTTTAACTTGCAATATTCAATGAATAGTGTTGAAATATGTGTGAATCAAAATCGACCACATTGACATTCTTAACGAGCGTACAGAAATTACGTATAACAATTCAGAATATGAATTATTCAGAGAAGTTTTCTTTTTGTTAAAAAAGACATTGTTAGTCCGTAAAAAAAACAAATCTGTTTCCTATTTGATTGAAATTTTCATCAATTGACATTATTTAAAGCATTTCATTATGAGATAAAATGATAAAAGGTGTAATCCAACCTGATCGTTACAAATAGATATCATTCCCACCCTAGGCGAGAAACATTAATTATTAGTTTTCAATATATACCTCATACGTGTATTAAATATCTCTTTGAAATTGAAGATTTTCTGAGCTTTTGTCGGCGCACCCACCGCGACCGTTTCCATATAGACGCCGACCTAAATTGCAATTGGCTGGCGGTGGACACGTGACCGGCACGTGACGCGATCGCATCAAAACAGATACGACACTTTAGTCGGGGGGTTTTTGGTAAATATGACATGGAATTAAAAGTTAATAGGAAATTACTACACGATTTATTTGAGCAGTTCAACTGACAATAATTTATTTAATAACAGCGACTTGCATCTTTGTCCCTTTATCGATTCCTATCACCTTTGTTATCAAATTTATGACGAACCGTCAAAATATGAAATCATTATTATTTGATATTGGTTTATGAAAAAAATACCGCCATCTAGTTGTTACTTTAGAAAATCGAATCGAATTCGAGTCTGGCTGACCATGTAAAGTAGGACTTTTTAAGATACGAGGATTCCCATAGTCATTTTATTTCAATCACGGGATGGACCATAAAGTCAGAAATATTCATATGCTAATTTGTATACCACTATTGCTGTTTGAATGAATATATTTCATAGGAAATGTTTTACAAATTATTATATTTATTGAAGCTACGGTGATAGGATTTTTACCTTTATAATATATATGTATAACAATCTACAGCTAAATAACAATACGTTATATGCGGGGTCCATAGAACGTTTAAAAATAAGATTACAATTTAATTTTGTGTAGAGATTATCTGTTTCTAAATACGGCTGTATCGTACAGTATGAGACCACAATACGTGCATTCATTATGTAGTTATTATAAAAAAATATATAAACATAAACAAACGAAGGAGCACAAGCGAATTTTTCTTATAATTGTCGTAAATTTTGGTGATTAAGTATAAGTATTTTCAATATGAATTAGTTTGTATCAATTGATAAGGACAATCTCTAGATTTTTCGATTGAGCGAGATTGCAAGCTTAAGTGCAGGGGTTTTTAACCCTGTGCCCACGGGCACAATTTCGCCCGCGGAACTTTTATCATGCGCCTTCTCCAACGTATCAAATTACGAAAATACCCAAATTTTATCAGAATCATATTTTATTTATTGAAATTATTTATCGAAGAAGTTTCCATGAAAATGTAACTGTGTAATTTGTAAAGATATATGCAAAAATAGTACAAAAATATTATATACATATGTAGCAGGTAAAGATTTGTTTTTTAAAAAATCCGGCATGCGCCCATAACTATTCTCATTAGTCTCAAATGTGCCCAGAGTCGCAATAAGGTCAATAATCCCTGCTTTAGAGCATTGTGTATAGAAGTTGACTTTGTCTATGATAATTATTTTATCCATATCCTATAATAATTCATAAACTCAAATTATAAAAAATTACATTCAGTATGTTTGCTTGCTCTAGGAGTCTAGGTTATAATCTCAAATATTTATATGTGGTCAATATATCCCTTCGGACAATACTAACTACATAATTTAAAACAAGAGAATTCTTTAAGCACACACTACTACAAAATGGTAACCATCTATGTATGTGTTCAAAATTCAGAATGGGACCGTCGCAAACGTTGGACATACCTAGTTTACTTTGCATGTGTCAAAGTGTTTTTTCAATATCAATATCTTTGGAATATCTAGCGCGCAGTCAAGTGCGAAATAGAAAACAAGCATGAAACTTGCGTCAGCATCGGCACTGAACGTGTAAAGGGCGGGCGGCTGGGCGTTGCGCCGAACGCGTGGCCGCGGCTTGTTAACACTTCACGGACCGACTCCTAATAATTTATTTATTTGCGTCTGTTGAGAATTCCGTTCAAACACTTTACACGCCAGAGTGTAAACATCGCTCGGTCATATTAGATTGCTTCTTTATTCATTTGTACCAATCCATTGGTAAGGGATAGTTGCAATGTTGTTTTTTAAATTGTATTATTAAAAACAATTATGAAAGCTTTTCCCAATTCATCACCCAAATCTACCTTTTACAATAATATGACTGAAAACATATTTTAAAATCACCAACATATTTTAAAGTCAGCTTATCAAGCGGTTCACTAAAGTATGTACATATATTAACTCTTAGAACATTTGGCAGAGTAATTCAGCAGATCAAGTTACTATTTTCGTTAAAACTAAATATCAATAATTTTTCAAAAAAATGAAATTGTTCGTGACTACATGAAAATATCATAATATCTGTTAAGGGCAGCGTGAATGACGAGCCTGGTTTACTACTACAAAAACGTTTTGGGTGAAACTGTCATTTCTTGGTGAAAAGGTACCATTTAAAAAAATGAAAATGCCCCATTTATGATTTTTACTAAATTATATGTGTAAGAAGTACAAAGCGAAAAGTGTTTTATTGATTTATAATAATTCCATTTTGAGTGATATTTCACTAAAAACAAAAATAAAAATACATTTTTAGTACTTTTTCACATGAGATTTATTTCATCAGGACCGGTTTCGCTCATGGCGAGCATTTTCAACTGATAAGGAATACAATAAAACAGTGATATTTATACAAAATTTAAGTATGAAAAACAAGGTATGACAAACAATTGGTAAAACGACTAAACAAATGAATTGAAGCAAATTACAAATAAATGGACTATAAATAAAATCACTTTTAAGGTGTTCACTGTCAATACTTGGTGGAAAGGCATTATAATAAAAATAATAACACATTTTTAGTACTTTTTCCACATGAGATTTATTTTATCAGGACCGGTTTCGCTCATGGCGAGCATTATCAACTGATAAGGAATACAATAAAACAGTGGTATTTATGCAAAAGTTAAGGATGAAAACAAGGTATGACAAACCATTGGTAAAACAACTAAGCAAATAAATTAAAGCAAATTACAACAAAAATAGACTAAAAATAAAATGTTTAGGACCTCTTAGCAATCCAAAACTAACACATCAAAAATCAATTAAGTATGAATTAACATTAACAAAGTGAAAGCCCAAAATTAAGTGAATTTAATAAAAATAAATAAATCTACATGTCTGTCAACCATAATTAGATGGAAATCCCGATAATGAGTTCGAATGAGTCAGTTCCTGTAACAGAATAGAAGCCATATCAATTCTTACAAATTAAAATCAAACAAAGGAAAATAAAAATTATCAGAAATAAAAGTAGGAAGAAATACAATAAGCTTAGGTTTAATGAATTGGGTATAGCAATGGCGAAGAAACGAAGACTAATTGATCATTTAAAAGATTAGAATTAGGGATAAATTTATGTCGGTTTATTTCAAGGATTTCTAATTTATCTAGTTTTACAGATTTATTGATAACATGCAGGATTTTAAAGTTTTTAGTGATATCAAAAGGATGCTTATTTAGGAACAAATGGTTACCAATTGAAGATACTTCATTCCCTATACGTGAACAAGCTAGATGTTCTTTAAATCTGGTATTAAAAGTTCTTCCCGTTTGACCAATATACCTGGCTCCACAGGATTCGCAATCAAGTAGGTAGATCCCACTTTGGTTGAGAATATTGATTTTATCTTTAGAATTTACTAAAACATTTTTGAGATTGAAAGGATTGTAAATCGTTACATTAAAAAGATTTTTATCAATTTTCATTGAAATCTTTTCTGAAACTCGACCTAAGTAACATAATTTCACCCACTGTTTCTTAACAGCAGGATCATTAGTCACCAAACTAGAGCTTACATTTAACAGAGCTAATTTTTGGTTTTTTTTAATTAAAAGTCGATCTAAATAAATAACTTATTGAATTTCATTAATAAATTTATTTCAATTTATAAAACATATATAATATAGAATTAAACGTCTCAAATTTTAGTTTCGTTCAGTACGAGTATTAATCGAGTATTCGATACTCGAATTGTTCAGTGGCTGATTATCACGCAGTTGTCGTACAAATACTTCTGTTGAGTTTCTCTATTACCAGTGGATATGCTCCATATTGAAAATAGACATGATTGAAAAAAGTATTTCTTTAAGCTTCAAACTACATCGGAGAATTCTTTTAATACAAACAGAATTAAATTTCCTTGCAATGTTTAGCGGTGCAAGTTCAAACGCATGCTGACGCTAGTCCAGTATGTTTGTCTCGTAAAATCACATTATTCCCGAATTGTTTACCGTGCAGAGTTTACAGTTGTGTTTCTCAAACTTTAGTGCATGCGGGTGTAGTTTACATAGTAAGTATGGTCAACTTTAATAATGTTTGTATCTTTAGAGGGGTACACATTATATTCAACGATGAGCTTTGTTCACTTTTTTCCTGTTTTGGATCTCTTTTTCTTTTATGATTGATTCGTATTTTGTACTTATAATCACTTCAATTAGTACATAAGTAATATCAAATCTTTGATGTCTAATACAATGTATAAACGATACAAACTATTTATCACGCCAATGGTCAAGTTTATCCTTGCACTTAAAAGGAAGAAGATGCTAAAGATGCCGAAAGGCGATACTCGGGTCGTTAATGACATGGCTTGATTCAAGACTTTAATTTAATTTCCATTTAGCACTTTTAGTCGAAATCGTAAATTTCTTCTCTTAGTTTTTTTTTCCATTCTGTTGATGATTTATTCACCATACATTAAAGTTGTAAAATGCATGGCGAAAAACTAGCTATGTATGATATCGCGTATGTTTACGTTAAACAGACGTTTTCAAATATTTCTTCTTACAAATAATGTACAAAAACGTTTGAATTAAATATTTAATTGTAATGTGTATCACAATTTATATGAGAGTAATTGTTTTATTCAGGGCTGTGGAGTCGGTGAAAAAAAGACCGACTCCGACTCCAGCATTTACCAAAACCACGACTCCAACTAAAAAATGGTTAATATCGTCACTTTTTTCCCCTAATTTTCCTATGTATGTGTATTCAATTAAATATCAATCCTATCAATGCGGCCAAAAGCCAAATTGACATATTAAATGCAAAAATAAAAAGTTCGAACTTTTCAAAATTTCCGACTCCAAGTACGACTCCGGCCAAGCCGCCGCGCCGACTCCGACTCCGACTCCGGTCAAAAAGCTCCGACTCCACGACTCCGACTCCGAATCCACAGCCCTGGTTTTATTTTTAAACAATATAATATATGTATGTATATAAAACTTAAAATAGCCCAGTTTCTCAAACAACCTTCACAGGAGGAAGAGATAAAACTAGAAGATGACTAACTAAATACTCTCTCTGTCAGGGTTCTGGTCCTCAGGATTAGTAAGAGTAGGACTTCTAGGAATGGATGAATTTATATATAATATTATATTTGTTAATCATAGTGCATGATAGTACAAAGTTTATGGTTTTTAGAAGATGTTATCATTTATTTCATGTTTTTCGTGACTATCGTAGGTTTACTCTGAATACCACTTAAGCTATACGTATAAAACTATTCCCGAATCATATAGTTTAATTTTTACAGTAGGTTATTTTACCTTCATTTTTTGTATACTTACAAAATAATTTCTTTGGGAACCATCATGCAATGTCTACAGAGCTACGGTGCTACGCCGTGTAGAACCTAAGGCGCATTCCCACCGTTCCCCCTTTTTATTTGCATAAAGTCTTACACGACATTGTGCTTTATTTGGTCAAACAAAACTATAAGCAAAATTTCCAAAGAGTGTGGACAACTTCTTTATAAATATGATGTTACTGCAACGAGATAGTCGCGCGAATTTATACTACAATTGAAATAAAAACATTTGTCTTAAGTTCAACTGCTTACAAGATATATCAATTTATTTATTTAAAAATTAGCATTTAAATATTGTTTTAATCATGATTTTATAAATGTTGCTTTTAGTAAAAGGGAATAGATTTTCTTCTCGATGACTGCCATCTGTCCGAGTCCTCTTCAATCTCTTTTTTTTAACATTTATACCAAGCAAATTCCTTTTTTAATTAATAGTCTAAATTTACTAATTAAAATACTTACTAAAATACTACTAGGGAATATCTGTTATACAAATAGTTTTTTTTTATCTATTTCCGATCTTAGTTTAGAGGATATTTACGCACAATGGAGATTATATCAACGGCAGTTCGATCCCACAGGACAAAAGAAGCGCATCTTGATTTTTGCCGATTGTAATTTATGAATTAGATACAAAATAATATGTAAAGTTCTGTTTCAAAGAGTCAAATCAATAGGAGATAGAAGTGGATAAGAAGATATTTCAATGCGTATTTAAATCGTTTTCTTGTTCTTAAGACACTTAACCTTAAAACAACACATTACTATTCTATATTTTTTCAAATAAATCAAAATCCAAAACATCGCCTTTATAGACAATGAAAAAAATGAATCCGTTAGAAAATAGGTAAAATTGATTACTGGTGAAACCTGTGAAAAGTAAGAAAAAATGAATTAGGTTTCTCATTTTCTTAGGGTCGAGTTGTTCTTAGACAGGAGTGGCCAAAGCGTCGATCGCGTAGCTATTCCAAGTCGCCCGACTGTCTGGTATACTGATGTACACATCTCTGATTCCTTTTTTATTTCAATGAATTATCATTTTATTAAAATTCAATTTATTTTGTGAGTCGATCGCCACCAAATATATCAAAAAACTTTGCCCTTCGTGGTAAAAGTTTGATCACCCCTGTTCTAAGACAATGCTTGTTACTCGGTTTCTTAACCACTCTTTTTCAGATAGAGGAAAGATATAAGTTTAGAGCTATGGTAAAATCGATTTCACTTTGTATTCGTTTTGATTATTCCGAGTTATATGAACTGTATCATTAAATACCTCATTGCATTATTTAAACAACTACAAAAATACAGTTCAGCGTCGATCCTAATTCTTTCAAGTGTCAAATACTATCGACCGAAATGATCAATCGTACAATTCGTCGCACACACACACATCGTCATAATATCCTTTCTAATCGGGCACTTGTCAACATTTGCCATGTTTACTATTGTGTTCTGCCATACGCAAAGCGCTTTTGGAGTGGAGTAAGCGCAAATGACGACACCCTCCGCCCTCGGGGGACGTGCAAATCTGTTTGTATCAACTCGTGTTTGTATATTGGCTTTAAATGAATTTTGTGTGAGGCATTAAAACAAACCCTCTCTGCGATAATGCGACGATTGTCACGTGGATGGATCTAAAGAGTCACTATAGCTTTTATGAAATAAAGAAATGCTTGCCACATTTAACGAAACTGCGTTTGCAAATCCTTAATAACCATATGAATTCCTTATTAAAAAATTAGATAAATCAAATTTGATAGAAGATACATTCATATATACAATTCTCCTTAACTTTTCAAATATTTTCCAAATATTTTCCGGTGGTGCAGGAGGTTGACTAAAATATAACGACTAATAATCGATGATTGAAGGAATGCTTTAAGAGAGAGTAATAGTCTTCCAGTAGAATTTCCATATTGTCTACTTAAAGTTACCCTTAAAATTCTGCTATTGACTCATAAATTTAAAATAAAATAAAAGAAGTATAATATCACGTGACGAAGAATTCCTGATAAAAATTGAACACAATTTTTACTAAAAACCTACGCTTCATATTCATCAAGGCTTTTTCTTAATCGTTTTCCCCATTCAATGCCTATAGTTGACGTAATCTGTATTGTATAATAATTTTCTTAAATAGAATGCATACGGGAAAGAGATACAAAATAGTTAGTGTTTACCGACCCTATTTGTCAGGAAATTGAGAGCTCAATTTGCAGGCTTGACATATATGCACAGTAGGAAAATAAAGGAAATGGAAAAAATACATCTAATTAAAAATGGTCTCACAACACCATTTTGCATAATTCTTCCATTATATCTGTTTATGATTGGCACCTAAAGTGAACAAACAGCTTTAATTGTGTAAAGTTGTGATGAACTTAATACAGATTGAAACAATTATAAATTGGGTTATGACAAGAAATGAACCATTATCTGAGTAACTGAGAGGTATACTTTATCAAGCTTCCATTTTACTAGTGGAGTAGTCAAGGGTTGAATCATAGAAATGATATTTTCACACTTTGATTGTACGCTCACACCACTGTGCGTGGAAAAAGATATTAGCTAACCATTAGCTATTTTTAAATACTTACTGTATTTTCTAATACAAGCTTAAACCAATTCGTGTTGAACACAATATGTAGAGACAGTTCATTAGAGTCAACGTAGATATAGAAAGTTAAATTTTTTTTATCATAGAATTTTGTAAACAACTTCATCAAAACTTTAGCAGGCATGTAAAATTCTCATACATTTCTAAGTTAACACTTGATATGACATGTAGTAGCCATAGTCAATTGAACCATTGCAATTATTTAAATTATTTCGCTTCTCAAAATGGATTGAAATATTGTAAATTTGTCGTGGTCAACAAAGGTTACCCCACGACCCGACACGTTATTTTTGAGGACTGCATGTTAAGGGGTAAGCGTGCTACAAATCAAATAAAAAGAATTAATCGCAATTTAAAAACACTCGAGTGGGTCACGAACGATACGCAGCTACAATTACAGACTCTCCTGCCCTAATAACCAAAGTGTAAGCCCGTGCATAATGAAAGTTGCTTTGAACGCACTAGGCAAACAAATAAATAAACGCACAGATGTAATCATTGAACTCTGAACAGGGTGTACCTAGTGCACACTAAAATCAAGGGGTTTACATTGTTCACAAGCATGCTGGCATATTAAAAAAATAATTCATTTGAGTTCTGACAACCAGGATTCTAATCGTATATTTTAAAATTCGAATACATTTGGTTCTTTTCTTTATTGTTTAATTTGAATATTTGATTAGTTCGAATATTATTCGTTTATTTTGCCAAACAGAAATCGACATGAGTGTGACAAAAAAATCTTTGTTAATTTCATAATCATAATCCAAGCACGTATTAACCTACTGCAAACAATTAATTGTCTATGCGTAAAATACATATGAACGGGAAAATAGTGAACAAATAAAGAACTACTTATATAATTTAAGGAAGTGGCTAGTCAGTACAGGATTTTTGATTCAATGACAGGAAAATTTATCATAGATTATTTGATATTTGTAATTTTATTATGAAAATGTTGTATATAGAATTTTAAGTACCATAAATAGTGCGGTGAAACTTGACCTGCTTGTGTCAATAATAATTATATATCGAACAATAATGTATCGAAATAACAAGTGAACGATACAAAGATTGTCTATGTTTCTTGTGATCGACATACATGAATGTAACTCAAATGGTATTAATTGTGTATTTTTAAAGCCTTATAACTTATAGCCCTGGGATCACATAACAAAAATCATTAATGATTATATCAAAGTATTCACATGATTATTAGATTGTCATTTTTAGCTAATTATAATATGATATACAGTGAAACCCCGAACTAACGTTCTCTTATTAACCGTTTTCCCGCGTGGTTCGTTAATTTTCTATAGTCCTAGCGAAACACTTATAAGAATGATGTTAAAAAATCCCGCATTAACCGTTTCCCGATTTCTCGATTTCCTAGATATACCGTCTAAATATTATGATCGTGTCACAAATATTATCCCGATTGACCGTTTTTGTTTACAGGCACCAAAGCACATTCGCCCCATCCAATCGATTCGTATAAAAAAAACCGAAACTACAAATGTGTAATTGTTTACGATTCTTATACATAGTGGTTTCGGTGATGACTCATTAACAGAAACGTTATTGGCCTTCGAAAAAATAAAAATATTTTTCTACTCCAAGGATAATTATAGATGAATCTGTTGTTAGAAAAATATGCAAATTTGAAGGGTCTTTGTTAAAATTTATGTGCCAAACTGCTATAAGCAATTTAGCATAAAGGACTTTTAAAAAATGAATACAAAAGGTATAATAAAAAAGTTTACTTGTGTAAATCAAGTAAGACTTAAAGTAAATATTTTTTCAAAGATTTTTGTTTTTTATATCATACTAGTATTGCTAACCGGCGTCGCTCGGACTAAGCGACCAATAATTATTTAATGTTATATCATTCGACATAATTATATCACAAAATCTAACATCCAAAATGGAGTTAAAATAAAATCACAAACTTTATTTAATTTGATGACAGCCCCATTCTCGCCCATTAAAATGTCCAAATTCAAGGAAAAATCTAATTTTCTGTCAAAGAAATGTCAAATAATACCTTCACGTAAATAATAAACATTATTATATTAATAAAAGCCGGGAAAAAGTTGGTAGAAGACTAATTTATTACATTTTGACTAAATGTCTTCGCCGATAAAAATTCAAACATATTTTCTTTCATATTCGTTTTTATGGCAACTTGCAACAATAATGCAAAAGGGAATTACAGACCCACATACATACATACGCCGTTTCGGTTTTATATATAAGAAGATCTTAAACTTTCTCCGCATTTTCCGTTTATTTTTGATAGTCCCTTGAAAAACATAGAATCGGGGCTTCACTGTAAATAAATCCATAATATTTACTTAGCTACGGAAACCGTCGTTTCACCTATAAAGTATAAAGTACAAGGTACTTTTCATTTCAATACGCGACAACTACTTTACAATCATGATAAGCAAAAAAAGCATTTGACATTTTAGTTGTGACAATTCGACGACCCGCTGTTTTTGGTCGCAATATGTGTCAGGGTAGACTGAACTAATAAGGATCATCTCTGCACTACAAATAAGTACTACTGACAATTATTATTTTTTCTTTTGGATTCCTACCCTAGACTTTAGTGCGTATCCCATAGACCGACTAATAAATATGTCAATGAGGATTTTATTAGTATTCATATAGGTAAACTTAAATTCAATGGAAAAAGGTCTTGAATTATTTTAATGGTATATGGGGTATCATTTTGGCTTGGTAATAAATACGCGCACTTGAGAACTATTCAGTAGCAATTCAGTGACAATAATATAGAGCTTTACGAATTATCATCACTAATTATTAGTCTTTAGATTCGATTCAGAAAGCTTCGGGCTCAAATCTCAGTCCGGGCCGTCCGGAGAGTCAGTCCTCATTTTTCAATCAAATTATTGGTTTCTATTAGGAGACAAAGATGTCTGTGCTATCTCCGAAGCCTATCTGATCCTTAACACGCGACGTAACGAGAAGGATAAGCATACCACTAGCTCTATCCATTTTATTTGAAATGCCTTCGAAAAAGAAAGGTTGAGTAACTGAGTTACAAGAAGTTCTTCTAGAAAATTTCTGTTGATATTGACTTCATTAGAAGTCCATATAATCCACATAGAGAGCGGACATGGTTAAAAAAAGTTTTAATTGCTGAGAATTGCATTCGTATCAATGTGGTTGAACATCCAAAACGCATAGAACGATGTATTGTTGTAGGACTGCGAATTTGTTGGATTGATGTGGTGTTGTAGCGATTGGCCTGGAAAAACGGATAACCTACTGGAGTTGAGGAGACTGAGGTGGTAATTTTCATCCCAAATTATAGGGTCAGAGAAGCAGAATAAGAACCCTTTAGAATTAACATTGTGCATCTTGTCATTCTCTTTCTACGCGTAGCACTAATTTTACCGTTTATTGGTTCTTTTCTGTAGTTGTATTATACATATTTACATATGGTTTCATTAAACAATGTAATGCTCTTATTTTATTATTTTTTCCTATGGAAACGGTCATTCTAATTAAGCATTGTATAGTAAAATTTACACAACTCAAGTAGTCATATTTGTTTCAATTAATCAGTTTCTTGTATTTCTTTATAAATCTACTCGTAAATTCGAACGAAGTCTAAATGTTATTTTTACTGTCACCGATCTTTATCTTTGATAGTTTCTCGAATGATCTAAATCTCTAATGAAATTACGAGTTGTTGATCAGTCAGATTAGTTTATATCCGAGATTGGACCACATTCCAGGATATTCCTGATCGCAGATATATTTGTCTTTAAAACCTATTTTAAAAATGACGTATGAAAACGTTCATCCACGCAAACTAGTAGGACGAAACAAGGTAACGCAATAATTGATCTAGTAAAATTTCCCATACCATTAAGTAATCAGGGGTGTATTAAAATATGACGTTTAAATTTCCTAATACTTGCTTATTTCAAACGATTTTTTCTGCATTTGATGCTTTCAGCTTTGATAATATTTCTTTTCATATTATTTATCCTGAATTTATTTAGCGGAAGCATTCAAACGTTTGAGTGAGATATCTTTAGCGCGCATTATTCGCTCCGTTTCTTTTCAATCGAAAACACAAATAAAAACATTTTGGACACTAAGTTCACAATATACAATGGAAAGAAAAGTTCACAGTACTATATTCATACCGTCATTGAATGTATGAAGTATGCAATATTAAAAACTATATAAATTTCAGTTACTTTGAATATCAATGATTATAATAAAAGTAATAACACATTTTTAGTACTTATTCCACATAAAATTTATTGGATCAGGACCGGTTTCAACTTATAAGAAATACAACGAAACAGTGATATTTATACAACAGTTAAAAAAGAATTACAAGGTATAACAAATAGTTGGTATTACAACTAAGCAAATAAATTGAAGGAAAATAGACTATAATTAAAATGTTGAAGACCTCTTAGCATTGCAAGCTATCACATCAATAATCAATTAAGTATGAATGATCATTAACAAAGTAAAAACCAAAATAATAATCAATGATTATGTAACTATTTAGCCACGTCAACCAGTTATTTAAAATTTTATTTTAAAGTTAGTTTATTCATATTGTGACCAGAATAAGAGGTCAGACGACGGCTGAGCTACAGCGTGTTTTAGTTTTTAAAATCGCTGTAGTCCGATCTCAATGTGGAGCATATGGCCTTCTTGTGAAGGAATATTAAGATATTTGATTCTAAAGATAAAAAGGATAGGCTAGTTTAGTATGGAAGGTATTTCAGATAACACAAACACCCATACCTTCAAACAGAATCGATAAATCGACTGAACTTGAACCGTCAGGCTCGTCGCCACAGAAGCCAGCGACATTGACCACTTCACCGCGGACCCGGCAATTATTTTACGTTGGGATAAATATTATTTCATACGCAGCATGCTGGAATCGGAAATGATGAAATTTTTCGTCATACACCTATAGTAAATATATTGAAAATTCTTAACTTTGAAAACCGACCAATAAATATTAAAATCTTTGCTTAGAAAACATACTTCCCATTTTAATACTGATTTTTTAAAGTTGTGTTCCAATTTTGAATCGAGAAACAATCGGTTGGCCAATATCATTCGAATTTCCCCCATACTTTTCAAACGGCTTACTTGCACTAGTATGTACAATTTTCCACTCGATAAGTTCCACTCTGAAATATGTATACGGCGATTGTGGAAATGAGGGGCACACATCTCTCCGTCTTGTTCACACTTGCGTCATTGTCGTTCGCATTTCACCGTCCGTCGCTTTTTGTCTTTGAATGATGATGTTGCACCCGAATGATGAAGGATATTGTTTGAGGCGATATCACACGGCAAGAGGGAGACGGGTGGAAATTAAAGATCGCTACCAATACGTCAATTCGAATTTCGAACTATCGAACGTCATGTTATATCATTTATCATAATGTAGGACTGAAAATACGGTACTTTCGTGATAAACGGTATATACTTTATAAACTTTAATTATATTAAATTCTGCGCAGTAAGTTCACGGATATCGGCACTCACACTAATGCACATACGTTTACACACGCATGTGCATTAGAGATGCGTGAAACAGGTGCAACTGTAAACCATTATAAATTTGTACCGACTACCTAATACCACCCTCACTTTACTATGAGAAAACGTATCGAAGAATCGAAAAGGTAGTATTGATCGATTACCAAATAAGATGGACAAATACATCCTTTATTTAAAGGGATTAAGACGTTACATGTGCTTTTTTGATTGGTTAGTTCGTCAGTTAGTTTGTCATGCCCCCAAACTGACAAATTTAACACTTTGTATACGGGCCTTTTTAATTACTATGGTAATTACACACAAATTCTTGCACACTGTAAGCAATGCGTTTTAATTAAAAGCACTGTTTCGTTAGGAAAATGACAAAAAAACTATTATGAAGTGACATATCGGTAGCAACGTCATGCTGTCATGTTGGGTCTACAAGAGTAAATATTTTCAAATATATATCTGTTTTTTCAAATATATTTTCATCAATTTCAAGCTATTTTTATTTTTCTCCATAGGAATGCGCAAAGTAGAATGGACTCTTTTTTTATTTTTTTCAACGAATATACTGCACAAGGTATATCTTATATACAAAACTGAAACGGCGTATGTCTGTGGGTCTGTAATTCCCTTTTGCATTGTTGGTCATTAAGTTGCCATAAAAACGAATATGAAAGAAAATATGTTTGAATTTTTATCGGTTATGACATTTAGTCAAAATGTAATAAATTAGTCTTCTACTAAACTTTTCCCCGCTTTCTTAATATAATAATCACTTTTAAGATGTTCACTGTCAATACTTGGTGGAAAGGGATTATAATAAAAATAATAACACATTTTTATTACTTTTTCCACATGAGATTTATTTCATCAGGACATCAGACCGGGTTCTATTATTACTAGCGACTCTTGGCGTGCTTACCACAGAGTCAGTTTGCACTTTAATCATCAGACGGTAAACCACAGTTTTCACTTTGTCGACCCGGTAACACAGGCTCACACGCAGAATTTGGAGCGAATGTGGGGCTCAGCCAAGTGGGGAAACAAGCGGCGTAGGGGGACTCATCGACATTTCTTGGATTCATATCTGTATGAGTTTATGTGGAGGACGAGATTACATCAGCGGGATCCGTTCTCCGCTATTCTCGAAGACATTGCCGAATATTAGGAATCACACAATAACTCAACCGTGAGTTAGGGCGTCGGAAGATTCTGACTGCTAATATTTAATTGTTTAAGGAAAGTTTTTCCTTTGATTTTTATGAACATTGAATTTTTAATAAATGGTTAAGCCAATGAAGCCTTACATGTCTGTTTCAATAAATCTACTGTCATTTTTCCATCTTGTCACTTTCCAAATATCCTCAACACTATGCTTGCTTAAATGTTATAAATTGCCGTCGACCGAACATATGAAGTTTGGTTAAATAATATGATAATATTTTATTTATTTATTTATTTATTTATTGGCAAAAAACTATTAAAAATACATGGCATAACAGCAAGCGCCAATGCGCCATGCATTTGAGAAATTAATAAAGATTACATAAAATATTACACAAAAATAAGAAACAGAACAGAAACATATTATTTACATAAGAAAACATAATTTTTAAACAAAGCATCAAGTTCACTGCCGAAAATGTCAACATCAATAGGCAGCGCATTTATCAGCCGAATAGCCCTTGCAACTGGAGATTCAAAAGACCTACGTGACAAACAAGTTTTGACAAAGAAAATTGATTTGTCTTTGTTACGACCACGTAGGTAAAAGCTGGGAGCATGCAAATTTTAATTTTCAAGGATGTCAGATTTTGACCTGTATAAAATGAAAACTGCAAATTGAGATGAGAAGCGGCAAAATATCACATCGCAGTCTTCTTAAAAACACGTGTTAAATAACAACAAAAATAAAAAAAACTTTATATTCATTCGAAACTATAACATAATGTCACGTATAATAAGGTCTAAAATAGCTTCAACGCAACATCAGATTTGTATTCATTTGAAACTATAACATAATGTCACGTATAATAAGGTCTAAAATAGCGTCCACGTAAGATCGAAAAAAATGTGTATGTGGTAGTGCTAGAGTTATGGAATGAGGTATGAGGGGGGTTTTTTAGGTAAGGCAATTAGTACGTTAAGACAGACGCGTTTTTGAAATGTATGCATGATGTATGCTTATTACGAAAGTACCGAAAATACTACTATAACATGCCCAGTTACTTATTTTAAGATATTTTTTGTACTTATTCAAAATTATTTTTATTAAGATCACGACCGGTTTCGCTCATCGCGAGCATTTTCAACTGATAAGAAATACAACAATACAGCCTTATTTATTAAAAACCAAGCAATACTTATGAATGGTTGAGTAAACAAACGTTCGGAAACAAGGTTCGACAAACAATTGGTAATAGAAATGTACAAAATAATTTAAAAAATTCGCTCAGTGCATTCATTATAAACCAAGATGATCTGTTTTTTTTTATAAATTTAATCATAAAGGGAAAATAAAAATATTAGTCACCTCTACATAGCATTTGATATTTTAAGATCACGGGTGGGAATCACTTGGTTAAATTACTTATAAAACCTGTTAATCTAGCCAGTCTTTAAAATAAAGTTGGTAATAATTAAGATGTGTTCTAGTGAAATTTAAAGTAAAGTACTAGGTATGATAATCAATCATCATACATGAATTTATTTAACAAATCAAACTCACTATGTAATACCCGTCGCGTTTATTTGCGTATGCGAAGAACAATAAACAGGGGCGGCTCAGCGAGGGGCCGTCGAGAGCGGGGGCCCTGCTGCGCCTGCGGCCCGCTAATCCGCAAGTTTAGCCCCCTGGACCGTTTATTGAGTGAAGTTTAATTTTTTACGAATCGACTGCCGAACTGAGGGAGCGCCTTTTGTTCGGCGGATCATAGTTTGATTCCCATTGAATCCAACTTACGGGAAGTGAACAATAATTTTATTTATATGGTATCATGTTGAAGATATTTGTCCTACGGTAAAAAAAATATCGTTTGCCAGTGACAACCTTTATGAAAAGTTTTATTAATGTTTAGTGTTTATGAAACTATTGTGACATCTATCTATCAATGAAAAAGTGGTTTATTGATGTTTATGAAATGCAACTGAAAATATATTTTTTTAAACAATTTCAATATTACTTATAATAAATACTATTGGAATCATTGTCTTCAGAAATATTGGAGAGAGAAAAAGTCTTACCATGAAATAAAGTTTCTTTTTTAATTGCGTATCATTACTTATTACACACTACATAATATATTTTATTAAAAAAGCTGAAAGAAAAAAAAATACTTTCTTTGTAACCCGTTGACTGGTGCCTCTTTATTGCGATACTTCTGATAGCAGTGGGGTGTAAATTGATATTAAAAAATAAATATAGTTAACAGTGTTAAAACTATTGACCAGATTTTTCTTTTTCAAATAGGTCTAATCAGCAGTGGTGTGGCGTTAAATAAATAGGTACCAAATTGTTCATTGATTTCTTCCCTTTTTATATCTATCCAAAGTTTAAAAAAACCAAACAAGTTATAACAATCAAATCAATAAAAAAACGAGCAATTAAAATGTTTTTCTTAAAAATTAGGTTGCAAGTCAAAATGGTGGCCAGGTCGCTGACCTGGACCCACTTCACCACTGCAAATGAGATTATTTTGCACAAAACTAATGAACTAATTTTTGAAATCTTAGTTATTGGAATATTCATTAAATCAGCTCAGCAGGGAAGAGGTCAATAATTAGTCGAACCACTATGAAATAACGACCTAAAAGCCGTTGAATGGTTAATGAATTTAAAAGGGCAAGTTGTCAACTACGCCTGTTTTTGTAAGTGTCGATAATACTGACAGTGATATTTATATTATTTCAAAAAAATTCTACTTCAGAGATTCAAAATAAAATAGTGACTTATAGATGTGAAATGATTTCAATAATATATCACAGTTTTCACGTAAAGACGTTTATCTCTTAAATTGAAGATTATTCTTAACAACTGACGTGTTATATGAAACCATCACAACATTCCGACCGCAGGTGTTTCGCAGATTTGTCCTATACACTCCACACTTCACGAGTGTTCATATTGTGTGAACTAGGCTTTGAAAATGTGCAGAATGGTTTGAAAATACTGCTCAGAAAGATGCTCAAACTTTTTGCTATACCAGTATTATCGCTTTCATTATACTAACAGACCATTTTAGTCTAGACTAGTCTTTAGTTTATAGATCATTGTGAAATCTTCATTATACATAAATTTTTATTCATTATGTTCTCTTTTGAAATAGTAGAGTGAAAAAAGATTAGTGAAATTGAAATAAATACCTCTTTATTTTAGAACTACCGTAATCAGATCAAACAGAAAACTGCACAGGCAGAACTTCCGAACTAAAATTTTTGTTTTTTTATATATTACTCAAATATCTTACACATAAAACATTAACTGTTGATTCATTCTCAAATAGGGCACATAGGCCATGTCGACTGGAATAAATTTATGTTACCACTTCCTCACAGAATAGATTCATTTTCCAAGCTGTCATATTAATACTGTATTAGATGTAATTAAAAATCACATTTACTAAACATTACGTATTATATTATTTACACAACAAGACCGAGTTGACTGAACTAGTGATCATTTCCAACTCAAACGCATGTTTCTAGTAATATGTATAATATGCTTGGTTAAATTTCCACCTGCCAACATTCGCTCATCATCATACTCGAGTGTATGCCTTTCGCTTTGCGTTACTGACAGATATATTTTTAAACAGTAAAAAAACAATCTTATATTGAACTCTTTTATGTTGAAATTTATTTAATTTCAGTGAAATATTTTATGCTATATTTATATAACACATTTGAATCAGATAGTCGACGTGCATTTGTTTTTTTTTTATTTTTTTGACAACTTTCACAATAAACATATATTTTCAACTGCAAACTATAGTTTACATAATGGTAATATAAAAACCACCGTGAACAACAGATATTTGATATCGTATGTAAGTATTTTAAAATAATTGGAAAAACTCAAAATATGTATTTAATATTGTATTAAATATATGATACACCAAATCCCTTTTATAGTTTATAAATATAATATACACCACGAACAAAGCTAAAGGTTATTAACAACGATCGCTGACGATTTGTTGTATTCCTAATAAGTCCTCGATTGCCACCCTTATTTATTTCATTTGTCATTTCTCGCCGCTGCTTCTGATTTACAGGGGTATCTATATGCGTCTACATGCAATCGTAAACGACGCCGTTTTGCCTCCATTATGTGGAAGATATTTACTTCAACGGTGGCGTGTTGGAATACAGAAATTAATCTTAAAATTAGTTGATAAATCAAAAAAAGTTGACAAGGCTTCTGAACATTGATTTTTAAATCTTATTACCAGTTGAATACAACTAATTATTGTTCATTTTAATTAAATGATATTTTTAGTATCAAATGCTTTCTTTAGGTGTGAAAACTAGGACGGTGGTGTTTCACAAAAACCCATACTTTTAGATACAGATCTACAAATATAATATAACACGAAAACTCTTGAGCATACGCAAAGCTATCTACAATTATTTCTTTACCATTTAATATTTTTTTATTCTTTCAAGTTACTCATTCTATCATATATTTTTTTAAATAAATAAAATAATCTTTCAATGGATTAATGCAGTTAATTTGTTAATTTTAAGATAAAATAAAAAGTATCGTTGTACGAATTTTTGACAAAAAATGACACGAGTTTCGCTTATTTAAGAATTATCTTCAGGCTTCTCAAGGTTACTTCAATAATGAGGTTGAGATTTATTCTAATATTCTTTCAATATTTAAATAAAAAATGTTTTCCACATTTAAAATACTGCCTTCGTACAATAAGTGACAGTTAGCACTCTTATATCTTTACAATGACATAAGTATCACTGGACGAGAAAGCCTTGTCTCTGTTTTTGAAAATTTAAGATACCTACCACTGACGGCTGGTGACGGGGTGTTGGGGGGTGCAAAGTAAGATTCAACCATTTTTGCAAGAGTTCTTTCCTATTCATTGGATTTTAAAACACTTCTATAGCATGGAATTTCAATTCAGATTTTCGCAATACCAACTGTTTCTCTTCCGTAGTACGGAAAAATAGTTGAATCTTCCTTTTGCACCCCCCAGCACCCCGTCACTGTAGGTACTACCTACACAGGTGTTTTCACTTTTTACAACTCAAGTTAGTTTCCCACCACCACCCGCTGGGTATATGCATTCAATGCATCACGTCCGATTTTCACTTTTTTCAACAATGGTATCATCATCAATGATTGATTAATAATCACTTTCCGGCTGTTTTGAAAATACACATTATATTTTAATTCGACGTGGCCCTGAATGTGTGAATAAAAATATTATTAAAAAGTTACTAGTAAAAAAGTTCATAGATGTGTAGAAATAGTTTATTATGCAATTGAATAAATAATTATATATGTACGCCATTGCTAGTCCTTGTCTATACGAGTTCGTCTCCCTTGGAACAAATGCCAGAATATTGTGAGAAGAGCCGGCACCACGTTTTTGTACTGATTTAATTTAGCAGACTTAATCAGTGGGAGATCACAAAGTGAAATAAATACCCATCTTCATAATAACGACACAAATAGGTAGGCATATTTACGCACAGTTGTATAGTTTCACGAGATATTGTCTTAATATATTTATATTTGACCACGAACTGTTTTGAGATATAACTTAAAATCATATTTCTGTCTTTAAAAATGTTTTCTGAATTCAAAGTTTTATTATTGATGAATTCAAGCATGTGGCATTTTTTTATTGTGAATAAAGAAAAATAACATGAGCCTATTAAATTAATAAGTTAAGCCAGTCCTTAATTTACAAAATTATTTTAACTCTCAAAGTGTTTTTATATATTATGTAATGTATAGATATGAATTTCGACTAAGGGTGCTTGGTGGAATTTCAATATCAAATTTGAATCGTTTGAATTTTGTACCTTTCCATTAGCTTTTTCCGCAAACGACCTGGGTTTCACATTTTGGTATCTTCGGTCATTTCAAGTGCGCGAATGAACTTGAATCTGTATACAATACTACAATCTTATACAATCTGTATGAATTAGCTAATTTTCTGATTTTAATGAGTTTCAATAAATTGGGTAAATAATTAAAGGTACAAAATTGAAACGATTCAAATTTGATATTGAAATTTCGTCAAGTCAAATCAACATATTTAGTCGGTCACTGTGGTCTAGTGGCAAGACCTTTGTCTTAACGATCAGGTGAATCTGGTTTCAAGTCCCAGCAAGATCAGATCTTTTCAATAGAAAAAGAGATCTTGAATATCGGTGTGTGTCATTTTTCGTTGAGCTTTTCTCGACTGACTGATACAATTTCTCATCGAGGTTATCTCGCACGACTTTCTTATTGCATTTTATTTGACTCGTTTTTACAACCCCATTAAAAAATCTCATGTCTTTGGATATAAATTCACTTTATTCGGAGGTTCAAAACCTTGCCCTTGATAACGCGTCCACTAAAAGTTGTAGATGAGAGAATATTTTACTCATATTTTCTCACTCATAAAAAATATCTCCTTGATTTGAACTCAAATTATAATGACCTCAAGAATATTACATAGCGAAGCCCCGACAATCAAACTCACGGCTTGTATTAAATGTAGCAATAAAAATATAGCACAAGCAATAAATTATTCAATTTATCATGAATCAAATAAGACTAACTTATTCATATTGTATTATATTTCGGGGTGTAGTGGTCTCTACTCGATTGTGAGTCAATGATAGGGGAGGATGGTGTTTGGGGTAATAAAGAGGCATTAAATCTGTCACCCCTCATTTCGACAAAAGCCACCTGCAGCCCGACAAATAATCTATCCTGCACCACTTTTACTGTCGCTCAATGTGATGCATAATCAAATTTAATATTGTACAACCGCGGTGGGAGGATGAATTCCAATAACAGATGTATTATATATATGCACATACATAGTTGGAATGACATCGCTCATGTAAATGACACTGAGAAAAACTTTGAAAGCACGTCTTTTATTGTATCGACAATCTATCGTATTTCCTCGATTGTAATACGCGTTTATTTTCCTATTTTTGAGTCTCAGAATTCGGAATGGGTCTTATCGATTTAAGTGTTTTACAATTGCTGTAAACTAACCCATAGAGTAGGTTGGTTCTTGGTGCTTTTTTTAGACATCTCTAACTGAACAGACCAACCAAAGTGTAAAATGAATTGGTTGTTATTCCCGGTGGATTAATTGAAAGATTATTTATGAAATTATTACGAGTGCTAATTGTGGACTGGCATTTTTCTGGTGGTGAAAGTACATATAATATGCCTATTTTTAAATCCTTCTTATTGTGATTATTTGACATTGTCTTTATAATAGAGTTGATATATAGATGCTAGTCTTTGTGTGAGTCATGTGACACCATGCTTTGCTGTTGCTGATAATGACAATGTCTCTTAAGCCATGTGCAGAGCCCTCTACCACAGCGGACTATCTGATTAGCTCTGATCTCTTTTACTTTCTATTTCTTCCGCCGTGAAAGGTTTTCTTTGGAAGTGTTTTTAATTTCGGGTAATATCTGCATATTATTGAATCCCATTATTTCAAAAACCAAAGACTAAAATTCATTGTACGAATTGCTTCAAAGTTTCTGCCTCACGGTCTATCATCAGAACAAATTATTAATATTAAGAAAAGATATTCTCAACTTAATTTTCCTAAGCTAATTACCTAAATTTTATATTAAATTAAATATTCATTGAAATTCAAACTTTGGGAGGGAGGGAATTAAGACCTTACAGAAAGATTCGAACACAAATTCTTAAACTGATGAACGTTAGAAAAATCGATATATTTACGGGACTTTCTTTACTGCTATTTGAGCCCGTAGACACCGCAAGCTAAGACATTTTCCACTCAGCTACAAACCCAGCAATGTCCGAGCTCAATGCATGTTATTTGACAAAACAACGTTACTTAAAGGTTTAACGTATAATATGGTTGTAAAAAAGTATTTATTTATTAATAAATTAATCGATGTTTCAATTATACAGGACTCCCTGACAACATGAGGAGTGATGGTATCGTAAGGGGCTCTTAAACCAAAATGATGTATGTGGGGAAAGTCTCAAAACCAACGGTAGATGAAGGAAAATGATGCCTCCATATTTATCCCGTTACTCACAATTTCTTTGCTTTTACCCAAGTATAAACTAAAGCCCTGTTATCTTGTTGCTCCAGCTATAATATGTATTTCTTTCAGCGACTTTTCAAAACGAAATAGTCTATCACTGTAATTGAATACAAATACTTCAAAACCTTATGTACGTACTGATCAATACTCTACATTCGATACGATTTGAAATGTAATGTCATATGTTTGATTGGTAAAAAAAAAACTAACAGAAGGTATGAAGTGTAGCGACCTCTAAAGCTGTTATATTATACATGTGTTAAAATTGAATTCAATGCAGCAAACCAGTATCGAAATAGAGTGTGCTTGTCAAACAAGGGTGCATTGATTCAATTTGAAACTGATTTGTTTTTTTGAAGTGTTGAAATGTTTCATTCGTACCCTATTTCCCCGTTTGCTAAACGTTTTCAATTTTAAAATAAATTTGCATAATCAAGTGTTAGTATTATCACATGAGAAAATCAATGTACGAATAAGACATTTTTCTATAGTAATTATCTTCATCAGTCTTTTGAGACAATTCGTGTATGTATGAAGTTTCAAACATGATTTGTAATGTAGTTTTATACATTCACTAGTATTCGAACCCGGCTTCGCTCGGATCAGTTTGGGGTTATGTTCACCTCGGCGCGTAAATTCAGACGTGCCAAGTTGAAACAACTGGCAACTTAATGACCAACAATGCAAAAGGGAATTACAGACCCACAGACATACATACGCCGTTTCGGTTTTATATATAAGATTATATGCTTGCACTTAAACAAACACTAGACTACGAACGGCTGTAATTTTTAATATATTTTTAAAAGAAAAATAAAAAGACTTTTATAGGTACTACGAAACACATTGCTGTTGCGAAGTACGTAAAATAATACAAACACAATAGCGACGCAGATGAAATTATTTCGCTATTTTAGCTGAAGAAAAAACGTTTTCAACGATCTCTACGTTTGTGTATCCAAAGATATATTATTTAAATTATTTAGTTGAAGTTGTCTGAAATAAATACAATACAGCTGAAAAATATGATGTTCAATGTTCATGGTTAAAGCAACAAAAAAAATGTTAAAACAAATAGAAGTTTGATGATTCAGAGAAAATTATATTTACAATTGTTGATTTAGTATTTAGTACCTATGCGATGTTATTTTTGCGAATATCAAAAATCCCGACCATGAAAGTTCTTATCTAAAGCACCTTTATTAGAATGATTCTTTGTTTTGCTAAATTCGGTGAAGACAAATAAACATATTTGTCTCTTTTTTTTTTACTTAAAATGTCATTTAATATTATTTAGGCCTTGGAAATAAATTAAATTATCAAAGACGATAAAATTAAGTATCAACGTGGATAACATAATATTTTTTTAAAAGCAAATGTCCAACAGGTCTTTTTGGTTATTGTCGGAAAAAAGAAATGAATACGTTTTATAATTTTCACTAAGCTCACGAGGAAATGATAAGTTTAGCTTTATATTTTAAAATGCACTGACGCTTATATAAAAGGTTTCACGACGTACCGGTTGATCGCGATCTTCATGTGGCCAATCAGTGATAAACAATATTAGTAGCCGAGTGGCAATGATGTGTTGAGTTCTCTTTATCGATTGTGTAACCAAGAACTCTAATATCCTAGTGAACACGTTCATAAATTTATTCGATTTATGAATTGGTTTCTAAAACAATGAGTGTATGTGTGTTCAACCCATCTGGCTTTAACGTTTTACGTGATATAATACATATTATGTTTAATTACCTTTATAATTATCGTTAAAATAATATTTATAATGCAGTGTCTCTTTCTAAGATTTATTGAAGCTCTGATAAGATAAGAATTTAGGATCTCTCTTTAATGCAACACATAAATCAGACAAACCGCTTATCTAACTAGGAAAAATCACTAACTTACACTGCCATCCAAGCCACTTTGTTGACAATCTTATCTTAAATAATTTCAAATAATTCTTCTTTATTACTAATGTGCAATATTGATGATGTCACAACTCCGTTAAATAATAGTATGTAGATTGGGAGGCATGATACAAAGCTCTGAATACAGTCGTAAAAATAAAATGCTAAACCAGGGTTGTGGAGTCGGAGTCATTTTCGCATATTATATGTCAAATTTGGCTATTGGCCGGATTGGTTGGTTGATATATATAATAACACATAAATAGGAAAGGTAGGAAAAAAACGTGACGAAATTAAACTTTTTTAGTTGAGTTGGAGTCGTGTTTTTGGTTAATGTTGGAGTTTGAGTCAGAGTCGTGTTTGTGGGAAATGTTGGAGTCGGAGTCACAATTTTTTTTACGACTCCACAGCCCTGAAAAAAACTATAAATTAATTACCAAACAAATATGGACAATATCATTGAAAAACCGTTAATTTAAAATTGAATTTCTAGCAATAATATGTTTTTTTCCTAAGCTTCTTTTTATTTTCGAAAAACCTTTAATATATATATATATGAGATTGAAAAAATACTGTTAAAAAAAAAATGGTTGTCTGTAAAGTCGGTTTACGGACGATAGTTTAACGTGACAACGTCATAAGAAAACATTGATGAAATGATTGCATACTTTTATGAATAAAATGGAATCATTTTTATTGAATTATCATTATTTTGTATGGACACGAAGAAGGAGTGAAATGAAATCTACAATTTTTTATTGATATATTTTATTCGCACTCATTAATTCAAGGATTAATTACCTTTATTGCCGCAATTGTTGTTGTAATATAAACAATGAAAACCACTTTAACATTTCACTTCACTTTATAAACAGTTGTAAACAGATCACGTGTTGGTACTGTAGGTGTATAAGTTGTGTGCTGCCGCTGTCTCTTTTCTACTCAGACGCATCGACCAATCGAGTGGAAGAGATAGATGCGGCACAATCCGAACGGTAGGCCGATCGTGCCTCTCTATCGCTTATCCGCGCTCTCGCTCGCACGCTTGCCTTCGGCGTAACGCGACAAACGGGACAATGAGTCATGTTTTTTCGTGCGTGCAGCGGGCGTTCATCGATTTATAAGACGTTGTCACGTCAAAAATTTATCAACCTCATCATATTCATACTGTCCAAATAATTGAAATAAGGCATGCTAAAATTGTCTCATATTCAATACAATATTTAATGAAATTTTCTCCATTCGCTCTTTTTATCTTCAATATCGAGAATATACATTTTCGTGATCTTCAACGGCATAGAGATGCACTTTCCTAGAACATAAGTATTGTGGTAAGTCAACAGTTTCGATACAAAGCTTATTTCAATCTGTATAGTAAGCAAGAATGAAGCTCTTTTGGGACATCTACAGCTTCATAAACAATCAGTGTCAACGTTAATATTTTTGTAAAAACCCAAGATGGAAGTAAACAAGAAAAATTTCCTACGCCTATATTCGTTACTTAAATTCAATGCAGCGTTGCTGAGAGAATTCCGTAACATGGATTAAAATAATAGAACAGCACCATAAACTAAATGTCACATACAAGATAATATTGACACAAGAAAACTAGAATACATCATCATAAAATGCATCAGTGCTAGCTATTACAACACTTGCATCATTGTTTCTTTTGTTAACATGACTGAATTAAGATAAAAGATCACAACCCAAAAACATATTCATTTTATGCATGGTTTTAGCACATTTTTCTCAAAAATCATTGTCTATTAATCTGTCAAACAATCATAAAGATATAGCTCCATCTAGTATATGCAAATGTTATAAACCTACTGACTAAATTTTAATTCAAAATCACAGCAACCAACAGTAGGTTTTATTGTTACTTTTCTGTATTACCTTTTGACAACCAGAATGAGGAAACATATATAGATACCCACCCATAAATAGACTTGCCAACCTAAGTAATTTATCAAAATCAGATTATATCGATGAATAATTCAAATTGTCAAGAAAATATTTTTGTTGCAACTTTTAATCTAGTATTATGAGACAAAAAATGTCTCTTTCAGTATCACGCCGAACATAGATGTACGTACAGTTGACAATTACATACAACTTTAATGCATTTTCTCACATAATCTCATTGCATTTAGTATTAATAACTCAAAGAAAGATCTCTTTTTGAAGAGTGATTAGCTAGAGATTATTAATTAGTGTCTAAGAAAACTGTATGAAAATCAATAGAAGCTTTCAACCAAGCAATAAGATTGTATTTTCGAATATCCATCACAGTCCAGCTCTGTCAAAAGTTTATTTGGTTTATTCGGCATCAGTTTACCGCTTTCGTTACTCGAGTTTACGAAAGGTGATTATTACTGCACGTTATCTGTACAGAGTACACAAGGAAGTGCCACGGCATTGTTTTCCATATGTTTAAGAATTTAAGGCGACTTATCTCGAAGCAAAGTTTTTGAACCCACAATGTATCTACTATATATCAACGCCTGTGATTTTTTTTTAAACGCCTTTTGTATATTTTGATGAATACAGAAGCGGAGGTCAAAATATTTAACATTTATTTCTTTGCGATAAAAAATACTTCAGTTTATCAATTATTAATTGAAAGCCAACATTAAAAGTGTTGAATTGATTTACTCACAATAAAAATGCCTACTGATTAAAAACCAATTGAACAAACTGCCTTAATAAGCAAGCAAATCAGAACCGGTTTCGCTCATCGCGAGAGTTTTCAACTGATCTTAACAAAATATGGAAGTAGTACAAAACTAAATTGCTTTAGCAATTTAGTTTTCATTACTTAAGCAAACTTTGCGATAGTAAGTCTGAAGATGCCTTTGAAAGAGGCGAAACACGTGTCACAGTTAGTTACACAATACGTGGAATAATCAAAGTTATTTTAAATTGTATACTAAATTGCTTTATTTACCTCAATATAATGCCTTTCGACCAAGATTTGACAGCTGATATTTTAAAAGTAATACAATTATAGTATTTTTTACAACATATATTATTAATATTTACTTACGTGCATTCTTCGTCTCATTTTCTCTTGAAACAAAAACATTTTACCTTAATACGTGTGTATAATTCTGACATCAAATACCTTACAAATAATCGTTTTATTAGTGTTCTAAATTTAAAATTGTTGTTTACTTCTGTAACCTGCAAGAAAATTATTTGATTGGCTGTCAGAGTGTTCCATTTTTAAATAATGATATTTCAATGAATATACCACCATGGACTATGACAGCAGTCAACCTTTGTTTCATTTCAAAATAAAAGACATTTTCCTGTTAAATAGTATATATTTTCAGTAGTTTCTATTCCTCGTCTAAGGATCAATTTCATATCTCACCGACAATCATATCAACATGTCAAAATATCTACAAGTGAATAATTCCGAGTCAATTATTACTTTTATCATACTAAATTAATTGCATTTTTTGTAATATGACATAATTTATTTTGTACAGTCTTTCTTACGAAGTGGATTTTATATAATATGTTATGTAAAGAAGCTCTATTATAATATTATACAAAACAATAAAGAAAGTTTTACCTCCGTCGCAGTTAGGAAAATACTTCATAGAATAATTGGATTTAAAACGAAATTTTTTATAGTTTGAATAATACCATATTTTTTTAACTTCAGCGAGCATTGATTTCACTCCTACCCAAGAATTCATTTAGTCCATATTTATATTGCCAGCAAGAAAAAAATAAAAATTTAAAAATTTATACATTATAATATAATTATTGAGTGCCGTAATATAAATGCAGAAGAAGTCGGCAAGAAATAAACACCGTCGGAGATATTTTACTGTTTACAGTTTGAAAAAATGGTCATGGGATATAAAATAACTTATGTATTTCAAATATTCGTTAATTCGTTCACTAATTTAGAATTTTTTTATTTAGCCGTTACAAGTCGAACACTGACATGTCGATGAAAAAGCATTTTTGTTTATATGGGTAAAAAATTATTGTGGACATTTGGAAAAACTGTGGTCAAATTAGTAAATCTATATATCATCAGAAAGCTTTAAGTTCTCTGTGCTTAATGTATGTAAAAGCCTTAATTATCCACATAAATTATTAAATACAAATAGCTTTTACGTTGAAGTCATTGCCCCCAGTAACAATAGCTTTTCGTTTGATAATATGTATGTGCATAAACAGAGAGCTGCTAAATTGTTTTTTGATACTATCTAGTGATTACATTCCATGGACATATGCACGTTTGATTTGCTTACTTGAATCCATAACCATTGCATTGTATATGACAGCATAGAATGAAAATCAATAATAAAATATTTATGTGAAGGCATAAGATATTGAAGTCTTCAATTTGAGAATAAGATTATGTGCAGAAACTAGGAAAGAAAATGACATTCGTTTTTGAAAATAAATAATGTTAATTTATGTATTATAACAGTTAATATCGCTCGTCAAAATGCATGATTTAAACCTTTCCAAAGCCTTTTAGAGCCAAAGCCAGCGCCTTTCCAAAGTCAAAGCCATTCTCTTACAAACATATAATTATGCTGTATTCAAATTAAAAACATGAAAATAAACGAAGAACTGAAATTGATGCGACAAATTTTGTCTTTTATTAAATTTTAACTGATTCGAGAAAACATGATTTTGTATGTCTTATATTTGAAGAATTTGAAGATCATATTTTAAATTTATTGCAACCTTTTCATTGTGTAGATTATAAGGGTAATATACTATAAACAATTTAAACAGTTAAAATATCATTCGATTATTGCTATCCACGCCTGAAATTTTAATCCTACTTATTCTCCATAAGTAAATTTTACAATCGTTTTTTTATATCTTATAAACCATGATAGTTCTAAAACTACTTTTTACAGGACTAGATTCAGTTTCACTCAACTTACATTTTCATAAGTAATAAAGTAAGAGCTTTGAATTTCTTATTGAATTTATTTAATTAAAAAAAACATCTGAATGAGTATTATTATTACTTATGATGATTACTCATTTAAAAGTAAAATCGCTGCACCGGATTTTAAATAGCAACGGCCGTCAACTGTTTTTATTTATAACATTATGATTTCTGGTTGCCATGAAAAGGCTTGTTTCATATTATAATTTCAGATGAAGTTAATTTTTAGTATCAATTTACACACTAATAATATAATTTGGTATTCTAATATTTATAAGTACCTTATTAATGTTTTTCTTATAAATAATTGTGAGGAACAATAAATCACCTAGTAGTACGTAGTTTTTTTCCATAAGAAATTGAACCAAAATTAAGCCTACAGTGGCAGATAAAATTAACAACTGTTTTTACATGTGTTTTTATTTCGATTGTTTTGTTTTTCTTGTGTAAAACTAATAAAATATATCATAACCTTTATTTGGCTGTTTAAATAAATAAAACTGAGTTCTCTTATAATCAAGCACCGGTTCATTTCAAACCAATCAACACAGAATATTTCAGTGTATGTATCACTCATTTTTGCACCCAGTGTTAAAACGGACTTAATTAATACACTGAACTGCGAGAAAGTTATTGATAGACTCCGGGAAACCAACTTCATCTGTTCCAGTCGTCCGGCGGGGCGAGGGGAGAGAAAGCTGATCGTCTCATGACTGCGGGAATCGACGAGGCTGACGATACAGGAATCGTGGGGCCTCCGAGTAGAGATTCGATTGAGAATCCGTGTCTTAGTTTTCTAGAGGCTGCTGTTATGAGATCCGTTCTAGGGGCTGGTCTCAATGGCCGCGGTGCTGCCAACATCGACGGTGGCGGAGGAAGATGAAGAGGCGGCAAGCAATACGGTAAAGGTAACGACAAGGATAGCGACAACGGTAAAGGTAAAGGTGGAAGGCAGTACGCTTCGGGTCCTAACAAAGACGCTAAAGCTCTTTGCTCTCTCAAAAGCATTCCACCAGCAGGTCGCTTATATCTCTTGCGTCTTCGAAGAAAGCTTCCGTTATCGAACATATCTTCAGCTAAAGGATCTAGAGTCCAATAGTTTCCCTTTCCAGGGTTTCCTGGCTCACGTGGAATTTTAATAAAGCAATCATTTAGAGAAAGATTGTGTCGTATAGAATTTTGCCAAGCGGGAAATTTTTCTCTATAGTAAGGGAATCTTGTCATGATGAACTCACAAATACCACTCAGCGTCAGCTTTTTGTGAGGGGATTGAAGAATTGCCATTGTTATTAAAGCGATATACGAATATGGAGGTTTTATTAACTGCCCTGATTTAGGTTTACCTGTAGAGCTAGTTTCACCTTCACTGTTATGTCCTGCCATAAAAACTGGAGATCCACCATCTACTGATACCATATCTTCACGTTTCTGTATGTACTCCAATGACATCTCCTCTCTTTTTCTTATATACTCTTCCATGTCGGGGTCCTCACGGGCGCTATGGTATAGGTCAAGTTCTTCGCGGAGAAACCTCTCCGCTGACGAGGTGGGAGGCAGAGGGCGGAGGTCCAGTGCTCCGCCGTGCGCCCCGGCCCCCTCGACCATTCCTCCTACAGGCTCCCACTCATAGCTCATCGGGGAACCCTTGGGGCCATAGGCACCAATCTTGGAAACTTGGCAATCAATTTTCTTGGCTTGTGTGCAACTTTTATGACAATGTTTTATATGCCAAATTTCATCTCGTGGTTCTCTGTCATGGAACCATTCTCAGATATAACAAAAAACGCACTCAAAAACCAGTGATGTAACGTAAAAACGTACGTAAATCCACAACTTATCACAAATTTACCACTTTCTTTAAATTAGTTCTGAATCACTTTTTTAAATAATGTATTATAGCTACATCTAAAGGAAGTTATAATAAATTAAAAATGTTCAATTTCACATCAAAAATTTTTTAGGTTTATAACCAATTTTATGTTGTTATAAAATTATTCTCTCAAAATAATTAAGTACCTTTATAATTTTTGTTTATTTACATAAACAAAGGTATTTTTTTATTTAAAAAAAAAACAAAAATAGATTGTTTTTGCTTTTATTAAAATTTGTGTTATGACGAAAGAATACTAATATTGCAAAGACATTACGACGTCTTGATTTTAGATAATTATTAAAAAAATATAAATCAGGCTGCTAATTGTTTTCACGATCAGTTTGAAAGCCATTATATAGTATCACTTAAGCGCCCATTGAGCGGCCTCAGTTTCCGGTTACGCGGGAAAATTGTTTTGGCGGGAAAACTCTCTGCGGAGCTGCGGTCGCGATCACTTGCCGCGCGTCAGTGGCGTCCGTTGCAGGCGGCGCCTAATCTCGTCCCCTGCACAAACTGTTTGGTTAGCCCCGCCTCTGCCCCCACCCCGGGACCCTTGTCTTTGGACCCCGCGGGCGATCGAGGGGGCCTCCACTCGCGATCGATCGGCAAACCTTGCGATTCAGGCTTAACTTTGTGGCCGCGCGATTTTATTCTCACTGAATGCTTTTTTTATAAATCAACTCCTCGGCACAAGCATCTATCTAGCTTATTTTAATAACGCTACATATAAATCCTAATCGAATCCTTACGTAGTACCTTATTACACATTCTTTATTCGCGTGTATTACATTATTATTCCTCTTCAGATTCAACGCGAAGTAGATTAAACTCGACGGATTCTCAGTATACAGATACATAGGATACTTAATAACAAAGTGGCTGAGCAAGTCACATTTTCTTTTTTTTTCCTTTCTATTTTTCTTCTCTTGAAGCACCTTAGTGCATGGTTAAAAGATCAGTCCCGTGCAGCTCTGTCTCGGGCCAAGTAAGTTGCACACACATAACGGAAGGGTGATGGGAGAACCAACTTGTTCACCCAAATATATATTATATTTTATAAATAAGTGTCACAAAATTATTATTTTGGGAAAAAAACTACAATTATTTATAAAATATTCGAGGCTGTTTTTCTTGAGCGATAATAAATCATTTTATTGCAAAGATTTGAATGGTTCCGACCAATTTTTATGAATATCTACATACTATGTAAATCTGATATCGATAATTTTTAAGTACCTACCTAATTATTTTACTTTAAATGGATTCGGCGGGAGCTTTGTGGAAGTTCATTTTAATTTAAAATAACTTTGATTTTTCTACGTATTGTGTTTCTAATTGTTGTTATGTATACACCCCGTCATTCACTGTTAAATATTGTTAAACTATGACATACCATTATTATAACTTAATCTTATTTACTTACACTATTAATTCAAGAACATTATGTAAAGATGCAATACACATTTAATCAAAACTAACTTATCATATACATACATCCGCCAACGATAATTAAAGACCAATACTCATTTCTACACTATCATAAACAAAACATCAATATTGATTGGCACTGTCAATAAGCTTTCAACATATATAAACTAATACTCACTCGAAACTCAGAGTTCTAACCTAAGGGTTCAGTAGCTCAGTTTACATATCAAGACTTCTCTGTATTCTGATTTTTATATTGTACGTATAACTTGTGTAATATATAGTGAAACATTTATAATTTAATAAAGTGTTTTATTAAATCCTTAACATTGTGACACAGTATCATTACGCGTGTCACAATTAGTAACACAAGACGTGGAATAATCAAAGATATTTAAAATTGTATATTAACTAATTATGAATTTATCGGAAAAAATAAAAATGCAATAGATGGCATTACAGCTGACGCCAATGCGCCATGAATTTGACAAGTATAAATTATTACTAGGTAAACAAAATATATTCCAAGAAATAGAAATTACGCTGACACCATTATACTAGCAATTAATTGGTCATTATTGATTGGTATCATTATCATCTTTTCAAAAATGGCAAAGAATTCCTCAGAATTTATCAGTTGCATTTAAAATACTTATCTTTGATGTTCCTATGCGTATTGTGAATTGTAATACAATTTAAATAATTATTTTCGTCTGATTGTAAACCTGCCGTCGTTCGGTCACAATACTATTTTCATTATACGTATTTACAGTATTCCATACGTATCCATATGTTGAAACATCCTACAAATTGGTATACCTAAATTTATTTTCAGAATAATATCATTACAGTCTTTTGAAGCTTTATAAAACATAAGTGCAACTCTTTTTCAACACCGTCTAACTTGCAACCGCGAAGAGGATCTGAATTTTTAAGTGCATCACTTGCATACTCAAATATATATTCAAGTGATTTAAAAAAATTACCATAGACAAAGATAAAAATATTTTAAATACACAAGTCTTTGAGTGTTTCTCAGAGTAGCGAAACAAGTGGTACACCTAATTACAAACGTAGAATAACATAGTTACCAGTTACGTATAACATAACGTTAATATATTAATCAATAACCTTGTTTTTATTTTGACCACCTCGATGATCTTTTCTTGCAATTAAAATTAGGAACTAATAATCAAACGAAACTAATCTAAACAAGTAATACATAAATGTAAAACTTCTAAATATAATTGTTCAACCACGTCTACGACACTGATTTTTTTAACAAAGTATAGCTAGAAATAAGATTGTACGCTTAACGTAAGTAGGCTTGTATTAGAGCTACGTGGGAAAAAAATCATACTTTTATTTCTGTTTACGAAAAGTGAAGACACTCCACGAACATTTAATACTTTACTTCTACGCAGAAATCTTGCTAACACGATAAAATTTGCACATCGTAGGCGAATTCATGCCATCTACTTTTTTTAAATACTTACGATTGATTTATTTCAACTTCACCGCACAACATTGCACACTTTGGTATGTATTATGTTGATACGTCATCATCAGTAGTGGAACAAACATTGTCTGGTCTTATCTTTCTGCAAGGACTCCAATCGCCTAACACTAAACAGTTTTCTAATGTGATATTTTAAAAAATTTACAATTGTTTTGCCCTGCTTTTCTATATACGCTCCACGTATCTTGAACTGACTCCAGTATTTTTTAATTCGTATAATAGTTATACTTTCCAATGATCTATTTGTTTCAAAAAATTTTGTTACTTATCTCTTCAGTTGTTTAAATAAAAATTTATGATTCAAACGAAAATTTTGTAGTAAATATCATATAGACATGATACATTAAGCTTTCAATTTACTAAAAAGGATTTAAATTTCCATTCCCATTTACTTGAGGTAGAGTAAAGGCATCACTCCATTTATATCAAACGTAAAAAAACACCAGTACAGGTACAGTAAATGAAGATAAATTTTATATTTCAGTTTTCCCTTGAAAAATACAATGACCATAATTTCAACGTTTCTTAATTACTCCAGAATCGTAATAAATACCTTTTTTCACGATGATGAAAACAAAATTTAAAAATAGGTTTCTGTCTATAGCTATAATTTTTTTACTCATATAACACATTGAACCTTACCAGCGTTTTGTGAACGGGTCTGGTTAGTTAAACAAACCTACTTTAAAATTAAAATAATAACACATTTTTAGTACATATTTCATATGAGATTTATTAAGATCATGACCGGTTCGGACTCATCGCGAGCATAACCAACTAAACTGAACTTAATAAATCAAATGTGTAGTGGGTAATTTTAATTTTTATTATAATACCATCCCACCAAGTATTGACAGTGAACACCTCAAACTTACTTTGATTCGGCGTATGTTAAATTCTCAAAAAATAAGTTATTTGAGTACCTACTTTAATATGCAAACTTGACAGCCACAGAGGTTCATTTAATTGATACTTTTTACAGAAAAATGAGAGAATATTGAAATATTAATTCAGTTCATAGTTAGTTATAAAAGATACGCTTTTATACTATGTAATATCTACGACTCATTTTAACTTCAACAAGTTCTTATATTTATATAGGTGCACCCTTCAAAATTTGAAGCATTACCCACGCAATTAAGTTCAATAATCCCAATGAATACACAATATAGTTTTACTGTGGAAAGTTTTATTACATTATGATATCTTTATTTAGTGACTTTATAGTACATTCAAGGGTAATTAATGAATGACAACCGATTGATTCGACATCTATACATGAAGCATCAGAAAAAGGCAGCGATTTATGAACCGTGATTATGAGCAATAAATCTACCCTTATGCTACACGTCACCACTGCCTTTGGCCGATTTTAACCCCAGTATATATTTGCAAGCAAAACATTTATCCCGACGGCGAGCCCGAGAGGAGGGGTAGGCTAGTCAGCCAGGGAAGGGTGTAAATCCAACCAATCAGCTTCCGAGGGTGTGGTCTTGCCGTCAACATGTCAAGGGATGGGCGTGTCTTTTGGGATCCCATTATGTTCCGTTATGCAAATAATATTTTGCACAATGTACACATTGGCAGGACTGTCGGCAGGGGGCGGAAAGCGGGCTGAAAAGCTTTTTTTCGGGAGGATGGGAATAGAGGAGGGAAGCGACGAGGGTTGTCAAGATATTTGAGGTTTCTTATAATTTGTATTCATCATATATTGTTATCAAGAGAATACAATATGATTCTACTCGTAAAAAAAACTAAGAAGCTGTTTCTTAGCTGCCAATGTAAGTAACCATCGATATTTACGGCTGGGCTGGTTTCCGGTCAAAATCCGAAGATATAATACAATTTGAATGGATATTTCGAGCATTATTATGTATTATCTTATGTTAGATTTCTTGCTAGGTTTCCTCAGTGAGGCTTAACAATTTCTCCATTCTCATATCGTTTATTAATCAAATATTTGGATGTGAGTGCAGTATACTTTCTGTGCCTTTACACGAGCCCTCCTTGACAAAAATTATGACTAGCATAAATTGGTATATTTAGCTATTCCTCTTATAATTCGGTGTAAGTATTATATATAAATATTCCAAATGATATTTGACGGTAACTAGTTCTTTTATTTTTAGAGGTGCCAGTGATCGGATCCAACATCTAATTCTTCAGTTTATCCCCAACTTCATTATCGAATAAATCGAGTGGGTAGATAAGCACGCCATTGAATTGTAGAATTCAATTTCAAAATAAATACATGCAAACTTCCATCGACTTCACAACCCATCGATACGTTATTCTCCTTCAGGTTGTACCAGTGTTGCCATTGGCGTCTATTCGTATGAGATACCTAAACAATCTCAAAATATATTTGTTTTGTTTTATCTGTCTATTTATATCGTTGACAGGTGGAAAAATCACCTGATGTTTATAAAACATATATTTTTTTAAAGTTTTGAATGTAAGTGCCAATTATTAAATAATAAAACTTAGTATTGTGCTTTCCCTGCATAGTGGAGACACTTTCCACATACCTCAACATATTTTTACAGTTTGACGTAGAGTAAATTTCTGAGTGAAAAGGATTAATCTGTATTTCATTTAATTAAATTTTATTTCTACCTTTTATCCTAAGCGAATTTATTATTTCATTCTCAGAACGTGATCTTGGTGGTTGTAAACTTTCAAATACAAGTATTCATATATCAAACATTGGATTTAAAGTTTTCTTTTTTCATATTATATTTTAATATTATAACTTATTTAACTTGCTTTTCATATTCGGAGCTTACTCTTAGGTTTTCTGGGCGTCCCGTAGCTTCGCTGAGTACATCCAATGGATGGCCATCAGAGGCTTTCCAGACTGACGGAATCCATCCAGTTGATATTTAAAAAAATGCAGGATTTGGGCTCCCCTAGGGCGTCTGCATAACATATACAAGCTAGGTCCATCGTCGCCTTTTTATTTTCTATATAAAAAGGGGTTGGTTTGTAGCCCACATTTTAGTTGTGTTTTACATCATAAAATGAATAATAACTTATGTCAAATATATTTTAACAATTTTACCATGTCCATTATCAATTGTGGAGCATACGGAACCCCAATGGAGAAGTTGCTCTAACAAAATCCGGTAATGATATATGTAATTAGTGTCATGATATCGTCACTATTGATGTATTTTTTCTAGCGATTTTGAGATACCGCTGATTATAAGACCCAATCAGAAGTCGGCTTATAATACAGTAAAATTTGAGATGCTGATTAATTTAAAGTGTAAAATATAACTATTCCATTTCATATAGTTCTGTTAATTACTTATTTTTATAATATAGACTGATAATAATTAATGAAATTACACATGCGGTGTAGACACCTCTCTTTCGCGTAGCTCGATCATACTACGAAATCGTAGGCAAGCAGCGTGGCGTAGCACATACAGTCAGTGGACTGTAATAAAATAGGTGCTTGACAGAACACAGAAAGCTGTGACAGGCAAATATTACGAAGATTTTTCCACCTCTCAACAACAACTGCGGCACGTCTTTCCCCCCTTCGTCCCACCCGCCGGCTTTTCCTTCACATACCATTTAAACGCCTGGTGTCTATTTCACCAAATACAAAAACATTTTCTTAAAAATTGCTTAGAGAGTTATGACAATATATCGGGTAGGTAATACAAATATTATTCTTCCCTGACGAGCTTTGTATGGTATTTTTGAATTTTTGAATGAGCAACTTCTTGTTCTTCCTAATTCACCCTTGCTATAATATGTATCCTTTAAAGTCAATATCACTAATTATCGTAGATTATTAATTCAAACAATTAAATAAATTCATTTAAATAAGACGATGAATTATCCCATCTTATTAAATCAGTTAACATTCACATGCTATGAGATAGTAATTAGTTCTTAAAGATATCATATTATTCAAATCTACAGAAAATATAATTTATCTATGCAATTACTCATCCAATTCGCTAGTCTTATTAATATCAAAACATTTAAATTTGAATTGTTTGAATTTTGTATTTCCATGAGTTTTGTCGCTTACGACCCGTTCAAGTACATCAGTACATAAGTTCTCAGTTCAAGAACATCCGTGCACTTGAAATGCATGAAGATTCCGAAAGACGACACCCCGGTCGTTAGCGAAAAAACTCATGGAAAAGTACAAAATTCAAATATGATATTGAAATTCCAAAAGCACCCTCAGTCGAAATTCTTAATCAAAACATTCACTTATTAGCCCAGATTTGCAATCAATATAATTTTAACTACGTGATACCTACAGAAATTTGACATTGAATATATTTAGGAAGTAGTAAATTAGCTTTTAATTAAAACCATCGAGCATTTTAAAATGTTTATTCAAGAAAACATTCCGTCAGTTTGCTATGTAAGTGAATAATATAGTATTTGGGACGCTGACACCTCACAAAAGAAACCCATATATATTCCATTTAATGTCTTTCGTCTTAGCGTTTGAGAATGATCAACGCTTAGATCCTCTAAAGAGGGGTGGTATTTATTCACGTTACATGGGTACATTTATTTTTCTTGTTTTTGTAAAATCCGTCGGGTAGATCAGTTTTGTTATAATGGTAGGTACTTTGAATATATGTATTCACTTAAATCTATAGGGTGGCATGGCGGCGCCCTGGCTCATTATCATGTGCCAGGTCACCGACCTATCCCCACCGACCATAAAGTATGTGCAGTTTACAAATATGTACAAGGTTATTCATTGAAAAACAATAGCATGGACCATTCAGATGTTCGCAATACCAACTGTTTCTCTTCTGTAGTACGGAAAAATAGTTTAATCTTCCTTTTACACCCCCAGCACCCCGTCACCAGCCGTCACTGTGTTACGAAAAAAAGAAATCCATACAATTCATGCCGCCGCGATATTGGTTGTCACGAATATAATAATTAATATCTATTCCCCCAAGAGTTTATAAAGTTACACCACATTTCAGAAGTCACCGTGCATTATTGCTCTTGGTATTTATTTCCCTTAATCCCCGTTTTATCATCGAATAGTTCAAATGGGGTGCATCAAAAAATCACCATATCGTTTAGTAACGACGCGACGCTGGGTTAAATTAAAAATATTAACAGAACCGTTTCAGTTCATTTTTCAACCACAATTAAAATTGTAAATGTTTTTTAAATATATTTTCTTTTGTTGTTTCAGAATTTTTTTTCAGAAAGAAGTCAGGTGACATAATTACTCAATTAGGATTTAACTAATGTAAATTTCCCCACAGGGATGTAGCTAGGGGCTGGCGAATATTGCGATCCCCCTGGGCGCCAAAATGATACCGAAATACCAACATTTGACATCGCAGAAAGCGGCACGTGCAGATATTGTTATCGAATACACATACATCGAGGCAGAGATCATTACATTTAAACGATTTTTTTTAAATGTTCAGTCATGAGTTTTTCCTTGGAAGTGTTTCATCTGTTGTTGAATTCGCGATCGTAGTTGCTATTCTCTTTTAGTTGTTCTTCTGTATCAATCTCGGCACCAGAGGATCTCGCTACGGCCCTGTGTCTGCTCTTTGTGTATGAACTTTTTTGTGGAATATTTGCTATCCACCTTTTAATTATTTATGTATTGCGACAACTGATTTTGGTCAATCATCCATTTTTCTTTTTTTATATAAGAAGATAAGGACAATTAGTTGGTAGCTCTCCGTTTTTGTTCATATGTACTTATGGTAACTAAAGCAATATATAAACAATCTCAAATCTTTATACTCTTATGAATTAAAATAAACGGGGCTGAGAAGTCAATATTCTGAAGATATAGAGACTAGTTTCAGTATGCTAAGCATTATCTAAATTTAATTAGTTTGTTGCATTTGAATATAAAAAGGGGGTCTCCAAAATTGTATTGCTATATATATAAAATTGTATGGCTGTATCCTCAAAACGCGTACGAGAATGGCATGCACCACTATGACACACAAGATCAAATAAAAAAAAATGAATGGGTAGGCTGTAACCCAATTTGACGTCTTCAGTGTTGTGGGCCTTGTCCTGATTACGCCTCTGTGGTGTCTAGAACCAATTTCGATCAACACTGACAAATTATTTGACTAGGATTTATTACAACTGGTCACATTACTAATTGCAATTTTTAGATGCAAACATGCTTTCATTCACGATGAGCACATTCCTTTCGATTGTAATAATATTTAAGTTGTATGAACTAGGTATAACAGAACAGTGAATATACTACTAACAATAGTCCAATTCATTAATGGAGTGTATTTGTGTTCCCCAATTTTCTATACTGTTTTACTTACATACCACATTCCCATTCTTCCATACAAAAATAATAAATCTTTTTGCCGTAAAAAAAATACCTGTTAGAACATTTGGCGGTATCTGTTAAAAAGTCAGTGACATCTGTTGAAAAATCCAATAGCAATGGCTTATTTCCTTCAAAAATGAGCTAGGTACTACTGCTGAAATTAATTCAAACGACAGTAGTATTATTTATTAAGGTATTTCAATGTCAACTGATAACCCAGATGAAATTCTCAACCCCCCCGTCTCATATGCTGATAACGGTAGAATGGCTTATTTTATAACTAATACTTTCTTATTATATTTTTTTGACCATGTCCACTTAAAATGGAGAGCATATACACTTTTTCTAAAGCTAGAGGTTGCTAAAGATTTTTTTTTTTCTAGAAGGAATTAAGATAATAGGAATTAAGACTAGTAGTAAGCTAATGACTCTCCTTATGACCCTCTTTAAGGGCTAGATAAGTGGAACGGAATGTTGCATACAAACAGTGGCGGCTGGCGACAGAGTATTAGGGAGTACAAAAAAAGATTCAACTATTTTTGCAAGAGTTCACCAGTCGCCACTGCATACAAACACAAATCCAAAAATCAATTAAATAATTCTCAACTCGACATAAGAGTTGCAGGGGTTTAACTTTGTTTATTTTGTTCCAAATTCAGCAGAGTAAAACTGTATGCAAGAAATTAAATAAAACACAATCATACTTAATTATTTAGTTTATGATAAATTTATTATTTATTGTATCTATAACAGATTATATTTACAGACATACATTATTAGCTAGCCATCATATCCAAGACACCATAGACAAGTGCTAGCTGTGAACAATGTACTTCCTTGCTATTGGCGATAATTTTCAGTCTGTGGAATGCTAACGAAAATCGGCACTATCACAAATCAATCCGTCGATTAACACGAAATGGTAATAATATGCAAATAGAGATGAAACTTTCAAAGAAAAGAAAAAAATTGTCACAAACAAAACCACACACCTCCACCCAAATGACTACAACCTAATATCAACTGCGAAAGGGTAAAAGGTGATATCCCACACTTTTCTCAAATGTTTAATTTACGAATTTTGTGGATTGATAAAATCATTTCAATTTAAAAACATTACTTTACTTTACTAGCGAATAAAATGAGCACATTAGCTTTTTTACATGGCATCTTTTGTTGATTGCCAGTGTTAATTGATATAATATTATTGTGATTAATGGAAAATAATTAATCTCTTACGATTCCTGAACAGAAAAGGTAAATGACATTTGAATAGTTTTTGAAAAGTTTGAACATATGACATTATTTAATAATTTCAACAAACTAGTTACTTTTTCAACAATTCCACAACATTTAACACTTTTCATAACAGGTGTGACCCTCGTTTCAGTTGAATTTCATTTATGATCAATCCCTCTGAATATTAAATTGAGAATTGTAATTCTATAAAAATTTCTTCATGACATAATAACAACTAAGGACCAAAATAAAATTCATGATTCTTGTGATATATACCTTTCAACCTTTTTACAGTTCATATCCTTCCTAATAGAACATTCATTTGCCAACCAATATATAGTTACAACCCATCTTTGTAACTAGAACAATATACTCATGTATCTAACATCAAGTTTAGATAGTACAATACTCGTCACTTTACAAAAATGTGCGTGTTTTGATGTCTCATTGGTGCATTTGCAAGTATTTTTACATTGCAATGTCAGAAATACTGGTTATAACTAAAATACTGTCATAAAAACTATAGCTGCCAGATTATTACAAATATTTTTGCGGAACAGTATGTACAGCTAACAAATCATTTCATTCTTTATACATCTGCATTTGTGGTATGTAAACTTAATAAAATTATCCAAATAATACTTGGACTTGTATGTGAGCTGTAGTTTTGTTAAATCAATGAGATTTAACAAACTTATCCGGTTTACATTTGAAGATTCTTCAAAAATTTTACTGTACATGACAATCTTGGTCATTAATCTGTTATTATCAAGCACCGTCATCTTACTTCATATACACATTCATAAACTGTTACAAACAAATACAAACAGGATTCAGTTCAACAGTTCAACTTCCAAAGCTTTCCTTGATATTTAATAATCATACCTTAACCCTTTGAGTAGTAGGCGGTAGTAGTCATCAATTACCTATTGCCATTCTCATTTATTGAATTGTTATTATTCTTTCATATATTTAAACTAGATATATCAATCAGTGATTTTTGGAAGTCACATTATATTTATTGTATGTTTAAAATAAAGAAAATAATTTTATAAAAATGTTATTATTTGGAAAGAAATTATTGAGCTTAAAATTCATTTCTCTAAGAAACGCATCCTGGAATCAACATTAATAGAGAACTACATGTCCACTGATGAATGCAATAAAGATCCAGGACCGAATTGAAAGCAAAAGCTTATAGATAAATATTTAAAAGTTAAAATGAATTATTTCAATAAAAATTTTACATTTACGTTTAAAAATTCCGAAAGAAATATCAGTTTGTATAATATCAAATTTTTCCAGATTTACGGATAACAAAATAATATTTACATTTTTTTTTTGTCTGGCACCACTCACCACTCAAAGGATAAGATCATAGATACGGTCATTAATTTTCTCATGTGTCAATTATTATTACCAAAAACACTTTCAGGGAGTCACACGAAAGCATTAAAGTTTATTGAGCTTTATTTTCCAAGCTAGATTCTAGTGAATCATTCATTATTCCTGCAAAAGATTTTAATGACAGACATCGTTTCGACTCTTTTCTTCTTCACTAAAAATACTACAAATTAAATCTAAAAACGCAATAGGCCCAACAATTAGTGCCGCACCATTATATAATTCAATCACTATCCCTTTATTTGTCGTACAGGTAAAAATGGGTATACTATTTATATATTGGAATAAACTTACAATAGATACATAATGTAATTAATATAATATATACAACAGAAGAATAACACAAGCCAAACAGCATAATGTTGAAACCCACATGTGTTTTATTGTGGGTTAGGACTAATGTGACCAGACATTCCGTCTTCAGGTGGCGTATCCTGGTGTCTGGGACGCCAAAATGTCCTGTTTTCGAAAAAAAACCTAAAAATTACCTACCTTTTTTTAATTGTCCAAGTTTGGGGGGAAAAATAATTGGTCACATTAGTTATGACATATGAACTGCTGTTTGTCGAGTGATAAACTAACTTGCTCAAAAATCTATCAACAGATTTCTAACATTAACCTCTTATACTTAATACATTCATTCACCCTTTTTTAAAATCTATTTACAAAAACAATTTGATGCATTCAAAACAAGATTCAATATGAATCAGAAAATTACACAGAATAAAAACAATGCGTTATATATTGTTAATCAATAGAAAGGATACATTATAAATTATGGCAACACATAGCATACATTATTCAACAACTCAAAATGCAGAATACATTGCTTGTTTCACTGATGCCTCAAATGAAATTTTCATTCCTATATATAAGATATTAATATCGGAATCAGATGATGAACACATTCTGTGTGTGAAAGGTATCAAAAAACTTTAAGAGAAGGGTATTTTGTGCGGTAAAGTTTAAATACCCTTGATGCTTTATTAATATTTAGCTCTAACTACTTTATGACAATCGATTTATAAGTTAAACCAAATAATTATCTACTGAAGTTACAGGATGGTCAGAAAACAATCTAATAGAATACTAAAACTATAATGAGAGAGGACCAATATTTTGCCAATTCTGTAGATTATACTTAATCATGTATGGATATCGTGTAATTATTTAAATATCTCTTTATAATAACCTTAACTCTTTCTGGAATTGACAAAATGACACTCTTGTCATGTTAAATAAGATTTTTTAATTATGTATTACATACTGGTTTAAATCATGTATTATCGAAAGATAAATTTTCCACTGACTATATTTTCTATAATAAACATCATACATTGAAAAACAGATAGTTTGTGAATAAGTGTGAATTTTTCTCTTCTGTATTGCTTGATATATATATTGAAATTGTTATAAGTAATGATTTACAGCTTATAAGTTTGGTGGTATATCTCCGTTTACTGTTTATTTACAAGAGTTATAACTATGTTTTATTGGTATACGTAGACACCTTTTCGCTCACCTAAATGTTCATAGTTGCCGCAACTATTAAACTATTTAAAATATACTTTTGTATCTGTTTGATTATTGAATAACTATCACTATTATCTTAACTGTCAGTAACTAGAGTCCATAGATAATATTCACCTACTCTTTCATCTTATAAACTTATGACTGATCTCTTTGGTTTTCTCCTTTTGATTTTTTCTTATTTCTAGGATGTCTAAAACAATCGTGTTTCTGGATCTATACAGTAGTTTCATTGTCAGCCTTCTGCGTGTGGACAACAACAGGAGTAGGTGGTTTGGATTCTATACGAAGTACTTCATCGTCAAAATTGTATTCCACAGTGTTCGCATTCTGAAATTAAAAGAAACAGACATCAATATGGACTCCTTTCATCATGCACTAGGTCAATTCTTCCGTGGGCAGTTTGTCAGTTCATAACCAATTCGAACACGATTATTTTACATGGATCAAAATATCGAAATAAATCAAAAGCTGTCAAGCAATAGCCACAGCTGCAGAATGACTGATTAATTATGAGGATTATTCATTAAAGATGATTCAAATGAAAAATTAACATTTTACCATACATTCGATACTCTTCTTTACCGAAGATACATGTATTAACAATTTAAATCAAATGCTCAATACTAATTATTACTGAATTATGGAAACTATACCTGCATATTAGCATACTGCGAATGGACATTGGATATGGTCAATTTGTTGGTGGTGGTCAGTGTAACACCGAGAGTGGTCGGCGGCCGCAACCGTGATGGATCCAAGAGTGGTCGAACAGAAGCCTGCTTCCGATTCGGTGTTCTATTAGGTGACGACTTGTGACTGTTTCCAAAAGGTTTCAGCTGTCGCGCTCTGTTGATAAGAGATAAATAAAAACAAATATTTGGATAAACTTGAACAACTATCCACTCTTGATGTAAATAATATGTTCTCTTAGAGTTGTTAATTGGTAGAGAAGCAGGGGCAACGCCTGTCGCATAACCTACTAAAATATTCAGTGTGTATATTATATTATTATTCATTTAATATTTGAGTATTAATTCCTCGTATCTTCAGCCCTCTCCATAAAATTATTTACCATCTTGGTCAGTATCTATGTGCACTTTGGAGCAATATCAATTACACCGATATTATTCCGCAGTGAGCGTGTTAAGCAATATGGTAAAACTAAAAAAACTTACGCATCCATAAGCTTAAGCAAAAGCCTGTTGTATGCTTGGTATTCTTCGTCTCCAAATTCACCGGGATCATGCCGAGCATGTTCATACATATCACACAGTTGGTGCACCGCTCTCTGTCCCCGGCCGCCTAGTGGGGCAGCCAGAACACTCAAGAGAAATGCTCGCAAGCTCTCAATCGACTGACGAGTCATGCCTCCACCCGATCGAGATATTTCTCTTTCTGGAACACACCAGATCATAAACAAGATGAGTAATTTAAGCATTTTGCGATAAATGCAATTAGATGAAAAGTTGTGATAAATATGGGTAATGCAATTATTTAAAATATGAGGGATTTTATACCAGAGGCTGGGTTAGCTTATCAACAATATTTAAACGATTAATATGAAATGTTATTTTTCAATCCAAGTCATGCAAATGTCAAATGAAAAAAAATTTGGGGTTCAATATTTATTGCTTGAAGTGTTATAAAAATCATTATCTAAAAGTGGTCATAATGTTTTAACTCTAAAACATTCTTATATTTATTCCTCCTACTCAGGAGGATAAATATAAGATAAATATAAAATACGAAACTTTACATGACTATCTGATTAATTGTTAAAAGGGATGAAAAAAAATAGTTACCCAATAACTTGATATCATCCACTGCCTTCAGGCGAAAGTAATGAGACGGCAATTTATGGCCAGGATCCAGGATAAACTTCGAAGCCTCATCATTCATTAGCTGAGGTTCGTGCACTATTTTGGGTATGACTTCAATTCTCCTGTCAATTTCTCGCTTAAGCGACTGGAAAGAACAATTGCAAAATTTGTATTAGAAATACTTACAGAATAGATACTAGCTAAAATAAAAGAGTATACCTCGTCTTGTATGTAATCTAAATTTACATAGACTTGGTGCCATTAAATAAAATAAACTGCAATGTTTTAATTTCAAATAATTTGTATTATCATGTTCAACGTACTTTTTTTGCGCCATGTCCAATGGGTAAGTGGGGACCTCTTCTTGAACGTAGTGCAAATCTCATTATTTGGCGTTTCGCAAATATGAATAAAATTATAAATAACAAAACACCGCCTCCAATAATAATAACGACTGTCACACCAGACAATTCTTCAGTCATTTTAAAGATTTACCAGATATGTTCTTTGTATAACAATGAATAATTGACATATTCAAGAATGGTGAATTTTTACTTTTGGCGAAAAGTCAAAATGTTGATATGGGCCTCGACATTTTGACACATCTGACATTTCCAGAATAATAATTTGTAAATATGGCTGTAAAGTGATAGTCAGTTCTGTCAGTATTTGATAACAAATATTTTTTATAATAATTATACAGACCAATATTAAGAATCAAATCAGAAAAGATTTTAAAAAAATGATCTATGAATGTTTATTTATAAATCTACAATTTTTAGAACTATTTAAAGAAATGCTGATACTTTAAAAAAAAGTTTGACTAGATTGATCCAAACAATTAATGCTGTAGGCAGTTAGGTCCCTAAATATTTTATAAATAAATAATAATAAAATGATATTTATGTTGCTTAGCTATGGTTGGCTATGGTTTATATTATCTCTGCTTGCAACACACATAAAATAAATGTCAAAATACAGAGCTCCATTTTCAAACATGCTGTTGTGACATTTTTTATTTTTAAAAGTATTTTTTCATTTATCAAGATGAGTATTTTACATGCCTGTGATGAAGGCTGGGTTTTGTGTCACAAGGATTACATAAGCGACATATATGAAGCTACATTAAATGACATCAATGTGCAAAAATTTACCCTCAGAGATGACCTGTTCGATATAAAATTTCCATTTAAATCTAATAATGTGCCTACTCCTGCAGTAATTGACGATTCTCAGACATCAAGAAAAAAACGAAAAAGACTGGAGAGTAAAGAATCCGCTGAGCTAGAACCTGAGGTACAGTTGAAAAAATATATTTTTGCAATTTCATTCCAGACAATCACGATGAACACACAAAATTCATCATTCCGCAAAATTGATATTTTAAATGATCAGATATGTTGTTAGCCATTTCGTAATCATTCGTAATCTTTATTACGTTGAATACGGGATAAAATGCTTAAATTTATTTACACTCCTTCATAACATAATACTGAAAGTAATTTGGTCGACATATTTTGTGTTCTTATTGTAAACATCTTAACCTTCATCATCATGGCATAATGTTAGTCTCATAAACCACTTTTAGTCCTCCCCCACTGCTGCGCAACTTTTTGGGTCTGATGACCTTCATTTTTGTCATAGATGTCCTAGCCTTATATTGGATATCATGCTCCATGTATAAATCCCTAATCCTAAGATAGTCTCGCTTTTATAATATGTTTGATATGTAAAATGCACAATTAAAATAATAATAATTATAACTCATTTTGATGAAATTGGACTCCAATGTTAACCGGTATGTCATTATCCTGTCCCTGTGGTCTAGTGGCAAGAACTTTGTCCTAGCGATCTGGAGACCCGGGTTCAATTCCCGGCAAGGTCAGATTTTTTCAATTGAAAAAAAAGAGATCTTGGGCTGGGTGTATGTTATTTATCATTGATTTTGTGCACAACTGATTTTTTGACTTATCATCGAGTTAATCTCGTATGACTTTCACTATTAAGAATATTTGGCGCATTGGCGTAAGCTGTAATACCAAATATTTTTTCTATCAAAAAATAATAAAAAAAAAAAATTATAATCAGTTTGCGTCAGTTCAAATACATCCGTGCACTTGAAATGCGTGAAGATGCCGAAAGTCGAAACCCGATTTGTTATCGATAAAACTTGTGGAAAAGTTCAAAATTCACACAATTCAAAATAGTCTCATCTTTATTTTCCAAAGTTTGATTCTTTGCAATTGATATTCTAAATTTGAATAATTATGCATTGTTATATGTTATTACATCATCTATATTTTGCCATGCCTCTAGCTAAGTGGTTACATCGTTGGCTTCAGTACAGAAAGCATGGATGTCCATGTTATCTAAAATTCTCTCCTACCCATCTGATGCTAGCAACTTAGCGGTAGCGATTATAAGACCACTGGTCCTGCCCTCTAGTCACTCTTTACCAGAGCATATGACATCCAAACGATGCCTCCAATGTTCTCTGTCCCTGGCCAACATCTGTGTTTCCTCTAATGCCATTCCAGCACCCTGTAGCTCCTCTTTCTAAATCCTATAGACGGTCATCAGTGGTCTTTCCAGGGGGACAGAATCTATCCAGTTGTTCTACCAACTAGGGTGAAGGTTTAATTCAGACACTGGGAGCACACGTAGACCTCGAATTTTCATTCTTATTTTTTTATTAAAAGTATGAATTTACTAGTCTTAGTAAATGTGTGCTAAGATTCACTATAAACACGTAAATCAGTCTTATATTTTCTAACCTAACTCATCCAACGATATGACTGTTAAAATCATAATGAAATTTGATTTCAGGCTAAAGAAATTAAAGAAAATTTCACAAAGATTCTCGAGTCTGCCAAGTACCATAGTATATTCCACGATAGCTCAACTGAGGCGAATGATGGCAATCTGGAAGCTCGAACAGCTGCCGAGGAGTGTTCCTCGTCCACAGAGATCATGCGGAAACTGGGTGTCATCAAAGGTGGAAATAACTCACCACGCCCAATCTACAAACACTTTGAGAATTTTGATGTTTTGATCCCACCAAATTGCAGGTAAATACAACGCTTGTTTGACAAAAACTGGACTTTTAACATACACTAAAAACTCAGTTTTTTTTGCATTGTTTTATACAAAAACAATTGCAATCAATTCTATTTTTAGCATGAAACTGATCCCGCCTGACGCTTCTACCATTAAACTTTCGGATGTTTTTTATGTAAAATAATTAAAACTTCCCTGAACTATTTGTTTAAAAAATTATAGGTTGATACAATCGTGTTTGAATTATAATTCTTGACTTATTCTTTTTTTCATTTATATATTATGAATATTATTTACATAATTTTCTCATATATTATCACTTCTTCAATACAATAGATTGAAATTGATATTCAAATAATAAGGGTAAATTTTTATTTTCAGGTTCATTTCTGGAGACGTGAGAAAAACCATCTTGGATATAAAAAACAGTGTCTTTGATTTGGTCGTTATGGATCCACCATGGTGGAATAAATATATCAGACGATTGAAGAAAACCAAAGTCGATTTAAGGTTCTAGCATAATTTTTGAATTGATGGAATATTTAAACTAAGTATTCTGCCAAAAGTCTCATAAAGAGATTCTAATATTTTTCTCTTCATCATCACAAAATATTAGACTTCTTTATTAAAAAATCACTGTCACAATGGCTGACTGTTTTCAAATCTCTGCTGGCATAAATAATAGTAATTTTTAATATGACTAAAAGATTATTGTCTCGACTGCAGATACTTTCCATCTCACTTCAATGTTCTTATATGAAATAACTGTTTTTTTTTTTGTTTTAGTTATGACATGCTTTATAATGATGAAATCAAAGATATTCCGATAGCACCGCTCATATCCAACGATGCAGTAATGGCAATTTGGTGTACCAACTGTGAGGAGCATGAGACGAGTATCATAAAAGAAATGTTCAAGTTATGGACAGTGAAATATGTAGCCACATGGTATTGGATGAAGGTAATATCCAACAGTTGTATTTTCTAACTTCATTACCCCTACCCATCTTACATTAAATAAACCTCTTACGTGACTAGCCCTGAAGCTATAACATTTTTCATAATTCAGTTAACACCCTAAAAGTGGTCAGTATAGTGTTAAAAAAAAATGCAGAATTTAACCGTCTTCCCTCGAAACTCATAGATATACCTACAGAAGCTGCACATTTATAACTTTTAGGAAAATGTATACAGAGCAGCTTAAACAAATATTTGCAGTGAATACAATGGGAACAGTGATTTGATTTTGTCAGGAATTTGGAGATAAGAGAACATATTAGCAGCCCTTTTAATGTCCAAAATTTCAAATGTGTGTGTTGCAGATTAGCAACTGTCTTTTCTACTAATCGAATAGATTTCCTTGTTCTTTCTTTTTCTCTCTGGAAAACCTCCGATGAGAACACGATCTATAATATGTACTCAGCTTAGCTATAGGATACTGGCATTCCTTAGTAGTAAATGAAAAAATTGATAGTGAATCTTGGACAATTTTATTTTATAGTATGTACAATAATATTTTATTTTAACAGGTGACAACGTCCGGTGAACCGATTTGCCCTTTTTCAGAAGGGAAGGGTAAACAGCCCTTTGAGCGAATCATCATTGGATCGAATGCGGAAGATGTGACTGCCCTGAAGAATACTGACGGAAAAATGATTGTCAGCGTGCCCAGTGCCTTGCACTCTCACAAACCTCCAATAAATGGTAATTAATCAATTTTTCACACAAGATATCAAATTTGTATTTCAATATAACATCACTATGCAGGAAAAATGTGTCAATACCTGTACCGACGATCATGTCTATTTTTATTTTTTTAACCACGTACTCATAATTTGGATCATGTGTACTCCTAAGAACTGCTTGTTACTCAGTAGCTCACACGCTTTTTCAAAAAGAGTAGAGAGAAGGGCGGAATAGTTGTTAGCTTAGCCAATTAATGAAACAATCTGTACTGAGATTCGAACTCAAGAGTACCACAACCAAAGCTATCGACCTGAGCCATAGACCTGACAAACACGAGAAAGGTATTTTTATCATTTTTGTAGTGTGCATGTATTGCTGGGTCAAGTATTGATACACACTATTTGTTGTTTTACATTTCCTTTTATCTGTCTTATGAAGATCAATTTAAGTTATTTTCACAGAAGTGTATATTCACAAAGTTTCTGAAAATTTATGAATATTTGTGTTTTATTCTGTTTTAGATTTATTGCTGCCGTTTTTGAAAGATCAACGATGCTTAGAAATCTTCGCCAGATATTTACTCCCGAACACCACCAGTCTGGGGCTGGAGCCGTTGAGATGGCAACACACATCACTCTACACTAAGAGATAGTTCAATCGAGCAATGTACCTGCTAATCGAATACCACCTTCCCAGCTTATATCATATTCATGAAATCCAAATATCTGCACTACAGAAAACGTTGATATTCGAGTTACCTAATATATTGCAATTTTAATTTTATTGCCAAATTTTGTTTAGCCCTAATGTTCATGAAATATATCAGTTATTTGTTGCCGGCGTCCAAACTTTTGTCTAAAATTTGTGGCACATTTTTAGCACTAATTCACCAAAATTAAATATTATACATAATGATGTATGTAATAACTTTTTGGATCATTTGTATAACAAACTCTGCCCTTATACTAACAATTGCATTCTACTCTATCACCCCTGATGAACACTTTTCAATATATACTCTCAAAGATAATTTTCATTGAGCATTGAAAGTATATACTTGCGTCAAACTTTTTGAGTAAAATGGTTAGTCTGGTGAGGAATTCAATGAACAGGCTGGGCAGCTTTAAACACCATGTAAGAACTTGTTGGTACAAATACCTACAAAGAGATTCATCTCTGCTTGCACTTTCTAACTCATGCTAACGCCCTGGACTATCTGTGAATTATATCCATCAGATGTCTTAAACAGAACTAAATGGTACTTTTATGATATGAGAGGAAGAAAATCAGTTGGTCATTACCAACGATATCCTGGTAGTACTGTGTGGTAGCGATTTGCTTCATCTAGGGAGCAGCTAAGGTTAAACCTGCATAAAAGAAAAAATACTCCTAGAGAGCACAGTGTCACTCATCAGTAATTATTATCACGTTAATATCAGACACAAAGAAAAAAATAATCCATATGTTTTCTTACATATAATTATTATATGTTGCAGCATCATCGTAAATGGCACATGACTTGAAGCATTTTGCTAAGCTGTGAAGAATAATATATCACACATGTTCCCAATTCTTTGCTTGTTTTATAAAACAACAGCACTCTTTGCCTCATTTTTTTTAGCCATGTCCGATTCCTTGTGGATTTTATCTCAACAAAAGTTTTGTACAAAGACTTCTTGTAACAGTTGCTCAATCTCTTTTGAGAGGAAGGACAGGACTAGTGGTTACCTACTCGCTCTTGCTACATCCATATTTTAGGATCGAATAGGTGTGATAAGGAATTTATGATAATGCAAAAATGAAACTGGCCTAGAGTAGGATTGGAACCTGGAGCTCCACAATCGAAGCCGACGACGTTGACACTCAACCAACTGAAAAAGATTTTTCACTGTTATCTAAAAGCCTGCAATCAATAGATTTTTTTAAGTCAATTACATCTGGTAGAAGAGGAAAGCTTAATTGGCTTCTCTGCTAAATTGTCACTGGCTATACGTTCAAGTGTATTCAGAGAGCAACATGTCTTTATTTTACAGTGTTAACAATGAAAAGCCTCTTACAGGCTACATTGTTTTTTATATGGATTTTTCCATTATAGTCTAACCTTTTCAAATTTACTATTGAGTAGTAAGTGACTCCTTGAAAAACCATTCTAGGTAGTTGGGAACCAGTGATTTATCATATCCATTTATGAAAACAATGTTTTGAGTAAATCTGCGACACAAGAACTAATTTTGTGAGTATGTTTACTTATCAAATGATGTCCAAAAATTTTGGTACATACTCTAAAGAGTTAAAATTTTGTGACTCAGATGATTTTGAATGTTATGTCATAGCGTAATATATTTTAATGAATTTTGTGAACAGGGTAATCTATTTGCTTAAATTACTGTGGTTGTAATACATGCATTGTTGATGGAGAGATGTAGATGATTAGGTATGCTATTTGCTAATAAAAACGAATTTCAATGGAACAGCTCTATTTTTCATTTCTTAAAATATTATATGAATAAATATCAAGTTATTACTGGCCTAGCAAAATGGTTCAGTGTTCAAAAATGAGCAATGTTTTTCAATTTAATTCCAGCTGAAAGTATAATGGAATGTTTTCTTACAAATAACGTTTTGAATGCTTAAAACTCAATAAATATATTTTGTTGCGGATAATAAACACTATTATTTTATAATAAGTACTAGTATGTAGACTACTGATAATATTTAATTGTATGATGATACTTGATCATTTTGAGTGTCCGTTACAGGAGCTTATGTTATTATATTTCTTTGTATATCCGTCGGGATTCATAGTCTGCCATCTCCAGAAATCAGCACCTAGAAAGAAAGATAATATGGTATGTAAATTTAGGATAAAGGTATGTATGTATTCAAATAATTCCCATCTGTCCTAAACCTAAGAACCAAAGAGCCACATTTCATAGTGTAGATAGACTAAACAAAATTGCCTATCTATGAAAAACAGGAAATTGTTTCTACTGATGTGGAGCTACAAGAATGACTATGGAAGAAGCATACTTTTACAAAGAAGAAGATCATATTATAAAATTCAAAACATCAATAAGTTTTACATATATCTAAAGTTCACATTGCAGTGAAGAAAAATCCCTTAACTACCATTATGCATAATGTCTTAACAGAATTGGAAAGACCCAAATACATTAAATGAATTGATTGAGTAGGCATTTACTTGATAGAACTCCATTATAATACGGTAAGAAAAATAACAATGTATTTTAGTTCTACATAAATTATTTTATATATTTGTTGATAGCTATTTCGGCCAACGCCTTCGTCAGAACTATAGTTATAAACTATATAACGATAGTTCTGACGAAGGCGTAAGCCGAAATAGCTATCAACAACTATATAAAATAATTTATGTAGAACTAAAATACATTGTTATTTTTCTTACCGTACATTAAATGAAGTTGCTTCAATCACAGAACTAGTCCCAACTACTTTTATCTCTTATGTTCCCTAAATACTGAAGAGTGTACACTACCTGTTACTAATGTAGGCCTTATCACATAAAACATCAACTTTGAATGCTTGCCAGGAGTGTCTCAAGAGAAATTACATTAACCTTACTTGCTAAGCCACTATGGTGGAGATGCTGCATAAGTCATTGATTGCATTATAATTTTCTCTCTTAAGCCAGTGGAATAGACTACATTGATTGGTACCTTTTATGGTCTATTCTCAGATAATGTGATCAGCTTCTTTTAGTTTATTATCACAATGACAGTCTGACATTAATCCTCAATCAAATCATCATTAAGCTCATTAATATATTTCACACATAAGCAGTTAATTATGGACATAGCTACTCTTGTGAATTAGATCTCTAAATGTTGCTGATTACCAAATATGACAGCTCTGCAGAGACCATGTGCATACATTTAGCAACATCCATGAATCACTTTGACATCATAGTTTTAAACACATGAAAAGTAAGCCTATGTATAGTGAATAAACTTAACATGCAACAAAATTTATTTGTTCTTACACATATCTTCCAGCGATAACTTGGTTGTCCAGTTGAGTTCCTTTTTGGCGAGACTAGGATCAGCCCACATGGCGCATATGTCTCCTGCTCGTCTTCCTTCCAACTTAAGTGGTACGTGAGCACCTGTTACCCGCTCAAATACTTCTACCAACTGTCGAACAGACACTCCTTTTCCTGTTCCCAAATTGTATGCCTATGCAAAAAAAGATTTTTCATAAAATTTTATTCTCAGAAAAATATATCTAGATTTTTCTCAAAATGATTTACAACAACATGCAATATTGTGTGAGACACATATAACAGAGAATATCTCGTACCGCTTTTCTAAATGTGTTTGTTTTCCATATTCCATTACTTATATTTTAATTATAAAGATTTTTATAGAATCTGAAAAGAGAGATAAGAAAAGAACCTACTTTTAAGCCTAATTGTGTCGAACTGAGGAGCTTTAAAGCTGCAACATGGCCGCTCGCTAAGTCCATTACATGAATGTAATCTCTCACACCTAAAACATAAAATCAATAATTAATTATTGCATGATGCAATGAAGTCCAAAAATTTTCAGTCGATATACTACAGCTGCTATTTCACATTCAATTATTCTTCAGCTGAGGTTTGTCAATGTTAGCAAGCTTGTGCTATTTCTTATTAAGAAAAAAGTAGGTACCTGAAGATATTTTCCCATGTGTGGGTTAGACCAAATATAGTTAGTAAAAGAGTACTAAAGTAATCTTCACCATCATCATGTTTTGGGCATATGAAAAGCTTTTTCGTGTGATATATATTTGTTTAAAATTTAGCATCAATAAAATGAATGTCAAAATAAAAACACCTGTGCCATCTTCCGTTGCATAGTCGCTTCCAAAGATAGTCAAAGCTGGTTTTTTTCCTAAGGCAACCTGCGCCATGAACGGCATAATGTTGGCAAATTCTTTAGTTGGATCCTCTCCAATCAATCCCGACTGATGAGCGCCAACAGGATTAAAGTATCGCAGCGCTATTATGTTCCAGGCCTTTGAATTATATGAAACAAATAATTAACCATTATTTATTGATGCTGTCAAGCAAAACATAACATTTGTGGACACATCAAATGATTTTCCTCAAAATAAAACTTACAAAAATTCAATTTAATTAGTGTGTTGGATCAAAAATATAGTTGTTTTATAAAAACTTTCTGCAAAGTCAGTTGATCTTTGACAAATTATTGACTGCATCAAAAAGTTTTTTATTCCACAATAGACACAACTGTTGACCCTCCGAAAGAAATCATATGAATTATGTTTATTTAGTTTTAATTCATTGATCTTATTATCAAGAAATGAAAACTCTTATCGTGCTTGTGTCAACCATTTCAAAACCCTTTTTCGTGTCTTTGAAAATTCAGTAGCACCATTTTTTAAAAAGCGAAATTGCTGAAAAACCTTTATTTTATTACATCATTTAGTTCACAAAAGTATGGAAAGGCCAGTATGGATATGCCGGTTGTTACCTCATCTGCTACTGATAAGTCCTTTAGCATCTCTTCAATGAAATATTTTGTTCGGCCGTAGACGTTAGTTATTGTGCCTGTTGGGTGATCTTCTGTGATGGGTAGTGACTCCGGTTCTCCATATACTGTGCAGGAACTGGAGAATACTAATTGGAAGCAACCGTTTTGTCTCATAACCTTTAAACAACCGAATACTTTTAAAATCACACAAAATATTTTCAACATCAAATTACTCGAAATTTCACTAAGAAAGAATGATCAAAATAGAATCATGTGAAATTAGCACAATGAGTGACTATATCGCAAACAGACACAGCCAATATTAATATCAAATATTTTATTGAAAAAATTATTAGCTAAGGAATCACTAGTCCTGTCCAAGCCAAATAATCTCTATCGCTACATTCATTTAACTAAAGAGAGGTTGAGCGACTATAGGACAAAAATGGTTAGCTAATGGATTCTATTTCAACATAATTCTATTCAGTTTTGCTCATGTCAAACATTTTTTTTCATAATAAACGAAATAGGTCCTCATCTTTTTTGACATCAATAATTCAATTGAAAAATGAATCTGCCCAGTCTGGGATTTGTGCCCATGAGCTCCGGGAATGATGAATAAAGCCAACGACATTAACACTCATCCACGGACAAGACAATTCCAATTTGCTGTCATATTTTTTATGAAGACCATAATTATTCCATTTATCCCATAAGATATGAAGATATGTTTTAGGATAGATGCGGAAACTGAAGATTTTACATCAAATTCTTACCTCTAGTAAATTTAGCATTCCAAGAAGGTTGTTTTGATAATACATTAAAGGCTGCAGCATAGATTCACCGACTGCCTTCAGCGCAGCAAAATGTATGACGCAGTGTATTGTGTGCTGAAACATATGAAAGATTTTTGGTATTGTTGGGTGGGTGACAGTGGCAGATTAAGCGAGACCCCTTTTACGAATGATAAAAACGTTCCTAAAAATTACTCGATATTTTTAAATTTCAAAATAAGGTGTCACTATTGATAATTTCATCATGTCACAATTATTTTATTATAAAAATTGAAGGCATCCTTTGATGCACAGTATCCGTCATTTGTTCATGCTGCCAAAACTTCATTTTTACCACAGATCCGCTAAAAAAGATACATTTAATAAAAATGAAAAATTCTGATGTAAAATCATTTAAATGTTTTTACATCAGAATCTATGTGACTACACATCTGCACACAAACTGTAATTGGTAAGTGGTGAGTGGTAGGTGGTAAGTGGTATTATGTTTACCAAATGAAAATATGTACAGACCCAAAGATTTATTTTAGCTTTATAACTGTAGTTTTTAAAATCTCAATTGATTATAATGTATTATAATTGCATGGTCAAAATGTGTATTCAATTTCACTCATCGATTAAAGAAAAGCAATAGACATAAGAAGAATATAGTTTGCAATTATCATTTTAGATTTGATCTCATTTACCTTATTGAAAACATTTTTTAAAGCCTCCTTATCTAACAAATCACATTCATAGAATGCAACTGTCTTTCCAGTGATTTCCTCGACCTTCTTCAACGCAGCAGATCCATCGGCCCCTCCGACTGCATTAGCAAAATTGTCTAGGGCAACCACTTCGTACCCAGCTTCCAGGAGTTCCACCACGCAGTGACTGCCGATGTACCCTGCGCCTCCCGTCACCAGTACTGTTTGGAACACCATTTTTTTCCTGTTGAGGTAATTTTACAATTAAAGTATGAGAAACCGCTATTTTCTTCGATTTCAAAAGAAAATGATTTTTACTTTAAATATGCATTTTTGTTAATTTATTAAAAAAGCACAAAATTTATTCGAAACGTTTTTGAGTTAACATGTAAATAATTAGCCCTTAATTTATAAATAAGTTCGTCACTGTATTTTTGATATTATACCAACATACCTAATTTAAAAATACAATTATTTATATAAAATAGTAGATAAAAATTAAATACTTTGGATGGATTCAGACACATTTTAACACTTTAAACAAAAATAACTTTGTACAATAATGTAAGTAGTGTAAATAACGTAAATAATGAAAATTTGAAGCTGGCAATTAAGAACATTCCAAGCATGTTAAAGCCGATTGAAAGTTTACAAATATTTTTAAAAACGACGTAACTTTTATACGTAGCTAATTTACATTGTTTTTATTATAATCTTTTTGAGAAAAAGGGAAAATTTTAGGTTGTTTTATATATTTATAATGATACCTGAACACAGATTATAATAAATTAAATTGTTCATTAAGATTCAAAAAAAAATTAAAATCACAACAGAAGGACTCTTAATATCAAAGATTAAATATTGATAATCAATTCTTATACGACATTACCATAATGGTTATATTATTATGGAAACCACAAATATTATTTAAAAAAAAACCTTTGTTTAATTCGCAATTTAATTCTGTGTCTTCAAATAAGAAAACTTGTGAACTGAGTGTATAAAATTTTAATGTGCTTGTAATTTTAAAGCTTCTTGATAATTTTCAATTGAAATGTTAATCACGAACTAGTTTGTGGGTGAAATAATCTTACAAAATACATCAAATATACTTTAAATGAGTTAATTATCTGCTAATGTTACAAATACGTTATAGGCAGTGCTGAAGTCGTAAAACTATTCAAAGGGTATACATATGATAACGCCATCATTGTGCAATATCGTTTAACCTATATGTAGCTACACTTATATTAAACTAGTATTGCTACCCGGCGTCGCTCGGACTAAGCGACCAATAATTATTTAATGTTATATCATTCGACATAATTTATTTCACAAAATCTAACATCCAAAATAGAGTTAAAATAAAATCACAAACTTTATTTAATTTGATGACAGCCCCGCCCCGTTCTCGCCCATTAAAATGTCCAAATTCAAGGAAAAAAACTAATTTTCTGTCAAAGAAATGTCAAATAATACCTTCACGTAAATAATAAACATTATTATATTAATAAAAGCCGGGAAAAAGTTGGTAGAAGACTAATTTATTACATTTTGACTAAATGTCTTAGCCGATAAAAATTCAAACATATTTTCTTTCATATTCGTTTTTATGGCAACTTGCAACAACAATGCAAAAGGGAATTACAGACATACATACATACGCCGTTTCGATTTTATATATAAGATATAATATTCTCGTAATGTACTTTGTCAAATCGTGAAATTAAAAAAAATAAAAGGAAAATTTAAAAATTTTCGTTTTATTATTTAATTCAACTGTTTTTGTGTTCCTTTGCTTACGTAATTTTACAAAGATCGGCACCGGTTCAAGAATGCTTTCCTGATACCTTACATAATTATATGTGGAATTCCTACAAAAATAATGTGTTTTATTCAATTTAAATAATGGCTTTCCACTAAGAAACGGCAATTAACAATTTTCTTACTGGCCTTTTTAATTACTTTGGTAATTAACATGCATTTGATAGCCAATAAGCAAACGCACAATTGTGTGCACTCCATAAGCATTATGTTAACGCATTATAATTGATTAAAACTAATTACTAATATTGAATCTATTATAGTAGTAGAATATTTAGATTTAACCAGTAGATATACAGTATTTCTACGAATATAGAAGAGGGTATACACCGTATACCTCCCGAATACCGCTCAATACAGCACTGGTTGTAGGTTACATACTACTTATTTATTGATAGACAGTAAAAAAATAATAAGTGTGAAATCCTTAATTACATTTGGTAGCTACCGAGTCATTAACCTCGAATTAGTATTTGTTTGTAATTTGAATATTTAATCGCTATCATAATTGAATGGATAATTGCAGGTCCATATATATAACATTACATAGCATCCATATAACGACTAATGTCATAATAAAGTTTTTTAAAGTAAACAAAGAATGCCTCCTATTTAAAATTCACTAGTACTTTTGCAGATCAAAAATCAATTAACACTACTACGCTTGCCCATTAACAAATTATCGATCATCATTCCACTCATCGCTGTATTATAAAACAAGGGCATGTATTTAATGGGTCAGTAACTAATTCAAGTTTTGGTCAGTTAAATAAATAAACGGTCAGTTAAAAATCAAAATGGTCAGTTAATATTATAAACGGTCAGTTGTCATTGTATCAGTGTGAATGTGGTCAGTTATTAATTAAAACGGTCAGTAATATATTTTAATGGTTAGTTATTTATTAAAAATGGTTAGTATTTAAATTAAATAGTCAGCTATTTAAAAAAAATGATAAGTTTTAGATTGACATATTGTGAATTTTATCAAATATGGTCGTAATAGGCAAATTTATGACATGTTCTTTTTATTTTAACTGACCATTTAATATTTTTAACTGACCGTTTTAAGTATTTATTACTGACCATTTATCGAATTAGAAACTGACCAAATAATTAGTAGTCTAAAACAAGAATGCAAAATTTATAAGTTTGCTATCTCGGAAATATTTTGCCTGAAATTTAATTTCTTTCAAACAAAAAGCATGGGGAGTCGAGACTCATTTCGTGCCTAAACTTATTACAGTGATCGTTTCCTACAAGTGTGTGGATATATAATAGAAGATATGTCTTTGGAGTGAGTATTACTTTTTTTGATAATGAAGTTCAAGCGTAAATCAATATTATTATCATTAAATGTAAAATTTTTGAGACGGCAGGCGTATTGGAAAATTATGTCATCTTAGTTGTTGGTGAAATTACGAATTAAAACTGCATGTACGTGGAAATTGTAAGTCAATGGGTTGGAGGTTATTTTAATATCGTCTTCACGGCAATTATTGTAATGGAAATATCTCTAAATGCGTTTCTACAAATAATCTGGTACACAAAAAGAACAGTAAAAAGGGAACCCTTGAATTAAATACATCTCAGTTTACGAAGGGGATTTATGTTGAAGGTGATAACAAAATATCACCAAATCATGAAACATTACAGAAATGAAATATTTCGAAACAAACATGTAATGAGGCGACGACGAAGTAACGGACCCAAACAAAGTAAACCGTACAACTAATTACTAGTGCGCATTTATGGAATTTTTAATTCTTAGAACTCAGAAAATTGTTGAAAAATGAGCAACATTTAAGTCAACGGAATGTGCCATGAGAATTCGAGTATCATATATAGATATAGTGTACCTATAAGGTTTCGTTACTATAACAGGGTCTAAAATTAATAAATAAACATGGGTTCTATCTACCTGCAACCTAAAAATTCCGGACAGAAACCAACACAAAGGCGAATGGAAATCATCTTTCAAAAGAATGCATAATTATTTTCAAGATGCTGTTTCGTATTATAATAAATCAATGTAGCAGGGATGCTTAACCAATCCATCACATGTGTATATTTATATAAGCTTTATGTCTGTCGAATCGAATAAAAGACTCCACGGCATAAAATTCAGACTTAAAGAAATACAGAATTATTGTTTCTGAACAATCATTTTCTTTTTAGGTAAATCCATAAAGTAACAACTACAATATACTTCACACAACCTGAAACTTGTAAATGAATGTATATGAAAATTCCAGGGCTGTGGAGTCGGTAAAAAAAAGTTCGACTCCGACTCCGACACCAGCATTTACCAAAACCACGGCTTCCGACTCCAACATTGACCAAAAACACGACTCCGACTCCGACTAAAAAAGTTTAATATCGTCACGTTTTTTTTGCCTAATTTTCCTATTTATGTGTTTTCAAGTAAATATCAACCCTACCAATCCGGCCAATGGCCAAATTTGACATATTATATGCAAAAATAAAAAGTTCAAACTTTTCAAAATTTCCGAGTTCGACTCAGGCCAAATCACCGCGACGACTCCGACTGCGGCCAAAAAGCCCTGACTCCACGACTCCGACTCCACAGCCCTGGAAAATCCACAATGAATAAACGCAAGTAAAAAAGGTTTGCTAGCCCTTTTCGGTATTTAATAGGATCCATCAACTTAGTTGCAGACGAGGCAGGTAAATTATTCAACGATTACGGGTAAACCATTAGTATTTATTTCTCAAAAATAAATTTCAATTCGAGTAGATGAGTTTATTTATATTTGTAAAAACTATTGCATTCATAATAATATGAAATTATGTATACAGAATATCGCTTAGATGACTTTATAACTTTACTGGCTACATTAATCGATCAGGGATTAATAGCTGTTGACACTACAATGTTAAAAAAGAAAATATTTATCAATATTTACGTGGTGGCAACTAGGCAATATTTTTTTTTGAAAAAAGAACAGCGATGTACAACAATACCAAACGGTTATATTTCCGCCATCATTTTTTTTACTGTTTGTACAGTTAATCTGCAAGTCTACCACTAGGTCAATGAAACCAAATTTATAAATAAATGAACTTGACTGACGGTTATTACTATTCTTAAACGATTTGAATTTGTTCGAAATCCACTAACATATGTTCGATGTCCGGCCTTCGAATTTCCTTTTGGGCCCCTCGAAAGAAAAATAATTGCATCCTCGTTTGTTATGTAAATATACTATCTACCCAAATGAACACCTTTAAAAAAACTGGCTTATACATTGTATTAAACAAATGAAGTAAATACAATTACAGAACAAGTCTTGAAAACAACTACGTAAAGTAGCGTAGTCAGTGTTTGTATAAGCTTAAAATATAAGTGCGGCCTCCGAGAAAACTTTTCATGTTTTCTTGTATTTACAAGTTTACAGCAATATAACATAACCCTACTTTTCATTTGTTAAAATTATGAAAGTAACAGGTGGCATATACCTACCTACACACTGGGAAGTTTTTAGGAGCCGTTTTGTGCTTATTTCGACGAATTACACGTCTGTCTTAAATCGTGATGATTATTAATTTCATACATTAACGATTTTCCAATGTCAGGTTATAATAAAGTAATCTCAAGATGTCGATCAATATTTGTGTGACCTTACTGATTCATTTCGCAAGTCCTTCGTGAAGACACTCTTCGACTTATTAAGTCATTGGGTCATTACCAATATTTATCACGTCATTTGTGAAACACACACATACCTAATGTGTATGTATATAACAAACAAATATTACTTCTAATTGCTTTCTATTTAATTTTTTTGTATTAATGCTATAAATCAAATTATAGATTTCAATAAATGATTGCTATCGGCGAAAATTTTTCAAGGCGGCCAAATTCTAGCTCAGAGATTGGTGTTTCATGCAATATTTTTTCCTATGACCTATATTATTAAGGAGTAATTGTTTAAATATTGCATATTTCCTAGGTCTTTCTCTTTGGTAATCGCTTTAATACAAAATTTCAATCTACGCCTAACTTAAATATTGTAATTAAATGTACCTAACGCAATAACGATTAAAATACGTTATTCTGATTAACATACATAAGTGGGAACGTATTAAATAAACTAAGTGATTATCCAAGCCACTTATTTGTTTTATACTATGAGTCACAAAAATGTTTGCGTAATAAGAACTGAAATTAACATTGAAAAATATCAATTATTATGATATTGTCATTCTGTCATTATTTTACTGTTTTCATTATGATGTCAGACTTATCTATACTCAGACGTAGGGACTCCAATTACTCGACATCTTAACTACTCGAGTATCGAGTAGTAAAATTCTAAAATACTCGAGTACTCGAGTATACTCGAGTAGTTTCAGATGTGCCAAAATATACATTATTAATTCAAATTTGTGCATATAAATAGATGATAAATAAATAAGATAATTTAATTGCATCATTACATTTATTTCAATTTATGAGACATATACATATTTCGAAAATAGTAGAGAATTAAACGTCTCAAATTTTATTTTGTTTCGAAGCTTTGTTTTTTTATTCGTGCAGTAGAAAAAACTCTAAAAAATCTATACTGTGGACGTCGACTTGAAAGTTAACAATGGATTCAATAGTTCTAACAAGATGCGTTGTCCTCTGCTTGGAAAAATCATTATTTATAAATAACGAGTATTACTCGAGTATTTTTCAAATTACTCGAGTATCGAGTACTCGATCCTCGAATTGGAGTCTCTACTCAGACGCTTCCCGATGCACTCATTTTAAACACATGGTATAATGCACATATCGGGAAACTAAACATTTTTGATTATATCTTCGACATGTCAAGAAACAAAAAAATCTCGTCTCCAGCTGATTGTTGTTTCATGTATTTTTTTGCATAATATTGGGCTCATATTTTTAATATGCATGTTCTGTTCAGGGCGGTGTGCCAACAAAAGGTCGAAAGACAAAACGTCCCCGGACAGAACGCCCGCGGACATATCGTCTCCAGGCAAAATGTCCTCTATGCAGAATGGATATTTCGTCTATTCATAATTTATAAAACAATTATGGAACTGTGGGAGCAATTTAAAAATTAATTTTCATTTCTGTATTCGTATCAAAAATATTTAAAAATAAAATTTTGGCCGGTTAGACATTTAGTCCGGGGACGATTTTTCGCGTATACATTTTGCCTGGGGACGATTTGTCCGTGGACGTTATGTCCGAGTAAGTTCTGTCCGGGAACATTTTATCCGGCGACGTTTTATCGTGGAACCGTTCAGGGCATACATGGATTACTCTCAATTATACCCATCATTTGTAAATCTCCGCTTTTCTTGTTTGAAATATATTGATTAATAAATATTTGGCGATTCTGCTAATTTGCTTGTGTCAAAATATATTTGCTACCATAAATAAAGCCCGAGTCTTTTCAAATTTAGGTTTTTTAAGTTATAAAGGTAAATCAAATTTTGATTTCACGAAATATTCAGAGTTTACCATCACATACAAACGAATTATTATTTAACCTGATCATAGATTTCTGTTTCATCAAGAAAAATGTCACATGTGTTAAAATAACGCGGATAAAACATAAGCCCGCATGTATAATTACTAGTCCAACAAGATTCTAGTTGGCATTTTAATATGCTTGGCTGGTTTATTAACATAATAGTAGGTAATACGATATGAAACATCTGCGATGAACTTTGATGAATGAAAATGTCATTTATTTTCAACTTGAAACTGGCTATTCAATAAACACATCTAAGATGTTTCCTACTCTAAAAACTTATTACTACATATTTAAACCGTTAATCAGTGACTTGTTTAAATATTAATTATTACCAAACAACATATCACAATGGGTTTTTTGATAATTGATACAATAAAACGATACATCATACCTCTCCGTGTCAAATATAATTATCAAGAATTAGATAGACCCATCCTTCGTTTAACGCAGTTGATACGTTCTACGTACCGCTATGAGTAAAACCGGTCCTGATCTTTGCAAAATACAATTCGAAGTAGTACACAAAAAAAACTTTAATCGGGTAGAAGATAATTTTGTAAAGCTGCGTAAGTCAAGAGATGTATTTGAATCATTAAAACACAAATTTACTGTTATATGAACATGAAACATTGACAATAAAATTATATTTAAATGCAACCAGAAAGTTTGAATCGAATGGCTCGTCTAAAAAACACAGTAACAATCAATTTAATTAAGTAAATATGAATTAATCAGTCTTCAGAAGTGTTTATCTCGATAATCGTCACAAATTAAAATAATATTATACCATTGTAAACTGTAAATATTCTTCACAGTTTGCTTATGAACTTTGTTTTAAACGTATGTTATATGGAATATTTTGAATGAACCATGTTTGAACTTAAATCATTTACACATTTTGACGTTGGTATTTTCTTCCGTTATTGTTGTTTTAATATTCAATTAGTTGAAAAACTATTATAAAACAGAAAATGCACGTTCGGTTAACATATCCCACTGTGTGTACTGTATACTTACAGCTTCTATATTATAAACGCGGATAATCTTCCGAGAAACTAAAAAGCTGAATTTTTATTCCAGACCATCTTCAAATTGACCACAAGCTATGGTAAATTATCCTCATGTACTCAGAAGAAACAGGTCGTTTACCTCAAATCCTCACGATGCACATTGCACTTGAGTTCGTTTTAAACTATTTACAATAAAAATATCGACATGCACACGGTCATCTAGGCACTATCCGCTCTCTATATGTATGTAGATACACGTAATAATCGTTTTGTATTATTTTTTTTGCGATCCAGCAGTCAGCCGCTAACATTTCGATGTTACAGAATAACTGTAAATTTCTACGCGCCAAACAATTAATACTATTTAGCAGATCTCGTAAAGAAAGTCAAGGTCAAAATATTCCTTTTAATATACTTACGTGTGGTTATTAAAATAAGAGAAAGATATCTTGGCATTGTTAATTAATTAATTCAATCACAAAAAACTAAGCTCTAATCGAAACTGCAGCCTTCATATATTAGTCATTAAAAGATGTATTATTTAACAGTTAAATGTAACGAGAACGGTTCACATGGATATAGGCGTGATCAAGATTTTAAATACATGAATATGTTAAGTCTTACCTCGAAAAGGATGATATTCTTTGAATAATTTAGCACTATATTATAAACACGACATATAACACGTCTACAGCCCGTGAGCCTCTGTATGCGACTGGCCACAGTGGCGTGAACTAAAATGTCTGATAGATAGTCATCGGCCATCTCTCGAGGAATCATCCTCGTAATTTTGCCACCTCAACTTGCTGATCCAATACCAATACGTAACTTGACCCTTAGTTACCAACCATGACGTATTTAATACAAGTTATTCGCTTCAAAAAATAATCTCAATAGTATTAAACATTTTAAAATAATTCTACTGTGTTGTTAAGTGTAAGTTTTTGATGGGAAGGTATCATATATTATTTAAAACTTAGAACATCTTGTTTTGTACTACTACCACATTTTTTATTGAGATCGGGGTGGTTTGCTAGGTTCAAGAATTATCTAACTGATCTGTTTATAATGCTCATGGCGAACGATACCGGTCCCGATCATTATACAAATGCCAAATTAGTAAAAAAATAACACGTTTTTAGCCACATTAAATTTACACGCCTATGCTACTGTTACGATTTACAATAGGCTCTAAATTACTGTTTAATAAAATAATTTACATTTTTCATACGTATTTATATTTATGTGTATTATGATTCCATGTGTGGGCAGTGCCGAAGTGTGATAGTAAAACATTCAAAGATTCAGACCTAGAGGAACTCGAGGTGGAACGGGAAAGCTAACCTTTGGAACAAAATTTGACAATGCAAGCTCTGTCCATAAAAACGTACACGATTAAAGATTTATTTGAATATTATACACATTTACGGTATGCTAATATCTGGCTTAATTGAAATTAACATTGAGAACACAAAAAATATATTGATAAAAAACACAATTTGTCCTCTTTTTGCATAGCCAGACAATCAAAAAAGGCGTATAAAAATATATTACGAGCCATTAATCGAGAAAGCGTATAATATTATTAACATAGTTCATTATTCCCCTGAGTTGCCCTTCTCTCATCTCAGCTTATTATATTTTTTTTCATTTCTTTTACTAAACTCTTTCCGTCTCAAAATCATTTTGTTGCAACTGAGTAGTTCAAGAAAATAAGTCAGCATCGTGCTGAAATTGAGAAATAGGAAGTGCATTTTCAAAGTTTAATTTTAAACAATGATTCTTTCGTTTAATTTCATGATTATTTTAAAAGAGGTAGTTTAATTTTATATTTTTAAATAAATGATTTGTGCCGTTGATGAATCATCACGATGACTTAGGTTATCGGAATATTGCAGACATCAAGATTAACGTCAAAATAAAAAAAGACTCGCTTCTCCGCGGTTTCCTTTACATAGACATGTTATCACGCCAATACAAAGTGCCGTATGAAACAGTTTGAAAATTCATTGAAGATCACAATGGGTTTTTTTGACTATACAATTTTCACCGTTAGCGTGTGGTAAATGTAATAGCAATCCGGGGCCCATACGGGGTGATCATAGATATTTGGATTTCGGCATGAATGTCCAGGTGTAGAAAATAAAAACTTTGATTTCTACTTTTGAAACAAAGTCTGCAATTATTAATTCCTGAATTTATTTCAATTTTGTAATTTTAGAGAAAGAGGTAATTTTCGATACAGATTATGTGGTGAAGAAATTATTTAAAACTAATTCTAACTTATCTTAAAAGGAAACTTTTCATTTAAAAAAGTTTGCCCCTGGTATTTGAATTGATTAAACTATAATTAACTGAATGCATAAAATATATGTGGAGAGATCCCATTTTGGTTGATTTTTGGAGTTTCTTCGAAGATATTGATAATATCCTATATTATAGGAAATACTTTAGTACACAAGTGACAAATATTTTTAATAATCAAGGTGGAAAATCTGCCATACATAATATATTGTGAATGATTATCGAACCGTTGCTATTAAGCCAAGAAGAAATTTATGTTCTTAGATTAATAAATTATTATAGCTTGATTATTTGATTCAAAACCATTTTTATGTTCAGTCGATAGATCAATGCCGGTAAGGTAGTCTATGGTGAGGTATTAAGAATAAATTTTACCATAGATACGCTTTGTTGTTTGACAGTCGGACAGGCGCGTACCTGTATTCGACTTGAAGTCTGGAATATTTTCTTTATCTTTTGGAGTGTATCAGCCGATGACAGCGAGTAGAAAATCATTACGTATAGTAAAAATACTTTAAAAAATCATTTTGATTTCTAACTATTTGCTAAAATGGATTCCGACGATGAAACTCAGGAGGAAACATTCGAATGGAGTGGTGTAAACGGTTGTGTTTTATTGATAGACGTCTCATCCGATATGTGGCAAGATAAAGGCGATGGCCTGCCCATTGATATAGCTTTAAAAGCGTGTGCTAGTCTTTTGAGACATCTTATGATAAGTGCACCAAAGCAACTGTTCGGTATATCTTTATTCGGTACTCAACAGAATAGCCACGGTCTCGAAAACGTCGTTGAACTATTTAGCTTAGAAGAACCCACCGTCGATGAAATGAAAACTATCTTAGATATATCTTTAAATCCTGGGGTAATTAAAGATAAGTGGGGTATTTCCACTAAATATAATTTGGCAGACGCTCTCTGGCAAGCCACTCGCGTATTTTCTAGTTGTAAGAAAAAAATTACAGCTCAAACGGTGACGCTGTTAAGTTGTCTCGCAGAGCCGGATCCAAGTGACCATCGAGCTATATTGAAGAAAGCTTCAGACCTATCAACTCTCGGAATCGACTTGAACGTCCTCAATATATCTGACAAGACGATTCCGGCAGACAGCTTTTTTATGCAGCTCGGAAAAGTTATATCAAATCAACCTTTTCTAGAGTGGGAGGCTCCGACGCCGACGATGACCGTTGAAGACATCGTTCCTCTCATGTGGCAAAATAATCACAGAAAGTCCGCCTCAGCTCTTTTAAAATTTCAACTGGGGCCCAGAGTGGTGCTCGGCGTCGGTTTATACTACCTGTGCAGATCAAAATCAGCACCGAAAAAGGTTCAACTCTGCCGGAAAACTAACGAACGCGTTGAATCTTCTTCCGTTCTGAAACGGCTAGGCGAGGAGAGCACTGCTCCTGTTCTTCGATCGGAACTGTGCATGTATCAACAATTCGGCGAGAAAAATATTGAATTTACTTGTTCTGAATTAACCCAAATGAAAAAATTCGCTGGCCCTCCGATGATAAAGCTCCTCGGCTTTAAACCAATTTCCGTCCTCAACAAATCTACAAGCTACTTAAAATCTTGTACCTTTTTATACCCAGACGAAAGGAGCGTAACTGGATCCAATCAACTGTTGCTCTGTTTGAGAGACCGCTGTTTGGCTAAAGATCGTGTCGCCATATGCACTATGATTTCACGTTGGTATTCTCATCCGCAGATGGTCGCTCTGGTGCCTCAAAAAAAAATTATGAAAGGCAGCCATCAAATTCAACCTGATGGATTTCACGTTATCTACTTGCCTTACGTTGACAATTTAAAAGAAGTAATTTTCAACAATGTTACGGAACCGTCTGTGGAACAGTTGAACTGCATGGAAAGTATTGTAAAAAAATTAGTAGATAATGATTTTAAAAGCAGTTTCATAAAAAATCCTAGACTCGAGACATTGCACACCGCAATAGAAGCGTTGGCACTCGAAGAAGATATTCCTCAGCCGGTAGTCGACTGCACTATCCCCGATGTCAAAGGGCATACTGAAAAGTTGCAGGGTTTGAATGATGACTTTGAAACGATGTTTGGCCCGTTCGGTGTCGCTCCCGCTAAAAGAAGCAGAAGTGATAATAAGCCAGCGAAGAAGCAGGCTGTCGATGCCGACGCAACCGATATTGAGTTACTGAGAAGCCGAATCGAAGAAGAAACCATCGCTAAATATACTGTACCTCAGCTGAAAGATATTCTTAAATGGAAACAAATAACAGGTCTACCGGCTATGACAGGCATTAAGAAAGACAAACTTGTTGAGCTTGTTTATGAGCACTGTCAAAATTTGTAAAGTAACTGTTGTCCACATATTAAAAAAAGAAATTGATTTTTCCTAAAGTTTTATGAATAGAAATAGCTTTGTAGAAAATTAAAAAGGCTTTGTATTTTTGTATAATACTAACCCTTTCCCTGCATCAACATTTGCCCACAATGCAGCACAATTTTGATTTGTTTGGGCAACGTTTGATACCCAATGAAGGAAAGGATTTATAATATTGCTGTACTTATATTTTATTCTAAACAGATTTTTATCTTTGGAAAAATTTCGCTTCAAAAATAATGTATTTAGTTTATGTTTGTGGACCAAATTCCTGCATCTATTTAATGTTTACTATTATACTGAGATGCACATCGAAAACATTTTAACGACACAGTGTTCGCTTTGCACTTTATTCAGATACTCATGAGTTTAAAATAAAATGCATATTCGAGTATATTTTTTGTTGTATTGAATAAATATGTCAATCTTTTCATATTCTAGTTGTACTAAGCAGGAATACCGCTAGTTCAATAAAATTGCCGATTGTGCCTAATGTTTTTATTGTCATAATATGTGATTATTTTTGTTTTACTTAATTAAATTATTAATTAATGTGTAGTCTATATTTTCAATTTGATTTTTAAAAAGAATTCTAAATCCATCCTAATATAATTATAAGCTCTTGTAAACCAAGTTCCCTTAAGATGCTTTATTATAAGAACACGTGCTCCACATTGCGAGTAAACATGGAAAAAATCTGATCAGTGTTTGAATACAGGGGTTTAGATTTATTTGTTTCTCACTCTATTACATTATATCTGTTTAATTTTTTCCAGCAACTTTTCTGAGGTACAACCAACTCTGGGCATACATTATTTATCACTTCACATTTAATAATATATTATCATAAATCCTGTTCTCATAATTCTGTTAAATTTAAATGAAAATAGTTTTTTTATGTTATCACATTATTTAACTAATTATTATCACATATATTATTCATTGAATACTCTGCGAGATGTTTTAAATTATAATTAGCTATCTTCTTTACCACGTATTTTAAAATATAAATAAAATATTTACAAACATACAACTCGTGTTTAAATAATAAAAATGCACTGTAATCTTTCATTATAACAAAACTTATATTTCAACTAATTCATACTATTCACAATTTTAGGTAATTTGGTATTACATATTTCATTAAGTACTAACACAAGATCACACTATCTGAAATGAACATAAATTGTTTTCTATCATTCTTCAGTCCACTAAGTGTTTCCCAACATTTTTTTATTTTAAAGCGGACAAATCTGGTGAGTAAAGAAAAAAATATTGAATCTATTATGATGACTGTGAGTAGAATAGCAAGTAGAATTTTGAGGATTTATTTAGGCAACTAATTATTTGTTCAGTTACTAATCGATAAATGGTCAGTAAATATTAAATAAATGGTCAGTAATAAATTCTTAATGCAGTCAGTAAAAAATTAATAAATGGTACATTTTTTTTTCATAGACCGTGTGCCTCTTACGACAATATTTGATAAAATTCACAAGCTGTCAAACTAAAACTTACATTTTTTTAAACGAATGACCACTTAATTTAAATACCAACCGTTTTTAATAAATTACTAACCATTATAAATACATTACTAACCGTTTCGCTTAATAACTGACCACATTCATACTGATACAATGACAACTGACCGTTTATAATATTAACTGACCATTTATTTATTTTACTGACCAAAGCTTGAATTAGATACGGACCCATTAAATACATACCATTTATTTAAACACACATTTTTAGTAAAATTTTACATAAGTAATTATATTTAATCCCTCTACATAACTACAAGTGTGACCAAAGACAAATTTTAAAATAAACCTCGCATACAATAAGGGTGGACCGAAATAAAATCATCGTTGAGCATGCGAAATAATATAACAAAACGATAAAAATTTTGAAGGTAGAAATCCAAGAAAATTTTATTTCAAAATTGCAATTTTATAGTTGAATCAATAAAACACAATTTTTTGTTCAGGTTCCACAAAATTGTATAATGATCAGGACCAATTTCGCTCATTGTGAGCATTGTTAACTGCTGACAACTCTCCACCAAGAATTGATAGTCGACACCTTAAAAATGCATTCATAGCTAATTTACTACTAGTGGCACCAACAAAAAGGGTGACTATGAAAGACTATTTTTTCTATATTATCTTTCCATGGAATGAAAAGGCAATCAGCTGCAGTTTTGTCCATAATATTCATTCAATTCGTTTTTCCTTCCTCCGAATATAATCTCAGAATGATTTTTTGAATTACTGTCTGTGAAACATTATTCAAAACATATGATAAATTACGAATCTCAAAGAAGCTATGAACTTTACTAAGAATACTAGTGTTGAGATATTGGGGATAAGTTGGTTTGAATTTGTGAGAAATACTGGAAATCAGGAAAACGGCCAATCAGCATCCTGTTGCTTCAGTGATATCCATAGGGTAGAGTGAACTCCTGCTGGCATGTTGGGCAAAGATGCAAAGGAAATAGAATCCTCTATCTTCTAGAAATTTGTATATGATGTGAGTTATACAATAAGAAAAATTTTATCTATTGCTTCACCCAAATATAAGGAGATCTCTTTTTAGAACGTGCTGGTCATGTTGCACCTGGCCAGGCAGAAATCAACTGTTTTACTTTATTATTATAATCCTGAATATATTTATTTTCAAAGCAACCATCAAAATAAGAAGTCGAGCATATACTGTATTGACATTTTATTCAGGCAACAACGAAAAATCAATAATTTCAAGTGTACGAATTCCAAAGATTTTAGTATTGGGAACTTCTGAGAGTATAACGTACATCTCATTTATTTAACCTCACCATAGAGTAATTTTTCATCAATCCAATAGCACAATTACGCGGCGAAGATTTAAATGTACAGTGATCCATCTGCCGGTCCCAAATGATGGACAGAAATAAGGACTACATCTAGAAGTGTCCACACCCCTAGGCCACCGAAACTGAACAATTTACCGATGCCTTCTTGCCAGTGACCGAGGTAAAATCGATCAGCACCAAAACCCCCAAGGGCCACACTCAAAGCGAGGGCTGTACCCCAACGAGCTCCTCCAGTCCAACTGCAGAGGATTCGTTTAGCAAATTCACGCTTGCCTAGGCATATTACATCAGGCAGCACTGTGCAATTTGTTCTGGAAAGAGAATAACATTAAGTGAGTTGGAGCTACATTTGTTTTCCCCTTCAACATTGCAATCCTTTGTGGCTTTTGCATATTTTATATTACAGAAACTGTGTTGAGTTCATCGGTTTCAAATGAAAATGAAATCGATAGAAAACTGCAAAGCTAAATTTAGTTGGGGTAACAGAAAACGATAATAGATTGAATCAAAAAACAATCATTACACTTACGTATATGTTACTTAAACTAAAATCTAACTAGAGTCTATGATTGTTCTTCGTGGACAATATACACTCTATGTGGAGAATATGGCCCTCATGCGACACCTTCGTGATTCCCTGTCACCAGCCAGATACTTTGCTTCCTCCCACGACATGCCACCATTCCTCAGGTCAACCGAGTACGTCCTATGAATAGTACCCAACAGTTTTCCAGGACATCAGAATCCTAGCAATATCCTGGTCCCCAGAAGAGGTAGAAAGGTTTGTGACTCTCCGGAGACATCAGCAGCACGTGACCAAGCCAGTCTAAACGTGTCTCCAAAACCGCTAACATAACAGGGCGTTGCACAGTACGTTCTCTCTCAAGTTCCTCTCGAAACCAAAATAATTCGCAATACATTAATACCATGCTTAAAACTTAAAACTTCTATTTACCTATAATACTGCTTCGGTGATGCAACTGAGTTACAATTTGCTTTCTGAATGCATTTATGCTCCCAGTGGTCCGTTTGATAACAATATCTGCATTGTGCAACTCGTTCAAACTCTCGTTTGCCCTGAAATCATTAATATAGTCAACTCAAATGGCATGTAAGCTTTTTGTAAGCGTAAGGATGGCGCTAAGAAAGAAATAATATTAAACGAATCACTTTCACTGTACCGTACTTTAGGGTTGAATGGGCAGAGAGGATGTTCATACGGGGGTTTGAAGTTTGAGCCCATGTAGATTGCAACTGAATTAGACGCTGGACCATTACCGGCACTATTAAGAATCATCGTCAGCATTTCTAGTCAGAGGCTATGAGCTCTGCCCTAGCAATTTAGTATGTCTGGGTTCAAGTTTAGGTAAGGTCAACATGAAATTAATTATTGTCAATTTAGATTTGATATCTTTGATATGGATGTATTATTTGATAATTTAATATGAACTTATGAAATGGTGAATCTGTTTACGGTTAATATTATCAACCGGTGATGGTTGGTTTTCTTGTACAAGGGCAAATTTAAAAAAAAAACAAATTTCAAGAATATCTATTTTATGTTTAAATGTTTCTGCATTAATGACTTTTTTTCTTCTTCTATCTATCTATAATTCTGTAATAGTATACTTGAGTGACATACATCAATATACTTACTGTGCATGTAATTTGCGGTATAGCGGTACAGGTGACAGTCAAAGATTCACCATAGACACATTGATTCGTAAGATTGCATTTGATACACGGCAATGACAATCTATCACAGTCTATATTTGAGGGACAATAGTTACGAATTTCTTCAGTAATATTTCTATGTAGAAATGGAATAAATGAGGAATTTCCGTTGTTATGATTCTTGATATTTGGATCTTTCATAGACGTATCCATGAGGCTGTTGGCTGAAATAATGTTTTACGGATACTATAATAAATGATATGTATCGCTGTGGACATAAGTAGTCAATAATTCAAATTTTGAATTTTTCAAAAAAATGTAGAATGCCTGGACTCACCCATTTGTGTGATGCGGACGTTATTTAGAATAAACGTCAATAAAATATAAACTACATCCCGAAATTTTATATGTAAAATCCTCATCACAATAACTTATGTTCACTTAAATTTGTATGAAGATGTCAACTGAGTTCGATAAATTGTGTGTATTTAGTTGTTTTCTTGTGCCAATGACAGCTGTCAAACATTTATTCTACAATAAGACTGTTGAATGCAATATAACACGGTCGTAGATAAATGAAACCATTATTTTTCTATTTTAGTTTATGGTAAAGGAATGTCATTTTTATTGTAACAAAGGTATAAATATTTAAAACATTTTAATCTGTTTCACGAATTCAAAAAGGTTGAAATTTTACGATAAATAAATACATACATCAGGTATTATAAATTATTGAAAAAACTATCCAAAAAATATTGGATATTTTAGGCTATATCTATTATATTGTACGAAATGTCACCAAAACTGGGAACTAGCAAACATTACAGATACTTTGATTTAATAATTATATTTTATCTCTTATTTATCTTGAGAATTATTGGATTTGGCGGCAATGTTGTAGAAATTCATTTCTAATCTAATACTTTTAATAGCTTTTTTATCCCACAAATTGTGCTACAAAAAGGCACACATTTTTCATCTTTTTGGAAAGACTTAACGGAATGCCTACAATTGTTATTATTGAATATCTGGCCATCAAGGTCACTCGTTTTCAGATATAATTAATAAGCTTTTACTACAAGTATGCGTACATATATTTATCCAGAACAGAGGTTCTCACGTGAAATTTGGCTGTGGCCGCATCAGAAACATCAGCGGTTCTACGGATATGTCTGGTGGCCGCACCAAATTTTTGTGTCGAGTCCTTTTTGCCAAAAAGACCTAAAACTCTATGTGTTGAGTTTTTGCTAACAAGCAATTCTTGATGCACAATGCAATGCATACAAAATAATTTATTTTCAGTGTCTTTCTTGACAAATTTACTTAAAAAAACCCATTTTTATTACATATCAATTATAACTATGAATCGGTTGGTGGCCGCAGCAAAATCCTCTGGTGGCCGCATGCGGACACCGTGGCCGCACATGAGAACCACTGATCTAGAACAAAACCTATTTTTTCAGTGCTTTACAATACCTACTTTATTATGCTTTCAATTTTAATAATTCTTCCTCAAAAATATTTAAAAAAAAAAAAATACACCTAGATGTATTGTAAACATAATACATTTCGGATAAAAAAAAAATTTAGTGATGTGTCAAATATAATTTGGTACCGTAAAACGGGGTGAATTGAGACACTTTTTACCCTTACGACTATGTACCTTCATACCTGCGCCACATAATTCAAATATGAATGGCTTGAAACGTGTTTCTATGGACCTACTACACATTCGTGACAATATTTTTCAAATATTCTCTATCGTTTATTATATATTTATTATTAACTAAAAAAACTTGACCTAATTTAAGTTTCGTGCTATAAAAGAGAAGTTTATAAGGGGCAAAAAGTACGGATACACAGGCATCGTACTTAAGCACGTGTGTTTCAATTTTGGCCAGTCATTTAGTTCGTTTGTTTTGGCATTTGAGAGATAGTATTATACTTAGTCATTCTAAAGAATTATATATAAATAGTAAAAAATACATTGGATACTTAATAAAGTTGTGCTATAGATAAATCCTTGTTTTTGTCTCTATTTACCCCGTTTTACGGTATGTACTGAAATTCAGCACGATGACAAATATTCCCAACAAAATAGTTATGCGAGAACTAGGATATGAAATACACGCCAGTTTGCCATGAGAAATTGTGTTGCTGATAAAAGCTTGTATCTCTGGTAGGTACGTAGATTCCATTCGGCTGGAGTTTTTTTGACCCATATATGAAGCTTTAACTTTAGCGGTCCTTCGGTGGATCACTCTCAAGTTGATGGAGAAGAGCAAAATAACTATAAGCAGCTCTGATTATCTGAAAACGTAGAAATCAATTGTATATTTTTCCTCTGAAATAGTTTAAATTTGAACATTATTTTGCAATACTTTCATGTAAATGTATTTTCAATTAAATCACTAATTTCAGAAAAAAAAACATGTTGAAAAAACCTCACTGGCTCACGTCCAGCTCTTTAAGAGAGTGTGGCAGGCTCCGTCCATATCGGTAAAAAAGGAATGTGGTGAGAGGAGGGATGCGGTTCTCTTTAACAAAGTCTCAATTGATTAATTTACAGAGCTCAATTCGAGCCTTTAGACTTATTTATCACAGTTAACACACAGCATATTAAAAAACGATAGCAGGACAGGAAAGAATTCAGTTAAATATTGAGTATATTCCCATTGCTAGGATGTACTGACTTGACAATTCCCTGCTATATTTATACCCAGAATTTCACAGAATTTCGGGCGGACCTTAGACTATTCCAATAGCAGTACTGCTTATATTATAAACGAGGGCTTTGATTGGCATATTTTTTGCCCAAGAGTGCGAGCAAGAAACACTTTACAATATTCTAAGCTGAAGACGCTGCACTTTTTTAGAGAATTATGCAAAAAGGTTTAAGAACCATCCTTAGTTGCGGTCGTCGCTCTTATAAAATTTAAAAAAAGATTTTACTGAATTTAAATTGATTGGTATTTTCGATTCGATACTATTGATCGATCTCGAATTCTAGATATTGAGCTCGCCTATAGTGTGAGTTCGAATACGTGTATTGCAGTGGACAGTTGTGTCGTCATACGTTCTGGGTGGCATGCAATAATGGGCGTCGTCATGGTTCTTCATGAGAAAAATTACATAAATGAGATTATATAATGTATTATAATAAAACTATAAAAAATACAAAACCGCCAAGAAAGTAGGAAGTGACATCGTATAGAATTGGCCCACAGTAAATTGGGCTGGCAATTTCAACCCTTCTCGCATTATCCAAAAACTTGTTTTGAATCGGTCGCTTTCGTTATACCAACCGCAGCGGTATGTCGCCAGCAAAAGTTTGTCACTCTAAAATATCAATCAAAGTTAGACGTTATCACTATTTGTATTATCATGCATTATTATTTGAAACCCGTTCTGATATATTATAGTTTTGCTCCAAAAATACCAATGAAAACATAACTATCGAAAGATAAATTATATTCAAAAATAATATTTAAGCATACCTCGTAAATGACTTCATTTCCATGCCAGTAAAAAAGCAGCAACTGAATCATGATTGCTAGTAGATACTCACCCATGAAACACAACCGCAGGCTGAATCCATACTGTTAATTAAAAAATATATAACATATAGAATTATAGACACACCAGAGAATCATTTTCCTGTACATACATACTTCAAATAGTTAAAATTACAATAAGCAGAAAGATCATTTTATACCAGTAATGCTTGATATCCCACAGTACAGAGCATACATGAACACACGAAGAAGTACATCAACATCACGGGACCCATGATTGTATTCACATCTCTTGTATAACTGAAAAAAATATTTAATTTTAAAAATCAGTACAATAGGAATTACTTCATAATAAATGACTGAAATGTATTTATTATAAACTCAATATAGATTGGCCAACATACAAAGCATTTGAAGAATCGAAAATATTTACAATGTTGGTTCATTCTTTCTTCTACATTCAATAAGGTTTTCCAAACTATGACCTTGAATGAGTGCTTCGCGAAAATTTTGAATGGTTTATACGCTGAAGCACATACATCTTCAACTTAATAATGAAAGGCGAGTGATGATCAATGGGTCTACACTTACACCCAGTCTCATTTTATGCGAATTTTATTTATGTGATATTTTGGGTGACACAGTTTGCAATTTTTTCGCGATTTGCGAAGTGCTTCATAACAGAAAAGTTTAGGAAGCCCTGTACTGCAACAATAGTTGCTGATGTGTTGACGCTGTGAACGCGTATTTTTTTACGAGATAATTATGAAATCTTGTTATTTTTTTTACTTAAAGCTTTAAAAAAATTATTTATGTATGTAAAATGGAAAAGGAATAATAATTACTTATAATACAAAACATAATCATTTAAATTTAAACCTTAAAATATAACGATGATGATTTACGCAATGCACAAGCCTGTCATATCTCTTTTTATCGAGTGCTTCGCGATACATAAGATATTCAACTAATTCCAGCTTTGGTTTTTTGTTGTGATCCAAATGGCTTTTCACATAAAGACAGTCTACATTATTCCATTTTGATGCGGTCGGTTCTTTTGACCATTTATCTATTGTCATTTCAGCCATAGTCTTTTGTAGAATCTGCAACTGTCCAATAGAATGTATCATCATTGACACGATGAATGTGTCCCATATCGCTTGGTAACCAGCTCCCACGCTTCCGATAATAATATGGTAGACGTAAATGATAATATAATTAACATACGCGTATTTATCGAAGGGAATCCACGAGCTAAAAATCATAGGACGTTTGTATGACCAGTATTCACTGCCATTGGCGAATATTTTGTGATACGCAGAAGAAAGTCTGTATTCTAACGGAGGAGCAATAAAGAAAACCAATATTTTACAAAAAGCTACAGTCCAAAAGAAATATGTAACCCTTCTAGCTCTAGCTACGTAATCCAGTAAAATCCGTTTTATTTCTTTACTTTGGAACTTCAATATATTATCTTCTATTCTAGATATTCCTGAAATCAAGTTCTCGAGTTTCGTTCGGCGAGCAAAAAATATATAGATCTTCATCGCACCTAAGGTATACAACAAAGACACGGACATGTTAGTTGTCATGTCTTCAAGATCCCCCCAGACGTATGCCAACTCGATGTATTCCGTGATAAGGAAGATGAAAAACAATAAGTACACCACCAAACCATACACGTAATGAATTTGTCTTAGCATTTTGTTATGCAAGAAATTACTTGACTGAAATGGCCAAAGACCAAATATTGCGAGAGATGTTAAGTTTTTGCAAAGAAGGACGTTTGCATGTTCCTCTTTCTTTCCTGGCAATACTTTCCTTTTAACTTGATCATCACGTTTTTTCGGTTTCACAATCACCATACTATGTTACAACGAGGCTTGTTTTCAAAATAATTAAGTTGTTCGTTAGCACAGAACTAATAATATCAGTATGCTTTCTTTTCCATAGAGTACCAAAGGATTGTATCCTCAATTACAAACTTGTAGGAAAGAGAAGAAAAACGAACTATCAACTTTATATAGTGTATATTAAGAGTCAAATATTGAACTTGATTTATTAATATTAACGATTAGTGTTGCCAAGTCAAAATGTATTCAATCAATTGATAAAGTGACAAACTTGAACACTCACACATTTTATAACGTAAAGTTAATTTTCGCAAACATTGATTCATAGAAACCTTTTTTACAGGTATAAAAAACGGATTCAGCGGTAACTTTAAAGAACTTCATTTCAATATAAATTGAATTGATAACTTTTTTAATCTAGGTACTTAGTGTGTAACAAGGAACAAGTAGTGAGATGAGTTTCCCCTCTTTAAGAAGCTTCTTCGGATTTCTATCATAAAGTCAATTAGTATTGTATTTATTTTCGATGGTTTCGGCGGTAACTTTGTGGAAGTTCATTTTAATATAAAATTATAATAACTTTGATTATTCCACGTATTGTGTAACTAACTGTGACACGTGTTTCGCCTCTTTCAGAGGCATCTTCAGACTTACTATCGCAAAGTTTGCTTGAGTAAATTTTACTCAAGCAAACTTTGCGACACGTGTCACAGTTAGTTACACAATACGTGGAATAATCAAAGTTATTATAATTTTATATTATATTAGTATTGTACTTTGTTATGAATAGCTAGCCTATCCCTGGTCGTTGAAATGAAGTGAATAGAAGTCATGATAAATGTTACCTAGCATTTTTTGATCACTCAGATCAAAATTTACTTGATTTCCCATGTTCATCATGTAAATTTTTAAAATCGATCACATTGGCAAGACTTAAATTAAAACGTGACGTGTCAAAATTTCGGTATCTTTTGTTTTTAATAGGAAATAATTTTTCAAAAAAAGAATACAAAAAAATATTAGCTCAGAGCCAACGTTATCATGTCATATTCTCTTGACAGTAATTTTGTTCATTGTTTTTTATTAATTACCTTTCCAATTTTTGTATATTACAGACAATTTATATATTGTATCCAAGAAGTTAAACAATGATTTTTTATAAACAATAAATAAAAAATCCGATGTAATATTACATTTTAGTAGAATATTTCAACGGAGTGAGTTCATCAAGTCACTCCGTCGCGTAGCCTCTCTTTTCAGAGAGAGTTCCGATGTATAGTTTGGAGATAACCAGTAGTCAACTGGTCGGTCTCTCTACACCCCATCCCGCTGTGAAGTGAGACGGAAGCACCATAAATAGTATAAAACACATGTGTTTGAATACAAACCTACAAATTATTATTCAATTCTGTATTTATTTTTAGTATTGGCAACACTCGAATGCGGTGGTGATTTCTTAAATTATCAAAACGTAAATATTTAATGCTAGAATAAAATTTTTCGTCGATAAAATGAAATGATTGCTATCATCAAAACCGATTTATCCACACATGTGTGTATAAATTTAAATTATCCTATTTCATTACAAGGTATTTTAGCTATTTATAAAAATAAAATTCATTTCTTGAAAACACTAGTTATGAGCGAAATCAGTCTCGATAATTACCTACAATTGCGGAATTAGAACAATTTTATTTCTATAAATATATAATGCCTTTCCGAGAATAGATAGTTAAAACCTTAGCAGTGCTTCTTTACTTGTGTTTCAACTCTATTCGAATGGATTTAATTAAAATAAAAAATAGGAAAATCGTATTGTTATTTCATATTTAAAAAAATATTCAGCATTATAGCTAATAATACCAATGCGCCAAACACGTTTCAAGCCATTCATATTTGAAATATGTGGTGCGCAGGTATGAAAATACATAGTCATGAAGGGTAAAAAGTGTCTCTATTCACCCCGTTTTACGGTACTTAAAATTACACAGAATGAAAGATTCGGGTGCCCGTCTTACTCATTAGAAATATATACGTTTCAATCAAAAGTTTTATATATTTTGATTATAAAATTAGAAAACCTCACTAGCGTCCAGCTTTTTTGAAGAGTGCGACAGGCTCCGTTCAAATCGACAAAAGGAACGCGGTGAAAGGAGGAATAAGGTTTCTCTTTTACGAAGTCACAATGAGTTTCATGCTCACATCGAGCATGTCTATTTATTCACAAAGATTACAAATTAATACAGCACATAGAACGTACATATATAACACATACATACATACAAAATACAATGATAAATTATTATAAAAATACTAAGGAAACACTCAGTCCTCGTAAGAATAGTTTGGGCACGGATTTCGCGGAACTGATACAATCAAATGTCATTCATGAGAACACATGATCGGCAGATCGCGACTTTATGGTCGATACGTTTGAAAAAATGTTCCAAGCTAGAACTCTTTGTGTTCAATCTTTAAATTTGGAATTTTAAAAAATTGTGTTCGGAATTCTAAAAATACAAATCTCCATGATTTGAATTTTAAAAAAGCGCTTTAAATCGAATTTCATATCTTGCGTATGATATTCAAATATTATTTTAACATAAAAGATTTTTCAATTTTCAAAACGTTGGCAACATTGATGCAAGTCAGTGATTTATTTAATTAATTCTTAACTACTATAATGTTGTACATTTAGACAGGATAGAATAGAACTCTAGGCGTTTCGGGGGTCAGTAATCAAAGTTATTAAGGTCATTGAAGTAACTAACTGACAAAATAAACATACCAGAACTATGTGAAAAGCAGTACAACTTATGGTCGTTTTATACGAGGCCAGTAGAAAGATAGTATATACAGTGGGGTATTAGTTTGAAATAAAACTTTAAAAAATTGCTACATATATGAATTTTGAACCGACATGAACAGATGGAGCATAAGGATTTCTAACGTAGCTTAAATCAACTGAAGCTTTTCTACGGGAACCGATTGTTATTTAATCCCTCAACCTCTAAAGTCAATATAGATGTATACAATCAGGATAGAACGCTCATCGCTCTTGCTACACGCCGTTTTTTAGAATTAGATTCTTTCGAACACAAAATAAAAATTCGATCAATTCATGAAACTGTTCGTATTAGGATTTGAGCATGTGGACACCACGACCGCAGACAGCGAGTTTGAATATTCGGCTACAGGACTGGTAAATATTCACCCTCAGCAAGCTATCATAAATCGCTGTACATATATATAGCCACTATATTGAATACTCGATACTCGAGTATTTAGAAACATACTCGAGTAATACTCGTTGACTATCTTATGCGAGATATTCTTTTGTTAGGTATGCTTTGGGTCCTGCTGACTTATCAATAACAAGTTTATCATGACAAGAGACAAAGTAAAATAATAAAACATTAATTCTCTATTATTTTTAAAATGTATGTTTTATAAATTGAAATAAATGTATTAATGAAAATTAAATAAGCTTATATATTTATTAATCATCTATTTATATACTCAAATTTGAATTTATAATATATATTTTGGCGCATCTGAAACTACTCGAGTATATAAAAAAAATACTACTCGATACTCGAGTAGTTGAGATGTCGAGTTATTTGAGTCTCTAAAAACCATATACATATAGACATTTATTGGCAAAAGCTAAGAAGAAACTAATAAATTACCCTTTCCTATGAAAACGGTCAAAAAAATGGTCAACTGAGTGATTTGTGTATTTACTATTTTGCTTCTAACTTCTAACATAATTATAGTTTGTTTGCCCTCGATTCTGGTGGTTGATCAAAATCAAATTCATGACCTCGGTTGATCTTCTTGCACTTGTCGTAAAAGCGCAAAATAACTATAAGAAGCTCGGAGTATCTGAAAATTTTAAAAACAAAAATTTAGTATGTAGTCGATAATATTTGAAATAATACTCACATTCTAATACCAAATAAAAATCGATAAACCAAAACTAAATCAAAAATAGTTACTATTCGTTTTTGAAATGCTAACACTTCAAATGAGGAGCATTAACACTTTACCAATCGCACTTATCATGGAAGTTTTATACCCAAATACTGGCAATATTTGATAAATATCATCAAATTTCGATTGTTCAGTTAAAGTTTCCGTAACGTTTGAATGCGTGTGGTATATTATTAAATGAAATTTTCAGGACATATTAAAAATACAACAATGTATAAGTTGTTGAATTACTAAGTATTGAATTAAGAATCGTCAACCATTGGCTAGCGTTCTAAAAAGGTAAAATATTTTTTACGTACATTTTTGGTAATTCTTTTGTGTTTTGTTTCGTATTGCATATTTTGCAAGAAACTACTGATTGCTTCACAGTTTGTCGAAAATATCAAAGAATAATTATTTTATAAGCCAAATTTGCGTTAAAGCGATCGCGTAACGCAAAAACATCCTCGTCGACCATAAAATAGGCGATTTTTTCAAATGTCTGGCATTTGTTAAAAAAATCTTCAAGATTATTTTTTAGAGTTAATATTAAAATTTTAAAAAAAAAAAAAATCCATTACAGCTTACGCCAATGCGCCAAATATTCTTAATTGTGAAAGTCATACGAGATTAACTCGATGATAAGTAATGAATCAGTTGTGCACAAAATCAACGATAAATAACATACACCCAGCCCAAGATCTCTTTTTTTCAATTGAAAAAATCTGACCTTGCCGGGAATTGAACCCGGGTCTCCAGATCGCTAGGACAAAGCTCTTGCCACTAGACCACAGGGAATGACAATGATTTCAAATGGCCTTAAATTTGTACGTGTGAAAAAAGGCCAATGTTGCGTTCGCGGTAAATAACGCTTGGGTAATGCCAGAACGCCACATATGTATGCGTCCGCGAACGGTAAAGTGTTGAAGCCCCAATTAAGTAAAATAACACTAGAACTAGTTCAAGATTTGATATAGGGTGATCACAATACAAGTTATAGTTTACCGTCAAGAATGTTGGAAGGGACATCGAATAAAATTGTCCCACTGTGTACTTGACAGGTAGCCTTACTCCCTCTCGCATTATCCAAAGACTCTTTTTGAATCGACTACTTTCGTTATACCAATCGCAGCTATAAGTCGCCAGCAGTAGTTTGTCACTCTATAAAAACAATTATGTCACTGCTGGAATACTGGTAAGATTGTTGTTATCTTAGGTAGAATCAGTTTCTTTGGGTATGATACCAAAATATGCAAGCTTGGAATGATACTACACCAGTGGTTCTCTTGTGCGGCCACCAAAGGATTTTGCTACAGCCACCAACAGGTTTATAGTTTATATTAATATTTAGTTAATTTGTCAACAAAGACACTGAAAATAAAATATTTTGTATGCGTTGCATTGTGCATGGAATTGCTAGTTAGCAAAAACTCAACACATACGTGTAGGTCTTTTTGGCAACTCGACACAAAAATTTGGTAGACCAGACATTTCCGTACGACAGCTGATGTTCCTGATGCGGCCACAGCCAAATTTCACGTGAGAGCCACTGTACTACACCCATCCCCCGTTTTACGCGGTAAATATGTTTTTCAAAAAATCTTCGTGTATTGAAACCGCGCCAAAAAGGGCTAGGAACTCATACAATAGATTGATATTTTCTTAACAAATAAGCAAAGCACTATAAATTTTATAACAAGAAACAAAACTAAGATTTATTTCTTTTGAATGAGTTTTGCGGCGAACGACCCGGGTTTCACCTTTCGGCATCTTCATGCATTTCAAGTTCACTCGTGCACTTGGCTCATTACATGATGAGAGACATTTCTAATGCGAGCAAAGTTATTATAAATATGAATTAGGCACTTCCGTAAAACTATACATGAAGGCACATTCGAATAAAAATAAATAAATGCAGTCAATTTGACATCATCATATTATAAGCCACAATACATGTTTCAAATCTTTATTCGTTTTATATAAGATATCACATATGTGGGTCATATATGTTATTATTGAGACCCCCCAAGATTTGGAAGCCCCAAGCGAGCGCCTGTATACGCTTATGGGGTAATCCACCACAGACACAATGTTATGTAAATTATAGTGCATGAATCTTTAATTTTTACAAACCTCGTAAATGACTTCATTTCCATGCCAATAGAATAATAACAGTTGAATCATCATCGCTATCAGGTACTCAACCATGAAGCATAGTCGAATACTGAATCCATACTATAGTGAAATGAGAAGAGAATACGATTACATAATTTGGATTAGCATTACTTAATTCAGATGATATCAAATCGATTTTGTAATTGTTATGTACCAGGGAAGCCTGAAATCCGATAGCGCAAAGCATTAACGAACAAACCATGAAGTAAAGCATCATTACAGGACTGATAATTGCGTTGAGGTCTTTTGTGTAACTGAAAAATAAATAAAACCAATTAAGGTCAAATCGAAATACGATACTTTTCACACCCTTCTCCCATGGTGTCAAAACGAATTTTGGTTGGTATTTTGTAGTCCAACGGTTTGGTGATGTCCGGACTACGGAGCCTACAATTTTTACCCTACGACTTTTGATCTAAAGATAATAATAATCATACCAAGATGCGTATTCATACAATAGTTTTGTATTGAACTGCGCTGATTTAACTTTTAAAGTAAAATATAAAATATGGTTTATGATGGTTGTTGATACACTTGGTCAGGGGTTTTAAACCTTATTGCGACTCCGGGCGCATTTGAGATTTCGGAGAATAGTGACGGGTGCAGCCAGGATTTTTTTATATTAATTTTTATCATTATTTAGCTTTACATCTGGGTATGTGATACATTCATGTGATTTTTCCAATTAACCTTTACAAAAGAATTAAAAAAATATACCATATAATTGCATATAAACAACACCTTCTTTGTGAAATAATTTCAATCTTAAAAATACAATTCTGATAATATTTGAGTTACTTCGTTGTTTGATACCTTGTTGCGGGCGCATGATAATTGCTCCTGATAAGTGAGCGCCTTAAAAACAAAGCTGACAGATGCCTCCCGCGAAAAAATTTCATTTGAGGACTGTTCCTGATATAACGGCATATAAATAAATTTTATAGATATGGTGAACCAATTTTCTAAGCTTGGCTCATAACAAACATTCTTTTGTGTCATAATGCTCTTTTGACACGTCAGATTTAATAATAATGGCTACATAATAATTTAACACAAACCTTAATATATAGCGGTGATGGTTAACACAATGTACAAGCCTGTTGTGTTTTTCTTCATCAAGTGATGCACGGTGCATCGGATAGTCCATCAGTCCGGGAGTCGCTAATCTCTTGGGATACCGATTTTTTTCGTATAAAGACATTTTAATTGACTCCATTTCGACAATATTGGTTCTTTTGAACAATCAAAGCTTGTCATATCCACGATGGTCTTTTGAAGAATCTGCAACTGCCCTATTAAATGTATCATCATTGACACTATGAAAGTATCCCAGATGGCTTGGTAAGCTGCTCCAATACTTCCCATCAATACATGGTACACATAGGCACACAGGTAATTACCGTACGCGTATTTGTCGAAAGGAAACCACGAGCTAAAGATCATGGGGCGTTTGTACGACCAGTATTCTGTGCCGTTACCAAATATTTTGTGATATGTCGACGAAAATCTGTATTCTATCGGTGGAATTATAAAGAATACCATGATCGTACAACCAGTCAGCGTCCAAAAGAAGTACGTGACTTTCCTCGCTCTGGCAACGTAATGAAACAAAATCTGCTTAATTTCTTCGCTTTGGAATGTTAATATGTTATTTTCTATGCGAGATATGCCGGCGAGTAGTGATTTTATTTGGCCCCGGTGGCCAAAAAACGAATAGATTTTCATTACGCCCAACGTATACAAACATGATACGGACATGTTTGTCGTCATATCTTCAAGATCGCCCCACACGTTCACCAGCTCGATATATTCGGTGACAAGAAAGATGAAGAATAAAAAGTAAACAACTAAACCAAATACATAATGGAACTTTCGAAGCGTTCTGTTGTTTAAAAAGTCGTGAGATTGAAAAGGCCATAAACCGAATATAGCCAAAGATGTCAAGTTTTTGCTGAGAAGTATATTAGAATCTTCTTCGCTAGATTTCATTATTAGTTTTCCGTGCAAATTGTTGCCACTATCATTAAAATTTATTTCAGTCACCATTATATTGCAACACCGAAACAAAATTGTAACCGATCCTATATTTTCGTAAATTCTAAGTAATATGTTTGCCTTAGCTTAGAACAAGTGCGATTGAATTGTGTTCACAACAAAGGGTTTATTAAATACGGAAATGATGTGAAAATATGTATCACTGTTGACTACTCAAGTATCAATTAACCCTTTGAAGAGTACGGCCGTAAATGTACTTCCAAGTATTTTATCATCTATTATCTATTACCATTCTCATATTTTTTATTGAAATGTTATTATTTTTACATATATCCAAACAGAACATATCAAACAATGGTTTTTGTTCGTCAAATTATTTTTATTATACATATGTTTCAAATAAAGGAAAGAATTTTATTAAAAGGTTATTATCTTGAAGCAAATCTGTGGCCATGTATTGTTAAGCTTAAAAATTCATGTCGGTTCGATACGCTGCCTTGAATCAACATCAATCGAAAACTACATCTTCACAGATGATGCAATAAAGATTCCAAATTGGAAGTAACAGCTTATTGATGATTATTTGAAAGTTATTTGAAAATTCCGAAAGAAATATAAATACCTCAAATAATAAACAATATTCTTCCCAGATTTAAGGACAAAACGAGAAAAAAATATATTTAGATATTTCGTCTGGCATTAACATTTTTTTTAAACATATTGAAAAAAACATAATTTTATCCAAAATAACTCACCACACAAAGGGTTAAGCATTAAATAATTAATTTGCGTACAAATTGCGTGTGAGTGTTGTCAGATTATAGTTTATTTATTAAATCGATTAAGGTAATTGAATATCAAAGAAAATATTGTGCGGAGAGAAGAAAAAAAATCTGTATTCAACGAATTTAAAGTTGATATAATTGAGGTTATCGTCTGACGGTGCTTGATTTGACTTGATTGACATTTTAATATCAAATTTGAATTTTGTACTCTCTACTTTAATCTACCCGGGTTTTACCTTTAGGCATCTTCCAGCATTTCGTTAATTAAAAAATATTTTTACCATTGAAAAACATATAAGTTACATATCCAAGTGATTTCAAATTGCGATTCGATTTGTCCGTGAGGTCAGAAGGGTTGGTGAAGGCTGGTGAAGACAGCAGCGACAATTTTTATTCTGAATACAATAATTTTGTTCTTTTACATATGTTTATGAACATATTATTAACACACTGGTATATTTCAAAACCATGTATACTATTATAAAAAAGGATTAATGTTGTTGAATTATTATTGACCTTCAATTGTTTCTTTAATTCCATTTTTTTAGAATGTAGATACACTTTTACATTTTTCTACAGGATATTTCAGTAAACTTTCGAAATTTGTAAGGTTATAGAAGCCTTAAAAATTTACTTACAATGTTGTTAAAGTGAAATCATTCAAATTTGTTGTCAATTGTTGAGAAGTATACGGCAAATCACCAAGAAAGGTTGAAAAACATGAGCAAATCATCAAATTTTACTATTAAAATCACTGCTCTGATTGACAGACGTTCGACGCCAACGTCATTTTTAGTGACGAAGCCCATTTTTGGTTGAATGGATATGTAAACAAGCAAAATTGACAGATTTGGGGCGACTCCAACCCCATAATTAACAATTTTTGAAATATTAGATTTGGCTGTTTTTTTATTCATCAAGTGATGAAAAATATTTATACACTTCCGGAACATTGGTAATTAGCGGAAATATTTTCTCCAGTGTTTCATTAATTACTTCATGATTTATTTCTAATATTATTTAACGTTGGCAATAATCGTGAATCGTGACGGACAGCTATTTTGCCGTGAACAAGGTATAAAAATATAAGTTTACATACTATGATTGCTTATTCATGAATGTTTATCGATCACTTTCATTCCCTTAGATTTATAATATATTATATTTTTATGTAATTTATACACTGTTTATATTTTAGAATCACGGTATTCAGAATCAGTTTTCAATGGTTTAGCAAACGTACCAGTTTGACCGGGATTGTCCCGGTTTCAGACCCCAGAATGATACAAAGGAGTGTAAAAACCATACAAAAATTGTACAAAAAAATTTGAACTGTCCCAAAATGATGACAAACATTTAAAATATCTTTTCATGTTCTGGCAACATTGGTTAATACATATTCTTTAAAATTGGTGTGGATATAATCAAAAAAGTCAAATGGGTATTTAAATTATTGGATTATATGTAGTTATCTAATAACCAGCTTTTCCGAATTTTCTTTTCCAATCAAATATAATAAATAAAAAATGACAATCACGTATTCCTATCACAATATACGCTAAAAATAATTGGTTCAGATTATAGGTTGAATTGACAACCAGTGCCGTGCGATATTTTTGTTCTGAAAGGCAATTAATTAAGTGTAACATAAAACGCCGTAAAATTGTATAAAAAATGAACAACTGCTTTAAAATACGTTGAAGCCGCCCATTATCAATGTTTGAGTAGATGATACATTTTCGGTTTAAGGAAAAATGGTATGATTCCAAGATAGCAAATTTTTTCATTTTTCAAGACATATTGATCAGCATGTAAGGCGTTTCAAAAATCGCTTTATTTTTTGATTATAAGTATACTCTTATCAAATATATCATCGATGCTATAACCATAATATTAGAATATAATTAGGAATACAAAGTTTGCTTTTTTCTTCTAATGACACGAACTATTGTAATATTTTAATATGTAAAAACCAGGGTTGTGGAGTCGGTAAAAAAAATGATGACTCCGACTCCAGCATTTACCAAAAACACGACTCCAACTCCGAATATTCAATTATACATATATCAAACAAACAATCCTGCCAATAACCAAATTCGACACATTATATGTAAAAATAAAAAGTTCAATTTTTTCAAAATTTCCGACTCCGACCAACACGCCGCGCTGATTCCGACTCCGGCCAAAAAACCCCGACTCCACGACTCCGACGCCTCGGTAAAAACTAGATATGAATCATCAATATAGTATGACATACTTTGTGAAGTATCAAAACAAACGCGGTTATCTCCAGTACATGAATGAACTTTTTGAGATTTTTGGTGGGAATGACTGCTCGTGTTGTTTCATATATATTATAATATTTATACAAACATGCATCTCACATCGTCACAATTTTTTAACGTATTTACTTACTGATTAATTGATTGAATTTGACTTTTACTTTGTAGAACTCCATTATTACACAGTGAAAAAAATAACAATGTTTTTTAGTTCTAAAGAATTATTTTTGTAGAACTAAAATACATTGTTATTTTTTCACCGTGGTATTTACTTACCTTAAAATTTGTCATACCTGTTTAATGTTTATTAAGAAATTTCGATCAATAATCACTGATCAACGAGCAATAACCAATAAAAATAATTTGCTCACATAAACCATGATTATAAAATAAAAAAAACAGCTACTCACTTTTTATATAACCCAGATAATTCAAAAAGGTTATTTACTCAGTTTCCTCGACGATGGAGATGGTCACGTTTGTTTTGTAACGTTACATAATTGATAAACCATTTTTTTAAACAATACAACCCGTTCACTAAGATAACGACCATTTTCGTGATACCACAGGGTGATGATTACTGAGTTTATATTTCGAAAGATATATAAGCTGAATGAAATCGGCCATATTATTGAAATAAAAAAATGTCATGTCTTTCTAACCACCGCTCTTGCGATACATAAAGGTACAATGTTTTTCCGCACCAGAAGTCAGTGAATACTTTTAAATTTAAAATCATTCTTTTTTCGAATTGTTTTTCGAATAATTTGTATGCTTTGGCAAACAAACGAAGCTCCCTTCTCAGAACAAGCTTCTAAGATAATTCACGTTGTTACCATAGGGTAGCAAAATATTTTCCATAAATATTACGAACAGCACTGCGCTATTAACAAGACCATACATTGTGTTTGAGATATTTTTTATTTTCCTCCTTTCTAATTATTGAAATTGCCGGTTTTAGTAAAAGACAGCTCTTTAACACGACATAATGAATAAATCAACTTCAACTACACCTCTGTTTTACATTCTAGATTTTTACAGGGAATTGTTGCAACCTAAGAACTCATAGCGTCAGAGCTGTGTAGATAGAGTCGTATAGACTGAGCGACTTCCATTCCTTTTTTTGAATTTTATTAATTAAATCAGGGCTTTTCTTTGAAAAAAAGGTGCCGGAACTCACTTTGTGTCAAGCTTTATACTAAATTTACTAAATAAAATAATACATCTCATCCGGCTCATTACAATACCATATTTTATCATTTAGACGAATTATATAAATATAATACAAAATTAAAAATAACTTTGATTATTCCACGTATTGTGCTACTAACAGTGACACGTGTTTCGCCTCTTTCAGAGGCATCATCAGACTTACGATCGCAAAGTTTGCTTAAGTAATGAAGCAAGATTGATTCTAACATTTTAAATTATGAAATTACAAAATGTATTCCGGGTTTTTTTCCTTCTTAAGGAAACAAGGAAGGGGTGATAGAATCAAAACAGTGCAATCAGATAATGATACTAATGAGGTGCAATCAATCAGATTGGGATTTTTCCTTTATAAGGAAAGCAAGAGAGGGGGTTATAGAATCGAAAAAAAGCAAACAAATAAACATATTTCTAATGACGTTAAACATTACAAACTATTAAACTATAAACTAATGAGCTGCAATCAATCAGATAGGTTAGTGATTACTCTATTAATTGGAAACAATGTAAGTAATGGCGAGCAACCTATCCTATTAAGAATATTATTTAATAATATTTCTTTTTTATTAAGAGTTTTATTTATTTCTAAAAATTCTAGAGTATTCATCTTTAAGCCTTTTTTATTTACTCGGTGGAGTATTTCTAAATTACTATGTAATATTAGAATCAATCTTGCTTCATTACTTAAGCAAACTTTGCGATAGTAAGTCTGAAGATGCCTCTGAAAGAGTCGAAACACGTGTCACAGTTAGTAGCACAATACGTGGAATAATCAAAGTTATTTTAAATTTTATATTAAAATGAACTTCTACAAAGTTAACGCCGAAACCATCGAAAGTATATAAATATAGATTGTAATTACATGAACGCAAACACTGTTTCGTCTTTGATTGAATACCGTGATAAAGGTGCTGGAACGCCGTTCTACTGCTTTAAATGGAAAAAAGCCCTGAATTAAATCACATTTAAATAGTGTTTATTACTTTTTTAAATATTATGAATGCGGATCTGAACAACCAATTATCTTTTTCTTACGTTTTCTACACTAAAACACCATCCAATTACAGATGCTTATTATTATTACCGTAAGTTCGAAATATCCCATTTTATAAAAATATAATTATCACTGCAAACTCGCCAAAGCTTACGAAACATTCATTTATTTACACGAACAATAAAAAAATAATTAGCTTACGTATTAATAAATCCAATGGCGATACTTGTTCTCTTTTAATTCTTACGCAAATAACCCAAAAAATATATAAATACTATATTTGTAAAACAAAGCGTTAAAAACGGTCACAAAATAAAAACTTCTTGAGGTGAAAAAACATTACGTAAAAGTTTTACCTAACTTTCCTGTGTTTCAAAAATAGCGTCACTTATTACTTCATTATATTTCCTTTGAAAGTCCTCTGTAAAATTTTATTTTTAATTGAAAAGCAAAATGATAACAAATGACGTCACTAAAGATTCATAAATTTTAAATAATTTTTAAAAGTGAATATTAGTTAATAATATTGTGAATAATTGTTCACAAGCTTTAATTTGTTTTAAATATGGATGGAATCACTTTTAAAGTGTTCACTGTCAATACTTGGTGGAAAGACATTATAATAAAAATAATAATACATTTTTAGTACTATTTCCACATAAAATTTATTTGATCAGGACCGGTTTCGCTCATGGCGAGCATTGTCAACTGATAAGAAATACAATGAAACAGTGATGAGCGAAACCGGTCCTGATCAAATAAATTTTATGTGGAAATAGTACTAAAAATGTATTATTATTTGTATTATGGGTGGAATCATTGAACTGTGACGTCGCAAAACCAACAAGATACTTAATTATTTTTTAATAGTAAAAAAGTTAAGAAAATTAAGTCAAATATTAGACAGCGCTGTAAATCTTTTATAAAATCTCTATGTTCTCCCCTCTCTAGGGGGGGGGGGTTATAAATAAATATTAAGTTTTTATGAAAAATCCTTCGAGATAAAACATAATATTATTCCATACAAATATTTTGGACAGTTAAATGCAATCGAACTCGTTCTATAGTTTTGGATTTTTAATAAATCGCAAATCATTAGAATACTACAAACAAAATACATAATACAGATATATAATTATTGGTTGTCTATGGTCATTGATATAGAAATTAGTCATAGATTAGGTATTATAAAATATATTAGCTATAAAATTAGAAAGAACTGCACCATCTATTAGTCAATAATTGTACTTATGTAACTGAAGAGCAAACTGTGTGTAGTGACATCTATTATAAATTAGTAAAGGTTTAATGTAAGTGAATTCATGTTACAAATAAGATACTTTACAGTGATTTTACGTACGGCATATTTCAGGAATAAAACTAACTTTTTACTTCCTTATATGTTATGCCCCTGAACTATTAGGTTTTATTGGAAATTATTTGACACCATAGATCAGTGGTGCACAAGCTTTTTGAGAGAAGGGCCAATTTATCCCTTTAAAATTTTTCGCGGGCCACAAAGGGTAAACGTGAAGAAAAATATTTTATTATTAAAAGTATTTTTCTGTCAAGATAATCGATAAATCAGTAGACGATTTGTATGTATTAATATTATATATTTTCATTATTTGCGGAGATTTTTTAATATCGATTCACAAACGTCATGCACTGACAAAAAACCTGAAGAACAAACAATAAAATCCGTGTGTTGAAAACAATAATCTAACAATAAACTGCACGATATGACTAATTTAAAAAAAATGAATTTCGGTTACAAAATTATATTCATGTGAACATAAACATAATAAAAAATAAAAAATTACATTGATTTTTTTATATACCGTTGCTACTTCATAATTTGTTCACATATCGAATACTATTTTTATCATATTTAATGAAAAATTTGTTGATGAAGTATTTGTTATTTTGGGCAGCAAAAAAATCCATTTCGGGCCGCATGCAGCCCGCGGGCCGCGTTTTTCTATCACTACCATAGATGTATCTATTTCTTATATCAGATATACCGGTTTCTGGGCCTGATCTTTATAAAATATGTATATGTGAAATAATACATCTTGGTGGATAACTCCAGAAGCTCCAAAGGCCCGCGCTTGGGGCATCAATAATAACTTATATTTGATCACTTTGTTTACCAAATGTTTAAATTTGTGTTTCAGGTAGCTTTATAAACGGATCAATTGTAATATTTTCAGAACTGGCAGCAAATAACAAATACCGGATAATACACAATGAAGAAGAATACTGCCTTTGCATATATTTTGTTTACTTGCATTTTTTTTGTTTGAATAAATATTTATTGGAATATTTTTTAATTTATGGAATCATTAGAATGCTTTCAACTTTTATTGTAAAATACTTTTTGCACCCCCCAGCACCCCGTCACCAGCCGTCACTGCTTGCAAGTGCTTAATCCGCCACTGATCCACGGTACCGTAAAAAATATTACAGATATATTTTATGAATGGGTACAATAATGCGTGTTAAAATAGGGGCAAAACATACTTTATCTTTTAAGTAAATGCCAATTAAATCAATCAATATTTAAAGCAGTGATGCACAACTTGCGGCCTGCAATGACATTTCATGCGGCCCAATATGACAAATGTCAATCAATATTTTTCTTCAAAACCTTTTACGGACAATTACATATACACCAAAAAGATACAATTTCATATACACCAAAAATATCGATAATTTAATTACTTTTTCCCATGCGGCCCACGTACTATCTCAGAATTGATTATATGGCCCTTTGCCCAAAAAGGTTGTGCATCACTGACTTATTTGCGATATCGTAAACACCGCGATAGCGTCAAACGATGTCGCACAAAAAGTACGTAACCATTAACCATATACCGTCTACAAAGTTATGACTGCATCACTGCCTTCAGCTGCAAAATAGTGGTTATACCAGGGCTGTGGAGTCGGAATCGGAGTCGTCACGGTGCTTTTTTTTTAAATGTTTGAACTTTTTATTTATGTACATTACTTAAAATTAAGTAAAATTTGGCCAATGGTCGGATTGGTTGTTTGATATTTAATTTAATACACATAAATAGCAAAGGTAGGAAACAAACGGGGCAAAATTGAACACTTTTTAGTCGGAGTCAGGTTTTGATAAAATTAATCACATATAGAAAAGAAAATTAAACTGTTTTGAATTTTACCGAGCTTGACTAACGTAATTTTATAAATACGAAATAAGTATTCTTATCCAATGCTGAAATAAATCTCATTTCAATATGTGATTGATATATGAAAAATATACATGGAAATAAACACTGAAAATAGTCTGTTAGAATATTTAAAAAAGGAAAATGCAAGTGTATACCCCCCCCCCCCACCTGTCTGCCTTTAGAAGGCCCAGAGGCATGAGAGGATCGTGTGCCAACATTTGACTATACCTGGTCTATTCGATAGTAGAGATATAAAAGTCATCAGTAGAATTTTATATTGAACCGAATCATCGATACTTTTGTATAAACCAGGGCTGTGGAGTCGGTAAAAAAAGTCCGACTCCGACTCCAGCATTTACCGAAACCACGACTCCGACTAAAAAAGGGTTAATATTGTCACTTTTTTTCCCCTAATTTTCCTATTTATGTGTATTCAATTAAATATCAACCCTATCAATGCGGCCAAAAGCCAAATTTGACATATTAAATGCAAAAATAAAAAGTTCAAACTTTTCAAAATTTCCGACTCCGAGTACGACTCCGGCCACAACGCCGCTCCGACTCCGACTCCGACTCCACAGCCCTGGTATAAACATTAGAATGTATGAATATGAATAATATCAGCGTAAGAAATATCTTTTACAATGGAATTTATATTAACAAGTTAAATAACTTGAAACTTATTGTTTTAAAGTTGTTTGCAAATTAATATTGTAAAATATTAAGATTATAATGATATAATTATGTACATCTGAACATTTCATATCTTTGCTGCTATATCGGGAAAATGTATTTTTTTAAATCCATCTGTACATATCTCAAATATATACAAAAGGTACCTACTTTGCAAACCCTAATGCTGTGATAAATTAATAATAATAAATAGAACACAATTGAATTGAGGTACATAATATATGTAGTGCACAAATGAAGGCGAACCTATACCAACAAGCATAAATATAAACAGTAATAAAAAACATCGATATTTTAGGCCTGTTTTTTTAGGATCGTAAAGCTGGTAGAAATGTAAACATCGCAAAAGATATCTTTCAAAAAAGACCCAAAGATAGATTCGAAAAAAATATATCAAATTGAAATGAAAGCTCCGCGGTGGAATAACAAAATAATTATTAACGATGTCGACAAATAAGGAAATTGTGAAATTATTTGAAACCATGTTTTTTCCGCTGGTTTAATCACTGGCGGGATAGAGATAATATGTAAGGAGAAGATGTTCTTGGTGGTTTTCGTAGGTTTTTAATTGTTCTTGTTCGCCTTTGAGTGTGCCTATTCGCGCCTGTTCGTTCAGTATGTCCACCACTTTAGACTACTTCTGTCTCTTTGCGGCATATCTCGCACTGCTCTAGCATTTAAAAAAATTACCCCTAACCCTAAAGTTCCCACAAAAGTGAATATGTTTGTTTTTTAAGTCAAAAAATTAGAAAAATTACTACAATTTTGATTATAATTTAAATGAGAAAAGAAATAAAGCACGAAATTTTCATTGACTTACGATCCTAATAACTAGCGGCCATCGTGTGATTGAAATAACAAACAAGTAGTTTAGTTAATATGTATGCATAGTTTTTTAAACGCTCAAAAACTCTTTTTAACTTCTATCTAAGATTCTTTGATACATTCGGTTTAAATAAAAAGGCAAGTCAAATGTGAAAAATCTGAAATCCTAGACAGTAGAACGGATGAATAAATAGTTTATTTAAGTAAGCATACATATTTCGTTATAAAGTTATTAAAAATGAAAAAATCATTATTCTTTTCAGTCACAAACAAAAGATTTAAATTTATTTCGCATTCAATGTAAAACTTAACAACATGGTGGGCTTATTTTTCTCCCAACTTTCCCAACTACCAACAGAATATTTTGGGGATGGTGCTTTTCAATTTATTTTTTATGTTTATATTAAAAATAGTAGTTCAAGTAAAGTTCAGTAAAAATAGGTCAGTTCAAGTACATCCGTGCACTTGGAATACCTGAAGATTCCGAAAGGGGAAACCCGGGTCGTTAGCGACAAAACTCATGGAAAAGTACAAAATTCAAAAAATTCAAATTTGATATTGAAATTCCATCAAGCACCCTCAGTCGAAATACTTAATTAAAAATAGTAGTTAAAATTGAACATTGTGGTTAAGATGCACGATCAAAAAATAAATATAAATTTTTCTCTTCACACAATCACGTCTATCTTATATTTACAGCAAATGGTAAGTAGAATATCTTGTGCAGTATTTTCCTCAATCAAGGCAATATGTGTAAATTTTACGTTACTTCGCTTGGTGTCTTTCATCTTCTTTCGAGGAACGGATGCTAGACCTTTTATTCTGGGTGATATTTATCAACATGAATTTTTTAAATTAAAGCATGAAAAATAATTATATATATAGTATAGTTTTGTATAAATTTACTAGCTAATTTTAAGGTTAGGTATCAGCTGTTTAGATAGGCAAGGTTCGAATTTCCTTATGCGGCTTCATTTTATATGAGACAAGTACAGCTATGCCGTTCTATCGCACTTGTGTCGGAAACAATAGGTGCTGCCTTCCCGTTCTGGCTATGCATCAGCTGTTTAAATTATCCCTTTACCCCACTGCACTCGACGGGGACCCTTTCCCCTTCGTTTGAGTAAGTAGGGGGAGCGCGGTAATTATAAACAGATTTATACAAGAAACTTGTTTTTCTTGAGAAGAATTAATTAAAATAAAACCTATTGAATTCGAAAGTAACGGTAGATGAAAGATTTAAATTACTGGCGCAGTGAATGTTTCACAGAATATTTTTTAAATTTACTATAAATTAAATAGAATGAATAAATATATATCACAAATAATTTGAAAACCCCTATTCATAATCCTAGCATGTTCTTCAAATAGCATGTGGATTGTATACAATTGGTTTCAATATATCGTGTTCCATTAATATAACTCGAAATAATATGTGGCAACCATTTGTAGGAAATATAATACCATGCTACAAAATCAGTTGACTTCAAAAATAAATAAAATGATATAAATGAATTGGATTTAAGTAATGAAAGTATCTACGGTTAACGTATTAGGATCTGGCAATTTTTGCTATTATAAGAAATATGTTCCAAAATGAATAAACAAAAAAAGGATTTCAAACATGATAAAAAATGGTTCGTTAAAATGAAAGTCGTTCAAAGTAATAAATTAGAAGTGAACAACCAGATGCAAAACGTGATACTGGTTAATTTACTATAGTTTCTTCTAATTTCTTCGAAAAAAGTCTTCACAGAAAATATAAACAGGTGTTTTAGCGAATAAATTGAAAAAAAAAGTTTAGTTTCATTTATAAATTGGTAATTTTTGTTTAGCTTTGAGCCGAAATATCATTTATTTACGTATATTTTTTCCGTGTTTATGAATAAACGCCGAGAAATAAAAATTAATTTCAACTGAAATAATATACGAATATTTAATCGCGGTATTGAAACGATACTATAATTTATTTTCACATAATAAATTCTACATGCAGCGCTGTATATTTTTTACTCAATAAGCGATAATTTTATTCGATATAATATGATATGAGTAATCTATTGCTTGTAATCAACCCCATACTCCCCTCAGTTGGTACACTTTCCTCTATGTTGGGGAACATAATGGGCCACGGGCCAGCAGCGGGAAACGATTGCGGAGCCGAAGACTGCGGGGCGAGAAGGGAAGCAGGGGTCAAGTTGATGACTCGGCGTCAGTCTGCCGCGAACTTTCGTGCGCGTCGCAGTGCACTGAAATGGCGGCTCTGCCAGCCCCGGCCTTCTGCTGCACGCGTGGGGATAGGGACCCGCCTTTCCTCCCCGGTGCTTGTGGTGTTTATCGAATTACCGGCGGCCATTCGCCCCCGCGACCCTCCGCCTTTAGTGCGATGTTGATGTCGGGCGTTGAACTTAGGCTCACCCCCGACACCCTATTGGACATAACTGCCAAAATAGTGGCGGAAAATATTCCCTTTCAGCGTATCGAAGAACGGTATGATCGGATACCGGAACCCGTGCAGCGCAGGATCATCTACTGGTCCTTCCCTAGAAATGAGAGAGACATTTGCATGTACTCGTCATTATCCAGAGTGCATACGACTGCAGCCAACGGTGAACAGCAAAATCTATCATTCTGCAAAGGGCTCAAACTCCTCGAGTCAGGATGCGTCGACAGTGTTCTGCAAGTTGGTGAGTGTCCAAAAAAATACAACCCTAACACCTTTTCTTATAAAAACAGTAAAATTTCGAAGCGATCAGACGTGTTGTTATTTTTATCGAACTACTGAATGAAGCAACTTAAACGTCACACTTCCTAAATAACACGAACACTTGTGCAATAGTGGTGCTTTATTTAGGTTTCGGTAAACACAACATTTGACTAGGCTAGCGTTTTTTCTTCGCGTTGAATGTTCCCTAGATAAAATACTAGATTTCAACGTGACGTTTACTCGTACAATATATTATTTATCAATTCCAGCAATCCAGTACAAATATTCAATAGTATAGGTAAACAAATGTATCGAACCGCTGCCATATCTGTCTCTAATCGACTTCGATACCATTACATTTTGCTGTATTACGTAAAGTATTAACACCGTAATAGATATTTCTTGCATAAAAACAATTCAATTTCGCAGTGTTGTATATTTGTGCGGCATGTTGACAGAAGTTTATATAAAAAAAAACAATCGGACGGTATTGTAAATCGGAGACTTAAATCGGTCTATCATTGTTTTCGCTGGCCTTGCAAGTTGCTTTTTTTTCTCGTTAGATCCGATCGCACAAGATGGACGAAATATCAGGTGATTAATTATTGGTAATAGCATCAATGAATGCGATTGTGCGCATTTGCCCCGTGCGCATATTCTGCTCGATCAATCCGGAGAGGCGAGCGAGGGGCCCACATTTCCTACATGCCCCCCAAATCCATACAAACTTCCCTCCCGGACGAACTTCGAGCGCTGAATATTTAAAACTTTTATTATCTGACATCAAAGGAATAATATGGAAATGGCATGCCAACTTTTTTCCGTGTGTAGAATCGGAAGTCGACTCTCTGAATATTTTACATAGTTATTATAATTCGCTTTCAATGATATCCCCCCCGATTCTTGAATTGAGTACATGGTAATTATTTAAATTTAAAAAAAAAATCATAGATATCTATTACATCAGATCACCATATTGAATAATAAGATTTTAATCTTTCCATTTCGATACTTTCTGCATCGAAACTTTGAAAGAATCAATTTATTAATTAGATCGATCATATTTAAATCTATGTATTTTCAATGAACACATTCTGTTATAATCAGGGCTGTGGAGTCGGAGTCGTAGCTTTTTGGCCGGAGTCGGAAATTTTGAAAAGTTCAAACTTTTTATTTTTGCATTTAATATGTCAAATTTGGCTTTTGGCCGCATTGATAGGTTTGATATTTAATTGAATACACATAAATAGGAAAATTTGGGGGAAAAAATGACGATATTAACCTTTTTTGAGTCGGAGTCGTGTTTTTGGTCAATGTCGGAGTCGGAGTCGTGGTGTTTGTAAATGCTGGAGTCAGAGTCGGACTTTTTTTTACCGACTCCACAGCCCTGGTTATAATACCTAGTAGATCGGGTTCATAATATTTTTTATAGACCGTAGTTAGCATGTTTAAAACTTACTTGGGTACTCAACGTTGTACCCACAACCCACTTACAAATCACACTCCTCCATCATGGTGTGTATCCAACGCAGCATATCAATTTTATAGGTGTTTTTAAGACTATCCGAATGAAATATCTCAAGATTAGGTTGCATTCAATATAAGCTTTGCAAGTAGAAAATGGAACTTGTTTTATAAAATATATGTCAGTTGTGGGGAACCTTTTCAAGTTAGATGGATGCGTTAATTTATCCGCATTCAAGAAACTGCAATTAGATCAGTCAAAAGGCCGCGAGTGTCCTGTCAATGGTGATCCTAGTTAATAAAAATCTTTTATTCTATGCTTGCAGTATAAGACGTTTTCACTTGAACGTGACGTATCTATAAAGAGTGTTCTTTTTAGTAGTAAAAGTTTTGCTTAGATTAGCGTTTATGAAAAATAATAAAATTTAAAAAAATGTATAATACTACTATAACACGATGACACGTAAAAACAGTAGATCAGTCTTTTTCTCTAACCTAACTATTATAACATACTGATAATTTTCTTTTTTATAATATTAAATACCTGAATATCACACAAATAAGTTTCTTAAAAAAATGATACTGCATCACTATAAAAAATACAACACATCTCTCATTTGATTTGACTAAGCCTGATTTTATCGAATATTCCAGCCCCATCGAATTGTTGAAAAAAATATACCATATACCTACCTACCTAACTTCTTAAAGTTCTTTCAGAGAATAAATTTTCTTTCCCACCCTATCCACTTTCACAAAGTTGTCACAGCAAATTGCGAACATCTAATACATACCTGCAGTTTTTTCGGATAGCACATCTAAAAGATACTATAGGCTTCTTTTGTCAAAAAATACGTACTATTGATATCAATTTATATACACATTGGATATGTAGTCAAGTATTTAGTTACACAAGATAGTAGTTACGGCGTGATAGCTATAACTATATTTTGCTGCGTAACTAATTACTTTTTTATGTTACCTTATTGCAATGGAATTCTGCCAAGTAAATGCTAATTCAATCAATGAATACAAATATGGACATCAGCGAGTCTTTCCAAACTCGGATAAATACAATAATTATGTATTTTTTTAAATATGGATAATAATCACTTATTCATTGAAAACTTGAATATCGCGCTCATACATACATTTATTGATTAATTTTACTATTTATACACTAATAAAATCTTTTCATTCTCGTATTTATAATTTTTATAAATGTGTATTAAATACTTGTGACGTGTTTGGCGATAATAATATTTACATATTATACTTACCTGTGATATGAATGACGTCAATATATGTTCTTATCCGGAATAACGATTGTAATTTATTTACCACAATAACTGGGCACGGTTTTTTTTTCGGGTGAATCAATAATGAATGAACCTGTAAAAAATAAACGCTTCTGCAAAAAATATTACAATAGATTATTATTTCATTGTATGTATGTATAATCGTCAACGGAGAGGGGGGAAATAGAGTAAACTAATTTTAGAAGAAAGGTGAAAAATATTCTTTTTATAATATATCATCAATGTTTTTATGATCTTTTCTTCCGATGTTGGTGGTTTTTATTAAAAACTTTTTTATAGTACAATGCTAGAATATTTACTAGAACCCATCTAAGTATATTATTTAATCAAAATAGAGATACATATATTATTTCATAGATTGAGCTTAGTTTTAAACATTGCATAAAATGTCTTCCTTTTTCGCGACCCACCTTTTGATTCTCACGAATCGGCTGCGGCTCTCCTTCTATGAATCACTGTCGTATGTGACATGCTACTCATTATGAGATAATCGAGAACAAATAACGTTTAGAAGTCTCCAAATTTTGGTGCATACGAACTGTTTGTATTCTGTTTGATAATGGAATGCGTTGGAAATTAGATAGCCAAATTCCTAAATCTTATTCAATATGTATTCAATTTCGGTTCCGTAGAAATGGACCAATCACCAAGGCACAATATTTTCAAATGATGATATTTTAGTGTTGATATTCGGACTCAATTCCCGGATAGGTTATTTGATATTTATATCTTTTTTATAATGTCTGGTAATGTAGGCGAAGGCAGGTATTTATGTATAATTTGAGCTCCTATACCTTTCTATAATCTATTTATGCGGAAGAATGCTTTACACTGGGAAGCTTCCAGTAAAGTCCTTGAATAAATATATAGAATTATAAATCACGTTACGATAGCGAAAATATCTTAGATACTAGATTCACAAATAGAAATTACTAGAAATGAGTCGATCCTCAATAAACGAATCCAAACGACTTGATCAATTCAGCGAACGAGTGACTCGTTCGTATCTGTGGAAATAATATGATTGATGCGAAACACATGCTTTCTCACGTAGAAAATATCAGGCAGAGTGAGAAAAGAAATGTTTCAATTCAAATTATTGAAGGTTATGTTTCAGTGATTGATACTCGTCATTGATTAACGCGAATTGATTTATTTTACATGTATACCTACAGCTAGCTATTTTTGACAAATGATATATTAGTGTTTTTGTGACATTTATGAACCAATTGAAAATAAACCTGCAGTGATTTCAGAGCCTTGGTTAGTTACCATTGATCGCAACAAAATAATAATTATTGTGTTTTTGTAACTTTTATGTCAAGTCCTGCTTGACTTTGTAAAACTTGGTTGGAAAACTATTTTTTATTAATTTAAAATTATCCTTATTTCAAAAACCTTATTTATTGGATTCTGTGTCTTGGTTAATGTTTGTAACATGTCATCAGGGCTGTGGAGTCGGAGTCGCTGCTTTGTTTTTTATTCGGAGTCGGAAATTTTGAAAAGTTTGAACTTTTTTCTTATAATATGTAAAAATTTGGGTATTGGCCGGATTGGTAGGGTTGATATTTAATTGAAAACACGTACATAGGAAAATTAGGAAAAGAATTACGATATTAAACTTTTTTTAGTCGGAGTCGTGTTTTTGGTCAATGCTGGAGTCGGAGTTGAACTTTTTTTACCGACTCCACAGCCCTGCATGTCATAATGTGGTATATTTTTCGGTATTTCGTTTTACCATGCTAATAAATATGCAAACCCTGAAATATCAATCTATTTCTCATATCTATTGAGGAGTGCTAACGGGTCGTCTTAGCTGGGCGAATCTAGGCGACGCGTTCCGGCGCGGCTTTGAAAGCGGCAGGATTTTAAAATATCAAACGGTCCTCGCCCATGCAAGTGTCATACGTAGGCGAAGCGGTCCGGTCAGGACGGCATATGTCGCCTCAAGTGGTATTTCGTTTTCCACCATGCTAATGGCAAAAGACCTTTGATCAAACCCTTTAAATATCTGGATTCTATTTCTCCGGTTCGCGTCTATTGAGACACGGGGTAAGGGTTGATACTAAATTCGCGTGTTAGTAAATTTCTTTTCTCGTCATTTAGACTCTCCTCCTAAAGTTGACCGTCACTGATTCAGTTTACCATTTAAGTAGAAATGATTCCTTATGTAGAGCAGATTCTAGTGTGCTGTTAAAAAAGCCATAATTTATCCGTAAACAATCTGGTAACTAATTATATGTAAATTTGATACACTTACTCTGGAGCAATTTAAAAAAAATAAAACAGAAACCACGTTTGGATGTAGACGCCTCATTCCAAAAACGGTTATTAATGTGTCAAAATATTGGTTTACAACTGAGAAATCCCTTTTATTAGTTGAACAATAAGAACCATCGAATACCCAAGAACACAGGCCTTCGCATACGATTGTTTCGGGCTCACTCGTAAATTTATTTGTCTACTTTTAGATACATATAAGAATGTATTTTATATAAAAAAAACTATTTATGGTTCACTATTTAAAAAATAAAAACCACGGGTTTAGGACATCTACGCATAAATAACAACTAATTACTTAGATTCATGGTGCGGTGGTCAACGTTATTGGCTTTCGTGACGGACAGGCTGGGTTAACGTCCCGGTACGAGCAGATTTTTTTCAGTCGGAAATCGATTCTGTTCGAAAGCAATTGGTGCTTGTGTTGCTAAAAATCCCTTCCCACCCTTCCGATCCCTTAAAGCTAATCACTAGTCCTGGCCTAGTTTTCGTATCCATTCAATCCCTACTCTCTTGAGAAAAATGAGAGGTGAGGAAAACAAGCAGCTCTCGTAGAAAAATATATATGTTGGGATAAATTTCGGGAGTTGTCCGTATTCTCCAAGTTAGGTGCGGACATGGTTAAAAAAAATCAAAACAGTGTATACAATTAATTCTTTTGTTTTTTTTTTACACCATTCCAAAACTGTGTAGGTATATCATCTGGAAAAGAGTACCACGTGTTATTTATTATTTGTGTTAAACTTTTGAATAGAAAATTGTCTAGCAATTTTGTGGCGTACGTTAATGGTTAAATTAAATGCACTAGAAAAGAATAGCTTTGGCATTTTAAGAGTTAGTAATTAGGAGTGTTCGTGATCGATTGCCGGGAAAGCCTTGAAGGGGTTGATCGACCTCATCTCGGTCAGACCGCCTAATCGTTTCTCACGAAAAGATCTGAAATAATTTCAAATGTCAGGTATGGACCTCTTATTTCAGACCCTGCCAACGCAGTCTGATCGATGCTATTACGAACGTACCCAAAAAAGTAACCCCAATTTCAAAACCCTCAATCTATTATTTTGTATCATTATTTATATAAAATGATAATAATTGTAATTCTGCGTCGCCGTCTACTTCCGTTCGTTGTGGGTCGAAGGCGTCACTGTGCCGCTGCGAGGAGGAAAATTTGAACAATCCTTTTTTGTCGTGCCTTTTTCCTACTATGCCATATAGCGCAGGGGTGGCCAATTTGATTGTTGTCGCGGTCGATATATTTCGCCAACTACTTGTATGAACGTTTGTTTTTATCAAAATCTCGGATTTTTTCCGAGACTGTGTACTAAACATAAGAATGATATGACATGATTAAATTTAAATCTGCGTTTTCATTTTGTGTCAGGTGGGCAGCTCTTTCAGATTAAACTTATATTCCTTGTAAAACGTATTCAATTAATGAGGAATGTTTTTTCGTAAGCGATGTAATTTCATTTTCTTCTAATATTCCTATCCAAATCAACGCACGAAAAAGATCATTTGCTCAAATGATCTACGATAAATCCTTATTGTTTCTTATAAACTGAACTCAATGAGTAAATGTCAACTGGTTCTTAAAATATTCAGTAGCCCATATCCACAATGGATGGCATCATTGTAAACGCTAGTCTTTTGCTGTTTATTCTCCGTCTAATTATTATAAAGGGTGAATGTGCCAATAGTTGGCCAGTTAACTAATCCAAACCACGCAGTCATCTGTTTTTTTAAGAAGTTGCATAATTTTAGGTAAACTCAACACGCAATGTTGTGTGCAGGATCTCAAAAGCCCGGTAGCTAAGAATTATGCTAAAAATGGGTTTTTATTTTAACATTTAGCGCTATTTACTCCCTTACATTATAATCAATGTTACAAAGTAGCAGCAAGAAACATAATTCATTGAAGAATTCCATAAAGTTAAACTTACTGTGAAATGTAGCGATAATATGAACGATTAATTCTTTCAAAACCTTTGTTTAATGCTCAAAAATACGACAGAAAATTTAAGCATATGTATTTGTATAATATTGATCGCATTTTATTCTCATTTTAGAAATTAGTCATTTCTATACAAGTTGACTTTATAAAGAAAAAGTGCGCAACCTTCTTTTTTTGTTTTTAATTACATGTGATTTAATTTAATTTTTAAATTTAATACATATAACTAGATAGAAAAAGTATGTATGCTGCAAATGCCGTATGTCATTTATCTTTTTTTATTTAGAAACTTGTGGAATTTGGAACATGGAAAAAAGATCATGCGATCAGAAAATCAAGTCTGCTTGTCACAGTTGCTTTCATTTCATGAAATAAATAAAACCAATTTGTCACAATGAATAGGTACTATATTATTTAAATATAAAATTAGGATGTTAGAAAAGATGAGAAGATGTTTTGTGTACCTTTCACACTTGTGTACGTAAATGTAGGACTTTAAATCCGTAGTTCTGACGAGGGCCGAAATAGCTATCAACTTTATATTGTATAATTTGTGTAGAACTGTACAGTATATTTTTTTATCGTACTATGATGGAGTTCTACTAAGTAAATGCTAATGCAAGAAAATCATGTCACTAACATATTCGATTACGTTCAGATTACATTTTATGGCCAGAAAAAATCGTAAGGATCTTACTTATCATATGTATGAGAATCATTATGGTTTAATTAATCATAAATTTGTGAGCCTATCTAGTTTTAACATTCATTCTTTCCATACGACCAATATCACAATGTATTCATAAATCGTTTACATTTTCGATCGTCATTTTTCGGCAAAGATCTGTTCTGTATTTGGCATCGTTATTATTGGCCACACAATATTTGAACGCGCCTCCGTCGACTTAGCTCCCCGCACTAAAAGTTCGCCCCCGACTTTTTGTTATTTTTTTCTCCCATTTCTTTGGTTTGGGTAGGCACTTTGGATTTTTTGTTGCGGGCCAAACTGATCCACTGTTTTCTCAGGGCAAGCGGTGCTCAAACAATTACAAACTGGCACCTGTAATCACCTTGATGTAAGTTTGTTTGATCCAAGTATGAATCGCTAAGTTTTTTTTAAATATCTCTTCGTTATCCTGTAGCCGATAGTGAAAGGTTTTTGGTTTATGAGCTTTTATTCACCCTGCATACTATCCTGGAAAGATATCTACAATATATAATTCGCATGTGCACAAACTAAGCGGATTTTTTTGCAGTGTACGTTTTTTTAGTCCATACTGAAAAACATTTTTACTATCACTAAAATTGCTAAACATTAGAAGGGGGGAACACAAAAGTGTTGTAAAATTTTATACAATTTTCAAATGATCAATATCGGGCTCGTTCATCGAGAGCAATTATTGAATCTTATTTTGACAGTATTCAAAATTACCAAATTGGATATCTGCAAAATATACGTTTTCGACTTAAAATAACTGTATAAATAACCGTACAAAAATCTCCCTTGCGCCTATTTCACACACTAAAGTAATGGTAATATTATATTTATTGGTTGAATGTCAGGAAGTAGTTTTCAAAAGTGGTCAAATCCATTTGTTAAAACACTGAGAATGTGAGATATTTTCATTACTTTGTCATCCCTTAAATTTATGTTTATGTACTATCAATATTTTTAAAATACGTTTTAAATTAAAGAATTACGGATAATGTGTAAAAAATCAAACTTTTCCATGTGAATGAAAAAAATCTCAAAAGTTCCATCTAAAACTGGCAGATAAAAAAAAATTTATTCTGGAATTGACCACTTTCGAAAATTACCTCCTGATGTATGTTTTATTTTTGTTTCATTACGATATCTCCTTTTTTCAACTGTCGGCTACTGGCAATATCTATGAGTGTTTGGGTAGTCGAATATTTGAGCATCGTTGAGTTTACTGCACTTATCATCCTCGGTAAGGTCGGTGTCGGCGGGGAAGGGGACCCTGACAAAAAAATTGTTACCTGCTTCGGCATCTTGCGTCTGCCTGCTTGGCAACATGGTCCCTCTCTGCCTCGCCGCTTAGAAGGTCTCTGCGGCTATCATCCAGGCTCATTTTCCGTCGAGGTTGAACCCAACCACTGGCACGCCATCCGGAAACGATGTGCGACGATAAGATGCAAGAATGTATTCAAACCATTATTTTTAAACGAACGGTTATCCGATTCAAATTCAAACGAAACAAAGAATCGGATACTTCTACTTAGTGAAGTGCTTTTTTTTAAATGAATATTGGCAAAAAATAATATAAAATACATGGCATTACAGCAAGCGCCAATGCGCCGTGTATTTGACAAATTAAATAAAAATAACAACATATTACACAAAAAATTTTAAAAATAAGAAACAGAACAGAAACATATTATTTAAATAAGAAAACAAATTAACAAAGCATTGAGTTCACTGCCGAAGATGTCCACATCAACAGGCAGCGCATTTATCAGCCGAATAGCCCTTGCAACTGGAGATTCAAATGACCTACGTGACAAACAAGTTTTGACAATTGATTTGTCTTGGTTACAACCACGTAGGTAGAAACTGGTAGCATGCAAACTTAAATTTTTAAAGAAGAAAATGTTTCAATATCTGTTAATTAATGATTTACTTGACAGAACTCCATTGTAGAACGGTGAAAAAATACATTGCAATTTTTCCATCGTGTTAATATTTGTTGGTAACTACAATTGTCTGTCTTTGGTGTAGTTGTCAACTTCGTTAGCTTCTGTCAGAAGGCATGGGTGTTTGTGTTGTCTAAAAAGTCCTTTACCCTGCCAATAGTCCTGTCCTAACATTATCCTTTCTATCCCTACTCATCGTATTCAATTGAGGTTGAGTAACTGAGTAAAAAGCAATTCTCGTTGAAAACAACGTGTAGATACCTCCATTAACAGGTCGTATGCTCCATATTGGGAGTCGTCACAAGGAGGGTTGCACCATTCATCCGCTGCAGAGCTGCATGAGATGTAAAGTGTAAATGTATATTTTCTTAGATATACATTAACAGTTAGAAGTAAGTTCTATCCCAAGGTTAACGAGAACTGCATTCGTGGAACGGCCGCAGGCAAAGCCACATACCTAGTCCGGCCAACTTAGTGGAATTGGACGGGGGATATCGACAAGGATGAAATCTGGAATTTCTACTAAAACAATATGTAAAAATAGGAACACGCATGTATTGCAATCGATTAATCAGATCAATATATTTTAATTTGATGTTTTCAAATGTGTTGTTAAATTTAATTTATATTTATAAAAAATCATATGTTAAATTCGATTGCCGTTTACACGGGAGCTAACCCCTATACGAAAACTGTCTTGATTTTTTAATTTGAATCGTTTGGATTTTGTACTCTTGAGTATTGTCGTTGACGAATTCTGTTTCGAATCTTCGGGCATTTCAAGTGTGCAAATGAAATTGAACTGACTAATTCGTGCACATGTTATGCCCGAAGATGTCGAAAGTACCTTCAGCCTAAATCCTTAATCGATTTTTGCTCGAAGGTAAGGTATCTGTCACTTTAACTTTAAGTCTAAAATCCCGAAAATGAAAAAGAAAAGGTGAGCGATCCAACAACTCTATGATATAGTCCGTATGCTCCATATTAGGAACGGACATGGTTGGAATACAGCCAAAAGGTTAAACGTGACGGTTATGAACTGCATCTGCTTTCGTTTCAATTTCTTGTCTGTGTTGGTAATTTAGACTTGCAATAAATATATCTATGACGTGTGTGAAATCTTCCCAAAATCGTCGCGCGTGTTTTTTACTGCTTTAGTTCCCTAAAAATGATTATTAGCATAACTAAATGTTTACCTTAAATACGAAGTATTGTCACGTGGGTGCCACTAACTATAAATATTGCTGAAATGATATATTATTCGACTCAAATAAAAGTGTGATAATTCTGGGCTCAAAAATATGTAATAAGGAGCCCATCCGATTACTTCTTGAATCACAATCCAGGGGTAATCTTATATATAAAACCGAAACGGCGTATGTATGTCTGTGGGTCTGTAATCCCCTTTTGCATTGTTGGTCATTAAGTTGCCATAAAAACGAATATGAAAGAAAATATGTTTGAATTTTTATCGGCGAAGACATTTTGTCAAAATGTAATAAATTAGTCTTCTACTGAATATTTCCCGGCTTTTATTAATATAATAATGTGTATTATTTACGTGAAGGTATTATTTGACATTTCTTTGACAGCAAATTAGATTTTTTTTCTTGAGTTTGGACATTTTAATGGTCGAGAAATTAAATAAAGTTTGTGATTTTATTTTAACTCTATTTTGGATGTTAGATTTTGTTTTACAATTATGTCGAATGATATAACATTAAATAATTATTGGTCGCTTAGTCCGAGCGACGCCGGGTAGCAATACTAGGTAAATCATAAACAACAAGTCACCTTCGAAACCAAGAATATAACATTACGAATTCGTGGATAAAATACCGTAAATCACGATTCCGACTAAGCAACATGGATAGTTTCGTAGTTTGAAGAATCGTTATCTTAAAAGACATGCCATTTGGTGATTGAAAGCAGACTTAGTATCGATGAAGATGAATCTATACCCACTTGTGTATTCTGTTCATGGCCGCAAGATAAATAAATGAATTGATCCGAAACAAGTATTATCTGCTTGCTGACAGTGTACTAATATTATGTAAACTAAAACGTAATCGTTCAGCTAAATCTTTAGCATAACTATTGGTTTCTTAATCGAGTTTCCATAAATAGGCACAGGCGAGTCGCTTCGGAGTGTTTTCCATGCCGAAGTGTCGACGTGTGCAATGTATTGAGTAAAACCTACATACGGAAATTATCGTCGGTGGATTCTTTCTATTGATCGTAAGTAGGGTTTTAAATCCCGAGCCAAAATTTTTATCCCGGGATTTCGTGATTGCAATAAGTCGATCCAGGGACTTATCACGGGATATTTCTTAAAGAGCAAACATATTTAATTGAAATTTTATGTATGAGGCCATCGTTCTGTGAAACAATTGAAATTAAAAGCATTCGTGATTTTATACCTTGCATTTAAGAGGTTTAATTTCTTAATGCGATAAGAAAAATAACAATGTATTTTTATTCTACATACATTATTTTTTATATTTGTTGATAGCTATTTCGGCTTACGCCTTCGTCAGAACTATGTTTTAAACGTGTATTAGAGATAGCTTATGTACCTAGGCTAGACAGGGTATACCATACATCCCCCTCTGCTCAACCATCCCAACCCCACATGGAAAAGATTAAATAAGTTATTGATCTGGCGTAATCCTGAAGTGAAAGTTAATCTGGGTATTAATGGGTTATTTTTTATTTTTATTACGTGTGAACCAACGCAAAATAGGCAATGCCTCGAGGTAATCCATTTTAAATTGTTTTAGTGCCCACTGCTTGTTATAGGTTGAGGAAGTGGTGATGTGTTGATTGTAATCTGTTCATTAAGAATGTCATTGGATTGATTATACCTATTAATTTCTAGCTGTTCCAATATGTTTATGTTGTCATCAATGCATAACGTGGAAAAATGTATTTTCCACGAGCATTCAATGTTCCAAAGATGACACGTGCAAGTTCACGAAATATTACAATTCTGTCAACAATAATAATTCGTTTTTGCTTGATAAATAAATCAAGCCCGAAAATTATGTTTTCTAATCCCGGGGCTCACAGGTATTAAAAATCTTCGGGATCCCGGGATTGAAAACCCTAATCGTTAGTAAGATGGCGACTAGAAGAGTGTTTAACTTGTGAGTAATAAGCTTTATTTTTTAAGATGACCAGACACAAGAAAATTCTCTACAATTTACCTGTCGAATAACAATGCTGGTTTCAATAATACAGGTGTGGATATTCTCTTATTGTTTCGGGAATCCAGTACCTATGCTAAGAGTCTTTTCCGGAACCTTTTGTGGACTTGTTTTATTGCATAAATTATGACAATTTTCTTTTGTTACATATCTCCTTTATTCTTTTTTAGTGTCTCCGCACTTAGTGACAACTCAAAGAAAGTTTTCGATAATAAATAATATCGCCATTTGTTTTTAATTATCGTATTCTGCGCTTGATATTTATTGTTTTATGGTGATAAGCAGTGGCGGCTGGTGACAGAGTATTAGGGAGTACAAAAAAAGATTCAACTATTTTTCCGTACTACGGATAGCCCAAAAATTCATAAGACTGGCACTCCGTTGGTATTGCGAACATCTGAATTGAAAGTCGCATGTTATAGAAGTGTTTTAAAATCCACTGAATAGTAAAGAACTCTTGCAAAAATAGTTGAATCTTTTTTTGTACTTCCTAATACTCTGTCACCAGCCGCCACTGGTGATAAGAAATATGGAAATATATTGGAATAGATTACGTCAATTTTCAAAGTATCTTCACCATACGGGGCATTGGAACATCACATTATTACAGAAATTTCTTTCGGAGACATCCATAAAATGGCTAAAAAATCAAGTGTTCATTTCGATATTCAAACCTTTGACTGCGTAAGCTAGTAAGACGAAAGCTGTGGAGTATTTGCAACTCGTATACATGTCAAACTGTTGTTCCATCTTTTTTCAACGCTGATTCAATCCAGATACAATGTGTAAAGATATATATGTTATAATAAAAAAATGGTTCAACCTAATTGCTGTCTGTTCTTGTTGAACGTATTCTATTGATTGTTTTATTATGAATCCACGAGCTCTCAGCTCCTGAACACGGAAAACGATTAATATGATAATTTATATTTTTTGTAGCTTTACAGTACAGCATTTTGATAGAAGTGTATTACGTTGTGTACATTCTGATATTATTTTATCGAACTAATACAAAATCGTGAAGACTGTGGGATCCTTTTTTACCTTTCTACCGTCGATATAGTCTGATAAAGGACTGATCAGTTCACAATGCTCGCGATGTGCGAAATAGTTCCTGTTCTTAACATGATATAAATGTGGAAGTAGTACTACAATCAGTAGCGGTGAAGACGGGAATATAAGGAGTGCAAAAAAAAAACAACATTTTTGTTGCAAGAAATCCGTCCTCTTATTCTTGGGATTTGAAATCACGTATAACACGAGCATTTAAGTCAGATAGCAAGCAGAACGAACTGTTTCTTTACATTCTTATTTTTTATAACTAAGAATTTAATCTGAAGGTGCTTTATGGAATTTCAATGTCAAATTTGAATCGCTTGAACTTTTAACTTTTCCATTAGTATTGTCGGGTTTGTTTTTTTAATGACATGTACTGTGTAAATTATAGTATAAAATAGGCCAATGGATGATATTTTTGCTGTGTTTTTTTCGATTCTATTAACGTCTTCCCTGCTGAACCGAACTAACATTTCAAAAATTATTTCATAAGTGTTTATGTTAAATACATTCATGGAGGTTATCGGACCAAATCTGTATACATATTTGAACTTAAATAACCTTGTCCGTGATAGTTTTGACACTTAAATATTATTTATTTTTGCATATCAATTTGCAATACACCGCAATCAGGCGTCTTAACATATGAGACGCTAGCAGTCGTTGGGTTAAATCAGGGTATCTTAACCTTATGCCCACGGGCACAATTGTGCCCGCGGAGCTATTATCGTGCGCCCGCTACAAAGTATCAAATTTCGATTAAACTAAAATATTTTATCAGAATCATATTTTTTTATTGAAATTATTTTTCGAAGAAGTTTTCATTCCAGTGTAACTGTACGGTTTTTTTAAACATTTGTAAAGGGAAATTAAAAAAAGTACATGAATGTAACACACGTGTACAGCTTCCCAGGAAACAATGATAAAAGTTAGTAAATATATACGAAGTACTAAAGATTTGTTTTTTTTCAAAATCCGCCCGTCACTATTCTCCTCAATCTAAAATGCGCCCGGAGTTTCAATAAGGTTAAGAACCCCTGGGTTAAATGATTGGAAAAAAATAATAATACATATTCGATACAGTGAAAGGAAGGCATCCAAGCTGCGAAAAATTGTTTACCTGCTGTCTGCGCAAATATGGCGATTCCCGTGGAAGCAATAAAATATGCCTATGTCTCATATGCCTGCAATTAACAGAAGATTTATTTGCGTTAATTATAACCTCACGGGGTCATTTAGACCCGACGAGTTACTTGACGTTTCACATACTTTATACATTGTGCTACGAGACTATTTTGTTTTATACTATAGATAAATTATTTATGTGCGTATTGTGTTCACACACACACACATTCAATTATTGTTATATCCTCCGATTTAGCATTAGGTGTCCGGAAAAATTGTATGGATTAAATGTTGGTTGAGTGCCTTTTTTGTTATCAGTCATTCTGGGAAGAGTACTTTGATTATTTCAATTGTTTTGTTATTTTTTGTGAACGTACACTAAAATATCAAAATTAATATTTTGAAGATTTATCTTTACTCGAGACCATCTACCATCAGCAATATTCCCTCTAAACTGAGAGGTGAGCTGCTCTGAAAATACAAAGGCCAATCCAACAAATTCGCGGCATAGTTTCAATCGCGAGTAAACTTCTTTTGAATTGTTTCATATCAATGCCATATACTCCATATTGTCCAGCGGCGACATGGGCTAAAAATAAATGTTTCGTAAATGTATTCTTCTATTTTTTGTGGATCTTTCAAATATTTTAAGCATAATTTATGTATCAGGATCCTAATTTAACTATTAGAGGGCGCGCCAACCCAAGACAAGTGCATGGGGGTTTATTAACTGCTGCGCGCGCGTGCATCGTACAGGGAGAATTAATTGTCATGTGTTACTGTTGAAATTTATATCGGGATACGAAAAGAAGTGAACTTTTAATATAACATTTCAAATATGAATCCTTTTTCCAAATATATATTTTTTCGCTTATAAATAAAAATTATGAAATATAACAGACGACCGAGTGCCTAATGCCATATCGCTCAAATGGTAAGAATTGAAATTAATTAAAAGATGAAAGAAAATAATTATATCTCTAATACCCATTTCGTCAGTACCGTGTTGCCAACAAGCATGCAAAGCGTAGAAACAAAGTCAGTTATTGACAAAGTGGAAACACCTATAAAATTCGCTTTACCAGATTACACGGGCGATTCATCGGGTAATTCAACATTATTTTACCTTTTCCGTGTTGTTGTTTTAGAGAGGGGTTGAATTTAATCGATTTTGGGTAAGAGATTAAAATGTAATCGATATCGATAATGCCTCTTTGAAACTTAGTTAATAACACTCCATTTAGGATCCTTTACCTGTTATAACTTTGTAACAGATTATATCGAGAGAATGTTGCAGGTACCCAATTGTTGTATCGGAATATTCCATATATTTATTAGTGATTTTTAAGGCTTGCTTTTTGAAGTGATTGTTAAAAAAAGCTGCAATGAATTTATATGCGAGGGCGTTAGTTCTGCTCTAAGCATCTCTAGTCACCCCACCCTCATTCCTTATCTTATCTTTCGGTCACATTTATTTGAGATTCACGTTAAAGTATTACACATACACAACCAAACATATAACGTTTTTAATCTGCACTACTAGGCATGTGTAACGTTTTATGTCGTGTATTGATTGAAAAAAATGTTCCTGGATACAAAAATAGTCATCGTAATATTTTGAGCCACAGCCTTTAAAAGAAGAATATCGCAATAAAAGGCAAAATACGTCTCACAACCATAAGAATAAAAATGTTATACTTATGAAATTTTTAATACGGCCCCTTTGAAGCAGGGAAACCTAACTTATTTTTCCTACTTTTCAGGTGAGCCGAAAAACAGGTTTTACCAGTAATCAATGTTACCTTTTATTTAACAGATACGAATTGTCTTTTCACTATCTTTAAGGCGATGCTTTGGCTTTCTGATTCTAATGTTTTATTTTAAGATTTAGTGGATGAAGTGATTTTAATACGCATTGAAATAACTTTGTATCCACTTCTCCTATTGATATGACTTTTTGACTCATAACGTAAGATATTATTTTGTATCTAGTGCAGTGGTTCTCACGGAAAATTGCTCTGTGGCCACATCGTAAATATAAGCGGTCCTACCGAAATGTCTGGTGGCCGCACCAACTTTTTGACCGAAGCATGTTTATCAATTAACTTTTGGTATTGAGTCTTTGCTTTCAAATTTTTTGTAAATCTACCTTTTTTCATATATCAATATTTAATATAATATGAAACTGTTGGTGGCCGCACATGAGAGCCACTGATTTAGTGGCATTAATAACTCTAAACCGGCAAATATCAAGATACTTTTCTTTTTATCCCAAGGTGCCGAAAAGTAGAAGAATTTTGAATGTATAAAACAAACGAAAATTAATTTTTTCATCCAAATATTTTCTGTATCAAATAAAGTCACCTGCGTAGCTAATTAAGTTTTATTTTAATAATTTCTTCGCAATAAGTGTTATTACCCTTCCTTTGAACTCCGTTATATATAAATTATAAGAATATATTTCCAACTTCGGGTTGCATAATTATTCCGACGTCTATTTCTGACCCCATTATCCATTCAACTCGGTAAGCCCCCATTTGGTGCAGAAAAAAATGCTACAGGTTTCAAAACAATATTATTTATATAGGACGTTGTGTCAAATTGTAACAGGTACATTTTTTTAACGTTACGCAAACTTGAACCGATATGTTACGAGTCCCATTATTGAGCTAATAAATAAATGAAGATTTTTTTAGAAAATTCTAAAAAACGTTCCATTACATACCGCAATGCCAATTAAAAATACTTCGGTTATATATATTTTTTTTGAATTCTTGCCTGTTTAACAACGTAATAATTAAATTTACAGCCACGCTTGGTTGTCTTAATATATGTTAGAACATTACATTTGTAAAATAGCAAGGGATATTTTTATAAAATGAACGCTAGATTCTAACTTTCTTCAATCGGGGCTTTTTAGTTACTTAGTCACGATAATATTGATGCGACCAGTGTGTGATTCAGCAGCGGACACACAATTGGTCATACACATTTGCACATAATTCAACGAAACTAAAACAAAATAAGCAACATAATTAAATTATAAAATGTTAAGTCTATTTTGTTTTGTCTATCGTTTTTGTAAAATTATCGCTGTATTTTTGTATTTTTTATTTATTGAAAATGCTCGCGATGAGCAAAACTGGTTCTGATCTTAATAAATCTACCGTGGAATAAGTACAGAAAGTGTATACAATTTAACATAACTTTGTTTATTCCACGTATTGTCTGTATTCAATACGTGGAATAATCAAAGTTATTTTATATTTTAAAACAGGGCTGTGGAGTCGGAGCTTTTTGGTCGGAGTCGGAGTCGGCGCGGCGTTTTGGCCGGAGTCTTGGAAAGTTTGAACTTTTTATTTTTGCATTCAATATGTAAAATTTGGCTTTTGGCCGCATTGATACGGTTGATATTTAATTGAATACACATAAATAGGAAAATTGAGGGAAAAAAGTGACGAAATTAAACTTTTTTTAGTCGGAGTCGTGTTTTTGGTCGGTGTCGGAGTCGGAGTTGTGGTTTTAGTAAATGCTGGAGTCGAAGCCGGACTTTTTTTACCGAATCCATCGAAAGTAACAGAAAGTTGTGTTTTTATATTTTAATATACTTAGCATTAACTAAAGTAATGTTAATTATGTTCTTTGATCTGTTTTAAATTCGATATGATTTTCAAAAATACCTCAAACGAAAGAAACATAGAGGGTGAGTTGAACAGTTTTTTTCTTTTATATTCTCAGTATCACATTTGGTTATAAATTGAATCTATAAAATTACACCCCATGCGTCGTTCGGGGCCATGTTTAGTAACATGAACTGCACTCGGTCCCCTGAGCAGATCCTGGACCTCTTCCCTCCTGGGCAGAATGCATGCGCCAGACTCTGCGAGAATATAAAAATTATTAATTTATTGCTCGGCTGCACAGAAAGGGTAAAGGCAACCAAGTCGATACGTTTGGAGGGTCGCAGTTAAATGTATTAGCTACACATTGTCTACTTACGTCAGCTGTTAGGTACTATTTTTAGCTAGTCTAATTTTTAAAAGTCTCATATTGCATTCCATTTTCGACCTATCAATTTGGATAGCGCCATTTGTAAAAAACGGTCAGAAAAATCTAAGAAACCAGAAAAAAATGCAATCAAACGTATTTCTTTTTTATAGCGATATATGTATCGATATTTTAGATACATATATGTATATTATAGTTGTTCTTGTAAGTATTGCACATATTCTGCGAAGATTAGGACATTTTTACCACATCACGAGATAACATTTGGCGATAACGCGCGTATGATGTTCATTATATTATTAATTGACTTGGTAGGACTCCATTATGACACGGTGGAAAAATAGCATGCGTTCTAGTTCTACAACTCTATATTTTATAATTGTTGTAGCACTAAAATACATTGCTATTCTTTCACCGTATTCATTATTTACTGATAATAATTTAAAAAAAAAAAATATTAACGAAACCGGTCCTGCCCATTATAAAATATGTGTAAAATTGGTATGTACACAAAAAATGCTTTACCACTAAGAATTGACACCGAACACCCTTTAAAGTGTTTTGGTTAATCATTACAGGTTGATACTTTATTTTCCTAACTGTTCATTTCCTAAATTATTTATACTAAACGAAACATTGTTATTTTATGGTACGGTTTTACGCAGTGGCGGCCGGTGACCAGAATATTAGGGAGTGCAATAAAACAACCTATTTATGCAAAAAATCCATCCTCCGATTCTTGGATTTTGAAAATACATCTATAACACGGATATTAAAGTCCGACATTGACGATACCAACTGCTTCTCTATACTTAGCATGGCAAGGGAGAAAACAAAAAACTCTATTAAGGCTAGTACAGCCACAGAGCCATGGAGTTTTTTTATAAATTGCTACATTAAAATACCGATTGACTACTTTAGTTTTGGCCGTACACTTCTGAACTATATTTAAAACTGGCAAAGGCCGTCCTCCTGCTTTTATTTCTAGCCTTTTAGAAAAATCTCGACGATTTTCTTTGATATAGGACACTGAGTTTGCAGGAAACATTATTGATTATTATTTAGTATTATTAATAAATAATAAATATATATAATAATATTCAATGCTATAATACATATATTAATAATACTTGTTATATTAATTTATTATATATGTTAATATTTATTTATAATATATGTTAATATTATATAGTAGATATATAATAATAAAGTTAAATTATATTGTAGAATATTATATAGTAGGATATTGTATTTAAAGTTATTAAACAGTTTTATATAGACAAAGCCTTTCCATATAACAAAAACTTACAAAAGATTCATATTATATACGCTAATAGGGTTTGTATTAAGATGTCTATGAAATGAAAACAAGTATGAAAAAATAATAATAAAAATGTTATAGTTGCGTGTTGCGTGAATCAAGTCGAAACTACAGATGAGGTTAGAATGCACTGTCACAAACGCACTTCACAAATCACCCGCAAATATCTTTATTTTTCCGTTCTTCAAAGGACCTCATCTGCCAAAATTTGGGCCAATACTGAATGACAGAATACAAATCTATATGTTTTCGCTCAATTTCTTTACACAAGTCATTTTGGTGCAAAGGGTCTTAGTGCACCGGGTTAGTCGAAATTTCAAAAGATTTTTTTTTGCATACGCCTTCGCCGTGTGAAATAAAGTCATGTTTTCTACCTACTTTTTTATGCCAAATGGGACATTTCGAGAATTTCAAGAAATGCACCATCGAGTAACATCTGGAATCAGCTTATTTCGGGGAATCTACTTATATAATATTTGTGTGTTTAGGTCGCATGCGTGAAAGATCGTTTTATGAAACCATACATCGTTGGAATTTTGAATGAACAAATTGGTATATATATTTTGAAATTCATGAGCTCGATTCTTGGGGGACTAATGCACGTTTGCTCCTTCACACGAGCCGTCCCTGGTTTTACGATTTCCTGCTACGAACACAGCGTATAGCTCTAGTTTACTTGAATTTATTGTTTCTATTTAATTGTGCTCCATATATTCATAATAGTATGCAGCAATAGCGTGTTCAATGATAGTACGGATAACACAATGGATTGATATTTCACATAATGCACTATATTTTTTTGTTTAAACTATTACGCTTAACCTCGTCTTTATTGCAAGAAGCAATGACGTTTTTTGACAAGTGATATTACACTTTGCATTATCGATTTGAATTATTGTGTCATGGAATCGATCGGCGACAATAATTGTCCGAACAAATTCTTTCATTTTTCGCAGTCGTTCGTGGAATTTGTTGTATTGGTAATTTAAGATATGCATGATTGAGTTTGTTAATTCTATTTTTAAATATCGATAAGTAGGTTTACCATAATTTTGACGCTCTAAACCGGGACTAGAACGGGGGGTGTGGGTGCTTCGGAATAAAAGAAACAAATAATATTTATTAAAAGTACCTATAAAATTAGAGCATATTTTCATAATATATTACATATCCTACCAGTCGTACTTCACGCTGGACTGAACTTATGCGCCTTCGGTCATCCGACCAAATGTGTTTTACTACCGAGAAAACACGCTCCCGGCAGACATGAAGTATATAGGATCATTTTAGCCAGATTAGGTGCAACGATACGTTTCTCATGCAATCTTTTGAATAATTGGATCCATTTGTCAAAGCACTCAATTTGGTTGAACTTCACTCAAAAATTTTTGACCTTAGAAAAGTTTTAACCAACTTTTGGTTCAAAGAATTTAAAGATTAATCAGGAGTTTTGAAACGCGTCTCATTGTCACGAGAAATAGCAACCGAGATAATTTACCACACCGGCCGGAGACAGTCGGAATCGTGGAGCCGCAGTTTTTTGGCCGGAATCGGAGTCGGAATCGTTGCGGCGTTTTGACTGGAAACCGTACCCGGAGTCGGAAATTTTGAAAAGTTTTAAATTTTTATTTTTGCATATAACATTCAAATTTGGCTATTGGCCTGACTTGTTGGTTGGTATATAATTGAATACACATAAATAGGAAAGGTAGGAAAAAAACGTGGCCAAATTAACCCTTCTTTAGTCGGAGTCGTGTTTTTGGTAAATGCTGGACTCCACAGTCCTGGTTAATTTGTATCAATGTTTTAGCATTTTTTTTTAATAATCAGGTGCTTCTTGTCATGATAGAATGAAATGTATTTCTTTTTGTGCCAACGAACAAAGTAGTATATCCGAATTCCCATCATTCTTCGGCGTCAAAGATGTCACCGTTCGTCTCGTCACGTCATTCCGAGTCGCGCAGTGTCGTCGGGTTGCAGAACGCATCGGCCGAGGAAGGGCGCCGCGCCGCGACCGCCGGCGGCCGCGTATCGATCCGCCCGGCCCGCTCGGGGGGCTCTCTCCCAGGAGGAATACATTACGGGGGTCCCCTTCTCTACATTTCATTTATATTACGGCCGCCCGACCAATCGCGAGGGCCCCATGTGATTAATAAAATAGTGAGAGAGCAACCGGCGGGCTCTTCCAGATAAGCAAGCTTAACTGTCGTAGACTCGGGCGCGTGCCAAATAACAGCGGCGATGACTTTTCGCCAGTTCATTTTAGCCAGCAAGAATGCATTCGGAATGCATCATTCATTATGGGAACGCACTGCGTCACTGCGTTGCTATTTTGGCAACCCTGCATTTCACGATTTAATTATTTTTTTACCAATATAGTAACAATTGCTTCTGGTGTAATATTTTTTCATCAATTTTGTATTCTGTCCGAATAAAAAATGATTATAATTATCAAAATAATTATCCGAAAGTATATTACATATCGAACAAGAATTTAGTTAGTTCCTTTATAATACGATAAACAATGCAATATTTTCTTACACAAGAATTATGTTATGTAAATCGTTAATTGGATATTGTAATTCAATCAAGCACATTCTGTCGAATGTAGGTGATAGCTGTTTTGGGATCACGCCATCGTCTAAACATTTTATAAAACACAGCATTTCAGATATTTTTACATAAATTACGGGGTATTTAATCCAACGGGAATGCAAACATGTTAATTTCAATGACTGAAAACCTAGACGCTTATACGTAAAGATGCCAACTTATTCGAAAACAAATTAATATATTCCGTACTTTTCGATTGTGCTGAGAATTAACCCCCAAACCTGGTTAATGCTACGGACCGACCCATATGTATTGACTGGTCGAATTACTATCTACATAGAAACGCGATTAATTCGTTATTTATTTCTGCCTTGTATGAAAAGGGGTTGTTTTTAAAATATTCTCTCATTATGATTATGCTAATCTCGCTGCGTGTGTATTTTCAACATCTGGCGCTCGAAACGAGATAATTTTTTACCATATCTGAATGCGAGAGCCCTACAATATATCACCCTGGACGTAAGATCTGCAACATACATATTTAGATAAAGGGAGAATGCAATTTTCTATTCGAAACGCTGCCACCCCGTGCAGAGCGAAGAATGGCTGAAATAATATTGTCGTTAGCCTGTGTGGTTGTGTGCAACCGTGTGTTTTACTTGAGAATTTAACAAAAATATTAGTATTATAAAATGATTCTAGTATTACTCAATACGGCAATAATTTCATTGTATCGCTATCGGTATTGATAAAATAAACATGGCTTTATTTATCTTTAAGAAACGAGGCTAAATTCGATAGATCCGTTGATTTTTTGTTGCCGAAATCGATATAATTTGACACGGAAGTTTCGTTATATTCGACGTCGTTATGTCATTGAAAAATCGGACAAAAGCGACATTTTCTACCGGTCACAATTTGACGTAAAGAAATATTACCATATTTGTTACTGCCGTTAAAATATTGATGCCAATAAACAATGTTGTAAATATAAATGAACATAAAACTTCTCACTATAAAGTGCAATAATGGTAACATCGAATTGAAATAATCAAATTTATCATTTCGTTGTTTTTAATCATTGATAAAATAATGTACTAACTCTATGTATTTCATCGAAGATTCTTAACATATTGGATACTGAGAACACACCTGACGTGTTTCACTGCGTACTAAAACTTGATTTGATGAAAAATTAAAATTAAATAAAATCTCTCTCTTAATACTAAACAACATGTGATCAGACATCATCGAATATACCCCTCGGAGGTAAAACAGCTCTGCCTTGATTGTCAACTCTTCCTCTCTGGTCAGAACTGTTTTAATTGAGGTTGTAAAGGTTCAAATCCTATGTCCTGTGGCTTTCTTTCCAACCGGTTGCGTGAGCAAGGACTCGATTTATACACGGGACACTTGCATACCCTCATTTTTAAAAATAAATGGATGGATTTTGTATCTTCGAGTTTGTTGTTTGAGTCTTAAAACGGAATTTCTGTAAATTTCAGATTAAACTGTCAGATTGTATTGCTTACGTCTTCCTCTAAATAATGCTTTCCAACATTCTGACACTTACTTGCTTGTATTATTTTCTGTCTTTCCTTGCTAATATTCATAGATAATATTCTTACTTTAAAGACATTTGTGAATAACTAATAACAGCCAACAATCGCTCGCACACACTCTGTTTGAGCTCCGTGCATATATAAATCTAGACAAAATTAATATATTGTAATGATTGTCCATTATCATTTCGACTATCCATATAAGACTTGTCTTCAATAGGCACTCTTTTTCATTTGTGGGATAATATCGAGTCATGATTATCTTTCTTATCATAAATAAAAAAAAACAGAGGCTTAAGAAGCATACACCACTGATTTCATATCACTGCTCGATAGATATCGATTATAGTTTGTTATCCGACGTATTGGTAGTTCAAAAATTTCCCAATTCCAATTTGTAATCCAAAATTTTGTTTCGGCAATACCAACGTTGAAATAACTCTTATCTGTTTGAGCTTTTCTTGTAGGAGACATTTTATATATGTTTTTGTACGCCCCTTTCGATGATAAAAAGCCTAAAAATAAATATTATGTATATCTCCGGGCTTGAAGAAGAAAAAAAACAAGGCTCAACATAAATCTACTAAAGTTTTTTACACTCAATATAAAATTTAAAATAACTTTGACTATTCCACGTATTGTGCTACTAACTGTGACACGTGTTTCGCCTCAAACAAACTTTGCGATAGTAAGTCTGAAGATGCCTCTGAAAGATTCGAAACACGTGTAACAGTTAGTAGCACAATACGTGGAATAATCAAAGTTATTTTAAATTTTATATTAAAATGAACTTCCACAAAGTTACCGCCGAAACCATCGAAAGTACTTTTTACACTCTGTTACGGTGATCTATGCAAAACACCAATGGTTGCTATTTAACATGTTTTTTTATGAATTACTAGAAATAATGATTACAATTAACTTTGTTAAGATAAGACCAAAGATTGTTTTACACGTGTTGCCGCTTATGGACTGCATAATATTCTCGAGCAGAGCATGGTAGATAATCTCCTTATTTTCTTTTGAGACTACTCTCGAAGTTGGCTAAGTCAAAACAAACATTTTTGTATCAATGCCTGGTAAGATTTTTTTACACTTGAAGTGCTCAATCAATATTCGTTAAGGGTTTTTCGTTCCCTATTTAATGTTTTCAGTTGACAAATGCTTCGTAAGAATTTATGTGAGAAATGAATGGTAAATAAGACTTCATAACTACCCTTCCCAGTAATATGTAAGTCAAGAAGCTGATCGTTCGCTTTGAAGGCTTATCAAACCTTCGGTAGGGGGGAAATGTAAATATATATTTATTTGGTTTTAATCCTTAGATGTCTAGTAACTTTGAATTTGGCTGCATAGGTGGTATTTCTCTGTGACAAAATCAGATTTTATTTGCCGTAGTTGTTCTCACCGTCTGTCGGCGAAGTGTCGACGGCGTGGGTAATTCAATTTTCCTAAACTGCCTCTCACCCCTGCTTTACTCGGTAGCTTTTACCCTATTCACAATAGTGGAGTGATCGCTGACAAATATGTGAATCATTTCGACATGAGTGACTTATAGCCAATATATATTATCTAAACCAATTACAGATTGGAAAAAATGGACATTATTTTTATGAGAGAGATTCGACGTTTAAACTAAACTTGACTGTGTTTAGCATATGTACACAGTACTGTGTCTATTTTAGTTGGCTACGTTTTTTCTTCACCGATTTGTGGAAGATGAAAAACCCGACAAAAATTATAGCGTGTCCTATAAAATCGTTGAATAATCTTAAATGAGTACACTTGTCTATGTTTTCGCTGTTTAGTATCGATTTAAGTTTGACAAGTAAGATTCAAAATCTTTGAATGTACTGCCAGAAAAATTAATGCTATAAAATAATAGTTTATATTTATTTGCATAAGTCGATCGAGTTTCCGCGACCGATCTATAATAAAGGGGAGGTTTTGGCATTTCGAGCTCGTCGACTTTGAGGTGTCTCGCGCCTTAAAGAATTTATCAAGAAAAAAATCTCGACATCTAAAAACGACCACTTCACGATAATAATGTATTTTCTGCGTATTGTAAAGAACGTATTAGTTGAATATTGTTTTGTCTCGCGTCGGCAAGCCAACGTATTATGTCGTGCGAAACGCCCATGACTATTTTTTATGAAATTAAGTGATCCAACACCCGTAAAATTGTCGGCTTGTGTATTTGTAAACCCGAGGAAGTGTAATGTTATCATTAAAATTCAAATAATGCGCGTGATTCCGTTACCTACAGCTAGTGTATACTGCGACTACGTGCAATGCTATGTTTTTGTAGGCAAGTAACTTGCTTTAGTATTGCGCTCTGTAATATCCCGACATCTAACATAAAAAGGTGCGCAGATCCCTCCTACAGTTATGCGCATTTGTAGAAGGAGATTATCCTATCGACCGCCGTTTTTAAGACAGTTTTAATCCCTTCCGGATCAAAAATCGTCAAATCGAAAAAGATATCAATCTTTCAAATAACGGTTTGCGAATCATGAAAGAAAATAATAAATATGTACCGTTAAAAAACTTATCCACGGTAAAGTACAAATAAAATTTATGTGTCGAAGTTAAATTTTTATTTGCAATTATCGTAAATCGAAATTACAGTAAAAAGGCCACGTTTGGTCAGCATGTCTTTATTGATTTCGATGAAATTCTTTAAGAAATTTGCCAGCAGGTTCATTAGTTCTGGTTACAGTTACGAAGTAACAAACGATGACTATTTTATAGATTTCACAGACGCACACATATGTAATTATATGATATTCATTGAATAATTTAAATGTCTAAATTGCACACCGAAGTTCTTATATGTTTCTAATGTTAATTTTTATCTTTTTTCAGGTGAGTAAATTCTTCCATTTCAAAATGTCAACAATGCAGTTTTATGCAGTCAATTGGTAAGCGTCTGAAAGTATAAACATTTCAAAAATTGATCGCTGTCTTTATGTTCCCAGAAAGTATCGCAATCACTTATTTACTAATAGTTATTGAGAAATACTTTGTGCCACAAAGACCTCTATTGTTATGTTTTATTCATAATAAAAGTTAATTCCAATAAATATTTGTTTTATATGTTATATTTAGTGGTGTAGTCCATTACTTTCAGCTGGGTAATAACAATAAAACTTGTGGAAATATCCATTCCCACATATTGAAACATATTATCATACAGTCTGGGCTCTTATTGTTGTTATTTTAATGTCTCGTATTGAACTCCATAAGACAATGAATAAACAATTCCAGATGATAATAATATAACATCTATTATTATTATGCTGAGACGATTATAGAGAACGCCAACAATTTGAACCTTTTTTTATTAGTTACACTGAAATATTAAATTGGACCTACCCAAATGAAGAGTATTTCCCCTAATTCAAATTTCGAACAATTATATCGAAAATTAAACAAATATCGCAATATATTTATATGATAATTAGATTCTTTATAAATGTAGACGGCCTATAACATTCCGATTTATCTAATTTCGATTTTTTTTTTATCAACTTTTATGATACCTGTTATCATGCAACACGCGGAAACATATAAGATTTTCTATGTTAGATAACATGTTGATTTTGTTTTGGTGCCCTTTCCTCGAAAAATGATTGGACAAATACTCAATCTATGTTTTTTTTCCAGCAACTCCTCAATAGATTTGAGAAATTGATTGATATCACAGAGTTTGCGTACATATTAGCATGGTTAAACCAAATACTGAAAAATATACCACATTATGAAATATTATAAACATTAACAAAGGCACACAATCCAATAAATAAGGATTTTGAAAAAAGATCAATTAGAAATAATTTTGTCTCTTTTCATAATAACCTATAAAAGATATTGTCGTTGCTTCAAGCAATTGGCAAGCTACGAGTCCTCGCAAAATTTACACATTGATATTCTCCATGTGCTCTTCATGTAAGCGGTGAAAAATATTTATACCATTTTTTTTTTTTACAATAAAATTTAGTTCAAAAATACTGACACTGTTAATTGATTCATCAATTATAATTAAGGGCGACAACATTTGATGTGAATCAGATCTAATTCATAATTGATGAAAATAACAAAAATGCATTTGAAAGATTTCTTTTTAACTTTGTTACAGCAGCATTAATTTGGTGCGTCTATTGCTCCGCATAAAACTACTCGTGCGCGGATGGTCCTTGGCCTCAGAATGCTCGTAAAAATACTACCAGTGGAGCAATTATTGATCGAAGAATCGTAAAGCAATTTCCTTGATTCAAAAAATGATAGCTTAGATTTAAAAAATGTATTTATTCCGTTACACGTGTTTCGTTCGTTTCAAAACATTGATTTTGTCATTAAACGTACACGTAACGTTCGTTATCGAACATATTACATACTATCGATTTTTTTATCAATGATTTATTGGAAGTAAGATTTTGTTGCGTATCAAAATAATCATTGGCTTAAGTGAAGGAAACAAAAACACGTGTGAGGTGGTGTTAGATTGATCATGATTTAATGCAGTGCTTCCCAAACGTTTTCATGCAAAGGCCCCCTGAACACAAAACATATTTTGTGCGGCCCCCTTGTTTGGGAAGCACTGCTTTAATAAATCATATTTTAAGGACATTGTAACGGAAATAAAAACACGCTTGACGTGGTGGTAGAATTGATCATGATTTAATTCAGTGCTTTCCAATTTTTTTCACTTCAGCGATCCCCTAAATCTGAAAAAAATTATCCGCGTCCCCCGTGAACAAAATAACATGTTTTGTGCGGCCCATTGTTTGGGAAGCACTGATTTAAATAATCATTATTTTATCAGTTTTAATATTTCGACATTTTCACCAAAAAAATACCGATCTAAAAAAACATTTATTTTTGAAAAATATTTCATAATAATAAATAGTTTTTAAGTACGTAGGCCTTGTTAATTAACATATTTGAGGCTGCCGACTTATGAAAACGTTCCCCACCCCTGGTCTAGTAACTTGACAGTTATTATATAAATGTCATCGTTTGACTTTTTTAATCAAAAAATAATTATAATTTAGCCTACGTGCATTCTCTATATTGATAGTAAGTATTTCACAATTCTGAAATTTCTGTAATGTAACGAAATGCTATTTCTAGAGTGTCTTATTTTATTGACCGGTATAGAAACGCACGATTGATTTTACGAAATCTAATTTTTTTGTCAATCCATATTGTGAATCGGGCCTCATTCCAAATACCGCACGTATTCGATATGGCTGTCAAACGAAATACTAGGCGAGTTTTTTACTCATTATATAATCTTGGCAGTAATTATAAGTATACTATAGAAAATGAAAGCAAAACGACCGTGATCTACTGTTGTAATATCTCGATTACGTTTTTTTTATATAGAATTCCCGATAGTCTTTGCGAAAACTTTGGTCGCTGAGTGTATGTGCCATTCTTTTTTTTGTCAAAATGATTACTTTTGTAGGAATTTCTTATGTTTATACAGTTCCAAAAACGTTTTGACAATACATAAGTTTAGATAACATTAATATTAACAGGGTGAAAATAGCAATTTATTTTAATTCTAAAAAAATATATATTTTTTTAGTCTAGGCTACTAGGGCTAGAGAAAGCAGAAACAGATGTCAATTATATATCGCCCCTGCCAAATAAAAAGGGCGTTAGTAGCATTTTGGTGATTCAGAATTAAATATGAGGTTAGTTTCACAAAAACAATATGCACAAACTGCCAAAATGATGTTCTTCAAAAGAATACATGGATAAAAGAAACGAAGTTGTTCAAATTGACTCAATATTTGATCACTCTGTTTGTTCTCCTGAAAAATAGCGATTTGTCATACATTGATATTTTTTCACGGATGGTGGCTTGTCTGGTGACCAAAGGAAGATTCACAATTAGTCAATAAATTAATAAAATTTATTTAATTCGCAATTCAGATTTGCAAACTAACTGTTTCTCTTCCCTACAGAAAAATATTAATATTTTTGAACCCCCCAGCACCCCGTCACCAGTTTTCACTGGTGGCTTGTACATCTTAATTTCAAATTCATATTTTTTTATGAATGAAGAATGTGACTCATTTTCTCTATAAATTCAATATCCATCGCATATTTCTGTGTTCTGGAGCCTGGAAGAGTCCTTAGAATTGAAAGCCCTTAATTAATTAATTAATTAATTAAAAAAGAAATTCGAAAAGCTCGGCTCTTGATTTCAATATTTGAGTGTTATAACGTAGCGATGCTTTTCTATTTAGTGAAGGAGGCAAGCTAAAAAACATGTAACCTTTTCTATGCCCAAAAAGTAAAAGTAGAAGAGATTGGTATAAAATTTAGATACTGTAATAATACTGATTTATGTTCTTTGCATACATTGAATCATTCAAATGACGTGATCAAAATAACTGCATTCGAGTCCAGTAAACAATGCATATCCGTTACATATTGGAGTTCCTTTGATCTGCGCAGGACAATCGTTAATATTTCATCGATGGAAATCAATAGTCTTTTTGGTTTGCCCTGTGGACGCATAACATATGCAAGATTATCAATTGGAGTCTTAAATTATTAATAAGTAATTCATATTTGAATCCGATCGTCGATTGGCTACTTCCTGGTACAAGTGGTTCTATTAAAATATATTACACATTTTTTGCACTTATGCAACATGAGATTTATTCGGATTAAGACCGGTTTCGCTATGCACACAATTCAAAGAAAATAAAACAAAATAAGCATAATTGATATCAAATATACTTTAATTAAAATGTTTAAAACCTCTAACAAATATAAGCTATTACATTGAATTCCAATTCAGTAAGAACGGTCAGTGACAATAATTGTCAAACGCACACATCAGGTATAAATATAATATCAGTTGCAAATGCCCGGGATGCGCGAAACCGGCTCTGATGTAATGTGGAATAATTACAACAAATGTGTTATTATGTTTTAAAACATTGCCATTCCACCAAGTATTGACAGTTAACACCTTAAAAGTGGACAAGTGGTTATACTTGGTTTGAAAAAACTTTTCTTTACAATATGACACGGCGAATAAATAACGGCTTAACACCTTACTAGGCTATATTGCTGACAGATATTTCGGTATCACGCCATCTGATTTTCAACATAGCTGTTTTTTTTATCGTACGTCATATTATAATCATCTCCAAGAAATACAACTTACCCATGCCCGTCCGTGTTCGCGATTTGAATTTTATAGTACGAAATACGCATTGGTTTACCCCTTCCCCCACCAACTCGCCTCGCCTTCCTGACTTGAAGCCGTATTTCATCTTGAATGGCCTCCCACCACTCGTGCAGCAATACACACATATACACACACAGTCATGTTATTTTATTGATGCACACACATTGGCATTATCCATTATCATTTCATTGCAATCACGTACGCGAGGTCTATTCGAGGAACGTGAGCGATGATTATAATTGTTCTATTTTTTCACTTTGCCATATTTAGGTTTTTGTCATCAAACTTTATGAAATAATGATTATCAACAATGTAGGTCTCTGTGGTCTAGCGGTAAGAGCTTCACGCTAGCGATCAAGGCCAATTTTAAATTTATTTATTTTCAATTTAAATTTATTATCTTGGACATGTTTTATTTGTAATTTTATGACTCCTTAAATTGATTTCGAGTGACGAAAAAGAATTCTCAAAATTAAAAAAATGGCCCATTGGCAATTATTAGTCTTTATAATAAATATTTTACTAGAACCTTATTTTAACTATGAGTTGAAACTTAAATAGTTAACATTAAATTCGTAGGGTCCAATTCCGGAATCGATCCTTAAAAAGTATTATGTTTTCTGTTTTGAAACTAGCGCATTTTCAGCCACCCAACTTACGTGCAATATTGAAAGATTGAACACATCCTTCACTTCTCACTGGTGGATCTATTTTATACACATACTCCCGAACCATAAGTGGGAGCATTATTCGCTTCGTCCTGCGAAAAGCTCTTACAACTTGCCGATGTGTTGGTGCAATTACCAGGGACAGATTGAAAAATATATTTCTTATATTGAAACGAAATATTTAAATTGCGGATATTTATTGAATGAATGTTAGAAATTCAAGTTGAGAAGACATAATTACGGTTAAACGATGTCATGTTATAGATATAGACCAATCCCTCTTTCTATGCAGGGTTAGGGTTGTTTGAATCGGAAGAGTGATGAATTATCACTACCAAAATTATAAAAAAAATATCAATACGTATAACTTTTTTATTCAGCGATCTAACTTTTGGATTTTGTATGATTTTGGATATCTTAAATAATTCGGGAGTTTGAATTAGTTTTACTTTTGTCAGCAGACGTTTTTAAAGAAACGAAACACGTGTCACACCTTTCTACCAAGTGAAATAAAACAGTACATATACTTAAGATATGAACTCTTATTATTCAAACATAGACACCTTCCACTTATACTTCCAATTTAAATACCCTTTAAACGTTTTATTTACGAATGTAAAATTCTCCTCGATTATTCCCGAACTCTTGTATTATTTATTCCTAAACCTGATCTGTATTTCTAAGTGCAAGTATGGGTTTGCTTTATTGACGTAGCTGTGTTGGTTTGCAATAAAAGGTCCACGGCTGCGTGCGGATCAAATTAAACTTTTCCGAATAAAATTATTAGCATTGGCCATAATCACCGAAGTAAATTTCTCAATTTTATCGCTCGCTCGATTGCTTGATTACCAATACGTCTCTGCCAAAACGTCGTGGTCGCAAATCGATCAATCATTCCATATTCGAAAATATTTATATTTCACTATTCATTACGTTATGTCAGATTCTCAAGTGTTGCATACTTTTGAAAATTTTGGTGATGGACCCGATTGAAGATGATCATTTGATTACATAGAGAAATCGGTAAATTCAAATGTGTTGATTTTTATAAATGAATACCACCGAAGTACATACTTAAATTAAATGTTTTCGAATGATCAAAGATATTCGATCATGGCAATGAGATGTTAAGAGCTACATGAAAGAACTATGTCTATCCATTCTGTTTTCATAAATTAAAATGATTTTTATTTTTGAAACGATTTTATATTTAAATTACACTTTTCAGGTGTTCACTACCAAATCTCTTCAATGGTGGAAAGGCAGTGTTTAAAAATATAACGACGAAAAAAATATATCAATTCCACAATTAATTTATTACGATCAGGACCGGTTGCGCTTATTGCGAGTTTTTTCCTCCAGTTGAAAATGCTCGCGGTGAGCGAAACCAGTCGTAATAAATAAATGTTCTGTGGAATGTGTATAAATAAACTTGAATATGTTTATATTTGAGTAATTAATTAAATTACTAATTGCTCTCTGGTATTAAATTGGTTCTCATTATTTCTTTAGAAATAAAGTAACCGTGGTTTGTTATCACTTCTCTTCCAATACATTAAAACTATGGAGGGAGCTGGGCCATATCCAGACCTGGTCAAGATTCGTTCACAAACCAACGTCATCATAGGCACTTTTTTTATCTTGGCAGGTTCGCGTTCATTGCGTTCAATGAAGGTCTTTGAGGCACGCCTGGTCGGTTCTCACTACATCTAATTTGCAATGATAAGCTTTTATTTGTATAACGTCATTAATTAATTTCCACTTTTTGAAATAGCACGATTTGGAACTTATCTAACTTGATCTTAAAACAAAATGAAAATAGGCTCCAAATAAAGTCATATACAGCTAGCTGCTCAATACATATTCCATTGAATTTTGCATTTAATTAATTTAGTACTCCCAAAAATTTCCTCGATTAAAAATATTAAGTAAGCTTTTAAAATATGTGCATTACAGCTAATATTGGCAAATATTATCAAATTGTTGAGTGTTTTTAAAGCCAGTGCTTTGAAAACTGATGCTTGAAATGATATTAGTAGTGCGGTGGTTTGACTAACTTTGTCAGGAATACGGAGGTAAGAGAGCGGACAAACCAGCCCCTTGTTACGACTAAAATAAAAGACTACGATGAACTTGGCTTGGCCATGTGCTGCGAATGCCACAGGGGATCCTGAATCCTGTCTGTCTCTTTTATCAACCTAATGGATTCCGTCGCCCCGGAGGGCCGCTGATGACCATTCATAGGATGCACTCAGCGGAGCTATTCAGGGACGCCGGAATGACCAGGAAGGATGCAAGAAGGTTGAAATGAATAGAAAGCTTATGATTGTAGAAGAATAAAATATATATATCAAGAAGTGTGAAAGATATTTAGTGTAAATTTCATCGACGTATATGATCTCTTGTTCTCCATAAGCCTAGATACATATTTTTCAATCCAATTCGACGAATATCTAAAATACAAACATTAGTCAAATTGTTACTTTTTTCTCCAAGATAAACACGTTTACCGTATACTTAACTATGAATAATTTTAAGCAATATTCCATTCCATATCGACGACAAGAATAAGGCCATGTTTGCGCACGATTCACCTTCTTTAGCAACACTGTTCTTTGTTTCACTGCATGACTCGTAAATAGAATATCGGGCTTATGTATTATTTATCATTAAAAAAAATCCTTTGTGTCGTTCCGAAACAAACATACGCGATGTCTTACAGCGTAATCCATTCAATATTTACTAGATTTAGGCTGACCGTATTTCTGATGGAATTGGCTTTTACTTTATGGAAATTCATATCCAATATAAGAGTGACAATGCGAACCATTCGGGAAAATGAGCCTTAATTTATTGACTATCGGGGTGCGGGGCTTTTATTATTACTCGACACCAACGGGAGTATACTTGTGTAGTTCTACCTCCGTAGCCGTGGTCAATCTTATTGGGTTTATGTTCTACTCGCTTGCTCCTTGTATGAGCTGAATCCCTGAATGAATTTTCATCGAGAGGTTTAGATTTCGGTAAAGGTTTCATTCTTTCAAGCCCTCCTCAAAACCTGGCGTAAATACAGTAAAATAGTCGAACACCAATTTTACATAATGACTGGGACCAAGTTGGTTTTCCCACCACCACCCGTTGTGTATTTGTATTCGATGTTTCATGGTTGCCTTTCACAGCGCTATCGACAGATTAAATGAGTTTACCCCTTACATTCATGACCTAAGCAGATCTGAACGGGACTGATTTTAAACCATGCACTTGTGTGCTTGAAAATAAAAAATAGAATAATAATTTAAATCAGAGTGGCTAGCTCATCCACCGAAATAAATTCGATACTAAGTATCGTGTCTATAATCCGTATACTGTTGTGTCCAGCGGTAATAGTTTTGTAATGAACTTGCCATGGCCGGTTAGAAATAGGCCAGTCCAATGGGACGGCCTTCGGGATGCATCTGGAAAAATATATATGTAATTGGCACCCCTTGGAAGATGCAGTCCATCTGGTCTGCCATGCAGTGACACAAGTACAACTGTGAGCACTAGCTTGACAATGAATGAAATGACCGGGATCGGAAAAACACTTTCTTTTCTTTCAGCATCTCGGTTGAAATTCTCTACGCCTCATTTTCGGTAGCGTTTCAGAAACAGCCCAACTGTTGTACACATTGAAAATATTTTATAGATCTAGCAATATCACACTTACATAAATAAGGGCGTTATCATAGATATTGTATCCGTTTACGCATGAAATTTACTATACTTTTTAAATCAATTAACAGGTAATAATGGAGATATACATTTAATGCATGTGATTCGGAATCTATACTTATCGTATTATCTGATTTTTCTCACGGTCCATACTCGTTCAAGTGGCCTACTGATGTGCCTTACAGCCGGTTGCCGTTAGTGCAGAAATAAAACCCACTCGGTTGACATTTAATACTCGATTATTACGAGCAAATGCGTCAAGATTGCTTCCTACAACATAATTGCCGGCTGTCGCATTGCCGCGGGACGAATGAGTCGGATGTGCAGGGTTGCCCCTACGCAAGGTCGGATTCTTGATTCGTTTAATTTGATAAAATACCACTGCGGCTTTTATTACTTGATTTTTTATGGCCGTACCTGCTAATAAGGAGCATTACGCGCTTACTTGATCGGCTAGCAAGCCATTCCCTCAATATCTATTTTCATCATTAATTTCTTAACTATTTTTTAATTTTGTATACATTAATTTATGTTTATATGACGGTGTAATTATGAACTATTTAAAATCGTTATATTATGTATCAACAATTGTTTTGTGTGTATAAATTGGCTGTCCCACCACTTCCCGTTATGTGTATGCCGACGTTGATCACAGCTGCCTTTCATAACACAAGCGATCAAGAAAAGAAACAAATTTACTTCTCATTAAGGGCCAAGTACCCGATCAAGAGCTGCACGAGATTGGTTTTTTGACCATCTACGAAGGTGCTTTAAATTAACAATAGTGCACAGTCAACCGAATATATATATATTTTTAATAATATTTTTGGCTATTCCGACCCGAAAGAAATCCGGTTTTTCCGCAAATTTGAGTTTATATTTAAAATAATTTAATGTTGACTTTTTGATATTGATTGAAATTCGCATGTTATAAAGATTTACCGTCGTGGCGTGTACATCTAGAAAATACCTTATATGTTTTTATTTTTTGTGTACCCAACCCGTGCAGAGCTCTACATCAAGTACCCAATTTTTTTGTATGTCTCAAATATTGTTTTAGTTTCAAAATATACTAACGTGTTAAAAAATTACTTCCTTCAAAGCTGTCTGATATGTTATAAGGAAACCGTCATTATCTGCTGATATTATTGATATAACAGTTTATCAGTTTAAAATTTGTGCACGTTTCACTTATGTATACGTTTCGTTAGTATATTTTTTTAAATAGTTGCCCCGTTGCAGACGAAACTATGTTACACGACATATTCATTGGGCTGACCCTGCACAAAACCACACACTGTGCGAATTGAAGCAAACGAATGCATTTTTATTGTATTAGTTTCCGACTGGTCGCAAGTCAATATGTACGCCGCTTATACTTGGTTAGTTCTGCTTTTATAAGAACAACCAGTTTCAAGATGTTTAGGGAGCGAAAGAAAAGAGGAAAAAAACTACATCAAACAATTGGCGATATCGTGAGAAATGCAGCGAAGTGGATCAATTTCGAGTCGTGTGCGAAAAAACTGTTTGCATTTGATCGATCATATCAACATTTTTTTAAATATTTAAATTGTATAAGTTCAGCCTGTTCAACTGAACGAATTTATTTAATTCATATGTGATCGATTTACATCCAAATGAAAATATTCTTATTTGTCTTGAAGATGGACACAATAATCCTTTATTATATGACGATCAAGAAATGATATCGCATTTGATATAAATCTTATATATAAAACCGAAACGGCGTATGTATGTATGTGGGTCTGTAATTCTCTTTTGCATTTTTGGTCATTAAGTTGCCATAAAAACGAATATTAAAGAAAATATGTTTGAATTTTTATCGGCGAAGAAATTTAGTCAAAATGTAATAAATTAGTCTTCTACTGAACTTTTCCCGGCTTTTATTATTAATAATAATGTTTATTATTTACGTGAAGGTATTATTTGACATTTCTTTGACAGCAAATTAGATTTTTTCCTTGAATTTGGACATTTTAATGGGGGCTGTCAATATATGAAAGGGGCTGTGAAATGTCAATGCCAGTCTGAAATGTTCATTTTAATTCCATTTTAATTGACCTAGACTTTTGAATTTTAAAAAAAGTATTTTCAACTTGACCCGTCAGAATTTACACGCCGAGGTGAACATAACCCCAAACTGGTACGAGCGAAGCCGGGTAGCAATACTAGTAAACTATAAACCAATGTTTTCTTTCTTGTTTATTGTGAATTATTTCCGCTATACATTTTGTTGTGCACATTCGATTCAAAATTTAGTAGCTATTTTTTTCAAAAATCAGTGGTTTTCAAACTATTACGCCCCCTTAAAAAAAAATTTCGCATTCCCAAGTTTTAAAATTTTAATCAAGTGTTTTTAATCATAACACCTTGACGTTTGCTATAATTTTGTTTGGCGCCTTCCCTGACGAGAGCATACGCCTCCCGGCTTGGAAACCACTGACTTAAGTGTTGTAAAATTGGCATATTATTTGTAAAATGTTTAGTCCTCGACTTACGACCGAAATAATCAAAATAATATATAGATACATATTTTTATTGAAATTCGACTTATGAACAAAGTTCAGGAACGTGTCTCGATCGTAAGCCGACGACTACCTGTATTCAAAGTTATTCACGTATTGCATTAGTGCAAAAAAGATTTCGATTCAAGACTCACGCCAGGCTGATAATATCCTCATTGAGAGTAAATATTTGCTGTAAATATGCTCGTATAAATTCGTAATAAATAATATTGATGCTAGGTTAATTTCCATTTTATAAACTTAATCGGCGTTATTTATTAAATATAAGTAACACCATTATGAAAATGGCAGCGTGAATGAATTATGAACAAATCAAACTGTATACGGTTAAAAAAACGATCGGCTGGTTAGAATTATACAAACTATTCTAACAGTATTAATATCGAGTCAAAAAATTGTAATAATCTCTAATCGGTCGTTTCCTGAATGGAAGATTCGAATCTACGTGATTCAGTCAGAAATCAGAAACCGCAATGAGTCAGTTCGTGGGAAACCGACCAGACCAGCTCGCCCGCTTGAGTCATCCATTTCCGAATGAATGTTCGCCTAGTCAGAAACTATTTGGCAAAATACCGGACATAGCGAATAAAATATTGTTTAGTCTTAATAACAATATTTTTTACGACTACGTCGAGTGCCCTCGTTAACGTGAGTCAATTGGCTTGGCGATGTAAATTGCAATTGGGTTGTAAAAAAATGATTGAAGAGTATTCACCTCAAACTGTAGAGTTAAACCATTGATAACATTTTTGGTGTTTATCTACACTTCAAATATTAATATTGTAGAGTAAATTCCTGGTTGTTAGTTGTTGCAGAGTATTACCATCCCATTTACATTTTTAATGTAAATTAAATTGTCTGTCGCAAGTGTCGCCGTCGTTGGGAGAAATCCGTACTAATTGACATAACTGTACATTCGGTCGTCACGAATAATTTTCAATAAATAAGAACTTAACATCCAATAGATACTAAAATTGTACACACTAAACATCTTCTTTATGAATACAAAGCGGTTTTATAGAGATGGGCGCATTATAGGGTTAAAAAGGTTACGTTATAGCAATCCTTGCACAACTAGAGCTATCTTTGTTTTTTTTTATAGATACTCGTTAGTTCAGTTGGCACTTAAGCGTTGTCTTTACGTTGTATATCATCGTTGACATTTAGAATTTATATTGCATAATTTTACAGATAATAAACTAGTACCATTGCACAGGGATTGTTGAAAATGAATCTGAGCAATAAACTATCATTGATTGAATTGGTATTTACTATTTTCGATTTTAAAAGTTAAATGTAGCAAATATAAGTATTATGGTCTTAAAATATATTTCATAGCTATTTTGGCATATCGCCATCGTCAAAATAATGCATAAACAGATTTTCTTTCAGCTTTATATTCTTACTTCTAACATGGGATTTAAATTATATCATCTAATACATTCGAACATATTAAGTTCAATTCGAACACAAGTTATCATATTGAATAATTTTGCGTCGTGCCGAAATATCCAGGACTCTGAAGTCGCTAAAACACAGCTACAGCTCTGAAAATATCTGTCAACTGGACTTGTTTATTTTTGTGAAAATAAATAGTTAGGTGTTTTTTTACATATGTATGTATATGTATGTGAACAATATTTTTCACGGACATATCCGCATACAACACAGAATACGTGCTAATTATATTAATAAATGAATAGTCGCATGCGCTTAAAATGCTTATCGCATTTTAATACACGCCATTTATCGATTCCAATAAAGCTACACAATTAGTTAGCATATCATTTCCTTCACTTTCTTAATATTTTTGTTTTTGAAGTCGCTCAACTATCTTCCACTCGTTCATAAATCCTGGGAGAATTGCATGACGTGCGAAGAGTTATCGTAAGTGATTCAAAGACCTGATTCTAGGTATTTCACGCGTCAAAACTTAATTGGAACACTCGCATAATCATTTTCCAATAGATTTCAATGTTCTATGCCTCTCCATGCATATCTAAAAACACATCATTTCAATTTACATAACGATAACGTGCAATGAAGTGCTCAAATTTATATCCATTTAGAATCAGCTGTGAAACAGTTATTATACCAAATACAATCATCAAATTAATATTGCCAGTGATAAAATATCGCGTAAATAGATCCAAGTCGAAAAATTGTATTTTTACTACAATATGACGTGTCAGCCCGCCCTTCTTACGTCGTAACTGGAATATGCATTTTCGTGAATCTGACTATTAATTGCAACGTGACCGATTAATATGTTCCGTTCCTGAACACACGACTATTTTTAAATGTAAATAATTCATCCGGTCCGTGGTGCAGTGGTCAACGTCGTTAGTTTCCGTGACGGACTGGCAGAGTTCGTTCTTTCGTTTCCGGTACAAGCAGACTTTTTCAGTCGATATATCGATTCTGCTCGAAGACAATGGGTGTTTGCGTTGCAAAAATCGCTTCCAACCCTTTCGATTCCAAAAATCAGCGTTAGCGAAGATTATTAACTAACTACAAGTCGTGTCGTAGCTCTCGTATCCTTTCAAGGCCTCTTCTCTTCGAAAAAAAGAAGTTGTGCAACTCAGTCAAAAAGCAGTTCTCGTAGAAGAAGAAAAAAACATGTTGAGATAAACTCCGTGAGGAGACCATATGCTGCAAGTTGGGAGCGGACATTGCACCAAAAATATTTGAGGGACCAGACGTTTGAGTATAATATGAAAAAATAATACTGTAGTACTGTGCTCTGAAAAGCAAATTGTCTGCAATGAATACATACTCATAAGAGTAAGTGATGCAGACTATGGTGGTGCTAGCACGTCCACCCACGGGCAGTAATGAAGACTATTTTGATGTAGTCATCACAGTATCTTAAATTTAATATTTTTTATAGTTTAATTTAATATTAAAATTGATTGAACATTGTTATTTCACTGGTGTGACAAAACCGGTTATATAGTATTTTGTTTTTAGCAATTTAAATATTCATTTGTTTTGCTGATAGTTATGCTTTAAAACGAACGTTCTATTGAGTATTCATATATCAAAATCGGTCACATAAAAATATAGTTTCATAATGTAGAAAGCATGAATCGAATATAACAGTAAATCGATTGAACATTCCATGTGTCGATGAAGAAGTTTTCTTCGTCCGCTTCGATACGAGGAAAGATGGCGGAGAGAATTTTAAAGTATGGATTAATTTTGTTTAGTCAAACGGTGTGCCGAGCATTAAGTGTCTACATTTATGGCATACCATCGCTATTCAAATACAGAAGAAACCATAAGTTGCCTTATTTGCTGATTGGGTGTGTTCACAAATTGTATATAAAATTTCGATTGCGAAATGAAATTTGGTTAAGAATTAGCAATCGCTATTTTACGGTGATCTTGTTCGGAAAATCCTCATTCTCTGATATTGTTTTTTTCTTCATTTCGACGAGACGGTGATTATTTATTTTATTTATTAATTTAAGAAAAAGGAAATCATGGCATTTCAGCTGATGCCAATGCGCCATGTATTTGACAAATATAAATACATTTATTTATATATATACATGTAAATACATAATAAAAATCTAATTATAATCACTGTTTTCCATGTTATCGATTATTCAGATTCAATGGGACTATCTCTGATCACTTTGTTTGTTTGGGAAAACATGTCATAAAAAGGTGGATAACACGTAACAATATAATGTACAATATTTTTCCTAACAAATTCGAAATAATCGTCGCTGAATTTATTGTAATCAAATTTGAATAAGCATGCCAGAAAATCGTTCCTTCGTATTAGATTTTTACCAACGATGCCAAGAGTATAACCAGCCTACACAATGGGGATCCGACTAGGAAGAGCTTTAACGGTTTTAAACGTATTTATTGCTTCGGATGTAGACATATTTCACAGACGTGAGTGAGTTCAAACGCGTACTATTTTTTTGATGTATAGTTGATTTTGTAAGAAGTCACTCGGTTAACTTATTTCCCAGTTTCCAATGCAATTTTATTTTTATTTTATACTCGAAGATACTAATAATAATAATAAATATAACCTATCCAGGGCCCACGACCCATAATATTGTGACACACCCAATGTCATAAAACAATTGTCATGATTACCCAAACTTGATGGTGTACTGTCATATACGTTGTGATTGAAATAAAATATTCGCTAAGCGGTGGTCGCCTCACCGTAACACGTTATCCGACGTTAGCTGCGCATTGAATTTCAATAAAAAGTGGTCACGAAAAGGGCACTGAGTTTATTGAATATTAAGATCTTGTATATGTATACTCCCATATCATATCGTAAACCTGACAAGTTATACCAAGTGTGCCAGCGTTATGGATTTTTTGACACCGGCCATAGGAATAATTTAAAATCCAATAGCATTCCTTGATTTCTAAATAATGCAGGTAGCTGGCAATGTTTCGTTTAGCGAACAATATTTTTTCACTTACTGAGCGTCCATATGAAATTACTGATGGGTTAGCCAGGTTGCACTCTTGGTAACTTCATAAAATATACATATTGTCATTTCAAATGCAAAACAACTAAAATGCGATTTAAAGTTTTGAATGCCACTCTATGAAAATTAATATTCTACACCGGCAGGCAAAATCCTGGAGACAAGAGACCACTAGGAACGCCTTATTTTTAACTTTTAAAAACACTTATTCTCTCTTTCATTTGCGATGCCATTTGTGATGTTTTTAGCTTATCCTGAACAATGGCAAATATTCTGATAAGCGGTTGTGCATTGGAAGCGACGACATCTATAACATATCGTAGTCGATTCTGGTCGACACTCTTGGACGGTCGTGGTATTTATTGGGTACGGACAATTTCATACATTTATTTTTCGATTAAAATTTTTCTGTTAAATAGTTGATTACTTGTGATGTCTCATTACCTTCCACTCAAATATACCATCATACAAACGAAACGTAGCTAGTGTATTTATTTAAAAAGCCTTAGTAGTTTGGAGGTTAGAGCTCTTCATTTCTGGGTTCAAGTCACATTGAAGAAATGATTTCACCCCGTCAACTTAATGGGATAAAAAAATCATTATTTACCAAGACTTTTGCTCGCCAAATATATGATTTACATATTTCAATTAATTGTTTATTTACCTAAATAATTTAAAAAATGACAGTAATAAAAAGTGAACCAACATTTTACTGTGCAAGTATTAGTTTAGGTATGTATTGTGATGACGGTATGCCCTTTAGACTTAACTTGAATCATACTCTAACAAAGTAGTTAATATGTAATTAATTAGCCTATTTTTGGTAAATGTTTTGATTGGTCAATGATAAATTAACTCCGCCCGTTTTCTCCGTTTACCTAAATAATCGTTCACGCAACCCTGGAACCTTAATTACGCGGAGATAATTGATTGCAGTAATGGTAATAGTTACCATCGAAAATCTAATGATTAACGGACAAAATAGATGCGCATATTAACTGCTATAGACAAATGCCGTATCAACTCAGTTGTTTCATGTATACTTACATAAATGAGCCACATTCCAAATAAAGCAATTGTGGTGAATCAGCGAATATATGTACTTTAGCATCCAAATAGGAATTTATGAACATGGATGGATCCCGTTCATATCGGTATCCCTTTTAGAGACGTTGACAGTAGACAGGTATTTCTGATGAACGTCATTTATGTGCATCTTTTCCTTGAAGGTTTTTGTGAGGACCAGTTTCTCGACATGTCATAAATAGACAACATAAATATTGGTTGGGACATATCTGCTTTCGTTATGAGTGAGAAAAATGATAATCAATGTACAGTCCGTTAAAATACAACTGTCATTGTATTTTACGGTTTTCAGTAATCATTTCTTTTTTTGAATGTCTGTATTGGCTATAAGAAGTATTATTGTTAATATTTAATGCGCCAGCAAATAAAATATGGCTTGTAGCGGTTTTTAAAAATGTCAAATGGAACACCATTATTCACCAAATCATATGGGTTCAAAGTTTTCATGAAAACAGTTATTTAGATTTACTATATAATCTAAGAAAATATGATCATTAAATCTCGTAGCTTCTTATATATGCATAATTTTATATTCACCAAATATTTGGGAGTGTTTGTCGCTTAACACCACCTGAATGATTACTATTTGAATATTTTTGATAACAGTAAGATTTTAATTATGAATTTTTATCGAAATACTTCATAATATCATGTGACCAAACAAACGTGTGCGCAAAGTAATGATTCCATTCTGTAAAGATGTCGCAACTGGACGACTTCTTGTTTTTCTGACGTTTGTCATTCTTCGGTACATAATCGCTATAATTCTGTTATCCTTAACAAAAAATACCCAACCCGATGGCTTCACCGTTGTAAAAATGTTGTTCTTGCTCATAACTCTTCGCTTACGTCGATAGAAAAGATGTCCGCAAAGACCTGTCTGAAATAATTGCCCATAATTTTCTGGTTCAGTCCTATTTGCCAATATTTTAAATTAAATTATACTTAACCGCGTATCTATTGGGATATTTATCTATACAAATGAAGTGCATGTCAATATTAAATTGTTATGGTCTCAAAATTATTGCAACTGTTATCAATATTGGCAAACATAAGTTTGGCTTGCTTTATTTAAATTTAAAAGATTTAATATTTTTTTGTGTATAAACTTAAAAAAAAATTAACGATGCAATGTTTTTATAGAATTCTTCGACAGTAAATAAAAACTCTATTTGCCAAACTGATAATGTAAATGTAAGGTAAACAATTCTGACGATGGTGCCGTAGTATAGAAAAAATAAAAGCTCTGGAGCTTTCGTCAGCTTAACGTCTTACTCAGCTGTGCGATCGAGGGCTCGAATACTCGATATGAAACATTCATGAATTCCTTCTTGCAATCAATTGATAGCTTCAATCCAAAGACATCGTTAACTGTGATGTTTTCATTCCCTCTCACTCACTCATGTTGCATTTTTTTTAAGAAAACCATATACACCCATCCTTCGCTTAACACGGAAGATAGGTTCTACTAGATGACCGTGTTAAGCGAAAACGTGCTAAGCGAGCTTAACAAATGTATGAAAAAGAGAGGATTGGTTCTTTTATAGCAATATTAAGAAAAAAATAGATATTTAGAACTTCTGAAAATTTATTGAAATATTACTAACACGGATAAAATATATTATTCAATGTAACTATCACTAGAAGATATTAATATAGGAATTTGCTTTCTTTTTATTGGCTGAATGTCATTATGACTACAACTTTCAATTACATTTTCTATTATGTTCCGTCGTCGTTTAAAAAAATCGGTAATTTGTGATTGTTCATCTATTTTGATATTCTTATAAATCTCTTCATATCTGGCAACGCATTGTTTAATGTCTCGTTGAAATTTCAAAGCACGATCCATATCTGGATTATTATTTAGGAAATGTATTTCTATATTTCTTGCCATTTACACCCATCTTTTATTGTTTGAGCAGTAATCGTTGAAATTGGACCAGAACTTTCGGTGTCGCTTTCGGTATAGCTTCTGATTTCATGATGGACACTTGTAGTCATTTCAATTAATTCTTCTTCATTTAACTTTTGTTCTTCGAGCAATTCATCAATTTCGTTGATTGCTAAATCCTCCAATCCCTCACCACCTATTGCACGAGCGATATTAATAATTTCCATGTTTATAGGTTATCTTGATTCAATATCATTATTACCCAAAAACGTCGAAAACCATTTTTTTCGACTGAAACTGAAACCGTGTTAAGTGAGTATCGTGTTAAGCGAGGGATGGGTGTATTTATCATTTTAAATGTCCGATATTTTCGGTTCTACGTCTTCACGTATTACTTTAGTAATTTATCGATCGAGCCAGCGATTTACCAAAATTGTGGCGTAAATCGATTGACAGTGATTGTCAGTTTTAATAATTAATTAATATTTTTTATTCCACATTGTTTTTATAGAAATGTGAATCCTCATTTGAACTGAACATGTGTATGCCTGGATACGTCGAAATCGAGACATAGCATATAGTTTTTTTGAGATGATTTTAATTTCCTTCTGTATTCAAATCGATACTATTCCGAATTCAAAGAAGCATGTTGTATCGGCTTCGTTCCGGCTTTTGACTTCCAGCCATATTCATCCATAAACGAGCTGTGCAGCGGTCGGTCATGGCGTATTCACATAAAATAAAGTTAAACGAATACCATCGTGTAACGTCTAAAAATATCGAAGCATTTATCACCTTAACATCCCGTCATTTAAATAGCTTATTTGGCCGACAAATAAACCAACTAGGTATTTAAAATTATTATTGTTACAAAAAATGTGAAGTAATCATCACATGGCAGCTGTTTGTATTCGTATATTCTTCTGCGCACTTCTGTCAGGTTGTCTACGATATGAGGATGATTTTGCTATCGTCACATTACTTTAGTTTTTTGACATTTGGTCAGTTCACAATGTGTCAAGAATACTTATTTGAAACTTCATACCGGTCAACAAAAATTGTAATGTTGCTGTCAAAATGACATTGCAAATATACTAAAAATGTTTAATAAGCACCAACAAAATTATCATTTCAATGCAATAAATCGATTAGGGAATATTTTACTTGTATTATTTTTCATTGAATGATGCCATTACGTATTATTTTAGTATGTCGTACCTATAAAGAAACTTTTATTTTTTTATCTCTTTTGAATACCGAATCTCATCATCGACACCTGTCTTATTATTATTGCGAATGATGGACACTTTGTAAATGTTTTCCCTGTTTTTCGTGTTCCATATTTGAACAAAATTGTCTGTGCTTTCCTTATAGAATTATTAGTAAGTTTATATGAGTATAAATATGAGTGTGTGTAGGTCTGTTCTTTTTAAGAAAAGAAATAATATGACGGTGTTCGCAACTGTGCTCGCAAACTGGAATCATAAAGTTGATTGCAAAGATCATCTGTTGTCCATTTGCAACATTGTAAATGTTGCGGTCATATTTTTATTCGACCAAATTATAACTTCTTTCGTCTTCAGTTCTGGGAAAATATAATTATGATCCGATTGTTGAATTGTTTCAGCGTTTTAAGCCGTAGTTTAAAATTGGAAGGATGAATGTGTTCGAACAAATTTTCGGATTTCAGTGTTGCTCGTTGATAAAAATAATTGGAAACATCGACTATAGACAAGAATAGATGAAAAATTTTTTTTTTCATTTTTAATTAATATAGGTTCTTATCAATATTCTTATATTTTTTTTTGTCGCGCAAGAATAATTTAAAACTTAGATGGTAATAATCATTGTTGATTATCAATTCAGTCAGTTTCATTTGATTTGATTCCTAATTGATAAAATATTATAATTTTTTACAAACGTAAAGAAAATATTTTTTTTGAATTTCATTAAAACCTCATACAATTCCTCCAGTTGTGCAATTTTTCGTGAGCCTAGCTTTCTAAAATCAGGTACAATTCTTACAAATTCAATGTAATAGCACAAAATGGCGTCGATGTGCGTGATGTAATTTTTTCACCAATTTCACGGTTAGTTACAGTTTTCTTTGCGCGCCTTGTCATGTTTTATTTTTACACGGATAGTGTTCCGCCAAATTGCTTGACGCAATAGCGGTGTCGTCAATAGTGATTAAATATTATCAAACGAGTTGTATACGAAGCTAAATCGATAACCTCTAAAAAAATAGTTTTGTCTGTTGTAATAATATTATAACTACTCAAAATGAGGTAATCATCTATTCAGACTCTATGGTTTAAGTAAATTATTTATTCATTCTGGTGTACTATGCAGATGGCGTCGGTAATTTGAATTTGGAATGCAATCAGCTTTTATTTACATTCAAGTCTGAGCGTTCCGTAATGTGCATCTTGTACCTAGCTCATTGCTCGTACAAACCTCTGGACAGTGTTCACACGATGGCGGTAGGGCCGTGTTGCGCCTGCCGACCGACCGGAACGCACCGCGCCGGCAATAAAAACTGAACATTCAATAAGGAATCGGGATCAATACTTCGCGCTGTACCCTTCCTCTGCCAAGCTTCTTGACGCTTTCGGTCGACTTTTTGTAGGCAGCTCTCGCTAGAAACTTATTTGAAATCTACCTATATTTTCTATACCATAAGTTGAATAAATATGCTGCTATTTCAATTATAGCTTGACTGATAAACAGATTGCGAATGGATTTGTGGAAATCAAGCGAAGTAAATCATTTCAAAACTTAGATTACGCGCTCATAGATACCTCATATTTATTATTTATATAATTTGAACAGAAAACGATTTTTCGTAGATAAGTTAATTTCGATGAACAACATCACTTGAATGTTTTTTCCCGTTCATTTTTAAAGGGAAAAGAAATTCTTTATTTCAAACACACACAATTGGTACATTCTCGTAATCTGCGTAAGTTAATCTTCTTTGCATTGATCGTTGAATTCTTGGTCAGTTTGTTTTTAAAAGATACTTTTTATTATTTCATTTTTAAACCTCTTGTAATGAGGCACGTTACTTTATGGTAATTTATTTCTTCAATCACACAATGCATGATGTAATGCAACATATTATGCTAAAAATGTCATTTTGGACAAACTGAAATAAGAAAAATTACTTTAATGTCGACTCTTGTCTGAATTTTATCGCTTTAAACCTGGGGTGTGGAGTCGGTGAAAAAAGTCCGACTCCAGCATTTACTAAAACCACGACTCCGACTCCAACATTGACCAAAAACACGACTCCGACTCCGACCAAAAAAAGTTCAATATCGTCAACCAAAATCCAAATTTAAACCAGCCAACATATAAAATACAAAAATAAAAAGTTCAAACTTTTCAAAATTTCCGACTCCGACTCCACAGCCCTGCTAAACGCAATGAAACCATGCTGAAATAGTTACTCATTTTACTAAAAAGGCTGTCGTGAGAAAAATAATGTTTCAATCCGTTGTTGAACGATGCTTTAACGTTTATAAAGTCGAACTTGTTCTTATGACCAATTTATAAAACAACATACAAAAATATTAAATTTAAATGTAAAATAACGGAACCGGTCATTATTTATAATAGTTTAATCAGGGCTGTGGATTCGGAGTCGGAGGTTTTTGGCCGGAGTCGTCGCGGGGCTTTGGTCGGAGTCGTACTCGGAGTCGGAAATTTTTAAAAGTTTGAACTTTTTATTTTTGCATATAATATGCCAAATTTGGCTTTTGGCCGGATAGGGAGGGTTGATATTTAATTGAATACACATACATAATGAGGAAAATTTGGAAAAAAGTAACGATATTAAACTTTCGGTCGGAGTCGTGTTTTTGGTCAATGTTGGAGTCGGAGTCGCGTTTTGGTAAATGCCGGAGTCGGATTCGGACTTTTTTTTACCGACTCTCAACCCTGGCTTAAATCCAACATTCATTGAGCCATGAAATTAAAAACTTGTATTTCTATAATATTCTATAATCCGATCGCTTAAATACAAATGCATACCTACCTAGGTATTTTACCCACCCGAAATATATCCCCCTCCGATTCACGGAGAGATAAATGCGGGGCGAAAAAGGTCGCGTCTACCAGCTCTTTAGGATTGTTTAAAAAGCCCAATGAAAAGGTTACAGAAAATATGACCTTGACCTTATTTACAAGTCAACACAGATTCTCGAAATGAAAACATTCGGAAATGAACCTGCTGACATTAATCGCTGTTTGTTTCAACTGTGAATAAATAGGCAGATAATATTAATTGCTGAATTCATTCTGCAATAGTGTTTTAATAGTAATTAACCATACAATTATGAAGTGTTAATATATTTTATACATCTATCGCTACGTTTTATCGTTTTTTAATTTTGAAACGGCATGGAAACAACACTGTATGATAAACGTATTAATGAAATAATACTTAAACTTAATTATTATCGCGGGCAATGATAGTAATGTTTAATTTGAAAAATGATAAACTGGTCAATGTTCCTGGTGAGTTTTTGTTTCAATAGGAAAAACATGCAGAAATGGTAAAACGATTCTTCACAATAAAATACCACGAATCTATATAAATATTTGCTATTGGTTATGTCTCACGTGAAATAATCTGCAGTAATATTTTATATATCCTGACGTTCGATGGCTATAACATGAAACATATATATTACTTCTTTCTTCTAGTATCCATTTATGAAAATGTCAAACAAATATTGTGAATTGATTTTCAATATATACTGGATTTCGGTAAAACCATGCATGACCGTAAAAGTTTCGGCCAAGACCGTTTTACGCCTGTTCATACTCGCTTCATAAACAGTAATCGTTTCACTGTCACGTTGAATCTAGAAACACAAAGCTCTGTATATCTGGTAGCGTACTTCCTTCGTCATCCATTATCATTAAAATAATACAATCCAGATGTAATACAACTGAAATAATAAAAGCTTGGAATATTGATTCAACGTGTAGATTATGTTATAATTTGAAAGAACCAGAACCCTTCAAAACCTTTTATAAGTACGTACTGCAACGGCGCGCTGCCAAACTTTTATCTCTCAAGAGGCTGCTCTGAAACTCCAAGATAAGAAAATCGACGTACGTCTCGCGCAAGCGCCCTGTCCTCTTTGAGGGTTATTTACATTTTGATAGAACAAAACGTCACTGAGCTTCACGTGCGTCGTAGCCGTGCTCGCACGTTCTATGTCAGCTGGCATGTCGTTTATACACACAACTACTTTGTTTGTATAACCGTATTACAGTGATTTGACATCTTTTTGCAGTTTGCACTAAATTTGGCTCTATATTGATATTGGAATGTCTTTTTTTTTATAACATCTACATATGTGCCATAATCAATCATCGATGGAAATATATTTTCCAATTTTATTTAAATACAATGAAGAATATATATTGAGAACGACATTGATTCGGCTCCCTCGTAAATCGAGAAGGAGCCTCCTATCCGACACTCGGGAGAGGAATTTTGCTCTTATAAACAAAAGACGATCTCAAAGCGTTATGTGGGTGCGGTTAGCACCCATTATTTAATTGTTACGAATTTTCACAGACTTTACACACGGATTTAACACAGATAGATTTACAATACTCGTTACGTTCTACAATACATAATACACGACTATTATAATTGCGAAGGCGATATCAGGAATTTAATTGACTTTATCCTTAGGGAGAGGATTAGGAGCTTGCAAGCTACTTCCAGGACATACAGTTGGGAGAATCCCCTTAACCACGACTGTAAGACTTATCTGGCAAGCACGTGCATTCTCAATGCTGTCCAATCTCTAACTGCCAACTGTATGAAAAAAGCGGTTCCATTAGGTAGCAACCGTTACAAAAATATCGTTAACACGTGCACCCGATAAGCCATTATTTATGGCCCATCGAACTTTGCATGAAGTACCATGCACTCTCATTCACTCATGGCGTGAAAGACAGACATTTAGAGCGAGACGTCCGCATAAATGTCTCTTTTACAAATTTGAAATTACCCTATATTGAATCGCTATAGATTTCAATATAGAGTATTATTAGTACTGAATTTATTTCCTGATATCGACTCATAGACTGAGGTGAAAAATAGATCGTTCGAGAGAGTTCTGATGACCTTCCACAAAAGGCGGTGTCAATATTTAGACATATCCGCATCCAATTAGAAGTATAAAAAATCTTAACTAAGTATCTCAATAAAAGTTGTCAAATGTGAACTAATTGAAAGCCAGTCGCTCAACTTTGTCCGTATGTGGTTGTAATGTAGTATTTTAACTTTTGATAAAAAGTAACAAACCTTAGCGAAAGGGTAATGACATAACCAATTAAATATGGAACGGCAATGGGCTTCTCAGACACCACGATTTTTATTTACGCTACTTTTTATACTACTCGTGGATTTCGTAAATGGATATATATGGATTGTATTTTATTAAGTAGTTTTTAAAAAAGGCAATTCGAAACACATGTATTTTTGGGTTGGCTTATAATAGAAAGACTAATAAATTTGGCAAATATTCAAATAACGTTCGCAACAAACTATGCTATCGTTGATACGCACGCACACGGTTATTCTCCACTGCCCCATTGTAATGTAATGTTTAGTATACGCACAAGGTAATCTTGCGTTAGTATTTTATGGATCAACTTTGTACAGATACGCGTTACATGGTATTTGTAAGTTTACATTCCGCATTGTAATCGTATGTGTAAATGTTTATCTGCGCGTATAGCTGTGTGCGTGCGGAGTTTACATTTTACTTGAAAAGATCACATGTGTTAGTGAAAATGTTTGTCTACCGTTGGCATGTGTTGGTGAAGGATTATGTTCCTTCTTTGCTTTTTGCAAGATAGGTTGGTATCAATGCTCGGCGGTCATAATCTCAAATTTGGAATAACCATAAATACTAACGCATTCGCTATGGATTTTTCCAGGAAAAAATTACAACTTCCACTTTCAAAGTTGTTATTATGATCCTTTTCACAAAGATTGCAATGCATAATGAACACACCTACAACATTTGTAAAGCTATTTCATCAACACGCTATCGTCAGAACTAATAACGAGAGGCAGTTATCACACATATTGGATAGTACCTTTGTTGTTGGATGATTTCCCCCAATTTAAACACTAATAAAAATAATAAATTATTTTTAGTACTTTTTCCACATAAAATTTATTAGATCAGGACCGGTTTAGCTCATGGCGAGCATTGTCAACTGATAAGAAATACAATGAAACAGTGATATTTACACAAAAGTTAAGTAAGAAAAACACTGTGATAAATTAACATAGCAAACTTGTATTTACTTCTCCGACAATTATGATATATAAACAAGCAGTTCCAGTAAAAAAAATATGTTGAGTTGACTCTGTAAGAAATAAATATGCCCCACAATGGTAGCGGGCAAGGTTAAATAAAATTAAAGACATTTCATATTCACAACATCGCCATACATATTTTATTTGTATGTAATTTTAATGACGATTTAAACCAGACTATTATGATTCTTTGCTTTTTAAAATACTGTGGTTTTTGGAGTTCTACCAAGTAAATCTCAATTCAATCAAATAATACACTATTCTAATAATAATTTTGTAACGAACTTCCCGATTTTTTCCAAATAATTAGACACCAGGAAACAGGTACTACTAGTATTGAACCAATAAAACAATATGGAGGTTTCGCTTTGTATGAGATTTTCTATTACAACGCCGACATTGATTTATAGTGCATAATAAAAAAAAACAGAAAGTTTCAAAATCTAACAATGCACCCCCCTTGTTTACAATTCCTCTGATATATCTTTTGGTCTCTAAACTGGAATTATACATAGTTGTATTGTGGATGCAAGATAATATATGGCTCGTATTCTCATACAACAAAATATTGTCGTATTTGTACATGCTTTCAGCAAAAATCTTTTGGAAACTGTTATCTTTTCCAGGGCTTCCATCCAGTTTATTCAATTTTATCATATTGGTGGAAGAGATTTGTTTAACAGCATGTTACAAAACCAGAAGAAAATTTAAGTATAATACGGTAAAAAAAATAACAACAGATTTCTTAAAAATACATTTGTTGATAGCTATTTCGGCTTACGCGATCGTCAAAACTATGCTTAGACATGCATTTACTTATCTATATATACTGTTGTAGACAGGGTACACAATACATCTTCTTCTCTGTTCTGCCATCCTAATTTTATATGTTAATAATAAGTTAATAAATTTGCACATTTATTTGATGTATTTCTCGAAGTGAAAGCTTATCTAAGTTTTTACTAAGTGGGGTATGTATATGTTACTGTATTCTCAGTGAAAATGTGTTCTTCTCCAAGCTGTCATTGAAATTAGACCGCCCTATATTCAGCCCTATGTTTTCTGTGTTTTTCTTTGGTTCTCTTTTTATGAAAGGGACTACTTGCTGATTTTGTTTCATTGAAGCAAACCAAAATTTTAGGTCGGCAAATCATCGACCTTGGCCAATAATTTCAATGATAGTGACCAGTGAAATCATGTTGTCATACAAATCTATTACTTGATACATTTTCACTGAGAATACAGTTTCACTGTAACATATGTATAAGTTAATGCATGTCTTAACATAGTTCTGACGATGGCGTCAGCCGAAATAGCTAATCAACAAATATTTAAAAAAAAAAAATAAGAATTCAAATATTATTTTTTTTTCACCGTATTATAATGGAGTTCTACCAAGTTTAATGCCAATTCCATCAATTATAGTAAAATATTTGCGTACGTTGACTTTTCTTTAGTTTTTTAAATGGGCGACGGTACAGAGTGTATAGAAATCCGATTTGGAGAAGGTTACAAAAATAGTTCTACCTATAATACAATGAAATTGCTGCGTCGGTTCTATATTTAAAAATACTCATTTCATTCATCGATCTATCTTGACAGTTATATAAAATTCATTGAAAACTACACACTTCATAGTATATTGGAGAAAAAAGCATTTTTGCCAGAGCGAATGAAAAAGAATAATTACGTGCCGACTCCTATTCAAATACTTCTTTCATATTTAGCATATCTTTAAAAAGATCGACAACGTTTTTATACGCTGTTTCAAATTTTATTATTTTATACAAAAATCTAAGTGCATCGCAGTGAACGGGCAAACGACATCAAAAAATAAAAATAATACACGTTTAGTACTTTTTCTACATAAAATTTATTATTAGCAGTTGACAATGCTCGCCATGAGCGAAACCGGTCCTGATCTAATAAATTTTATGTGGAAAAAGTACTAAAAATGTATTATTATTTTTATTATAATGATTTTCCACAAAGTATTGACAGTGAACACCTTAAAAGTGACATCAAAAAAGTTGGTTTATAACTTAGCTAATTCACTAGAAACTTATAGACGGAGAAACCTACCCTTTCTATACTTTTCAGGACAGCCAAAAAATAGGTTTCACCAGTAATCAATTTTACCTATTTTTTAACAGGAACAATTTGTTTTTTCATGTTCTTTAAAAGCGGTGCTTTGGCTTTCTCATTTATTTATAAAATTTAAAATAGTAATTTATCCTTATGTGTTGTTTAAAGGCTTAGTGTAGCTATGAACAAAAATGTGATTTTGTATACGTTTTGAAATATCTTCGTATCCACTTCTCTTATATGTTTCGTTTGCTATGTTTGACACATAACGAAAATAGTATTTTGTATCTAGTGACATCCATAACTGAACATTTTTTTATACTGAGTGGTCGAATATGCCTCATAAAATGGAAATAATCAGGACATCTTATCAAAGAATATAAGAAATAAATACTCAAAAATTCGCAAAAGTTTTATTGTAAGTTTAGCAATGTCAAAATTTTTATTTTGTAACCATCTCTGCAGTTGCATTTTTATTTTATTATCACATTTGGCTTGATATGCGCATCGCAAAATACTTTTTATACCCTGCAGTGCTCTTCTCTGCCAAACATACACAAGTACCGGAATATCTCAGTACAATTCTTTACCGAGTGTGTTGTCCTTTATTGGAGTTTAATCTTTCATCCGGCCATCATCTGGGTTGCTATCAAAATATTTGTATTCCGATTACCATATCTCGCATGAGTATACGAACTTAATTGTGGAGATATACGTATTTGGTACATTCACGGGTTGCATCCTTATCTGATGTTTTAGTCCATTTTCATAACACTGCTACGATGGACTTATCCGCTTATAAATTTCCATACGGACATAGTAATGCGACATCGACCACATCGGTGCTTCTCAAACTTTTAGACTACAGGTCGGTATTTTTTTTGTACCGCCGTGAAATTTTAACGGTCCGGTATATGTTGAGAATCATTGTACTTAATTGTAGCCTAACTTTAAATGCCAATAGTGCGTGATTTAATATTTAAAAATATAATAGATCAGTGATCCACAACCTTTTTGGGAGAAGGGCCAGATAATCTATTCTCCGATAGTTCGAGGGCCGCATGGGTAAAACTGATTATCGATATTTTTAGTGAAAATAAAATTGAAAATTTTATTGTTTTCTATTGTTCTTCCATTGTCTCGAAAAAAATCGGGCCGCATGAAATATCATTGAGATCCGCATGTTGTGCATCGCTGATTTAGAAAAGTAATATGTACATGCATCAAAAATTTTAAAAAAATAACGTATTTGTCTTATGTTCTCTTTGGAGTATCAAGTTAATGTCCAAATCTCAGTAAATCCAATGTGGAATAGGTACTAAAATTGTGTTATTATTTTTTTATGGAAATGATCTCTTTGCGAACAGGTTTCGTCAGATAAATATTTACCGTTAAAATACCAACTAAGAGTTACATATTCCATACGTAGGAAGATAATATGATCTTAATAAAAATGCGACTCAATCGTCGCTTTATTGTTGATGTTTTTACAGTTTTCCTTGACATTTTCAATGCGTCTTTGTCAAATAGGAAACCTGATGCCGGCAGATGTAAAAAGCGGATGTTACGCGATACCTTCTCTTTGCACTAGATAAAATAATCAGTAAGAATTGTGTATTGTATATCAACTGTTATCGGATCCATATACTATACAACCCAATAAATGGCAGGAGTTTACCCCTAAACCTCTCGAAATACGGTTCTGGTATTGAATATAAAGTAAGATGAGAGCATATCAGCAAAAAATGTAAATAATAAACACGTTAACCTTATTCGTAGACGGAATAAGAAGAAAATTGGGTTACGATATGATTAAAATAATAGGTGATAGTTTATTGCTTTTCATGATCGGATAAGGACTGGATGAGCATTTGTGAAAACATTGTGCTTTTGCATTTATATTTGTTACAGTCAAAGAGTATTCTCACAAGTTAGAATATATTTTCACTGTCTTGGCCAGTGAAAATGTATCAAGTGATAGAATTGTATGAGGATGTGATTTCACTGGTCCTGATCAGGAAAATTATTAAATTGCTGACCCAAGACGATGATTTGTTGTCGGCCTACAATTTTAGTTTGCTGCAATGAAACAAAATCAGCAAGTAGTCCCTTTCATAAAAAAAGAACCAAAGAAAAACACACAACAAAATATAAGTGAATATGCTTTCACTGAAATGCCAGCGATTATATTTTCGCTGTAACATATATATTTCAAAATTTTATTTATGAATATTTCCATTTGAGGATTCGAGCCGCAGACTGCGAGAGCCTATGAGGATTGATCACTAGGATACGGGATAATTCCGACTATACAAATAAAAAATAATAAACAGGTCATGTTGTTTGTGTTATCTTGGGCAAATATTTGCAATCAGTCCATATTATTTTCGCAATAATTAGATTCTAGCAAAAGTCAACGTTTTACTCATCACAAATTGATAAATAGATAGTAAAATAATTTCGATATTCAACGCTGATAATGATATTTATATCTAATTAGATTATTTAAACAAAACTTTTTTGTAAACAAGTAAAGGCGTGTTATTTAGACTTTTAGAGGACACGCTGGTTAATGAAGTCACATTATTTTCAATGAGCGAGTGTTATCATACCTTGTATAGCTTTTTTTTATTTTTATGTAAATAACACCGTTTAGATGTATTTATTATCATCAGTTCAAAATGCTTGCGGTCAAAAAATATAATATATGGAATACAAAATGAATCAAAGCTGGTTTTTTAATTATGTTTTGGAACATGCGGAACAAGTAAGCTCTCGACATTTTACAAATAATAACCAACTAATATTTATTGGACGATAACTCAAGTATATTCAGGGGTAGGATGTTATTGATATTATTCAATCGGGACAGTTCCGCATAGATTGACATCTTTTACCACATATAGTTACTAAAAACCAGGGCTGTGGAGTCGTTAAAAAAAGCACGACTCCGACTCTAGCAAACACGACTCCGACTAAAAAAATAATAATTTCGTCACGTTTTTTTTCTACCTTTCCTATTTATACGTATTCAATTATATATAACCAACCAATCCGTCCAAAACCCCGCGACGACTCTGACTCCGGCCAAAAAACTCCGCCTCCACGACTCCGACTCCACAGCCCTGAAAAAATCTCACGATGAATTGGATATATAAATTCATGTTAATATTGATTTTAAAAGAGTTTATAATTAAACACCGGTAAAAATACAGGACAATACAAAATACACATATTTAGCGTTGCAGACAGACATGCAGATGAATCGAGACAAATATATAATATCTATAGTTCGATATCATATACTAGAATAACTAATAGCTAAATTACTTAGTAAAGATGTCAACCATTGCTACATTTGTTCATGTTTACAGTCACTATGACAGACACATTTGCTTTGACAATATTCCATGATAACAAAACGAAACTATGTACTATATCCATTAACCACTTGAGAGTTACACGCAAAGCGATTTAATTCAAATGAATTATAAAAAAATCCCAAATCTATAAAATGGAATCACTCTGTTCTTTCAACTGAAACTACCCAAACCCCCGCCACTCAAGGCATAGATAATAACTTCGTAGGCCTAGATATAAAAGTTTAATGGTAAAGGGTCCATCCATTAAGTTTATAAAAATATCTACGTTTATAACAATAATAATAAACCCTATAATCTTTCTTATTATCTTTCGGTTGGGTTGAGTTTGTATTGTAAAAAACTTATAAAAATGACAGCAACGAAATTTCATAGTAACCGTACCATTATCTTTATTACACTTTTATGCAGGCATCTATATAAAAACCGTTAAATCCTGCGGAATGATGTTTTAACACTAAAATAAAACATTTCAAAGGTTGGGCCTGAAAGTCAATTTAAATTTTCATTTCTCATACATAAATAAACATTTCTCCATATTTGCTGTTCAGAGAGAATCTTTGGATGAGTTCCTACCCCAAATATACAGATAATTGTTTGTGTAATATTGATCGCACTACTTATATAAGGTACGATCAATTTTATAATTTCTACACATTGCATTGCATCATATGTAAATTCCCTTTAATACTTGTTTTCGCCGTGCAGCAACTATGTATATTCAGTTGAACCACTGAAATGAATAAAATTCAGTAAACCCTGCTAAAGTGTCGACTTCTATAAAGATTTTTCCTGTTGCGTTTGCGGCCGTTTCTCGATATGAAAAGGGAACGAGATAACCGTTTCCATGTTTTTAAGTATCGCAAAATTATTTACCATTTGTTATTTACTTTTATAATGAATTTTCACTCAAATGTAGCAATGTGAAACTGTAGACACATGTATGTTTCATAGTTACTTCGGGTTTAAATTATGGATATTTTTTAGGATGGTAACTGTTCTAATTTCAAGTTTTGTACACTTCCACCGACCCGGGATCGGTTAAATCGAATTTTTTCTTCCAACAGTGAACGACGTTTTTTATGATACCTGATTCGCGATCAGTTATCAGCCGCTTAAATGTCATTGTATTGAAGTATGTGTACGAAAGAATAAAGCACGTGAAAGTGTATTTATGTACACACCAAAAGTAATACGAAATATTTGCATTAGGTATAAGCTGTATGTCAATATGTCTTTGTAAAGCATCCCAACGAGATTATAATGGAGATATGACAATATATATACTGATATCTGTTCTTTCTTTTCGCAGGTTTTCACCTCAGTGGCGTCGTTTCCGGTCCAGGGGCTGCGGGGGCGTATCCTCCAGAGCCCGACCGAAAGTACAAGGTGGCCGTCAGCTTCGACAGGTACGCATTCTACAATCTAAACAATATTTAACACCATAATGCATTTTAATAATATGTATGGTGTCAAAGATTGCTATTCATCCATTGTCTACCTTTAATTTTGTACAGCGACTGTAAATCAAATTAAAATAAATTTGCTAACCGATACAGAGCCAGTGCAATCTGTACTTAATAATACAATACCAATTTAAAAGAAATTTTATAGTTCCACAGCCTTATGCAGAGAGCGGGCAGATCTAAACAAAAAGTTTAACATTCTATAGTGCAGGGGATACCAACCGGTAAAGAATTTTATAGTTTCTAGGGTTCAGTTCAGTTTCAGATTTTCAAGATTACACCAATATGTTTCTGACTTGGAATGAATATTTGATTTAGAGTAAGACTCAGGGAAGGGGGAGAATTATATACTTAACAATGGTGGATTGAGTTTTTTTTTACAAACAATTCTATAGTGCATGCAACATGATTCCAAGTTGTAATAAAATGTCTCCTGCACAAAATAAATGAAACATTTCACACGCTAGTATGCAAAATGCAGCCTGCATGAAGGATGTAGATCCGTAGCGGGTGGTGGTGGGTTCAATGTTGAATATTTTAGAAACTGCTGTTAGCCGACGTGTAAAGTCATGCGTTTTGATACCGATTAAAAACACATTCAATATGCTATCAATGCAAATTGCACTCTCGCTATATTGACACGAAGGTACATACATAGTTAATTACTTGACAAACCCGATTGAAATTGGCAATGGTAACTGTAAAATATTACTCCTTTAAAGAAACAATGCGATTGCTTTCGATTTCTTTTTTGATTAAATCGAATCATAATTCGAAATACCTTTTATTATTGGGCGATTGCTAATTAGTTGTATTAGCTAACTTTCAATGAACGCATCGGAAGTAGCTCGGTGAGTTTCCGTATTTCCCCATTCGCGGATTCCCGATTTCCGCCCGTTTCCGAATCACGGTATGGAATATCTAACCTGACGTCACAGCATAGATTGATAATTCGCTAAGTGATTGGTTTAATGGTCAATTTAATTCGGTCGTGTAGTTAATTTTAAGGATTTCTACGAAGCAGTGCCGACTTTGTCACGACACCTACCTTTTAGCATTACTCACCGAATAATGAATTTCATACCTAGCCGCTGACTTGATTCAAGTATTTCTGTTTATTCGCCCATAATGATATAATTTATTATTAATTCATATTAAAATGCCTTATATTACCTTTTCGATGGGTTTGAAAGTAACTCTGTCAAATTCTATGCTTCCAGGGTAAATTTCCGGTAATGACAAAATACCTGTTTTATTTTCTTTTTTGAGACTTGCAGCATGGATGGGTATCTGTCCTCGGTAATAATGTGCTAATATATGTCATTACATATATTATGTCTGATGCACCGGTGACGGGATTTAATAATTTAAAAAACATAAATATAAAGACATTGAAAGTAGTTTTGTTATTATTTAACCGAAACATAATTCTAAGCTAACGAACCAGAAACCCCGAACCGTTTCATTTTCCATGTCAGTTTTCTATTCATTATGAGGGTCGAAGATTCTTTCGAAATATTTTTTTCAACGTTTAACCTCGACACTACGGACAAATTTTCCGCTATATTAAAATTGATATAGCAACACATTCATCCATCTTCTTCTTATTTTAAAAGCACACTATTTTTAATCCGTTGTCAGTATATTCGCTGGTTAGTGTAAAACTGGTGTGGTTTCGCTTTTTTTTTTAAATAAAGAAGGATATCTGTTCTTTTGTAATAACTGTCACTCTTTCCATAAAATTGAAGTTTTTCTGTGAAATCTTCATTATTGTATTCATGATTATGACATACAATACACATCCTAATCTGTGTCATAATGATAGCCTGTGGATTAATAGATTTAATTTAACTTTACCTTTGGTTCAAGTTAATTGACCATTGTAGAATAAAACGATTCGTTTTATAGCAAGCCACTCACTCAAAAAGCGTTTCGCAGAAAAGACTCTAGACACAATATTATTATTTTGTTATAATCCGCTGCGGTTTCGTGGTCACCACTCGGCTTGGTCTGTCGGATTGCGTGGACACCACGAGGTTGTCGGCCGGGCGAAGTCTCAAAATAATAGTGCACTTTCCTTCCATTCATATCTTGTTTATGTAATAATGTTTTTTAATTAACTAAATTATTAGTCGCCCTCCGTGAAGCAGAAAGCATGCGTCAACACTGACAGAGCTCACATCCTCACTGGGTCAAAATGAATACTATTTATTTATTAATATTATTTATTATACGTAAAAATCACAAATTGTAAGTGTACTGCCTTTGCAATGTGAAAAGGGATGGCAGCTTTATCCGTTACTGACTTACTGACAATAGTTTAAGATATCGACTGAGAGTGTTTGATGAAACTTTCGTATTAAATTTGAAAAGTTAAAATGTTGTAAATTTTCGTCAGTAATTTTAGTTTCACGTTTTTGCATCTTGAAGCGTTAAAGTGCACCACTATAGTTAACTGTAGATTATTTGTGTAAAAGTCTCATTAGGTATATTACAAAAAACACAATTCTTCTACGATTTCATAATTCATTTAACATTTTGTTGTACTTTTATATTATTCACTGTCAATACTTCATGGAATAACATTATATTGAGAAATAGTAACACATTATTACGTATCTCACATTAAATTTATAGGGATCAGGACCGGTTTCGCTCATTGCGATCATTATAAACACCATTTCTTACAGTTCAGGCTTATTTGTCGTCACTTGAAAATGCTCTTAAAACCGGTCCAGATCATACTGTATATAAAATTGTAAAATCGGTACAATAATAGAAAATGACTGATTGAAACTGTTAATTTAGGTGCTTTAGAAAACTTATTGTGAAGTTCATAATATATGTGCTATAGTATTTTTTAAAAATGTCTTCAAAAGGATAATGAATAAAAAAAAAGATCATTGTTCGTGGTGTTATCCTAGAAATAATAATCTCAGATACTGGCAAGACCTTCCGACCGATGTGCCACACCCACTCATTTATTATTATATAATTGCACGTTGTCAAATTGTTGGGGGCAACTAAATTAATTAAAAACTGCTGGGCATTTCAGAAGTTTTATCCTCAAAATTTCAACGCGGTGATATTCCAAGAACAGAGTTAGAAAATTCCATGGAGAGGAATCATTTGTAATTAAAATATTAGCTTGGCTTATATCTTTTGCTATTTGACCAGGAAGTGCTTAATTCTGAACACGCCATCTGAAAAATAATACATAGTTATCTGTTTGCTGACAAGGAGAGTGAAATGTATTGCATTTGTTAACTTGGCGACGTCATATGGAGAGCAGCTAGAGATGTTTTGTAGAGAATTTGAAATGTAAAGATCGCAATTGTATAATTCTTAAAAATAATTCTGTGGAAAACAACGAAAAAGAAATGACTCCCGAGACACTCGCAGCAGTCCACCCATGTCTTACTGTGAGGTTCTAGATCAGTCATACTCAACCTTTTTTCCTCCGGGCCACATTCCGATTTTTGCTTCTGTACGTGGGCCGCAACATATTTATAGTAAACTGTAAATATAACAAATACTATACTGCATACACATGTATGTATGTATTATGATGTAAAATAAAACTATTTTATGTAAATATATATTTATTTTTTAGTTGTTATTTTTCAAAGTAAAAAAATATAAACTAAAAAAACCGACCGATTGCAGCCCAGTATTGGAAACAACACCAAAAAAATATTTGGTGACTATAATTATTTTGGGTCGCTCAGAAGAGCTGATCGGGCCGCAGGGAGAGTATGTCTGGTCTAGATTGTATTTTATAACTTTGAAACATCACACAAATAGTTAGTAGTGTTCCAAATAATCTGCTCCTGAGACACTCACGGCAATCAATTGAAAGTGTCTTGCTACGTCATTCGATACAAGTTGAGCAAACAGTTTGTTGCAGGTGGTTGCTAACAGATTATGATTTGGTAGAATTATATACAATTCTTATATACCCTATAGCACTTTATTTACCCTGTTGCAATGCCGTATGAGACACTTCGTTCGTCGTGCATAGACAATGAATAATTCAGATAGGAAAGCAAAAACTTCTCTAGTATTAACCCTCAGCCGCGTTGTCATTCACGTCTCGCCCGCCAGAATGACTTACTTCAAAATGTCTCCGTTTTGGAGAATAATCTGAGCGTTTTATCTTTTATTTGGGCCCAACAAACATATCAAAGACGTGATGTCGTCTCGAAAAGTTGAGATGCTTTGGAATTCTAAATATTTAATCTTCACGAGCCGGCGACGACTTGTTAGCATTTTAATGCGAGATTACCAGGTAAAGCGTGTCTACCTGACTCGGTTGCTTCTAGGGACTGTAAACCCGGTATTTTTTTTGGCATTTCGGTCCCAAAATACTACTAAAACTAATCATATTTAGTTTATTAAGTTCTTATCTAACGTATCTCTCTAAGAAGAGGGCATTTGAATGATTACGGAGTTTGCTCATTTGATTTCCGTTTTTGGACGTACACAATTTTAAAGATTCTAAATTCAAAATATCGTTTCCGTCAATCAAAAAACTACAGCTTGCAAATAATTATGCTGACATTTCGGTTCTCCAGGATGGTTTAACTCACTTCATAGTATCGAGTGGAGAGAAAAAGAGAGGGTGAGAAAATCGCCGACTTTCTATCAAAAGAAACGTCAAAATTTCTAGTTTATCTTCGTATAATATTTCATGCACGCAATTTAAAACCAAATAGTTTTTTTCACCTTTAAACGAGTGAGTTAATCTATTCTGAATATAATTGAACATAAACTGGCTTTATTACTAATTACACTTTGCAATAGTAAGTCCTAAGAAGCCTCTGAAAGAGGCGAAACATATGTAAAAATTAGTTATCATAATATGTACGTGGAATAATCGAAATTATTTTATATTGAATTTAATTCATTCTACTGTTTGAACCCAAAGTACGTCCATACTTCTTCAAAGATTTATATGGTTTTACGTTTTATATCTGTATTTTGTTGCACGGCGCTATTTATTTAAACGACTGCACGATATATAGAACGAAAAATTACCGGAATCCTGTTAAAATTGTTTGACCCTACTGAGGTCAATATGTGAAATGAAAATATTTGGAACAACTAACAAAGTAACGAACCAAAATATATCAGCACGAAATGAATCCAGACTAACGCTGATAATATATTCCGGTATATTTTTGGCATACATGCTCTGGAAATTCTAGAATAATTTCAAGCGGTTTCGAAACTTAAGTGGCTCACCTTTAGATGATTCTATGGAATATTGTTAGATTTTCACCGATACCAACAGTACCTAATCGATCACCAAGCTATTTGTTTCAATGTTGTATGTATCTTCATATCGACAAGCCTCGCGTAAAGTGCATATCAGTTGTTTACATAATATTATTGAGGATATAATTCACTATTTTTTAGTTTTCTCATTGAAGTGAGCTCCTTGGTTATCACTTGCTTGGTCATGCTATGACAATAGTCATTTGAATAAAGACAAGGTGAAGATGATACCATATTCTTGTTTCTAAGCATAGCAACATTATTGACTACTACCTTTTAAACTCCCAACATAATGATGATTCACAACTACTGTTCCTTACCTTACTTTGAGGGTTCTTACTGACATTTTCATAAAAGATGTCTTTCTGTTTTTAACCATATTCTAGGAAATATGATACTTCAGAATCATATATTACTGAATTACGGAGTTCACCTGTACACTTTTTTTTACTAAATTTATTTGATAAAATTCTATGATTGTCATCACTATTTCCACCATTAGATCATTAAGATCATTATTTCTTAGTAGAATGGTTCAAGTTGTAAAAAAATATTCTCAAAATAAGCAATTTGAAACATATTTACTTGCTCATTGTTACAAATGAATTTGATAACGATTAAATAGTATGATCAATCCAAACCTTAAACGCTCATGTCTCCAAAAAGGGTTAGGAGTAGTTAGAACCTTTTCAAAGTAAGGTGTCGTTTTGACAAATGTTATTCCACGGTTGAATAAGGATGTAACGATAATAAACGTTTTTATATTTGTAGACACACTAAGTAATTTTATGCAGATATATGAAACCCCTTTAAAATATTATACATATGAAAGCTATTTGGAAACCTATCGAATGAATATCGATTGTTTTATTCAAATATGTTGTATTCGATGGCAACAAGTATTATAATAAAATTCATGCTTAAATAAATAAATTTAACTGGTGCTTAAATCGCTAAGTCAGTAGTGCATTCCAATAACTCTTTCAGGAAGTGATACTATCTTTCTCGTTTATTGTATACTAAATAATAAGCCAGTATGCGTTAGTAATTTATGCAATAAACTTGTCCTCCAACAACTAACCAATTAACACCATTTACTTGATATATTCGGTTATTATAATTTGACCGTTATTTGATTTAATATTAGATAAAACTACATCGCGTTACTACAGCAAAAGTTTACCAAAAAATGGCCTGGCGATGCACGCAATTTGTTTCAAAGTTTGATTTTAAAACAGCTACATAGAAGCAAAACCCGTTCTCTAGGTTTTGTACTTAGCTTTAATCACTAGAAGCCATGTTTTCGCTTTTAATTAAATGCTAACACACTTTTTATTTATTCAAACTAGAGTCGCATTTTCAGAAACCGGTTTCAAACAGTAAATTAGACAATTTTCATTGTTTTAATTGAATTGCCATTACTTGGAGGAAATCAATTACACTATCGATGTGTTTGGTTCAATAAAATTCGTGGAATGCCGCAATAGCAGTCATCACTAAACTTACTCACAACACTTTATTCTTGTAGCATACATACATTGCTACATTGCTGTAAACTTTTTTTGACTGAGAAACATTGATTGAAATCGTTCAATCTTGCTTTGTAAAGTAGATAATCATTATCGACCAATTTTTTTCAAATACCTGCTTCTATTTTTAGTTTATTGGTCGATGAATCAGTGGTAGAAAGGTGTTTAGTTGGAACATCTGTATAACATTATTTCTGCTCATGTGTCCTGTATTTAAGAAATTCCGTTGCTACTTTGTATGTACATAATATTGTTCGATGTAAAAATGTTTTTAAAAATAAAATTATGATTATTGCTGTAGAATTGGTGCCTTTATGCCGTAATACCAAAATTAGGCATCTAATTTGAACGATTCCGCCGACAAAAAAATAATTTAAATCCAACGACCATACATAATTGTAGGTTAGCCAACTGTCAAATGGAACATATTGTTATACAAATAAACAATATGGCTACTATATAATAATGTTGCTATTGCGCAGGTGCAAGATAACGTCAGTGACGTGCAGCTGCGAGGCTCGCGACATCTTTTGGTGCCAGCACGTGGTAGCGCTCTCCCTCCACCGGATAAGGAATGCCGATACAGTGCGCTTGCGCGTACCTATTTCGGGTGAGTAATTAATTGCTTATATGTACTAATTTTATACATTTGAATGTGTTCTATTTGTTTATAAAATTGATATGTTCGTGTGAAAGAGATGATATGATACGGTTGCACGTGTAAGAATCTAAAACAAGCGAGGACCGATTTTAAATATGAATGATATCGAAATTAACCTATTTTTCGGAATACGAAATTTTATAGACTTTTGTAATGGTATTATTTTTGGCAGGTCACCGGTATCACATTTTTATCCTGATCAGCTTTAAATATAAACTCGATCCAACTGGATCGGTTAGTCACGTCGACTTGGAATCATATAAAGCAAATAACCAGGGTTTTATAAAATTCCTCGTCGACCGTCGAAAAGTCGACCTTGACTCTTAGAATATATCCTTCAATCTATAGGGAATAATTTTCTGCACACCACCTAGTCATGGAAATATGCTCCTAAGACACTCCCAACTAAAAGAGCAAAAAATATAGATAAGATTATCTTACTATTAGTAGTTAGAGATCAATATTGTAAATAGAATTTTACTAATGCGTAGAATTTGATTTACTATTTGTGAATAATTCCCTTTGTTTGGACCGTATCGTATTATGGCAACCATTATAGACTTTTCTCTGTGCATTTTTAATCCAATTTTCCCCACTACGATGCTAGGTGACTGTGCTCAATAATTTAATTCTACTCTACCCATACCAGTGGCGTGCAAGTCTGATTTAACGTGTATGCGGCCCTATAAAGGGTTGTATAAATTGTTCGTAAAAGCTAATGCATGTTATATAATTGTAAGCTTATATTGAAAGTGGTAATAGCTCTACCCTGATAATCGGGTGGTTAGATCTTGGGTATGTCTTTTTTCTTCGAGTTGGTTTCGAGCATACAATTTCTCATATGGCTTAAATATTATTCCAGGATAATTTTCTGCGGTGGCAATTTTAGCTGTAATGCAAAAATACGCTCGATAATGGCGGATATTAGACGCTATTATGTATAATGATATGTCAATATTCCTGATTTCTCAGTTGCTTATACTGCCGATAATGCAGGTACCTATTATGGAAAACATCTAATTATATTGAATAATCGGTGTCAGTGCCATCTGACAATATTAGTTCAACACACACGCGCGAATATTTATTCTACATATGTGTCTGCAAATAGTGCAAAAGCTCAGGTTTGTGCCATACATTATTGACAAACAGATAAATAAAGACTATTTTATTTTGTTATTGTAACATTATTGACGGAAAACACGAGACATAAATTATACTCAAATAAACAAAAGTTATGTTATCCTTCGAAATTTAAAAATGTTTAAATAAAGTTATACACAACGATTATTGAAAAAGAGCTGTATGTAATTATATTCGGCAGTTCAGTAACCCTGCTGTCAGTTACAGAGAGGGTGTTTGGGGGAATTTTTACCCCGACGCCATTTGTTTCAATTCGTCGCGGATTAGCAGGACAGCATCTACATAATGTTGTGCACACACTGCCCGCTGCGGTTGCCTTGGGGCGCCGGCTACCCCGGACACTCACCCCCATTCCGGGGCGCGCCATTATTAGAATATGCACGAATATCGCATGCATATTATTCGGAGGGATTTATATTAATCTGCTTATTCTTATAAAGTGTCTTTGTCCGATTAAAGGGGCTATGATCTGTCATCTTCCGCCTGCCGTTTATATACGATGATAAAAATCAGTGGAAGGCGTGAAAAGTTGCGTCATTAAAAGGACTTCATTTTTCTCCACAAGAAGAATGAGAAAGAACAAGAAACTTTAAATCTTCCATAGCTCAAAAAATGTGTGCGAAAGGAAAAGGTCGTTAACCGTTTAGATCCCAGACCATTTTGGAAAATACTCGCGAAAAATCCCAAGGCATTTTTACGCAAAGAAAAACGTTAGTCCTTCAAACTATAATTTATCAGTGCTATTTTTATTTAATGTCATCTTATGATGAAAAAGGGAATTGTTTCAAAAAGGTTTTAAAAGGCATATTAAGTAACAAATGCCCTTAAAATGTTTTAAAAAAAACTGGGGCCACTGGGATTCTTCGCATATACTCGCGGGGCCGATACATAGGGCCCTGGGACTAAAAGGGTAAAGTCTTGCATAGTTTTTTTAAGAAAACATTGAATTAAGTTTAACGAGAATTGGAACCAGTTAAATCAACGTTGCTGAGTTTTTTTAATTTCACGTTGAAACATCTGTTTTTTTTTTAAAGTCTGCAACGCAAATCTTGTTTTCCCCTTTCCTGAAACTATGAATGAAAAGACTTTTTATGTCATTATCTGTAATTTCAGTTTTGACTATTATGATCGTGACATGTGTAACACACGTGTTTTTCCTTAGTGTAAAAACTTGACCCAACGTCACTATGCACGAGCGTGGTCGCTATTTCTAATGCTCGCAAGTTTAGTTAAATATTGCGTTGTCAGACAATTAGTATAAAGTCTGTTTCGTGGTACATTGCCACAGGAAGCAGTTCATTAGTGTACTTAGGCCTTTTAAAAATAAAACTAAATAACAAAAACAATTAAACATGTGCAGGCGGCTGTACCTACCTATTCACGACGCATCATACATATTTATAAACGTGATACAATAATCATGTAAATAAGCAACACGGACGTTTTGTTAACGAGTGTCGTGAGTGATGTTTCGGAGGTGCGGGTGACTGATCTGACGTGCCCTCCGCTGCCCGCAAAGCACGCGCATCCTTTGTTGAAAGTTACAATAATTACGAAGAATATTTTAATACATACTTGAAGATTTTCTGATGTCAATAAGCGTCGCCTTGAATCTCGACACTCACTCGATATCTCACTAAGCTGAGAGGTTAGGTAATGCTGAGCAAGCCAATCCAACAAATGCGCGGCATAATTTCAATCTTTTTGCAAACTTTAATAGGTCATACTTGATTTGCAATGAAGTCGGGGCGTAGTGAGAGATTAGCTTACCACGAGTACTGTACTAGCTTTGTCCTTTCTATCTCTACTCTCATCGAACTAAACGGTATTTGAATGAAAAAAATAATGAGATACCTCGATTAGGACGCTATATAAATACTTCCACATTGTGAGTGAAAATGGATTAAAAAAATGTAATTCGTAATTATGGTTCTCTTGTTTGTGAATCTTTTAGATATTTTTCGCAATATTTATCAATCAGGTCGTAAAATTTATCAATTATTGGAGTGTGCACGTCAACCCAGAACGAGTGCGCGGGGGTTTTAAAACTGCTGCGCGGCCACGCACGTCAGGGTACATTGCACGCAGTGTCACAGATTTTTTTAAAGTTAATTTAATTTTTCCCTCAATCCATGGTCAAACTTAAAATTTTCTAGTATTTGCCGTTTATTGTGTTTTTTTTATCAAACATAAACACAATTTAATAAAATGGAGGGGATCGGTTTCGGTCTTCACCGGCATTTTCAATTACGAGCGAATTTAATTTGTTACTAATTATTATAGTAGAAAATACGCCTTTAGTAAATGCGACTTCATCATACAAAAATTATGTAATTTTTTAGTTGTCATTCAAGCGATACATTTGAAACTTTCGATTTTATTTTTAAATTGCCACGCATTCTTGTCTATTGCTTATTCAATGAGGTATTCTTTACAATATAATGCATAGAAGTTCGGATTCAAATCTAGACTGTTGTTCCCTCCGCCGACTAAGTTGAGTGCACTCGTGGCGTAGACTGCAGATAAAGGATTTGGTGGAAAAATAGCCGGAATGAGCCGCCGCTGATATCGCAGGGTTTTGTTTTATCTCCTGCCATACTTCCGAAGTGAATAGCCTCTATCTTGTGTGTGCTCGCTCACGAACCGTACAAGGATAATAATTCTCGCTGTCACAATTGCTTGCTTTGTCTGGTTTTGTATCGTCGATTCGAACTATTAACCCCGTGTCTTATGTGAGCGACGCGAACCGGCAAGCGAATTTAGGCAAATCCAGTCAATTTAAAACGTAGTTGATTAAAGGTCTTATGTGCCACTTCTGGCTAGCATGGCTAGCCACTTCGCAGCGCCAGGTTACGGCGCAGCGATTTATCGCTGCTTGTTTTAGCTCCAATTCAATGTACCGTACCCTTTACGTACGGGGAGATATCGATCAAACTATTGTTTTAATATGCACTAATACACTTTTATCTATGAAATTAAAACATATATATTTTTATAAGTTGTTTATTTATATAGTTATATTTGTTTGAAAGTACCATATCTAATACCAATGCCTTTCGTGCTGTGCATTTTTCACGTTTTTTTTGTTGCAAATAAAAAAAACGTGATTTTTTTTTAAATTTCCACACGTATGTATATATCTAGATTATATTTGCATAGTTTATATTAAAAAAAAAAAAAATAATAACACATTTTTTAGTACTTTTCCACATCTGATTTATTTCATCAGGACCGGTTTCGCTCATGGCGAGCATTATCAACTGAATCATCAACTGAATTATCAACTGAACATCAGTTGATAATGCTCGCCATGAGCGAAACCGGTCCAGATGAAATAAATCAGATGTGGAAAAAGACTAAAAAATGTGTTATTATTTTTATTATAATGCCTTTCCACCAAGTATTGACAGTGAACACCTTAATAGTTTATATTTAAAAAATATTCATATTGTTATTTTATATTGGATAAGATTGCATTTTCTTGTCAAAATTAAAATTTATGCAAAAAAAATATGTATTTATTTTATCTTTACAATTTTTTATTTTTTTATATTGTTTTCTTTGATTCCTTTAAATATAAACTGTTATTGATGTGTATTATTTTATTTCAATGACTTAATTTGAATAATGTAGAAAATATAATTGTTTTTGGCAACCCATAAACCATTCCCTTTTTTCGAAAATTCGGTCCGTAACCAAAGGGTTAACATTCATTATGTCGGGACGCAAACGCTTTTTATTTGAAAACTGATATCGTGAAAGAAGGTGTCGCGATTTCACGGCAAGCTACCTACCTATCGTTCATTAGAATAATATATAACACTAATCTTATATGTATATAAAACCGAAACGGCTATGTATGTATGTATGTATGTTTGTGGGTCGGGAATTCCCTTTGCATTGTTGGGTATTGCTATAAAGTTGCCATAAAAACGAATATGAAAGAAAATATGTTTGAATTTTTTATCGGCGAAGATATTTAGTCAAAATGTAATAAATTAGTCATCTACTGAACTTTTTCCGGCTTTTATTAATATGATAATGTTTATTATTTACGTGAAGGTATTATTTGACATTTCTTTGACAGCAAATTAGATTTTTTCAATCAAATTAAATAAAGTTTGTGATTTTATTTTAACTCTATTTTGGATGTTAGATTTTGTGATGATGTGAAATAAAAAATATGGTTGACACGGCACAAACACACAGTGGATAAACACAAAAGTTGGAATATGTAAATGTGACGAGGACAAGTTGTCTCACAGTGTCAATAAATTGTGTGCTTCTTTGCGTGGTCAATTGAAACAATTCAAATTTGAATATTTTCGTTATTACTATTTTTCATAGTCAAACTAAAACAAGCACCACTTTGGTTTTTGATATTTGCGGGGTGTTTAATTTTAAAATCCCCGTATACAACACTTTTGCAAACGTGTTCTAAATTTAATCAATTTAGTGGTCGGTCTGACAAGGGCTTGAGTCAAAATAGCGATCAACTAATTATTATATATTTTTTGTAGAACTAAAACACATTGATATTTTTTCACCGTATTTTAATGGAGTTCTACCCAAGTCAATGCCAATTTAATTAATATGCTCTTGAGAGTTGGAACTGTTTCACGTATCGTAATACAGGTTGAAGCCATTGCTTAAAATTAACTTATAATTTGTTATTTTTGTAATGCACATATATATTAAATATACATTTTTCAATAAATAAACGATTATGATATCTTTTGTTTTTATTGTCCGACATTATTTGGCGTCCATTTGTATGTTAACTGAGTAAAATTTCTACATCTGTCATAATATGACGAGGCCCGCCGCGTCAAGATCGTTTCAAAATATCAAATCAACCGATCGCGCGAAGTAAACATATGCGGTAACGCGCGGCAACGCGCGGTAAATCGTCAACATAAGACGCTCTGGTGAACTTGGACCGTTTGATATTTGCAAGCGATTTGCGCGCGCAACGAGTCAGGCACTTCGATGCGACTTACGACAATTTGTTGAAGTTATTACCTATGCCGTCCTGACCGCATCGCTTCGTCTACATATGACACTTGCATGGGCCAGGACCGTTTGATATTTTAAAACTCTGCCGCTTTCAAAGCTGCGCCGGATCGCCTCGCGGAGATTCGCCCAGCTAAGACGACCCGTAACCCCGTGTCTTAGGTAAGCGACGCGAACCGGCAAGAGAATTTAGGCGAATCCAGTCAATTTAAAACGTAGTTGATCAAAGGTCTTATGTGCCATCGCTCGGTCAGACGCAATTAACGCTCTGGTGAGCTTGGACCGTTTCATATTTTCAAGCGATTCGCGTGCGCCATGAGTGCGCACTTGAGGCGACTTGCGACATATGCCGTCCTGACCGGATCGCTTCGCTTACATATGACACTTGCATGGGCCAGGACCGTTTGATATTTTAAAACTCTGCCGCTTTCAAAGCCGCGCCGGATCGCCTCGCTCAGATTCGCCCAGCTAAGACGACCCGTAAGTTATGCAAAACGGTGCGATATGGCTTTGTCGCTTGGGACTATTTGAATTCGAAAATACACACTTTTTTACACGGTAGATACGTTATTAATAACACAGTGTTCAATGAAATCGCGTTAAAAAGTAATTTGAAGAAGAAAAAAACCAGTTTTTGAAAAAAAGAATAACATTGTAACATAAAATAGCACGTTTTTAGTACTAATGCCGCATAAAATTTATTGGATCAGGACCGGTTTCGCTCACGGCGAGCATTATCAACTGACCAAGTTAAGTTGATAAACCGGTAGCAGTAGCTATTGGCTGACTATTTTTTACCCATTGGTTATTGGGAGGGGGACTGGACACTTTACATGGTACTGCGACAAATTAAGTCAGTTAGAACTGACCTGCCTTACGCATGCGCGGCTGTTTTTTGTTTTTGATATTTTGAGAATTAATATCAATTATAATAAAATGTAAAATATCAATACACCTAAAGCTTTTTTTGTGCGTTAGATGCGTTCCGCGGAAACCGCATAAAACAGAAAAGTATGACTCAATATCGGAACGTAAGATGTACGCACAGAAGGATGCAAGTGTCAAGGTCAGATTGTAATAAGCAGGTGAAACACTAGATTTTGCACGTAACAGTATGTGAACAACGCGCTGCTAATTATGTCAATATAGTCCCAAAAATATATTAAAAAAATTAAAAAAATTGCATTACAAAAAACCGTACAAAAAAAAGTTTGATTTTATCTACAGCTACTTTATGTCACATAATATGGTAACACCCGATTAGTTCATTTCAATGCAACGTCATTGTCAACTACTATTGAATGAAGAGCCCTGGTGTGTAATAGTTGAGGTACAAGTGTCTTATCTACCTCCGTGTCCCATTTTAGCAATCTCCCTCCGGTACACGTGCAACAAATTGCGTCCTATTTGGACGGCGTACGCATCGGGCCTCTAACTGGGTCGACGAGCTATTTTTAATTGATACAATAAATACTCTCGAAACAAGTATATTAACATAGAGGTTTGCATTAATTTAGTGTTATAATACAAATAAAAACAGGCTATGGCCAGCGCTATTCAAACTGGCTATAAAACGCCCTCCATCTGATGTTTATGCGTATATTATAGAATCGCAGATATCTTTGTGTTGCCAGGACCAGATGATAATCTCATTTCCACTTACATACAAATCACCAACCATTGCGTCGAATCTTTTAACCCGTCCAGTCCGTTGAATCACATCTTTTTTTTTTTGCCAGATTTGATGATTAATTTAAACCAAGTATAAAAAAGCGGCCTGCGAATTAAAGACTAAAATAACATAATAATATAAAATTTAAAATAACTTTGATTATTCCACGTATTGTGTAACTAACTGTGACATGTGTTTCGCCTCTTTCAGAGGCATCTTCGAACTTACTATCGCAAAGTTTACTTAAGCAAACTTTGCGATAGTAAGTCTGAAGATGCCTCTGAAAAGAGGCGAAACACGTGTCACATTAGTTACAATACGTGGAATAATCAAAGTTTAAATTTTATATTAAAATGAACTTCCACAAAGTTACCGCCGAAACCATCGAAAATATTAAAATAACATATATTATCGGGTCCGCTTCATCGTCGTTGACTTTGGTTGCACATCGCACTGGTTCAAATCCTAGAATTATTTATGTCTGTTTAGTTCTCGTAGAAAAGCGTTTGCTGAGATAAACTTCATTTAATAAAATAAATTAAAATTATTAAATGTACTGATTTTTGGGCTTTTACTTTGTTAATGATAATTCATATTTAATTGATTTATGATGTTTGCATTGCTAAGAGGTCTTCAACCTTTTATTTATAGTCTATTTTTCTTGTTATTTGCTTCATTTATTTGCTTAGTTGTTCTACCAATTGTTTGTCATACCTTACTTAACTTTTGTATAAATATCACTGTTGTGTTGTATTTCTTATCAGTTGGCAATGCTCGCCATGAGCGAAACCGGTCCTGATCAAATAAATTTTATGTGGATAAAGTACTAAAAATGTATTAATATTTTTACTATAAATAATTGTACTTTCGTATTTCTTATCTGTTGAAAATGCCTTTCCACCAAGTATTGTCAGTGAACACCAAATCATAAATTACATACATTGTAAATATACATACACGAATTTCAATCCAGTGAAGTTAGCCGAGTGTGCATTAATATTACGCGGATTGCCTAACAATAAGGTAAATGTATCAGTCGTTGACCAAGTACCAGTAGTTGACCCTTTGAGAATAAAATGGCCCAAAATAAGAAATGCAGATGCGGGATTGCTCTAAATTGTAAAGTTCAGAAAAGTCAAGGCATCTGTGGTCGGAATGAGCCACTAACACATCACCAAATAGCCAATGGAGTGCCAGGGTGGCCATTTGAAAACAACACCTAGTGAGGAAAGTGTATTATTTCAAATTTATTAAGTGATCAATCTAGAAACGGTGTGTACCTTGTTCCTGAACCACCCATTGCTACTTGATTCAACCAAGAGTGGTGTGACAGAAAGCCTTGAGGCAACCCTCTAAGAAAGTTCACTATAAAGCCCCCTGATTAGACATGGTCAACACCTAGACTTTTCAATGTGTGAGATGGTCAAATACTGAAACAAAAATATGACCTCAAATAACTTTTTTAAACAGGCCCTTTCGTAATTTTTGTTACATAATATTAACTAAGACATATGATCCAATATGAGTATACTTGCTTTGCCTTCATTCGGTACAATGCTAAACCTTAATCGTTATTTTTGTTGAAATTTTCTCTTAAACGGTCAACGACTGGTACATTTACCTTAATTCCTCGTACAAAATCAATGTTCACTTTACGGTTCTGATTGATAAACAAACTAAAGCGCGCACCTTCAAACATTAAAAGTGATTAGGTTAGAGAATTTCGAGACCTACTTACACAATTTGACGCAAAGTATTTTTTTAGTGTCAATGTTTCGGGTCATTCCTTATTGACCGTGGGAACAATTTTACTTAAGCAAACTTTGCGATAGTAAGTCTGAAGATGCCTCTGAAAGAGGCGAAACACGTGTCTGAGTTAGTTACACAATACGTGGAATAATCAAAGTTATTTTAAATTTTATATTAAAATGAACTTCCACAAAGTTACCGCCGAAACCATCGAAAATATTAAAATAACATATATTATCGGGTCCGCTTCATCGTCGTTGACTTTGGTTGCACATCGCACTGGTTCAAATCCTAGAATTATTTATGTCTGTTTAGTTCTCGTAGAAAAGCGTTTGCTGAGATAAACTTCATTTAATAAAATAAATTAAAATTATTAAATGTACTGATTTTTGGGCTTTTACTTTGTTAATGATAATTCATATTTAATTGATTTATGATGTTTGCATTGCTAAGAGGTCTTCAACCTTTTATTTATAGTCTATTTTTCTTGTTATTTGCTTCATTTATTTGCTTAGTTGTTCTACCAATTGTTTGTCATACCTTACTTAACTTTTGTATAAATATCACTGTTGTGTTGTATTTCTTATCAGTTGGCAATGCTCGCCATGAGCGAAACCGGTCCTGATCAAATAAATTTTATGTGGATAAAGTACTAAAAATGTATTAATATTTTTACTATAAATAATTGTACTTTCGTATTTCTTATCTGTTGAAAATGCCTTTCCACCAAGTATTGTCAGTGAACACCAAATCATAAATTACATACATTGTAAATATACATACACGAATTTCAATCCAGTGAAGTTAGCCGAGTGTGCATTAATATTACGCGGATTGCCTAACAATAAGGTAAATGTATCAGTCGTTGACCAAGTACCAGTAGTTGACCCTTTGAGAATAAAATGGCCCAAAATAAGAAATGCAGATGCGGGATTGCTCTAAATTGTAAAGTTCAGAAAAGTCAAGGCATCTGTGGTCGGAATGAGCCACTAACACATCACCAAATAGCCAATGGAGTGCCAGGGTGGCCATTTGAAAACAACACCTAGTGAGGAAAGTGTATTATTTCAAATTTATTAAGTGATCAATCTAGAAACGGTGTGTACCTTGTTCCTGAACCACCCATTGCTACTTGATTCAACCAAGAGTGGTGTGACAGAAAGCCTTGAGGCAACCCTCTAAGAAAGTTCACTATAAAGCCCCCTGATTAGACATGGTCAACACCTAGACTTTTCAATGTGTGAGATGGTCAAATACTGAAACAAAAATATGACCTCAAATAACTTTTTTTAAACAGGCCCTTTCGTAATTTTTGTTACATAATATTAACTAAGACATATGATCCAATATGAGTATACTTGCTTTGCCTTCATTCGGTACAATGCTAAACCTTAATCGTTATTTTTGTTGAAATTTTCTCTTAAACGGTCAACGACTGGTACATTTACCTTAATTCCTCGTACAAAATCAATGTTCACTTTACGGTTCTGATTGATAAACAAACTAAAGCGCGCACCTTCAAACATTAAAAGTGATTAGGTTAGAGAATTTCGAGACCTACTTACACAATTTGACGCAAAGTATTTTTTTAGTGTCAATGTTTCGGGTCATTCCTTATTGACCGTGGGAACAATTTTACTATCAAATATTTTCATTGTTTATTTAGAACACTATCTACTTCGACTTCCTCAAAAATTGTATTATTTTGCCGCTGCTTTTATTTCCGCTTAATAATTTTTAATAATTCAATTTTCATTTGATACTTTTTAAATAATCGATATCCACAAACTTTATTTAAGATTAAATTAGCGCAAAACTTAGAAATTCGTCTTATAACTCCTAGAACTCGATTATAGCTCGACTTCGTATAGGTAACGTGCAACTCCTATGTCGACATTCTTCACATCTATTTTACTTACCGGATATATGAGAGTACATCTATTATACATTATTTGTATGTACAGTAACCTCCCGGTTAAGTACGCATATTGAATCAAAGGGTATTGTGCGTACTTAACCGGGAGGTGCGTACGTAACTGCTACAAGCTTTGTCAGCATTGTACGAAAAGATTTCTAAATATGAACCGGAAAATGTCTACAATATGGATATACATAATATTATAATACTAGTATTGCTACCCGGCGTCGCTCGGACTAAGCGACCAATAATTATTTAATGTTATATCATTCGACATAATTATATCACAAAATCTAACATCCAAAATAGAGTTAAAATAAAATCAGAAAATTTATTTAATTTGATGACAGCCCCATTCTCGCCCATTAAAATGTCCATATTCAAGGAAAAAATCTAATTTGCTATCAAATAATACCTTCACGTAAATAATAAACATTATTATATTAATAAAAGCCGGGAAAAAGTTGGTAGAAGACTAATTTATTAAATTTTGACTAAATGTCTTCGCCGATAAAAAATCAAACATATTTTCTTTCATATTCGTTTTTATGGCAACTTGCAACAACAATGCAAAAGGGAATTACAGACCCACATACATACATACGCCGTTTCGGTTTTATATATAAGATTCTTTGATCGAAAGGTAACGTAACTACAAGTTAGTACACGTTGGTATTGTCTTCATAATGTCCATGTGGGTACAACCTTCCATTGAAGACTAACTTTAAAATCTGTATAGAATTTAAAAAAAAAACACCATGTCCGCTCCCAACTTGGAGCGTATGGACTCCTCACGGAGTTTATCTCAACATATATTTTTCTACGAGAACTGCTTGTTACTCAGTTGCTCAACCTCTCTTTTTCGAAGAGAGTAGGGATGGAAAGGATTCGAGGACTAGGACAGGACTAGTGATTAGCTAATCGCTATCACTATGCGTCGCTCTTTGGGATCGGGAATGTGGGATGGGATTAACAATACAAACACCCATGCCTTTGAACAGATTTATCGACTGATAATTAAATAAACGAAATCATATTTATTGAACATTATGGAAACTTAGTTGAGACATTTTTGTAACTTTTTCATTTAATTGTTGGCTTATTTATCGTATTTATTATTATTATACTAACTTATTTTGATGTTCATAGTTAAATACAATTACTATTTTTTCTTGCCATGTTCAGTAAAAATATCACTGTCCCTCGCAGAAACAAAACATTCAAAGTTAAAACATTATTTCGCCGCAGTTTGCTTCTTATGATTCTCCCCCAAGCTCTATTACGTCAAATATGTAAAGCTAAGTCACGTGGTTTTGGCACCTGCGCGCGCATCGGCAATCAGGTGCTGCCTGCAACAAATAATGCATTCCCCACCCTCCGAATTCACCCCCTCATGACCCATCTTACCACCGTCAACTCTTTATTGTGTGGAGTAAACATACAAAAGAGCTGCCATCCCTTGATATTCTAAAACTAAGCCTGTATGGTGCGTTGTCTCTTTCTAGTGATATATTTTTATGTGATCTTGTATAGGAAAACCTCTCAATGAAAGAGACACAGATATGTTCTGTTTCTTCTTATTCGGCAATTCTATAAGCAAGTCGGTCATTTAGCACGCATCTCGGATATAGGGGTGGTTAGTATTTTTTTACCATGCGGTGTTGCCAAATAACATATGTTCGTAAATTTTCACGTACTTAATACTTCAGTATTTTTAAAATAACGTTTGACTGTTTTAATATCACTATTTCCTCCCATCTTCAGCTGATTAGAATCTTTTCACATTTTCTTGAAAGAATAGATTTTTCATTTACATGAACCAATAATTAAATTATTGTAAGTTATTAGGAAAAGTTTTTCAACATTTTGCCTTCAATTACAAGATTTGTAATGAGAATAATTAGAAAATATATAAGTCAGATTCAAGTTTTTTCTCTCAACTTCATTGTCCTGAATAATATTAATTTGCTAATTGTAATTGGAGGGACAATTTTATTTCTATGTATTCATTATCTATTATTCATTTATTTAAAAGTGCCAGTCAAATTACCTCGAAATAATGATTTGGTGTAAACTGGTTTGAAGTTTAATGCAAAAGTCTCTCGAAGTAGCCATCTACTTTACCTGTGCATTTTTCAACTGCATCATTAGGTGCTTGTGAAATGTTCAATTCTTCCAATCTTGCCATTTCTTCAATAAAAACTCTGGATCGATATACTCACCATGTTTGCCTGACCTTCAATGAGAATATGTACTGACAACTAAAAAAAAGCAAACAACGTGAGCACAATAGAACACAAATGGCCAGAAGAATACTACTTTGATATTCAAAACCAAGAAGTGGAAAATTGGTTTGTCAATGGTATCTGTCTTCGCGTCCAAATTATCCCCATTAAAATATGCGATACGATGACAGCACTGTCAGCTGATTGGCAGCCATTAGTGTAACCTCAAATAATATCTCAATTAAGTTTAGTAGTTAGTCGACCATCTTAGGACACGGTTTACCGCACAGGACGTTCTGGTTCAATCCAACCGGATGCTCTAATTATCCTTATTTCATTTATCATTACGATTCGAGTCAGGCTCACATTTTTTATTGCCTATACCGAAATTTGGTTATTGCATTGTGGTTTCTATTATGTATTTTTGTTGGTTTTATTATTTACTTGTCTCGATGTCGTACACCCACCATTGTTTTTGGTGACCGTAGGTGAATCAGGAGAAACTCGTCTTTATAATTAAACACCGACAGTAATTTGTCGAACACAGGAAATCAAATATAATAAATAAAAAAACGTGTTGTATTGTTTCTTTAATATAATACATGGGTTGCCCACCTATGCACTAAATAATCTTCCAGATTACGTGATTTGAGTTTCCAGCGTGAAACGATACACTTTTGGTTTAAGTTTTTTTTTTCAGTGATATATTAACACATTTTTTAGGCACTACAAGATTTTACGGCAAAATGTGGAAAACGAAGAAATTTTTCACATTCAGTTTTAGCGTTTGAACTTCCGTAACTCTGGAGATTTGAGAAACTTTGTTCTACACTTTCCGATCTACCGTGGAACGTTTGCAATTGTCAAGAGGACGTGAAATATGAGTGAAAATATCTAGTTTCTTGTATAGATAGAATTACCTTGGCAAACATTGTGTTTTTAATTCTGAAAAGTAATATAGATACTTTGCAGTATCTATTAGATCTCTTTGTGCACGAATCTACCTGAGATTTTAAGGAGACCGCTCTAAAACTTACAGTGACGTGGAACTGGATTTAAAAAAATATATTTTGTTTTCGAAGATGTTAACCGATTTTAAAACATTGGCTACACCAAGCTTGAGCATTGGTCGTCCTCTTCAGTTAGAATGCTGTAGTGTTGAAGATGAATTGATTACCAGGGAGTTTTCGTTAAAATATTTCTTTTGGAACACTCAATTGGGACTCAACGCAAGATAATTCCCCAATTCGTGTCGGGGAAGAGATACTTACGTTTTGGTAATGCCGAGGAGATTAGATGTAATCGCAGGCGAGTTGACGTAATGTCCAACCAATCAAACCCCTATTGCGTGACTATTTACAGCCCATTACACCGTGCAGCGGGCGCGCTGTCATTTCGCAGCGATCGCCAGAAATTGCCACCATTTGCCGATACCGGATCTGGCGCCATTTTGTTGCAAAATGTCCGTAAAAATGGCGATTAAAACAATTACCCGGTTTAATGTCTTCGCGCATTATCATCGTCCGTTGATCTCTCCGTCCGGACGAGGCTCACCCACCGCAGAACTGGAATGGCGGCTTTGCCAGTGTTGAACTTTTTTGATATTAAAATGTCAAAAAAACTGTAAGTACTCGACTATTTATAAGTATTATCACTTCGGCGATTTTTGACGATTTTTTTCTTACATCGCAGTGAATAACAAAATATTTCATCACCGAAGCCTCCAATACGTGATTAAAACACTGATCGTACTATAGTCGTGGGGAACCTTTACAAATCATTAGATCGTATTAAAATATTAGTAAGCTAATAAGAACGCAATCATAAAACTTGAATTAGATATACCTCAACAATTTAAATAAATGAACAGTGGTATAACATTTGAATGTTGCAAGAACGTGAAATGTTGCAAATTCCCCCCCTCCCGGGATATCGGGAGTTTTAAAATCAAAGTTTCAGGTATTTTGTAATTGTCGAAACGCATCAATTTTACTTCCGGGCGCTCGCTTCTAATTCTGATGGTATTGTTTATTTATTGAAATCAATTATAAAATATTAGATATATAACTATTGTTAATAAAATCTGATGGATCCTGACGCCTTTGCGCGGACGCGTGAAGGCCTTTGATGACCATCCATAGGATGTACTCAGGGGAGCTACGCGAGGCCGGGATGACCTCGGAAGAAGCGAGGAAGTTGGCGGGTGATAGAGAATCCTGAAGGCACCGTGTGGCGGCCATATGCTCCGAATAAAATATTTAAACATTTTGAAAGTATGACAGATTTTATTGATTCACCAACACTTTAGTTTATCTGTTATTCAAGAGCAAAAGCTTCCTATGAATCTGATTCCAACACCCTCAACGTTAAATGTTCACACATGCAATTCAATTGATATTTATTAATTCTCTTGTTACCTTACTGAGACAAAAAAAAAATCACTACCTAGGAAAACAATAATTTCCAGCGGCAACTCTTGTCATAGCGAAATGGCGACATTTTGCGATCTACACTTGTATTACTGACCAAAACAGTTAGCATTTATTTTCTGTTGCGTCAGCCATCTTACATCACGAACATACCTGAACCCGTGTGTGCACGCGTGCCGTCACGTGCAGGAGCGAAGATTATTGTGATTATCTATAGAGGGTTGAAGCATGTAAGATTTTACGATAATTTCGGGACAGAGCGTGCCTCTTTGCGTCCCTGTCTATCAGAAATACAGTCTGATCAACGATATCGTATGTGGAAATACCTCTATATAATTTGGGCATCGGTGATGTACTAAGAACTCGAATTATTGCAATATATATAACATCTGACACTTTCAAAGTTAACTGTTGATAAATATTTTATTAAAAAACAAAGAATATAAGTAATTTCTTAGGAGGTAACCAAGATTGTTTTATTTTCACTGGACAACTCTCATTATAGTTTTTTTTTCATTTTTATTGATAGCTTCGATCCATGATGTAATTATGGTTTATATTAAATTCTATCGCTCATAATAAGTTGGCTTTTTATTAATGAGCGATTTTTTTGTCGTTGGATCTGTTTTTATATTACACAATCCATGGTAGTAAAGACAGCGGCGTTTGTTGGTAAAATCCGTTTTGTACAATCCATAGAATGTTAAATATGTTAGTGAATAATTTAAAAAAATATTTTGAAAATTAAATTAATATCGCTCTAGAAAAAACTATACTGATGGATCATTCTTTTTTTGAAATCACAATATTTTACGCACACGGTGTTTTTGTATCCCTCCATCTCCGTCACTTTTACGGGAATTAATCTAATGGAATAAGATAGTGAATCCTTACTAGCGCCAACTTTTATGATCCGAATGTAAACTGTTAAGTAAAGGTGGAGATAAGGGACCCTAAATTTTGGTGCCTGGGATTTTAACGTCTTGGTATAAATGTTGATTATTTGCAGTTGAGAGCTGCTTTTATCGCTATATGAAGCTTATTTTGATGCGATTACGCCAATCATAGCATCTGCGCGCGAATGTGTTTCTCATAATAAAATATAACTAAAAGCAAAAACCGATATATCCACATTTCATTGGTCGTTTAAACTGATTATTTTATTTAAATCATCGTATTATATTTTTTATTAAGAATAATATGAATATTTTTATATGACATTGAATTATAAATTGCAAGCAATTTAAGCGAAATAAAAGCATTGAATTCTGGGTGAGTTTTTCGTTGATTGATTTTTTTTTCTTTTGGTGAAGCTTTCAAGTTATATATCATTGGATTTTATACGAAGAATTGAATACATATGTACAATATTTGTTAGATTTTGAACACATCACATCAACAAAATCTTAAAACTTATAAATTGGTCGAATGCTGGGTTTCATTTAAGTATATCGCTTTAATTCTGGCAAAAAACGTAAAATCAGAAATACTACCTATTAGTAAATCGAAGATGAGTATTTGGGATCGAGTAAACCTAGTTTATGTTTATTTTAATCTGCGTTCGTTTGTTTTATTCATAGTTAAATTTGAAAAATCGAACATTTTTTACAACTCAATGTCAAAACTATAAATAAGTTCAATATAAATATAAGCTATTTATTGCCAGTTGAATTTATAATATTTGCCCTTTTAAGCTATCTTATTATCTGCTAATTTTAAATTTGACCTTCATCTTGTTCTATTGTATGTAATGAAGGTGTATTGAGGTTGGTCCAGCAATGATCCATTTTGCATGTAATTTAACCTATAAATCATCATTTCAATTGATCTTTATATTCGCCAACCTTGATTTTTTGCTTAAGTTCCATGTACCTATGGAAACGCATTATTTGACAACGAGTTGTGACACTGTAAAGTATTTGTGGCTTATTGATTTTTTTAGTAAACGGTCTTCAAATCTATAGTGGTACAATTAAAAACGCAGGTGATATTTCCATGCAAAGTTTCAAACTAAATATGGTAATATCAGCGCCTCTACCGACGAGCAATGAAACTTTTAAACAAATATGGCCGTCATTTTTTTGCACATTGCAGCTGATCGAATAAACGTACAAAGTGATGCAAAAAATAAAAAAAAAACAGCGATCGTTTCGATTATGTGGGTTCCTGTTTCTTTGTTGGTATGGCCACAAGTAACCGTCATTATGGAAACCCTTATTGTTTTTTTTATATGCTCTTTGTTTCAAAGTAATGTAAACGTAACTGTTAAAATAATAGAAGTATCTGTGCAAAAAATAAACTACCTACATTTTTTGAACAGCCAATGACAGCTATTACTTATGGAGCAAAGTTGGGCAACAGGTCTAAAAACTCTTTTATTATTGATGACATGAAGTGAGCATTCGAATTTATAATAGCGATAGATTTGGCGGTAACTTTTCTAACAAATATTTTATCTTCTGTCCATTAGAATCAATGTCTAGGTAATAATTTAAAATATTGCGAATCAGTAAGTCTGGCATGTTTCTCAAAGAGGTGAAACACGTGCCACTAATAGTACCACAATCAGCGGAATAAAAAAAATATAAATTTGAATTTCATATGTAAAAAACATTTGTAAAAAACATTTATTGCAATCTACTATGAATTAGAATTGACAAAAATTCGTTCTTTTGCATTCAGATCTTGTAAAAATACCTGTTTTTTTTTACATGTTATTAATTTTTAATTTTATAATAAATTATTAACCAATAATTCAACAAATTCTTCACAATATGTTGTGTATTAAATACTCAATTCTGTACAAAAAATTGAGCATGTTATTAATTTTACACCTGGATTTATGTGGGTAATTAAGGGACTGGCAACACTCTTTATAAAGACGTTGGAACGTCATTTGTTCGAAAGTAAAGTTAAATGCAATAATTGTAGATGCGGGCTGCCCCTTAAAGCACCTTTATTAAAGCATGCAATTGGGATAGAATGAATTTTATGTTGATCTTGTCAGTGTATATTATGGATAGAATATTAATGTATTGCAATAAATTTATGGACCCCGAAATAAGAATACGCATCATCTTCTATCATAGATATTTTCAATTCATTATTTTATTGGCCATTGCCATCAGCAATAATGCATAAATTTCATTTAGAATTTATGCAACTTCGTGAAAAGGGAGTGTCTCTCAAACTTGTTTCATAAAATGTATCAGTAGAAAAAAAATGATAATTATTTTTTTAAATTATTGTTGTCTTGGCCCAAAATGCGGGAGGCGTGACCGTTTTGATTCAATAAATTTCACCAATAAAATTAAATTACATCAATAAAGATATTTCACGCTTATGGAAAATGTTTAATGGGCGTTATTTATTAACTAATAATTCGTAGGAAAAGAGCATTTTAAAATAATAAAATATTCTATGAATTATAAAATTACATTTTCAAATAATGTTGAAATAGCGAGATTATTTCGATTCATTGTCTTGGCGTGGTTTGTATGTTCTTGCTACTGGTTTTACCATTTATGGCTGTCAGTTCGATTTTATCCGTTTACTTGAAAGCTCAAAATGAATTCATAAATATTTATGGTTTTTGACAAATTATTTTTATAGTCGTTTAATGTTTAGATTGTCTATGCTCACGAAGAATATTTTTTTGAATTATTAGAACACGAAACGATGAAATAGTAGTTTGTTATTTGACATTTAAAAAAAGAATACCCACTGATGTTTTGCTCTGCAAATGGCGGCGGTCTGAATAAAATTCTGGTATGATTTGCCGACTATTTTGAAATCAGTCTGTGTGTTGAATTATACGAGGACGAGGGCTGTTTATTCAAATTTATACCAACCGTGTCTCTTAGTTTCATACTTTCAAAACTTATTTGAATTCAAAAAGTTTATATTCATCCATTTTATCTTTCAAGTTGAGCCACGGAATAAACATTACACGTACACAACATGATCTTACTTTATGTATATGTATGACATTGAGAACTCCCTCGATGAGTTGATAAAAACTAACTTGTTGATATTGTGAAATACACTCTAAAGATCAATTCCGTCCACAAATAACATAATCTTTTGTAAAATAATTCACCAAAAGAGTATACAATATTTATATCTGACAGTAAATAACCCCATCATAAGACGTTTCAATTTTTTGAATATTATTTATATGTGATGTATACAGAAAAAAACAATCTAACCAAATTTATATAAAATTGTTGCCAAATGCCAAATTTACATTTTGTTGTTTGTAGATACCGTGGTTTGGCTATGTCAAAAACTCTGAGGTAAGACAACTGACAAACCAGCCTTGTTACATCCCACATATAAAAATGCCAATAGCTTGGCCAACGGGCCACATGTGGACCATTTGGCACCACATATCGATGCGAGCAATTTTTCTTAAAGTTATATGTTGTAAAATCGAACAGGTCAACTGAAATTTAACTTATCTACTGCAAAGTTCAAGTTTATTCGTGCACTTGAAATGCCTGAAGATGCCGAAAGGCGAAAACCCGGGTCGTTAGCGACAAAACTCGCGGGAAAGCACAACATTCAAACGATGCAAATTTGTTATATTAAGACTTAAAATATTTTTATGGGGCCCATCAGAAACATGCATTATGTTATTTTGACCACCAAGTGATGTCAGTTCATCCCAGCCCTAGGGAAACATGAACTCTGGCAGGTTCTTTATCTGTTCGATTCCGTGTTGTTACATGGCGACATATTAGCGGGATAAATATAATCCGTTTGGTGGCCATATGTGAATAGGCAGCGGGCATGGCTGAAGACGAAGAAAAAATTTCACGTCCTTCACTATATTAATGTTGATATTGTGGCTCACGATAAATTGAGATCGAGTTGTTCAAGTAACTTTCCATCATACCTCACAACACCGCTTCGTATTCTACACACTTCAGATTAATGATAAATAAATATGAGGCCCCGGGCTCTCCTCTCAAAAGAAACTTACAACTTTTCGGAATAATATTATTGATCTCATCATTCCCCGGAGTCTAGTATTTTTTCTTGTACTTTAGAATATTAGAAAACTTTTCTCCTGTGTTTTGCTTGCGAAATATCAAATTAAATTCATAATTTTCAATCGGCTCCGTTACATTGTCGCGCCCTGTAATAGGAATCTGTAATTTGTCAGAAAATAATAACATGCTCAGCGAAAACTGACCTGATAAAAGATGTTCTTATGTCTGCCAATTCAAGCATTATTTTTTGTTCCACCCTTTCAAATTGAATAATACACTCATCCCTCGATTTACGCGGTAGATACGTTCCTAGAGAAAACGCGTAAATCGAGACTTCAAGCTCATACAAAAACGGAAGATAGGATCCAGAAAAAAAAAATCTTCTTCTCGTCTCATTAAATAGTCCTAATTTATAATTCCGTAACTAATTTTTGTGTTGTGTTTTTTTTTCAGTCTTTGTAAATTTCACCGTATTGCGCGCACAGGCTTTTAAGGTCTCGCTGAAATTTAACAGCACGTTCAATAACCGGATCAGTAGCCAAAACTTTATTTTCTAATTTATTTCTAATTTATGTCTTTAGACGTAAATTTATTTGGTTTATTAGTAATGTCTTTATCACTATCATCGCAACTTTCAACATTTTCTTTTTCGTTGGTTGACACCATATAAATTATAAATCAATTCTTCTTCGTCTATTTCACTATTAACAAACAATTCATCGATGTCACTGAATTCCAAATTCTTCAACCCTTGTCCCAACGCTTTTGTTATAGTTAAAATGTTGTTAAATGTTTCATCTCATGCTGGAATTAAATGATCAGGTTCAACTACTTCTGACCATACTGCTCTCCAACAAGCATTTAATGTTGACTTTTTAATTTCTTTATTTGCTAATCCTATATATTTCACAATTGTGTAACACGTGTCACAAAATATGTTTGATTTTTTTAAAATGTGATTTTTTCCTAACCGCGTAAAAGTGAAACCGCGTAAAATGGGGACCGCGTAAATCGAGGGATACGTGTATATGTAAAAAATCACACTGTATAAAGGCGCCATTGTCGCCATCTATGGTACATAATTTAAGATCTACCCAAACACAACAATTCCGGCCTCGCTTAACTTTTCAACCGTATCAAATTACCCAGTTGATAATGCTTGTGACGAGCGAAACCGGTCCTGATCTCAATAAATTTAATGTGGAATAAATACTAAAAATGTGTTTTTATTTTTAAAATCAAAATATGTCCGGTCCGTGGCGCAGTGTCAACGTCGTTGGCTTGCGTGCCGGACCGCCCGGGTTCGATTACCGGTACGAACGGATTTTTTCATTCGATAAATCTGTTCAAAGGCATGGGTGTTTGTGTTGTTAATCCCTTCCCACCTTCCCGATCCCAAAGAGCAATGCATAGTGACAGCGATTAGCTAATCACTAGTCCTGTCCTAGTCCTCGTATCCTCTCCATCCCTACTCTCTTTGAAAAAGAGAGGTTGAGCAACTGAGTAACAAGCAGTCCTCGTAGAAAAACATATGTTGAGATAAATACCGCGAGGAATCCATATGCTCCGAATTGGGAGCGGACATGGTTAAAAAAAAATCAAATTACACTTAATGTTCATGTTACTAATTTCTATCACACAGATAATTTGTATATAATTATTATTAAGTTACTCTTTTCCTAATACACATAAATGGTGACACAAAAATTCGGTCTGTTCCTCATTAGTTACTTGTTTGTGTGTTGGTAATGGAGTTAAGTTCTTTTCCGTTAGTTTGAAAATATGTGCCTCATTCTAAGTGTTAAAATAAAGAGTGTTTTAGTCACTAATCTAGTGTAAATTTACATTTATCGTACGCAGGTAAGATAAACCGGTAAAATTTATTTGTCGTCACATTCGTGTTTGTCCGTTATAAACAAATATAGTAGAAAACGCCAAACATATAAATGTTTCATTTGAAACAAGATACCCGGGCGAAGATTATTTAATACAGTGATACCAAAACTGTCAAAAGCTGTGCTGACGTAAACCTTTTTTAAACCACGTCCGCTCCCAATTTGGATCATATGGACTCCTACTGGAGTTTATCTGGGCAGATTTTTTTTTACCAGAAGTGCTTGTTGCTCAACCTGTATTTTTAGAAGAAATTAGGGATAGAAAAGACTGTAATTTAAGATATATGACAGACATCCATGTCTCAGAACAAAAATCAATAATTAGGCTGAAAAATGAAATCGTTCAGTCTGGGACACGACCCTCGTGGATTTCGACTGAAGATGCTTGATGGATTTTCGATATCAAATTTGAATCGTTTGTATTTTTTACTTTTACATGTAGCTTTTTGTTGAACTTGACAGGTCAAGATCATTCGTGCCCTGAAATGCCTGAAGATGCTGGTAGGCGAAAGACGGGTGTTTAGCGACAAAAAAATTCAAACGATTCAAATTTGATATCAATTGTCGTGTTACCTATTTATTTAAAGTAGAATTTAAAAAATGTGTAGAGGTACATAATTCTAGCATTTAATACTTATATTTAAATATTTGCTTGATACTTAATTGTATCTATTAAATGTTTATTATTTTTAATGTTTTTCCCGAGAGAGTTGATCTTTTGATTTAAACTTAAAACCATCTTCGTTTCACACACAGAAAGATACTACACGCAATAATCTTGTACATTTGCATGATATTAACGGTAGTATTATAACATATTGTATATTCTTCGCTATTAGATATAATTATTTATAACACATTATCCTATAAATGAGTTGAACCATAACCAATATAATATATGCTAATAGACAAATGAATGATGATAAAGCGTTTCAGTGTTCGCGATACACTATGAAAAAATATATATTTATTGCCACGTCCTAACGGTCGCCATTATTATAAATTTTATTTTATGTGTTTTTTTCGCATAAGAAATAGGTTATTGTCTTGTTTCCAGCGGTGTATACTGAAGAAAGTTACTCGAGTCAAGTTGTTAACGCTTTGAAACATTCGGTTTTATTTCCTGCTTGTCTGGATTCGGTCGATACTTTCTGGTGGTGACTTATTAATAATATTTATAATGTAATATTTATAAAAAGTGTTCCACTGCAATCTTCTTACTTATTGGTTATTTTTGTCATTTTCCAAAATTTATAGAAAATGTTCCTTTGCATGTGGTGGCATAACTTGGTAAGTCAGTTATTATCCATGCAAAAGACATATCGTGTAAACAAATGTGATATGTGAATTATTGAAAAAGATGATAAGCCGATACATGTTATGTTCCACGTCGTTATTTGGCATCACACAAGTACATTGCCGTGCTTAAGTAAAGCGGATATATCAGCTTTTGCCACAACGCCACAGATATAATTGTGATACTAACAACCAGCTATTTTATGTATGAACTTGGGGTAACGCTTCTAAAAATGATTGGCTGGGCTGTATAGGTCACTGTTAGATATATTTTTTTAGACCACAGTACACCTGAGTGTGGACATGTTTTTAATTCAAAAAGAAAATAAGTCAATGTCAAATCTTGTAATTAGGAATAACCCTGCATACCGTTTTTAGATATCACTGTTTTACCTCAAGGTTTTTTTTAATACGCAAAATATGTAAAAAATAATCACCTGTTTTATATTTTGTTTAACCGCCATGATACTAATTATTGGTCGATTATTTTTTCTTTCCACTGGAATTTTTAAAATCGAAAATGGAATACAACTTTGAGAGTACTGGCATAACGCTGTCACTATTTATATTTACTTGATTCATGTCATTGCATAGATATATTTTCCACTTCGTCTGGCAACATTAAACGCTGAACAAAAACTACGACACTAAATTATTTCGCCTGATTAATGGCGATTTTGGCATAATAATGTTTTAACTTTATCTATAATTTAGCAAGTTTTGCTCATCGTTTTCAATTTTGAACGTTATGAATACCTACTCGTCTACTTTAAATGTGTGCATAGTTGTTATATTATTATTTTATCTACTAAGCCTTTTTATTTGCGTGCGATGTTTTATGACATGGCTGCTCAACCATCCGATCACGATCGATTGTTTGACGTGATGTTTGGTTAATCTTTTCTGCTTAATCAAACATTCTAAGAGCTTTATTAGTTGGGGTTTAAAAAATTAACTGAAAAAATGAGAAAAGAAACAATTATCTAAATAACTTTGATACGCGTGCAGTGGTACGTGTTTCGTCACTTTGAGAAGCATCATAAGACTAAATACCGCAAAGTTACTTCATTGACTACATGCAATTAAATGTATCTTATTATAATAGATATTCATATTCGATATCAGTTGATTTTAACTGCTTAAGGCTTTATCGTCATGATATAAAGACTTATCAGAAAGAGCCTTTGGACAGATGTTTTTAAAACAAATAGGAACTGACGGTCGCCCAACTTCTTTTTTCATTAAGGATATAGCTGAAAGATGGTGATAGGCAAGGAAAAGTAATTAGCTAATATATCTTGAACCTACGCCTAGTAAAAAGTTTGTAACCTTCAAATATAGAAGGGATAAGTTAATGGTTAGATATTTATTACGTTTAACTAATTGGATAAGTAATTGCGGACATAGCAATTTTAGTAGGTATTTTAATTTTGAGATTGTTAAAATGTCCAAGCTTCGTTAGTGACAAAACTCTTGGAAAACACAATTATAACGATTCAAATTTGATATTGAAATTTCCCCAAGCACCAGTAAAAATAAAGTTTCCAAAAAAGGTTTAGCAGCCATGTTTTATAATATGATATTCATTCCACCTTTTTAAATGTGCGCGGAATTGGGATGTTTCATATTATTTTACTAGGCGAGGCTGTAGGAAAAGTTTTTTTTTATATGCTCGAGTGAATCTATAAAATTTGCGTTTTAATGTGCAATTTTAAAAATAATGCCCGCCTAACTGTAATGGAGGTAATGAATGATGAATTTAGCATAAAACATGCACGGATATTTTATTATAATGTATAAAGCCGAGCTGTTAAGAATATTTCCACTCCAAAAAACGGAAATATAGTTTGTCATATATTATTTAAGTCATTTAAAAACAGGGCTGTGTTATTTAAATAAAGAACGCGACACTGGAAAATGTAAAATGATGATTTTCATCGTCAGTTTGAACTGTCATATAGTACTGTCATAATTCACATTCTTTATTTATCTTGAATAATTAAAAAAATGGAATATTAAAGAAAGTGGACTAGATTTTTTGGGCAGCGAATCCACAGCCCTTTTCGAAAATCTTCCGGTTATGATTCCAATTTTAAAATTCGCCCAAAAATGTTTGCCGCGTACAGATGACGGATGATACGTGATTATTCATAACGGCCTATTTCCACTATGAAGAATCAAAAAATCAAAAAACTTAGAGTAATTTGTTTTTTTAATGCAATTACCGTTGACTAGCGTATCATATGTATTTATTTTTGTCAGCATTTATCGATAAATTAAAATAAAAAAAGGGTCTACTGAAGTAAGAACTATTTTGATTTCACGCCCAGAATAAGACAATAAGGAAATATATATATTTGACCATGTCTGCTTCCGATTTGAAAATAATAATTATGCACTGTTCCAATATCAATAATATTGTTGATAACACAAAGTTCGATGTGTGTAATTCGTTTCTGATTGACTGTCTTTGACTTCGTCTGTGATCGGTTATGATTACATATATTTTTTTTTTCGTATGTTTAAAAAAAAATATAAAAAAAACGAATGCAGTTTACGTACATCAAGACAAAATTATTATTGAATTTTCTTCCGTAGAACTGTGATTATATTAATACATTTTACAAATACCGAACGTAGCCGGGTGGAACCACTAGTATAATATATCAATCATCAATTTTTTTCGTTGTCTGCAGAAACCCTCCTCCAGATGGATCGTCAGCAACTACAGAAATTCGTCCAGTATTTAATATCAGAGCACCACACCGAGGTCCTGCCGACTGCCCAGAAATTAGCTGATGAAATTCTCCAACAGCAGTCAGCAATAAACAGGATAGCGGGTGCCCCCGATCCGACTGCGGGGGCTGCCGCGGACGATGCACACGCCTGGCACTTGGATGAGGCCCAGGTCTGTGAACAGGTGCGGGCGTACCTCTTACAGAGTGGGTACTACAATGCTAATAAGCATCTCAATTCACTGTTTTCAAAGGTAAGGTTCTTATTTAGTAAAAAAATAATTATTTATTATATAAATACGTTAAAAATGATATCCGGTAATAAGCGACATAGGGACATGTGAAAAATGTTTCCTATGAAAGCATGAAGTTAAAAAATTCCAATACGCACCTTCAGTCGAATCTTCAATCATAGAATAAGATTGGATTAAATTTTTTTATTGTGCTATGAGCTATTTTGTGACAATTTTGTCAATATTATTTTCACTTAATAGATTCTTATAGAATGTTAGCTTGGATTTGTTTTCATCGTCTGTTATTACTATATTGGTTCTTGAATAACTGATTGTAAAATATATTTTTGATCCACAGGTTAGAGAAATGCTCCGGGCGCAGGATTCAAATGGTCCGAGAATGCTGACACTGATAACAGAGCAGTTCCTGTCAGACCCTCGTCTACTACTGTGGAGGAACCAAAACACTCCGATGACCAACAAATGTAGGCAGCTATGGGAGCAGCTGGGTGCCCTCTGGGTGTGCATAGTGTTGAATCCCAGAAGTGGTGCCCACGAGAGGCATCATTGGAAAGCCTTACTGCAGAAGTGGTCAGCCGTTGAGGTGTGCCCTCCTGAAGATCCCGATTGTAGAACATTGCCACCGGTAAGATATTCATCATAATAAATTTTTCTAAAGTAAGCGATTTTAAAATATTTTTTTTTATGCAAATATTACACTTCTTCTTTTGTATATTTATTGAGATTTATTTCTTTTCTTCCAGTATCACTCTCGAGATAGAGAGAGAGGAGACAGGGATAGAGATCGAGATCATAGAGATAGAGAAAGGGACAGGCACAGGGCGGATAGAGATGAAAGAGACAGAGACCGACACAGACCTGACAGAGATGACAGAGATAGGTAAGATTTGTTATTGGTTTTTTTTGTACCTTTTGCTTATTATCTCATTGCATCCTGATCGATAAGTATAAAAAAAACAAATGAGGACTGATTGTGTTACATTTCTTCCACACAAATATTTCAATTGTCGATTGATTCATAACGAGTCATTTGTTGTGTCACTAATTGCTATTGACAAAGAGTGGGAAAGCGAGTGATTCAGAACGATCTTTATGTTTTCATTGATGTAAAGGAGTGACTCGTTACCACAAAAATGAAGTTGTTAGGAAAAGTCAAACAATGCATATAACTAACCTTATTTCATTTTTTTTTGTATTCCAGAGAAAGGCACAGAGGTGAAAGAGAAAGGGAGCGACAGAGACAGAGGGACTTAGACCGCGATAGAGACAGAAATATTTTCAATCACAATTTTAATAATCATAATCACAATAATCATTTACATTCAGGTGACAGTTCTGAAGACGATGCCCTCTACAATAACAAGTAAGCTGAATTTGAATATACATACATATATACAAGCATAGATATTACAAAGGTTTTATTTTTCTAAATGGTCACAGAGCAATCAAAGTGTCCATTTTTTATATCTGATGTTTATGTTTTATTTTTCTTTGCTTTTCAGCTATGAAAGGGAATATCGCCGTGCAAGTAAACGTCTCCGTTTACACAGTAGCAGGCCTGCACCACATCCATCAGCATCATCTACGCCGAGAACCGTCTTCCATAAGTAAGGATTTGTTAGCTATGTTGTGGCTTTGATACTTTGTGAATACAGCATTATATATATATTTTTATTAAATTGTTAAGAATTTTAACATTACCATTTGAATGGCTGAAATAAAGTTATTGTTTATAATTACAAAATCTTATGTCAGGGATTACCACTTGGCATGTCAATTTGTGTTTTTAGCTAGTGTAAATAATCGAACACATCTGAAGTTAACAGCAAATAATGTAACTTTAATATTATCTTTTAGGAATTGCACCTACCATGAATTGTATCATGAAATGTTTGTAATTTAAATTCTGTATTCTATTCATGCGCAAATTCACAAAGATTGGATTGAAATGATAAATAATGATGACTATTCTGGCCACTTATTTTGTGTCAAGTTGCGAGTTGTGTCTTTATGCAGCACACAAAAAGCAATTCACAGCAAATTGCCTCTTTTGTGATACCAATTTCACTGATCCACAACGAGACGTTACAATTTCATTTTAACCCCTTGGGAACGAACTACTTTTTTTAACCATGTCCACTCTATGTTCTTATATGAAAACTGGTTATGATTCAGATGCTAAGACTTTTGTTTTCAGAGAATGTAAGAATAGGGCTTTTAAATGGTATTTTTATGTGTACCCTTTTTGGAATTAAATAGGCCAGATACTGGTGGGAAGAAACTTTCAACGAAATTGGTAGTACTGTAGAATGTGATTTATTTATTTTAATGATTCTGTTGATGAATTTGAACCCTGGATTCACAGAGCTGAATGGATCTTATGCTCAAGACTGAGTTGATTATTTGGCTTATAAAATTTTGAGAGATGCGCATTTGTTTTTCTAAAGTTTTATTGTGTATATCAATGGCACATATTCCATAAACGAGTTTCACTTGTGCCTGGAAAAATATCAACTTAGATATTATTTGATAATAAAGTTTAATATGCACGAAAAACACATAGGGTTACTTATCGAATTGAATCGAACATATGTTAACAATATATGACAGTCAACATTATTTTCATTTGCAAGTCTAGGTATGTGAAAAGGACAAAATGGATTTTTAATAGATGATCTTTGAACAAAGTTGTCTTGATATGTAAATAATAACAGGGTATCTATCAAAGAATCAACAACAACAAAGAATTTGTTATCTTTTCATTTCCGTAAATTATTATACAACATGATACTTTAAATACATGACATTTAATATTTAAGTTCTATATGCAATGTCAGTGAACTGAAGGGCCAATATTTATGAACCCTTCCATATCTTTAATATTACTAAGTGATAAAAATCATATTTATTGTACGTAGAAATGATGAATTTGATGTAAATTAAATGCAGTCCCTGTGACAAACCAATATGATCTAGCCCTGGTCTTGAGATAAGAGTTTAATGGTTAGAGAAATGTGAATGGCCTTCATTTATTTATAATTTTGCCTAGCTGTGACCATAATTGTTTTCAAGCGATTAAGCTGTTTTGAAATAAATTTTAAACAGAATTAATAATCTGAGATTGAATATCAAAATTGGCAGTTTTAAAGCTTTTATTCTTTAGCTTCTATTTTTTAACATTATATCATTAAGTTTTATAAATTGACAAGCGTTTTTTTAATTTAGTTTTTACTTCTGTATGTAAAGTTAACATACTGTTTTAGTTGATATGTTATACTGAGTTTTGACAATAGATACTTGCGTGAGGTAGTTTGCCATTATGAGGATTTCCGCAATTAGGAAATGGCTGCATGCCTCTTCTTCCGACCAGTGAGATTTTGGTATCTTGAGTGACCGTTGGTCCATAAAATTGCTGAATGTGACAGGTGACATGGAATCTTGGATGTTCGTATAAATCTGGAAGTAGTTGTTGAAAATCTGACTTTGAAGGGCAATTAAAAGAAAATATTTTGGAAGTATATCTACTTACCCATGTAACTGGATAATTTTCTTTTAAATTGTACGTGGCATTATTTATGCATGTGATGAATGGTAGATTGCCAGTTAAATTATGTATTATTCATATGTCTTTTTACATTTTCAGAGCGTTGGATGCAGTCCAGCTGTCGTGGGAAAACGATCATTTGAAGAACATCTTAGCCAGTGACACTTACACCGCCGTCGAATCGGATCCTTCCTCCAATTATCCAATGTTCAATGAACAAGGACAGCCTCTTTGGCATGGTAAATCTATTCAATGCAAACTTCTAAAATTTACGAGGAACATGGCTCGATTATTATGCGAATACCAACTGAATGATTGGACACAATTTAAAGTTAGGTTAAACTCGTCAACAAGTCGATTTGTCAAACAGATTTTGATTGTAATTGTCATTTTTGTTTACAATTTTTGAAGGCTTTCGACATTTTAAATCCAAAAGAAAATGGCAATGGTATCTCAATTTGAAAGAAAACTGATTCATGCTTCCCCTGCTTGATTAGTAGTTTTTGATAAAGTAATTGTTTGGCTATTTGATTAATTGATAGCTTGATTCTGAAATACATATCTGACAGTTCTGAATTACTTAAGAGAACAATTAATTAACAATATGTACTATTATTTTCCAGAACATTTAGGTGTTGTCGGAGGTAGAGTGGAAGCTCTCAGGGCCGGCGGCCTCGGAGCTGGCGCACGTCGTTTGGCTTCGGCTTGCGCTAGAGGTCTTCGATTGAGACAGGCGGCGGCTGCAGCAAAATGGGCTCGGGCTCTCGGCGAACCGGGAACGAGCGGAGGAGCTTCGCAGCGGACACCTTCCCTCTCGGCTCATTCTGATCCGGGAACCTGTCCGCCAGGAGGATCGCCCGCTTGTGCTTTGACTTCCGGGGATAGGTGTCTCGCCAGAGGTATGTTTGAATATCAAATGCTTAACTATGAAGTCTGAGTTAGCTTTATGAGTAAATTATACTTTATATGAAAAAATTTGATCTATTTCTTTTTAAAATACTTATTGCTGTAAACCTAATCTGAATAAAATTACCATAAGGCTGATGACGTGTTTAACTATATTCTAGTTTAAATAAAATAAGGATTAGAAATTAGCTGAAAATTTAAATAATATCTTGAATATTTTTTTGTTTTACAGACAGTCCATGTTGGATGGGATATCCTCTGGAGGCGGTTTGGTATATCTTCGATTGTCTCGCGGAAGCCTGCGTCACTGTAGAAGATCCCGTGCTGAGGAGTCCTAGGATATTACCTTATCTTGACACTGCTATGGAGGAAACTCATACAGCAATAGCTCCAAGGTAGTTAATTAACCTGATAATATTTTTTATTATGGCTTTAATAATTGTCAAGTCACAAGTGACTAAGTCAAGCTAGATGATTATTTCTATTTTTTTTTTTTTTTTTTTTTATTTTATTTTAAATTAAATTAATAAAAAAATATTTGGCATTATAGCTTACGCCAATGCGCCAAATATTCTTAATTGTGAAAGTCATACGAGATTAACTCGATGATAAATAATAAATCAGTTGTGCACAAAATCAACGATAAATAACATACACCCAGCCCAAGATATCTTTTTTCAATTGAAAAAATCCAACCTTGCCGAGAATTGAAATTGGGTCCCCTGATCGCTAGGACAAAGCTCTTGCCACAGGGACCAATTTTTTGTCACCTGTAAAACGTTTTACTCTTTGATGATCCCTTTTCACCCGAATTTGTTTCTGATTTGTATGTACAAGAATTTTTATACACAGTCAACGTGTTCACTGGGTATGAGATGTATTATTGTTATGCTAGTAAAATAAAAAAGAGGAAATAAAATAATATAAAGTAGGCTAAATCTGAAGTAATTAACATTTTGCAAGTTATCTGTTAGGGATTATTGTTTGATTTATAAAGTAATTGGAATATCTATTATTAATATATGATTTGTATCGATGGCTACATTTATTATTAACAATGATATATAATTTTTCAGATATCAACATGTCACGATACCAGGAAGTGACAAAGAGTCGTACCTCTGCCTTGGCTTAGAAGCGGCTCTACTAGGGCTGGGCCGGAGGAGAGGCGCTGGGGCAAGCCTCGCTGCACAGGAAAGGGCTCTTCAAGTGGAGGAAAGGCTGGTCAGCCGTCTGCATGCCCTGCAGCCTGACACCCAGTTGGCGGCTGTGCTGAAGCGAGTCGCCAACACTCTGCTCGATGCGGGACCTTCCAGTGCCCTGGGAACACATGTGCCTCCGGATTCTGCTCCTGCGCACACTTTTGCGCACTACCTTTTTCTGGCTTTATTAGACTTCTATCCGGATCTGGCGTATAGGGTTGGATTGCGGGCTATGAGGTAAGATTATTTACAACGCTAATAGTTAATAGAAATAATAAATACCCTCTGTCTTAATTAAAATAAACACACAAAACAGCTTTTATCATTAAATTATATTGTAAATGTCCATTTTGCTTTTTGGTGCAAGTAACTAACATTCTATTTTAATTTTAATATAGTTTTTATCTTTATTGTTCATTTTCCCTTTTCTAACTGAGATCCAATGAGAAGAGTACAATACGGGAATATGTTGTAGTGCTTAAAAATATAGTGTGTACGATATTTCATAAAGGATGCATTGCTTTTTAAACTCTGCGACGTTTAGAAATGCATCTAGTCTAGTAGTATAAAAAAAAGAGTTAAACGCAACACATTACGTGTGAAGTAGAATCCAGTATACCCATAGTCTTGCGTAATTTTTATCAGAGAATAACGAACCATTTAATTTTGTAGGCTATCAATATTAGAAGAAGAGCAATGCGGTTCTGAGTGTCGAAGTGGATGGGCTGGACTAGGAGCAGCCGAAGCACAACAGGCAGCATTGGCTAGCGCTCTATTAAGCGCAGCCAGCGGAGAGCCCCCTCGACTCGCCGCAGTTCTGGAAGCGGCTCGGCGTCATGTCCGGAGTGCAGCTCAGCTCTTCAGATTGGCGCAAGACGCTCTGAGATACGCGGCGCCCGATGCCGGACCCAGGCACATGCCTCTACTTAATGTTGCCTTTGAGCTTGGCTTGCAGGTAACGTTACTATACTATGACTATACTAAGTGATATTGTTAGATATTTATAATAATTACTCAAAATATTGTATTCATAAAATTTTGTAAATCAATCTACAGTGCTCTTGTTTAGAGTTATCTCTCAAGATGACAGGCTATGTGCTTTATGAGAGCTCTTCTGGATTTTAGAGGAACTAATTGACATACATTTGCTATATAATCTTTGTTTTCTAAATCATAGGTGATGAGAATGACGCTGGCATCCTTAAATTGGCGGCGTCGAGAGATGGTCCGTTGGCTTGTTACTTGCGCCACTGAGCTTGGATTGGATGCTTTGCTATCAATCATGCAGAACTGGTATGTGACTAGATTTCTTTTTGTCATATGAATATCAATTCTCCAGATTTAATAAATACATAAAACACATCAAGTACCTAGTACTATTTCAACATATATTCTTATAAAGATCACGACCAGTTTCCATCATTGGCATTGTCAACTGATGAAATAAACAATAAGTCTTTCCACCAAGAAGTGTCTCTTACCTGAAAACCTGAAAAGTGTTTAATGAATATGTTGATTTTTTAACATTCAATGCCCTAAGTCCATTATCCCAGTCAACTGAGGTTAGCCTCTTTTTACCTTGTGACTGATCACTGCATATCTTGACCAACTATTGATCACAACCAACAGAGCATGGATTTATCCTGAATATTGAATTAGTAGTAGATTTGCAAGAATGCTGGTTAGCATGGTCTGGTTTGGAAAGGACCATATTGCTAGTAATCTCTGAAGATAGTAATTAGTTATCTCTTAAGTGAGCCAGGAAAACAGCTTGAAATCTAAAGAGGTGGCGAAGAGTGTGGGAAGATGGCCCATAGACAAGATATATACATATATGAAATAGTGGTACTGTTGGGTAGGCAGTCCATTGATGCCACAATTTCATTGTCAAACCTATCATTGATGAATTTATTCTTATTATCATCAATGTTCTATTTTATTTTCATTAATCTATTTTATATAAATGTCTATGATCTTCTGTGATAAATAATCTTATGTATTTCTTCCAGGTATCAATTATTCACACCTACAGAGGCAACAGGGCCTGTTGCCACAACTGTTATGTCCCACACCACAATGATAAGGCTTAATCTTACTTTTGAACAGCAAGAGAAGTTGTCGAATTGTGCCAGGACATTAGCATTACAGTGTGCTACAAAGGTATGTTTGCAATTATTATTTTAAATGCATTTCAATGACTTGACTGATTTCTTGGAAATAGATTGTATTGTTTTTACAAAACAATGAAAGTCCCTATGCCTAAGTGTATTTATTGTTGGCAATGTTTTGATTTTAATGATATTAGATCAATTGGATAAGTAAAATATGCATGGATACATCGTGAGACTTACATCGTTATTGTGAAACCCATTTTCAATATCAAAACTCATGGAAAAGTACAAGATTAAAACGATTAAATAATTAATATAAATCATTCCTGGCATAAAATCTACTATATTATTTTCTGTCTTATTGTCAAGTTCAGTTACATTTAATTTTGAAAAAATTTCATTACTACGCAATGGAAGTGTTAAAAATATTTATTCAATATTATTAATTGTGTTTCAAGGATCCTGCTGGTTGCGCTCTGCATGCGTTGACCCTGTGCGAAGGCGCCGGCGGGGCAGCAGAGGCAGCATATCAGCTGGTCGCCAGTGCTGCGACACGAGGAGCTCTCGCTCCACAACAACTGTTTGCCCTAGCCCGCTATCTGCAGCACAGGGCACATCCTGCGAGAGCATATCGCCTTGCATTGTTAGCCATGAGGAATCTGCACCTCAGTTATAATCAGGTATGTTTTTTTTATATCAATTTCTATAGGGAAATGCATTCTTATACAATAATTTTATTGATGTGTCTCGAAAAGAGTTTTATGTTGAGTAAATTTTTTCAGTTCTAGTAATTTATTTTTGATTTACAGGACACGCACCCAGCGATTAACGATATTCATTGGGCGTGCGCCTTAGCGCAGTCTTTGGGCCGAAACGAGCTCCAAGGGCTCCTCCCTCTCGTGGTTCGGAACGTGCAATGCGCCGGAGTCTTAGCGGACGTCCTCAGGAGGTGCTGGCCACGCTGGGGCAGATCGGCGAAGACTTCTCCGGCCCTCAGGCCGCTGCTGGAAGCGGCCCTCCGAGCCTACGCCGCCACGACACACTCCCGTCTCACGCATATTTCGCCGAGGCACTATGCGGACTTTATAGACTTTCTGGCCAAAGCGAGAGACACATTCTCTCTCGCTCCGGACGGCCAAACTCAGTTCGCTCAGCTCGTGGCTGATATGAAACTTAAATATAAAGGAAAAAAGAAACTTATGTTTCTTGTCAAAGAACGATTCGGATGAAACCTTCGATAGTACATAAGCGAGGTGTAAAATTTCATGATAAAAGCAATATTATGTGCGTGCGTATTCTATTATCGTGACTGAAAGCTTTTAAAAAAAAATCTTTTACGCTGTAATAACCGCATTATAAAAAAAATCGTATATTATTTTATAGTCAGTATTTCAAGTGCTTTACTCCTGGATACCATCCTGCGAAGTCTTTCTATAACGTTGAATAATTTATGTATCTCTTCTAAATCAAAGTTAGGTTAAATATGTCGGTTTAATTAAACTCAGACCACCGATTTTAAGTTAATTTTTAAGGTTAATTAAAAATAGCATGATAGTTATTGTAACTTGTCATTCGGAATGGCATTGTTTTCTGTTGTATCGACACTAATAATTAGATTGAGATGTATGTTTCCAATCTGCTATTTTTAATAATTAGAATGGCTTTAAAAATAATAATTCAAAGTCTGCCAACTTCAGCTGCGAACGGAGTTAGCTGAAACGAAACATCGACAGCTGGAGTTGGTCGATTTTGAAACAGTGTGATCTCAATCATTATTTACCTCTTTTTGTGCATTTGAATGTAATAAATTAACAAAATATTTTTCAGTCTCGGAAGGTAGATGACAAACTTTGTAAAATTTAAAAACTTAGCCGGAGTTGGAAATAGATCTCTCAATTGTGACCGATCGAGGGGACGGTTTACTGTGCCAAAGTGTATAAATTTGTTAATTTTTATTTGATGTAATATTAATTTTTATGACATTCATGTGATCTCATTTTTAATTTTAGTTCTTGTAAATATGGATTGTCATGTAAAATCAAAACGAGAAATTGTAATAAATGTAAATAGGTAATAAATATAGTGACTTATTGCCTATCGTAAATAATAACTAAAACTCTAAACTCTAAAGCATCATATCTTATGTACATCCATGCCATAAAGTATTCTATAGGCTATAATTTACGCAAGCAACTCGTGAATATAGTTTTAATTGCGTTACGTAAACGATAACTCTTTTATTTATAAGCGATACATGCGTAAAAGTAAAAATGAGCCAAGTCATAAGTGTGAGTTGGCACGTTTTCACTTTTATTCAATTAATATACGTTTTGTAACAATTTGCCTACCCCTGTATCTTGAAGGAAGTGAATACTCAAATATCTAACGAGAAAGATGTACAGGCGAGGAATAATTTATGTAATTAAAAATCGGGTAAAAATGTATTAAGTACTCCATAAAATTTAAGTAAAATAATCAGAAAAATAAAACTAGCCAGTCGTTGCTTCTACTTATTGCTGTATTACTTTTCAAACCATGTCTGAAAATACGGTTTGAATTCAGAATATGATCTCATATCATCAATGCCAAGGTCGAGAGTATGAACGATTAGACTGCCATCTATGTATGTGATAAAAATGCTACTAAGTATTTTTAAGAAACTACTTTCTTTCTGAAAATCGAATCTTCCAGACATGAGGTTTGAAAAGTAATTTAATGGTTTTATTATCATTTAAAATATATGCGACAATTACATATTACTGAAACCAAAGATTTTTCATTCAGTTGAATAGATAAAGTAAAGACACTGTAATCAAAATGAGGAATTCAAAGTTACTATTAGATTTAAGTGCTATTCAGATTATTTCTAACACTAAAATTATATGATCACTGCTTTTCAATATTAATTGTTTTTTTGTTGTTAGTTTCAATCAGTTATGGGACTTGGTTTACGAAGGAGCATACATATTATCCGTTATTAAAAAATAGCTTTCAAAGTCATTCTAAAAGATTAAATTACCATGCCTCTTATAAACTTATAACTGGAGTGCTACATTGTCAATGTGTAAGGCATTGATAGATATTTGACAGTTGATTCAATGACAATGAATGAATTGAAAAAATACTAATATAACTTGTGAAGCATGCAAGTTTTGGAATATTTTAAGACATATAGATTACATTACTTACTTCATTACTTGTGTATGATTCTTAACCTGATTGTGATGAGCTCTCTCGTGGATTTCTCATTCACCCACATTTTACACTTATGATTTTTTGTTTCATTTTCAAACAACTGCCAATAAACATTTTTAAATTTGGAATGTGTGATCGTATATACCCATAGTTGTGTAATACCCTGCATTTTTTCAGTTTACAGCTGAATAATATTGTTTTTAAAATATATTTAAATCATGCTATTCAGCATAAAATAATGTTCTGCTACTTGATTTTTTTTTGGAAGTAATCAATAATGCAAACTGTTTTTATTTTATTCAACAATACATGAATACAAAAACTGTTGTTTAGTCAATTTTCGGGTATAATATTGATGTAACTTACTTTAATTCCTCCAGTGATTGGGAAAATTTATTTTATTTTATTTAGTTTAATAGATTCAAATGTCATGTCAATTAAATTGATTCTTTTCCGAATTCGGAATGTTAGTGATAATTGTGAACTCAAATATTCTACCGATTTGTTTGCTTGTTCGAAATGTTTAATGCCACATGTAGATTAATGATGTTGTTAAAACAGTGTAATACAAGATTTACTTGAGATTGTAATACTGAAATTCGAGTTATGAAAGTATAAAATACTATATCTAATTAATTTTTGATTTCACATAAAAAGTTAGCAGAAAGGTGACACCCTTTTCATCCTCATACAAACAAACACAAAGTTGTTTTATGTCTTGAGTTCAGTCTCGCGTGGGTCCTTGTAAAAGTTGCACCCACTATCAAATTCGCATTATAGTTATAATTTCATGGCACTGTCTTATATTTTATAAAAATTTTAACATATTTAAATTTAGTATTTTATTTTTTCTCATTTTCACTTTATTTTTTGTTATACTGAAATTGATATATTCATCTGGCATTACACTCCCTGTTATCAATGCTAAATAAATATTTTTTAATTCACAACAAAAGTTTAGTTTTAAAAAACTCTTATACAAAACAATTGAATACATCCTGGCTGGGTGTTTCGTTAAGGCATACAAAATGGTTGATTGTTTCACAATCTTATTTGACTCCAAACTTGTTTCTTAGCTGTGGTAAATATTTTTACAATGCAATCACTGTGCCATTACTTAATGTCTTCTGTAACATTATTATCATGTAAGTTACGTGTCACTAAAATATCATTAAATTAAAGCTATCCGATTATTTTATATATATATATTCTACACAATAATAGTCTGTATAAAGATGCTTCCCTAAATTAGAGTGGCAATTAATTAGATAGGTATTTTACTAAGAGTATCGCTGTTTATATCACTAAGTACAAAAACCCGATTGAAGATTTGACAGCTCGCCGGTCGATATCAATTATTATTTGTTCCCTAGCTAATAAATCAATTTTCAACTCGAATCAACATTGACAAACGGTCAGTTATTTTGATGTCCACAATTGCTAATATTATTTCATATTTTGAGCACTCGACACTGTAACAACAAAATTTTTCCAAACCTTCACATTAGTAATTATTTCGCCAGTTTCTAGTATGATTGGATATTTGGCATTCAATTAAAAATGCCTCTTTAAATATACACATATTTTCTCTATGTAATAATGGGTAATCAAAATAGATGGAGAACTTTGTGTGCCATTTATGGACATAGACTGTCATATTGCAATCATCTTTTGAATACATATTATATTGAAATACCTTTTATTGATTCATCTTGATGCCTAAAACAGTTTGTCATTTAACGTCTATGACTGCAATAGATGGAATAGTTTTCAAATGTAAATAAGTGGAAATATACGCAAAACTCACCTCTAAGATGTTCACTGTCAATTCTTGGTGGAAAGGCATTATATTTAAATAAATAAAACGGAATTTTTTGTACTACTTCAATGTATATTTAAATATGTAAAACTGTTGAATTGTTTCAAATTTCCAACAGAAAACTAGGTGACGACTTTTACCGCTATGTTTTTTAAACAGAATTGTAACTTTAATAATGTCCTGGCAAATAATATTGTGTCACAAATAGTTATCACTAGATTGTGTTTTCCTATATATCTTTTTAATGAAAATGTTAATCAAAAAAAGGGTGTCAGTGCTCAAATAATATCAGTGACGTCAGAATAACTTGGATCACAAAGCTTGCTTTAAAATCGGCGTTATTTTGGATAAATTACAAGATAGTAAGAAAAGTGATTTAGGTATAAAGAACCAATGTATTTTTAGTCTTGAACAATTGACATAAACGTAATCTAAAGGTAATCGATAAGAGAGTGAATGTGAAATCAGATGTTGAGATTGACATGACTTATAATATTAATTTTTCAATTAGGTATGGATTCATTTAGACAATTTTCTTATGCCCGGGTACGTTGCGATCATTTGCTATTTCAGATTGGTGGTGCCAAACATTAACGAGACCGGTTCTCGTGAATCGAGAAAGCTTCTTGAGTATGTGCAATTTATTATTTGTGTGATGTCGGACTGCAATAATCATTCTTTTTTATTATGTTGTGAACAATATTCGCAGTTTGATGTTGACAAATTATTTCTTTTAAGTTGTTTATTTCCCGAGATGTTTTATATTTAAAAATTTAAATTCCTCGAATGAAATTTTATTTATCAAACTTTGCTCTTAAATTGTTTTTGAACTTGTCATGAAATTTGGAGATTATATCCATTTAAATTTGATATTGGAAAGAAACAACTAGTTCCTTGTTGAAAGTATTCATTGCCAAATTATTCGATAAAAAATGGTCATATTTTATTGCGGTGCATAAAATAATTACTATTTTTATTTGCATGGATTATGCATATCGGTTGGAAATGCAGTTGTCAATTAATCACTGATATAAATGCGTTGTAAGGAAAAACAAACAGCTATTGTCATCAATTTTTTTTTTGAAAAACTTAATTAAATTGTTTTGATATATGCAAACAATAAAATAAATGATCATAATTCAATAACGTAAAGTTCATGTTTGATTGATCAGAACATGAGTTATGAAGTTTGCTGTCTTTTCGTATGGCAACATTATATAGTAGTGGTATTTGTTTCAAAAACTTTTAGACATGCTTAAGTTGATTGCACTGAATATCAAAACCTTTATTCTCAAATATTTTGAAACGTATACCACTATTTTTATCAGTGATTCATTGGTTGCTAAAAATGTGAATAACTGCATTTTTCACACAATAGATAAGTTTTTTTTATGGCCGGTTACATCTTTTGTCTTATTTGAATTTAACTTATTAGAATAGTTCTCACATTTTGATTTTTGTTGATCAAATGTTTGTTGAATATTTAAAATGAAGTTGAATTGAAATGTTTATATTGAATCAATATTTTTGAGATAGTTATATCGATTCATTCTCAACATGGAATGACTCACAATAGAATCAATAAAAAAAAATAAAAAAGCTCTCAACTTCATTGTAAGTTAAAGGTTTCGAGTTGAACAGTTTCAACTGTCATTCAACCATTCAACAAACAGTTGACCAACAAAAATCAACAAATGGAAATGCCACTTAAGACTATTTCAGTATCAATATAAATGTCCTCGCTCCACTGATATGTTCAATAATGATTGTTTGCTTGTTATTCATTTCGTACACATTTTTAAGATATAAATTTTATTTTGCAATTCCTACAGTATCCATTTTGTGAAAAGCATCTATGGGAAGTTTTTGTTATTATATAATTTTAAATATTCTGTTGCGGAACATTGTAAGTTTCCCTCTTTTGTTAAAATTAATGTAATGAATGACTGGTTTCGCTCTAATCTTTATTTATTGTACAGTTATTGGATTAGTTTTAAAGTTCTGAATTAGTTTTTTACTATGACTGTATGTCGTATTGTGCATTTGTCGTAAATTTGTTTCTGTTTATACGATTTTATTTGTATAAATATATAAGTTGTAAACTTTACTTGGTATTTTTATTATAAAATGTCTCCCTCTGTCCCAGTGTTTTCCAAAAGATACAGCAATGGGTTTAAAAAAAACAACAAATGTAATACTTCACCAACTTTTCCCTAAAGCGCAGTGGCTCTTAAACGCTTCAAAGTCACGGTGCACTTTTTGGTCATAAGATAAAATTGCAGTGCACCAAAATCAAACGGAAAGAAAAATATGTTAAATATGGAAAAAAAAACCAGTGAAACAATATGGGTGTGTGAAGGAGACAAATATTATATATCTAGTGTTTCACACAAACCAGAAATCCAAGCAATTATTTATTTGGATGGTTAAAGTTAATGTGGCCAACTTACTAAAGCAGTCACCTGTATCCAGTCATCCCGGCGTCCCGTAGCTCCCCAGAGTACATCCTATGGATGGTCATCAGAGGCCTTCCGCGGCGTCGAGATCCATCAGGTTGATAAAAGAGGCAGGCAGGCTTCAGGTTCCCCTGGGGCATCCGCAGCACATGTCCAAGCCAGGTCCATCGCCGCCTTTTTATTTTGGACGTAATAAGGGGCTGGTTTGTCTTCTCTCTTACCTCCGTGTTCCTGACAAAGTCAAACCACCGTACTCCTAATATTCGCCACAGGCATCTATTTTCGAAGCACAGTATACGGTTATCCTCTGCTTTTGTGATGTGCCATGACAACTTAAATTAGCCATAGCAAAATAGAATTTTTTTGATGTGAAAATCAAATAATGTGGATACCTGAGCTTATCGGAGTTTGCAGATTTCCCAGCAAAAATTTTACCCACAATTTTAGTACTACTGCCATATATATTTTATGATGATCAGGACTCCGTCTCGCTCATTTTGCAATATATATAGAGAAATCGGAGAAAGGCGATGATGAATCTGGCTTGGAAATGTGAAATTCGGATACCCCCTCAGAGGAGCCTGAATACTTCCTGTCTCTTCTATCAACCTGATGTATTCCGTCACCACAGAAGGCCGCTGATGACCATTCATAGGATGTAATCAGCGGAGCGACAGGACGACGGGATGATCTGAATAGAAGCAAGGAGGTTGGTGGGTGACAGAGCATCTTGGAGGCAATAGGGAGAAAATATGGAAAAAACGTAATAAATATGTGTTTTTTTTTTTTTAATATTAAGTATATGCCTTTCCACCAAGAATTGACTGTGTTCCACAATCTACAATCTAAAAATGAAGGTTATGGGTGTGGAGAAAGCAATCAGCTAGACAGGAATTGATGTAAGTTCCATTAGGAGTACACATTAGGCGAGGACTTGTTAAAAACATGTTTACATTAGTCATGTCATTTAAGCAGCCACTTTGAAATTTATAAGTGGTAGTATTTAAATGGAGATTGACAAATTATATTACAACACAAAATTATAGATGAATAATGAATGCCTCATTATAAGTAATACTCACAGGAATACTAACAGGAAGAGAAGAGAAGCGAAATTTTAAAAAACACAACTTGATCCGTCCATCTTTGGGCTGGGCTTGAAAGGTTCAACAAATAAAACAAAAAGTATTTTTTAATTTCATTTTATTTCTATTGAAAATGAATACATGTTTTTGTTGCTAAAATTTTAGCTTGTTCATTACCAGAAAATGTGCAGGAAAGCACAACTACAGGTATCCGCAATGAACTGTCAAAAATTATACAAAACAATTTCACTGATAATATTAATAATAATTTATAATATAATATTATAATATAGTATCAAACTTGAAATTGGCTCCAGTTTAAAAATATCAAAGTTAACTCTCTACTAATTTTAACTTGCGTTTCCTAAATTTATAAAAATTAAAACTATATAAGTTTTGTTGGAAAGAAAATTTTAATAAATGTATAAAAATTTTCAAGCAAATGAAATAATCAGCGCAGCGTATAAATGTTGATAACTATAGTTATTTTAAATAATGGGAAGTGTTGTAATATCTAGATACTGAATATTTTTTTTTGTAAAATGGAGAAACACTTTCATTCTAAAAAATTCATAAACAATAATATTGTAAACATTCAAACTGTATTTTAGAATTAACCCTCCATGACGTCTTCTTCTTCTTCATCGTCATTGTCTTATATTTTTATTTTTTTTCATATTTAGTACAAATAATTGGTTGGAACTTAACCTACGAGGCTCAGCTGAAGCCGTTCAATGCCTCCCTTAAATATATAGACTAGGCAACATGATCATCTCTAGATACCGACTCAACGCGTTCTCTCTTCCAATTGAGGAAATCGATTTGATATATTACAGTGACGGCGTCCGGGAAAGACCACTTTCTTCTCCCGTGTTTCAGCAGCGACCGATAGCTATGGTATCCTGACAAATACGTCAGAATCAATCCATTATAAATGAAGGCATACTAGTGAAAACCAATCGCTTTCGACAGACGGCTAACTCTGCTTTTCTAATTCAATAAATCTATTTTTATATATGTATATATTAAACGCTATTCATCAAAAATGTACTGAGGAAAATATAACAACGTCTCATCGAACAGACCGGGCAACCTATTAACCCTTTCACATCAATCCTAATTAAGCAAAATATCACTTCATGATCAGTTTTAAAATCAGAGACATTTTTAAAATACCACAAGCAGAGTTGCAGAATTTGTTAATTGGTGTGCCGAATTTCTTAAAAGCATTTATTTGTATAACATAAATAATGGCCATACAATATCATTAAATTACAGATGTAAACAAATTATATAAATACAGTAGAACCTTGATATAACGTACCTCCAATATAACTCAAAATAATACGGAAAGAAAAATAACAATGTATTTTAGTTCTACATAAATCTTTTATGTAGAACTAAAAAACATTGTTATTTTTCTTTCCGTATTATAATTGAGTTCTACCAAGTAAATGCCTACTCAATCAATAACTCAACTTTATATTTACCTGAATACAAATAAAGTGTATTTTTGGTATAAAAATGTTTGTTTATTTATTTCTATTTGAATACAGATTTTTTCCTGTAAATTAATATTTTTATAACTACCACATTACTGTTTCAAAAACCATAATGTTGTAAGCCCATTTATGGAAACTGTACTGACCTTGTATTGTGCCGTTTATTCTATTAAAAAAACCAATTCGGAAAAACTAACATTATATAGCGTACTTTCAGCTTTAATGAACACCCCCTCATCTGTATTAGTTTGTTATGCTGAAGTTTTACTGTATTACCAAAATATATTATTTTGACATCTTTGTATCAATCTGCCTGATAACAAATGAACATTTTCCGGAATGCACTAAGTAAATCATTTGCTTAGAATATTCATTGAAATAATCATGATGTAAAAGGATTAATAATAATTGAGAGATTAAAAGTGTGAATGTTGTTTCTTAAAAATATACTAATTGATCTTAATATGAATAATTTGATCAACAATCGCCAATTTGTAATGTCATAAGGCTATTATTGTTCCACAACTGAAATTACTTGCAACCTTATGTTGAAGTAATTGATAACATGTATTTTATTTGACTCAATTTGATCAACAACATCTAAAATAAGTTTCACCACATTAAGTCTACAGTGCAGTTTATAAAATAGAAATTGTTACTAATTTGGCAAACTGTGACGATACTGTCAAAGTTGAATTGAGAATAATTATGTCACAACTGAGGTTATTATTATCATAGAATTTATAATAACTATTGGCTTGAAAATAATAAATGATATTGACTCATGGAACCTAAATTATTATGCTTTCATTTCTTATATCTTCTTTGTTCTAGCAAAAAATAAAAAAAATGATATCATTTTTAAAAATCAAATTAAAAAAAAAACAGGAGTAAAAATATCAACCAATTTCTGGCACTTAAAGACCTGCAATCAAAAATTGATTTCTTGATTTAAACAAAGTCAAAAAAAATACATGTTTCTTAGCACGTTATTTATATTCATAATTTTACCGACCGTATATTATTTCTTAATGCGGTAACTAATTTGTTTTAATAAAGAATGTACATAATTTATAAATGAAGAGATTATAGTTTTGAATGCGTAGTAGATGAAATGATGAATAACCATTAATGTGTGTGATGAAATGGTCAATTTTGTATAAAATATTGTTATTTTTTTTCAAAGCGTTAGTATTCAGTAAAGACGAATTTGAAACAGCGGTAAATCTAGAGTTATCTTAATTTTCTATATACACATTTTCTAGTCATGCTTGTATTATGCAATTTTTTAAGTATAAGTATAAAACACTTAGAACTATGTAATCTAAACGGCTTAACAAAACGTTATAGAGGAGAGACAGATTACGATTTCTCTTCTAAAATGTCTTTCAGGGTTCTATAAATATTTGATTACTATGTAATAATAGGTAATGTTCAATATGGAATAAATATAAAGCCACGGGTATGAAGTTTGTCGCAGCTTAAAAAGCACAAACTAGAATGACTATAAAGTGTTTATTTCGCGTAAAAGTATTCTATTATTTCCGTTAATTTGATTATCTTCAAGATGGACTTCAAGACTGTAGATAATTTTTTTCTGAACACAACATATTTTCCATAATAAGTCTGCTACACTTAAATAATTTCAAAAATATAAACGTCTTATGTTACATACAATGATAATTAATTGAAGCGAAAGGTGTCGTTATTGAATTCACTTCGAAGCCATAAATACAGAGAAAAGATCTTGACACAGCTAAAGAAAATAAAAATAGACTCAATTCTAACAAAATTAAAAATCTTTGGTACAGACCTGAGTGAGGAAACAATCTTATAAAATGTACATTATATTCAAATATGTACAAAACATAGTGTCAATTATTTTTATAATAAATAAATAATTTGTTACAATGCTACGTTAATGAAATCATAAAAGAATTGGGCGCGTTTGTATATTCTAATATAAAATATAGTTCATATATTGTTTTCTTACAATTAACAACATTTGTCATCCATAGAAATTGAATATTTGATTACCGATGGCTCAATATTTGAACATTAAGTTTCAGCTGGTGGGTGATTTGTAATAGTGGAAATAATAGTTGATTATTACCAATTCATTGCTTCTCAGTAAAAAGCCATCAGTAAACAAGTTGCTGATCAGTCACAAGTGACATTTCAATAAGAAAATGATATAAAAAAAAACATAATACAATTTTTGAAGCAGGTAATGTCACCAATAAGTCTGACTTTATGCGATTGAAGAAGCCAATACTCAAGCAATGTCAACACGTTCGGTGCTTATTGAAGCTAGAGTTTAATGATGTTGAACTGAAATATAAAGACACCGATCAAGATGACGAATAATTCCATTCTGAGGATTTGATACACAGCTGTTTCATAAACCTCATTTGCAAGAGATATAGCGCGTCTGGTGTGAAATATGGACATGGTGCTGGACCATTTTGAAGCAAGTTGAGTTAGCATGTCGCCTGTGTAGAAAAAAGCTTGCTATTCACGTGTGAACGAGGTAATGACGACTCAGAACTATATTCAAACTCGCTTATAATAAGATAAAGTTAGATTGATTGGGAAAATTACCAGAAAATGCCATTATTACTTAAATTTTTGGTAAATCCTAGCCTAACCCTATTTATTATTTTGACATATAATCCAACATGGCAGCCATGTCAGTGTTCCGTATTAATGATGTATATTTCTTCGTATTGGAACACTTGTGAGGTGTTTAATATTCAGAGATACAGGGAGCATAGAACAGTGTATGCATAGTGGTGTGCAAAAAAGAGATTAATAACCATCAATTGTGTCGGGTTAGGTTAGGTCAGGTTTTACAAAAAAAAATTAAATCGATGAGAGGTGATGTTTGCTGAACTTAATTTAAAACATGACTGTAAATTGGATTGTCTTCTTTAATCAATATTTCTCTATTCAGCTAACTTTACCTTTCACATAATATCCATTTGGTTATATTACAATGAGTAATGTTGAAAAACAATAATATTCATAGTTTGTGTATAAAGAATTAGTTGAAAGGCTAATTTGCAAGTTGAAAATTACACATTTGAAAAAAAAATTGTATCTTGGAATTATGGAAACATATAATTATTCCGTAATTCTAATTCTATTAAATGTAAACATTTGTGACAGTAATAATTCCATTCGATACTAAAACATCTTTCAATCAGTCTTATTTATATTAGTTTTCTTTGAAAATAAAAACAAAATTACAGCAAATAAAAATGTTTCATCTTACGACAAAATTACATGCGAATAATTAATAAGTTTAACAGTGAATAAAGATTTCATTTATTTAATCTCATAAAATACTACTACTGAGTTAAATATTTATCAAATTAGTTGTGCTTTATTATGACAGTTAATTGTCATTTTCAGCTGTTCTAATGACACCATTAAGAATAGACAATTTAAATGTCTATAGCTGAATATTGATGGTGTGTCGCAAAATTATCAAATAGCAGATATTTTAATTAATTGTTGTAGTTGTTCAGATACAATTGCGACTTTGAAATGGCAATAAGATTTGAGCATGCCATAAATGAAATCTCCCATCCATTCGGAACTTTCAATGACAAGAGAAATTAATTTGCCAATTTTTAAAGATTCGGTCACATGACATTCATCATCAACACTCGAAAATATTTTTGTTTATTTTTTTACATATACAATTGACTTCATTTTTATAAATATTTTACCATGTTTTAATTTCAAGTAAATAACTATAGTTTCAAATTATTTCTAACACTTCAATACATTTGAATTATATTTAAGTAAATGACTTTGAAATATATAAAAAAAAACATAAAATAGAAAAGATGCTCATGAATAATCAATGTAAAATTAGGATTTGAAAGCTCAGAATATAATTCTGTTCGAAAATCAGAATTATTCAACTTATTTCTGGATTTTGCTATTATTTTTCCTTCATACCTAATATTTTGAAAATGAACGCATTATTTATGATAACATAATGTAGTTTAATCCTTCTTTCGCAGAGCATAAATATTCCTCATAGTGTACTCCAAGATCTGGATATTTATTTAATATTATCATTTATTTTGAGATGTCGAACTATTTTTTAAGGAATAGATTAACTATTGATTCAATTTCAACTAAAAAAAGGCAGGCTTAAAGTGTTGGGATAGTATATTTGTTTGGGCACCAAAGGTTTAATAGTAAAACAACTTTAATTTATATTAGGTGGAAAACATGTTCAATCAAAAAGGCATTATGTTATCAAAAATAAATACAATCGTTTTTTGGTGTAATATGCATGAAAGAAATAGATTGAAATAATGAAATATTAATCAAATGTTGAATCGGGTAATATTATTAAAAAAGTTCATACCTATACAACGTTTTTAAAGTCTAACAAGAAATTTCTCTTTGATAATATTTTGCTAAAGGTCACATGAAATCTCCTCTAAAAATCTAATACACTCATAAGAAGCACTTTTAATGACTGAATATCAGAGTATAACTATATTTCATGTAAGAATTATATTTGTCATATATGAATAAATATATAATATTTACGGATTTCGAATAAATATCCTAACATATTGTTAAATTTAATTATTATTATTAAAAGTAATTCACTTACACGTTTTTTAGTGGATAGTTTGAATATATGTGGTTCTAAGTCAATTTACATACATGTCTAATATTTTCTAAAAAAGACTAAACATCAAACCTTAAAATTAACTAGTTTCAATAAATCGTTACGAAATATTCATACAGTATAGTTTAAAAATGGACATGGTGTTTGTTAGTAAATGAAAATGAAACCAGGCGTACAAAAAAGCGATACAGCGAGAATTGTAACAGTATTTACAGCAGTGAGTTTTATTACAATATAACAAAATTAATTATTTTTCAGTTCGCAAAAAAAAAGACACAGTCCATTTCTTTCAATTAAAAAAAATAGTACGTTACTTTGGATGTACATACAACAATGCCACAGTGTATCAGAAATTTATACAATGGATATATGCTTTTATTTAAATGTCTCAATAATCTTCATAAACACAACTTTCTGAAAGTTTTTATTTGTTGCTTATATTCAGAAAGTTTTGAAATATACAATGTGGCATTACGGCTCAGAAAAAAACAAACTTTTTAATTGTTATTCATCTCTAATTGTACAATAATTATCGTTTTATTATACATTTATTTTACAATTACAAATTTAAAGATGAAGAAGAAATTTAAATTATTGTAGGTGATCGTAGTTCATAAACAAAATTAATGATTGTTAATTTTTTCATCGATAATATCAAAATAGTTTTCGTTATCATTGTAATAATCTAAAATCACTATTTGAAGTGAAGTCGGTAGATGAAAAATGAACGTAACAAGTTAGCTATGAAAAAGATGACATTTTAATTCAATGGGAAGACATTCAATTTAAATATTATGCAAAGAATCGTTAAAGATGAATTGAAAAGAGAACTTCATTGAGGTAGTCGAAGTTTAGAATCTTTAACAGCGGTGCCTGCACAGTGAAAATATAACAAAAAGGTTTTGCGGAATGCAGACGTAATCATAATTTGTCCCACTTAATCAAGAAGACCTCAAGTCTCTCAGTGAGACAAAGGAAATATATTACAATGAGTGCCTAAAATACACCTTTCTGTATGTTTCGAACTATATAATCAATTTCTTCTGGTCCATTATAAAAAGTTTTTTCAGCTAACAAGCTTAACGAACTAAATATTAAAACTGATCTTTTTAACAATAAATTATTCATATCACTCTTTACACCACGGCGAGCTCTTGCTGAGACGTGTATCCGTCGAAACAAAACCCGTCCAGACGTCAAATCTCCACTGTATTATTATGTGACAAATTACATCAAGCATATACATAGTATTATTAAAACTATTTTAATGTTCATTCGACATTATTAAACTAACTTTATTAAGATGCAACCGCCGTTTTCATGTTTCAGTCTTGGCCAATTAATAAATTCCTCCACAGCGTTCCCAAACCGATGCAGTCTACAATATGTATGGCGCGGCTCAACGGTACGATGTCATTTTCACTTTGTCTTTCAAAACGAGCTCAGTTCCAAGACTACCAATTGCACTTTACTTCCGAGCGTTCTGCGGATAATTTTTCAATCTTATCGTAGACAAACCTAAATTCTAGCTTCTACAATAAACTCTATGTGAATATCTTTCCTATCGGTTTACTAATATGGTGGTATAGAGCATTTCAAACTGATTGCTTTCACATAAAGTGAAATAAACAAGTACTCTAGCCTCGACAACTCATATGCAACGGGAGACAGTCGTTTGAGACTGAGTCTTACGTATTACTCGTTCATTATTGTTTAAGCATTCACTATGATGTGCTAATATTCTTTCATCATTTTCAAACGAAGTTGACACGTATTTTGGTGTATACTTATAACAAATACTGTAAAATTTTTGGCATTGTTTATGAAGCACACCCGGCTGATACGACTCTACACTCGTTTGCCGCACTGTTTAGTAGCACTGACAAGGCGAGTCCGACTGTGAGGATCGGCGGCGTCTAGAAAGTGTTCGGTCGTGACAGGCTGCGTCGTTTAGGCCTTGCAGAGTTTATCTACGATGCAGTGAGAGTCTACGACCTGTAGATGTAGCTGCAGGCCGGGGGCGGGGGGGTGTGGGGTCTGAGATCGTGGGAGGGCGGTGGTGAGGGGCTGCTGGATGGAGGGGAGGGGCTTGGGCTGCTTCCGCCGCCGCTTGCCGAACACGACCCTGAACCACTACTACGCTGCGAAACTGAAAATAATTAACCATTATTCAAAATCATATTTTTGCAAAATAAGTATAGAAAGTTAAACCTTGAAATATAGCATTAGTGAGGCAAGGTATGTCCATTAGATAAATGAAGTAGGTTTTGAAAAAACGTTTTTTTTCCATGAGAAACCAAAAACTCAATAAATCATAACTAATTGTTGTCACCAGATAGTCATCTCTATGGAAATAATAAATGTTTCCTTTCATATAAGACACATTCGAACTATAAATACTGGTTTACTGGCCAAGTGAGAAAATAAAATACTAAATTTTGTTATTAGCAGGCAGAGTGAAAAGATAAATGACTCACAGAGAATCCAATAAGAAATGAACAGAAAGTTTTTTGTGAAGCAGTGATACTAATAGAATGATCAAGCCGGATAAAACAACTGACACAAAGAGATGTTTTTGTAAATAATTAGCTCTGCAACCATGTGGACTTCTGTTGTTGGACAGAATGACCACTTTGCTACAAAGCCGACATAGTCCTTAACGCTTTCAATGCTAAGCCTGTTTTTTAGTATGGAAATGGTGACGCTAGGCGTGTTCTCAGCATCCAATGTGTTAACAGTAAGTAAAATTATCTATCGAAAACAATAAGACTTGTCCATGTAGGCTTTTTTTTTTAATTAGTTGTGTAGGGATTCCAACTATTCGTCAAAATCAACTATTTGGATATCGAATAGTAAATCTTAGTAAAGACAAAACATATATATACACATTTCAATACCGTTCCATTGTATTACAATATTTAAAATTTGCAGCTGCATAATAAATGAAATTATGGCAATAAAAGTTTTTTTTAGACCCGAGTCCTAGCCGGTTCGTTAAGACAAGATATTGATAGCACCCAAGTTGGGCGCATGCAAAAAATTCCGCTACCTGAGATATTCATAATTATTCTTTAAATGTGGAGGAATTGTGATGTGATCTTTCCTCGAATAAGAATACTATCTGGATATTTTCCCAAATATCCGAATATCGAATAGTTTAAAAAGGGCCGAATATATCCGGATATCAAATATTCGAATATCCAAATTGGAATCCATAGTTATGTGTTATTTGAAACTAGAACAGGCGAGTTACCCAATGTATGGTGATGTTGGCCGTTGGAGCGATGCGTGTGGTTGTGGTTGTGGGTGTGATGGTTGACAGGCATCGGCTCCCCCATCGCCTCAGCCCCACTCGTTTCTCAGAGGTAGACTTTCTTCACACTGCGGGTCGTGGAGAATCCATCGTTGCCACGCCTGTACCCGTCCCCCTGAAACACCAATTAAAAAAAACTATTATTATACTAACCAAGTCATCTAAATAATATTTGTCATAATAGTGGACAGTTCAGGACAGTGGTAATGCGACAAATATTTAGAATTTTTCAAAATCAGGAGTTAAACACAGTATGGTTACATTTAAGTTACTCGAAATTATTTGGAGAAAAAATTACGGTAAATTATGGATATATGGTCACGGGACAGAATCCTAATCCTCTCGAGCTAAGCTCAAAAAATTTATACATACTGGCTTATAATTTGATGTTTTGACTTTACTCTTTGAGTTCTTGTGGATTTTTATAAAATGTGGAGTCAAAATGATTAAATCTGAAGAATATTACTGAAAGAAGAATTTGTTTTTTGATATTAGCCAATAATAAAATTATTATTTTTATTTTAAACAAATAATAAATTTATGTGACTGTCTCTATCTGTATAATATTATTATTTGTGTAGTTTTTGGTTGCATTTTTGCTCCTGTGAATTAAACCAACTCGATTTCATACTTATTGCGAAGTATTCTTTAGGATCTTCTATTATTATAAATTAAAAAATTAAAAACGAAACATTTCAAAAAAAATCGTAAGCCTTACATTCATTTCATTTAATGAGCATATTTTTCATAAATCTTAATAAAAATTCTGTCCCGTGACCATATATCCATAATTTACCAAAATTACATTATTAATACATATTTGAAAGTAAAAAATTCTTAATTTGATATTGACCCTGTCAGGATATGAAATCAGATCCATCTGAAAGCTCTTCTCTACAGACCACTGCAGCCGACATGCACTGTAGTGTCCATAAAGTAAATTAGAATATGGAAAATGGAGGAGCTTCTGTGAGTTGGGATCCACATGCTCTACAAAAGACACATCAAACTCTTTGAATGCCTTGTAATTTGCCCTAGTTGCAACCACGTCCGCATGTCTGACAGGGTTGACAGATAGTCGGTATCTTCTTCAGTCATTTTTTAAATTTATTTTCCATATGTGGGCATTCCAAAAGGATGTGATCAGCATCCCGAATCATACTTTGTTATGAATAAGAAAAGCATTATTTTTTGACCTGATGAGAACGGAGTGTCCCAAAATTGTCTCTTCCCTGCCTGTAGCCCGCCGCCGACCCGTCAGTCTGTTGGAATTGGAAGAGCGTCTCGGCGTGAGGGTGTGCCCCGAGATGCTGAGGGTGCTGCGGATGCTGTGGGTGGTTGAAAGACGGTGGGTGTTGCTGCGGATGCTGAGCTTTTCGAAGAGTGCTTCGCGGAGAATGGGGACCTTTGGGTGGGGCGCTCGGGGGAGCTAGGACCGGCTCGGCATAGGTCACTTCTTCTACCTGAGATAAAAGCTTCGGCTCGGCTTGTATTCTGGAATTTCAATTTTGTAGATTGATATAAATATTAATTGCTCTAATTTTAAGTTTAATGCGAGTAAGTCTTAAATTTGTAAGCTCAAGAAAAAGCTTTTTAAAAACACTAATATAACTTTTGGCCTAGCAGTTTATTCTCGTAGTTTCTGAGTTTCATTGAATATTCTAATGATAAAATAATTATCATGGCTTTTTTATTGGAAAATGAAAGTGTTACACATTATTTGATGAGTATATTATATTTCAATCAATGATTGTAAAACCGCCGTGAGAAAAATCATTTATTACTGCAATATGAATTGAAGTTCCAAGTTAAATACTATAACCAATACAATATTGATTATATTATTGAGGGGCATCATTTTATGATAGCTCACTGTTTCCTTTCCTGGCCAAAAGTGTTTTCTTTCATCATTTCGTAGAAATCCACGAAGCATCCAAGCATGAAGGTATTTTGAGTAATTTTATCCTACCCAGATGTATCAGATAATTGCAGGCTGCGATGTTAATCATTTCTTACTGAGCTGTTTGCAACGGTCAGTCTTAATGTGGGTTCAATATGCCTTGCCGACGAGATTGCAACCAAAGGTAACTTCAAGGCAAGTTTAATTATGTCCATATAATAATAATAGTTAGAAATATATTTGGCAAGACAAAATATTGAGGTGGATAAGATTGAAGAGGTTTATATGGGAATACAAGTACTTTAATCAAGAAGTAAAGATCCGAACCTGTTGATGTTTTGTCTCTGTTCGAAATATTCATATTCAGTGTCAGGGTACGGCAGATTATCATCTTCATCCTTGTGGCACTTTCGGCCGCAAAAGTATCCGGTGACGAAGCCTATAGCCAGAGCGGCGAGCGCTCCAGCAGCTACCGTCAGGGCGAGGGTTTCTACAGAATAAGCTGAAGGGATTGTGTCCGCCACTGAAACGGCTGGCCCTGAAAATTTTCATAAGACAAATAGGTCAGTATAATAAATAATATCAGGTTTCGACCCCTGGTGGGAGCAGTTGTGACTTGAAATACAAGACTATTTGGTATTAAAAAAACTAAACATTACTAAGCTGCCAATCTAAGATAGATTTTTTTATCTCAAAAAAAGTAAGAGATGACACAAATTTACAACAAATAATTATCATTATCATTATTATTGACATCATTTCAACCATTTCATACCAAGCCCCCAAATGCGACTTATCCTGTCAAACCCAACATTTCAAGACTTTATTTGGCAGTGATAAAAAGTTATTCTTAATATTGATTACATTTGTTTCCCTTTTTAGTAAAAGTGTTTGAATCTTAACCTTAAAGAATATTTAACCACATCCAATCGGAGACAAACCCTATGACATCCAATCAGAAATGAATTACACACATCGGTCTTTGTTTTATAAATAAGATATGAGGCGGGCGTCTGGTACCCAACTCTGTATACACATGTACAGGTTGAGGTACAGACAGGTTCAACAATGGGTATGAACAATTTTACCACTTTAAGGAGGTGTTCAAGTTACGTATTATAATTTATTTGTTGACATATGATTAAATATACAATTTTCACTATCATCTTTTGGGTTACTGGCAATTTGTTTGTATTACGGTAACAGTAATAAAGGTGTAAAAAAAATGTGTATACCAATGCTAATTCTATGAAATGTTCGGCAAACAGCAATCTAAGCAATCTAAAAATGATACTGTGGATACTCGATCTTTTGGTATTGAGGGGAAACAGTTCATGATATATGCAATGAAATGATGTATGAAGATGGTTGAATGATTGATTGTTTATTGCTCGCAAGAGTTTCAGCTATGACTGTTAATTGAATGAGAAGCATTAAGAACTAATCAAGATGAAGATAGTGCAGTTTTGACAGCTAGAGAGACACGAGGACAGGATGCTCAGCTGCTTAGTGAAGTAGCAATTACAGAAGGCAAGATAAGTGCGCTTGGTAGGATTTAAGTTGAAACATACTAAGGCCCAAATTTTATGAAACAGGATATAATGTGAAAAAAAAGAAAGGATTTATTCAAATTTATCCTTTCAATCCAAGATGGCACTCTGACTTTGAAACAGGTAGGTATTGGATATTTCAAAGAAACAAAATTAAAGGACACTTTCAGATTTTATGATACAGCAGTAAAAGTATGATTGCTTAGATTTCAGATTTCATTTCTCAACACATGTTTCATTTTATAGTAACTAGACACCTAAAGTAAAAACATCAACACTTTGAAAGATACATTATCACAATAAATGCAGGGAAAATGATGAATTGAGGAAAGCAAAACAACTTATGTGTGGTTCCACTGTAACTAAATTAGGTATGTGATAAATATTTTGATGTGATGTATGAAAAACTTTTAAATGAAAGATGAACGTAGTATAATGAATGATGATAATATATTGAAAGAAGAAAAATGATGGCTCATTTTTCAATGACAGCGAATCCGTATTAGAGTTAGAGTCATTACCTTCGACTTGTGTGGTGTGCGGCTCCTTGTCCTGCATGATGTTGATGACTTCTCCGGGATTGGAGTGCTCCTTGGTGGGTCTGGGCAGGTCGTTGTACTTGTTGGCCTGGCCGGAACTCAGCCCGCCTGCGCTCCCCGCATCTTTACCAAGAATTTTGCCTGTGTCACCAAATAATCGTATGGAAATTTGTTTCGAACAACAAATACCCATCCAGTAACTGTGCGTATTGCTTTCGGCACAGTGACATGTTTAAATGAAAGCACTTTGAACAAAAATTCAAAGTGAATCATTGCCATGTTGATTATTCATTGACATAAGAAATAGACCAATTGATAACATTGCCGTAGACGGTTTAAATGCATTGAATTTTTTTGTAAGAAACAAAAGAGATGAAACGATTCAGAATGGCAATACTGTTCAAAGTGCTAATGAAACAAAGAAGAAGAAGAATGGACGAAATATACTTGAAATAATGATGTCGGTAGTTTTTTTTTTTATGAATATGTATGTTAAATTTATTTTATAAAATTTTATCCATCAAAATAATCAATATATTGTCCCTACCAAGCCAAAACATTGTGGTGAATCTAAGTTTAATATGAGGTTAGGTTCACAAAAAAAATATGCACTGTCAAAAGTATGTACTTAAAAAAAAACCTGATACGCGGAAAGAAGTGGTAAACAAATGAAGTTGTTCTAATTGACAAAATATTTGTTCACTGTTTTTGCTCTCCTGAAAAGTAGCGATTAGTTTTTTAACACCCTTTGGCTTGGAAGGCGAGATATAATAAGGAGGTGTTGATTTTAATACTAACTGGCGGAAGCAATTAATGATATTAATGTGATATCTTTTTGTGATATGATACTCAATGTTTATGACTCAGGGCTTAATGAATTTTATATTTACCCTACAACACATAAAATTTTCTTGATTCATTGGTTATATTGCAGAGGATGCTCAATCTATCATTTTTAAGCTTTAGGCGATATGAACGATAAATGAGAAATGAATGTCGCTTGATGGTTAAAACATAAAATACATTTCTTGAAGAGTCTGTCTTATTAAATTTGCTTATGAATAATGAACTAAACACAACAATTGAGATAATGATTACAATAATCTAGTGACTTACACAGAAGTAAACTAAGTCGATTAATTCAAGCTTTGTAGGAAATAGTTTCAGGACAAATAATAAATGCAAGAAATCAATGAAGGATAGATCGAGCTTCCACTGTGTGTCTATTCTAATAACAAAATGATAATAAGCGTATCTGTAAAGTCACATTTATTTCCAGAGAAATATTATCAGCCTTTTCTTCGGACTATGAATTCAATTTGTAAACTTACTCTGGGGACAAGCAGCGTGGTGTCCCGTCGCGACGCTCTGATAGAAGTATCCTTCTTCTTGCCAGGCTACCGGCGAGGAGACATGGTCGCATTTTTTATTCACCTTATCCCACGCGCAGTAAGGATCCTGAAGGGCGACACAGTCTCTGTAAAAGGAATAGCATCACATCAATTGACAAATGGAAACCACTGCTTTGACAACTTGACATTGTTTTATTTTGATCAATTGTTTAGAAACACCGAACCAATGGAATACATATGAATTACATACATAATAGATGTTTATTTGTTTTTAATTATTTTTATAGGTTGTAAGACAGCATTTTTCTCTGCCACAACATTGAATTGACATGTACCATAGATTACAAAATAAAGACTATTTTTAATAATCAAGATATATTTTTTTTTCAAATGAACTTCTCTGAGATAACTCATCTTAAAGATATAACTTAAATTACAGTTTGGAAATTTTGTATACTACATTGAAAAGTAAGGAATGTTCCATATTATTACTGTTAAATCTTGGCTTTTTCTTCTCTTCTCTGGCCATGTCTGATTTAAATTTCTTGATAAATCAATTAAAGAATTTATGAAGAAAATATGGCAACTGAGACTGAGAAAAATTTAATATAATATTTGAATCCAAATATACTCACATGCACGATGTAATCTTTTTGGAGTTACATCTGTGCAACCTTAGGGAGTGGATCTGAGAATCAGCCATCACTATGAGGGACGAAGCACCGGTTATAGGGTCTCGTACCACCTTTAAAAACCTCACAGGTTCGCGTTGCTTGAACACAATCAACTCTTCGATTACCACTGTCTTGACCTCTTTCGTCGTGTCGGCTGCGTTTGCATTGATGGCTTTGATAACCTTGCCATTATCTAGAAAATGAAAAATACAATTTTAGACATTTTTTTAAGGCAAGAGAAAAATAAAAAATAGCTGCTTGGTTTTTATTTGAAGTAGACTTTACCTGTGCCAATGAAGAGAACATCGTACGTTTTCCCTCCTGGAGTCTTGACTTGAGGATCTACTGCGATTTGGGTGAAACGATATCTGTAAATAGCAAACGCATGTATTAATATTGTTCAGCAGTGGCGGATTACCCCACAGAACATTGTCCATATCCCAGTCATGGGGGCTTCAAAAATAGCTTAGATTAATGTGGGCTATTCACATAATATGTTTTGAAAGCGGAAAAATATTTTTGACACCTGTATTTGGTATAGAATATTTTATACTGTCACACCGAAACATGCATCTTCAATGGTAGCAATATTAAATGTCCGATGGGTATCATAAAGTACGGTGTATGGGTGTGCTGGGTTGTTCTGAATTGTTTCTAGTGAACTGCAAGGAATACCGTACATGAGTGGTTGTCAACCTTTTTATGTCTACTGCCCACTTTAGCTTATTTTTCATGGTAAAATCGTTATATTTTGCTATATTTGCAACATCGCTATATTTCAAGTTTTTATAACCATTTAATTGCAACAAAATGCGTATTGAAAAAAAATAATTCAATAATTTATGAGAACCTGGAGCCTGATGCTGTTAAATATTTTAGGTTTGGTTCAATTTTCGTCAAAAACAAACGATTGTCTCTTTAGACAACTTCTTTTTTGTAATGATTTTGGGGTAAAAGCAAAAATCGCCCCCCGCCCACCACGGAAGCCTTTACCTCCCACTAGTGGGCGGTACGGACCAGGTTGACGACCCGTGCCGTACATTGCTCAAGCCGTCATTCGATCACAAACAATTAAAAAAAGAAAATTAAAGTCGAAGAAACAAAATATTTGTGATTAGTTTAATCTGAAATAACTTTTTTATCATAAGTAAAAGTGGGTATCCAAAATTATATTGTCCCTGGGGCTATCTACCACGTTTGGTTTGTATGTTCAGTCTTGTAGCCAAGCAGTAAACGCTTCTTGGAAACTAAAAAAAAGAGAAAATTACTTACTCAAAGCCTGATCGAATAACTATTGGTTCTCCAAAGAATGCTGGCACTGGCTCATCCATTAGCGTATGAGTCTTTATAAAATTCAGTGTCTGGTCCGATAGGAGGACGGTATCATTATAACACGAGCCAGGTCTAATGTCTGGAATCTGGAAGAACATTTCACTATGGTTAGTAACTGAAAATAGTGTAATATATAGAAATGATTAGTTGGCAAAAAGCTGAATATTATTTTAATATCCTATATAGGACAGATTCCTGTTTAGAATCTTCCTGATTGATTGCATCTCATTAGTTAATATTTTGTAATACTTACGTCATTAGTAGTATAATTATTTTTTTACTTCGCTTTGATTCTATAACCCCCTACTTGCTTTCCGTTAAACGGAAAAATGACAAACTCTATTTTGTAAATATATCATTTTAAAATATTGGAATCAATCTTGCTTTATTACTTTGCGATAGTACATCCGAAGATGCCTCTGAAAGAGGCCAAACACGTGTCACAATAAGTAGCAAAATACGTGAAATAATCAAACATATTTTAAATTTTATTTTATGTCTGATTTATTGTCAATAAGTTTTTTATTGAACTGTCAAAATTCTTTTAGTGAAAATTTTGTTGAATTCTGTATTTAACATTACTAAACTAAAAAAAATAGTTTTTTTGCAACAAAAGATTACCTAATATGGTTTAATAATTGTCATCTCATTGTTGGTTCCCTTATCCTTTCAATTTAAATCTACATGTAAAATGAACAAAGAGTTAACCCAGCAAAAATAATACTCAAAACACGTTCTGACAATGGTGTGACGCCGAAACGGCTCTCAAGATTAATTCGTATAATTATTGTAGAATTAAATAGTACTTAAATCTATCAATCTTTAATAATATTTCATATTCTTCTATACCTTGGCACCACTAATCGGAAGCCAGTTTGAGTCCAGATCGGCCTGTTCCTTGAAGTCACCTTCAAAGGTGTCAGCTATCGCCTGAAGGTTGAAGGCGCAGACTGCGCTACCCGTTATGCTGTTGGTGGGAGTGGTGAAGGTGCCATAGATCAGCCGCCCTGGCATCCCTCCGTAGTTTCCTTCAATGAGGTCGGTGACAGATTCTGTGAAAGAGGCAAACGAAATGATCAAATACCGTTGGATACTTTTCACCAGCGCTTCCCCACTTTCGATACCGGTGTACCTTTTCTATATTTTTTGGAACACCTTGTCAAAAAATATCGCAAATGAAAATATTTTCCCCCCTTTTTAAATCATAAAAAATACACCCGCCACCAAACTGCCTTCTCGTCCACCAGGGTACACGTACCACACTTTGGGAAACACTGCACATCCGCTCTCAATGTGGAGCATATAGACTCCACATAGAGTTTATTTAATCAAAAAAAACTGCGAGAACTGTTTATTAGTCAGTTGCTCAATCTCTCTTTTTATAAGAAAGTAGGGATAGAAGAGATAGGACTAGAACAGGACTAGGGATTAGCTTATCAATCTCGCTGCGTCTTTTTTTAGGATCGGTTGGGTGTGGGAATGAATTTTGGACAGGACACAGACATCCATGTATCCGAACAGAAGTCAATAATTGTATTGAAAAACGAAACTGTCCAAGAAAGGACTCGAGCCCGAGCGCTCCGCATCCGAAGCCAACGACTGCAACACGCAACCACTGACCCAACAGTTTCAAGTATGTACATCAAATAAAAAAGTTAATTAACTCACGGATTTCATCGAAGTAAAAGGGGAAATCTCCTGGTATTGAGCAATTGAGTCTGGATTTGACGAAGGAGGTCCACCGGTTTCTGAAGCGATGAGGCCCACCTCTATCGTGCTTGCAGACGCGCGCCACGCGGGAGAACACGACCTGGAAAAAGAAACAAATTTTAAATCCACACCTTTGAAACAAGAATTTTTGGAAATACAATAGTTTTTTTTTTTTTAAATAATTAAAAAAATATTTGGCATTACAGCTTAACGCCAATGCGCCAAATATTCTTAATTGTGAAAGTCATACGAGATTAACTCGATGATAAATAATAAATCAGTTGTGCACAAAATCAACGATAAATAACATACACCCAGCCAAAGATCTCTTTTTTCATATTGAAAAAATCCAACCTTGCCGAGAATTGAACTCGGGTCCCCAGATCGCTAGGACAAAGCTCTTGCCACTAGACCACAGGGACCGATGATTTACAAGTAAAACAAAAAATAGCAGCTGTGTAAACACGTTAGTAATAAAATTAGTGCATTATCAAATCGCAGATCAATAGAAGATCTTTTGCTTCACGTTTACCCACGGTTGGTGGAAATATTCGTAATTGCTGTGTTTATTGTTTTAATCAAAACATGTAATTCTAATAGTATGAAGAATACAATCGTCATGATATCATCAATCTTCATTTGTGAGGAATCGGAAAAATACTGCTTATGAAAACCACGCGTTGGGTAATGAAAATCGCTTAAATTCTTTACTTTTTTATATTTAAATTGCCGATTTTTTTAGATGGAGTGTGTGGTGGGATAAGCATATCAGCAAAGATTATAACTAAAGCAAAGTCAGTGTCTGTTGATCTTGAAAACAAATCAATACTATTGGTTGTAATTAGGGTTGCCAACCGTCCCGGATTGGCCGGGATTGTCCAGGAAAAAGTAGTCGCGATTGACTGTCAAGCAATGTCTTACTCCCCTGGAATATCAGAGAAACTAACTACACCCAAAAAATTACATCGTTGAAAATTGTAAACTCCACATTTTACACGACAAATGATTGTTAACTTTGATGGGGGAAGGGGCTTTTAACGCTGCTTCATTGTGTGTTAGATGTAAGACGCACGACTACCGACATGTGACAAGTAATACTGAAACAAGCATACGATCTTTTTCAAGAATATACCAGTATAAAGTTGAGTCTTCAGTTATCCCTCAAGTCAAAGGAGGAATATTTGAGAATTGGGTAATTTATTTCAAACTCAAGTACTAAAAAGTCTCTTTGTGCGCCGTCTACCTTTTCAGTATAAAATGATTCGTAAAACAGCCTTTGTCATAATTTGACGTATTATTACGTTCGAGTAAGAGTGGACGTAAAAGGTACCGCCATTTTGTGGTGAACGTATCCATCTCAAACGGAATCGTTTATTAGTTTCTGCCATTATACAAAACTACAAACGAGTCGGAACCATGACATTGACGGCTGCATTTCGTTTTGCAAATGGACGGCTGTTTTTGGGTTTTGAATAATTGAGGCGCTCGGCTTCGAAATCGGACATTTGTGACAGAGCATGATATTTCAGACCGCATGATTCTTAATTAACAAATATATTTCAGTTTTTGCAATGCACCCAGTTGTGTGTGTTTCATTTTTAAAATGCGTGCACTTCTAAAATCAGCTACAGGTTGGCCAACTGAAAAAAACGATTTACCTACGACAAGTCTTATTGAAGTCATCGCTCCCTCTACAACACTAAGCATATTCAACAACCCTCCCTCAAATTAGAACGATATTACGTAGTTTAGACAAAAAATGGTGAAAGCAACGTTTATAAATCTTTTCTGCTATTCCTTAGACACTGTCCACACGAGACGAATTAGGTCTTGCGATTGGTAGATATAAACCAATCATGGACTTATTATTATGAATAATATTTTTCGTGATTTTATTTATCTATCTGTCGCGTTTGTCACACGCTGCCATATTTGAAATGTAAGTACATACATAAGTGGTTAACGCGTAACACAAATCATTTACTCATTGTATCGTCAAATTGCTCATTAAATGAGCAACTAAATCTTTCTAGCTCACCCTTGATATATTCTTTAAAATAAATTTCAATATAAATTCAAACAATTGAAATAAATAAATTCTTTAATAATTCGTCGGATAAAGCTCACCTATTAAATTAGTAGTCATTTCCACGCTACAACCTGGTAGTTTATTTTAACGAGACCACATTTAAAATATGTACATGATAATTATACTTTATCCACACAATTCATTGAAACTCAAGAAGATCAAAACTTTTACTAATTCATCCAGATTAGGGTAATAACACTTGAGCTTAGTGATCTATTTTTATTATTATATAAGCGGTACAAACGATTTACTACGTGCAAATTCAAGTCGTTTTGGTTGAAAATATCGAAAGGCAAAACCTGGGTCGTTTTTTTTTTGGATATCATTTTGACGGAGCATCAAGTTCTAAGGCGTGTTAGCGCCAAAGTTCTTTCAGTCCCGTTCGTCTCTAAATGTTATAAACTCTTGAATTTTATTTGTTGACATTCCCTTCCCATCGCTGCTGACAGGAGGGCGCGATCGCTACAGTTGAGAAGTCAGTTAACAATATATTGCGTCTCTACCTAGGGAGGGTCATCGAGAAGAATAGCTCTCGGCCTATATCGATTCTCTGATGCCTTCTCGTCATAATTCTGCAAGCAAGAGATTGTTGGGTTATCGTGAAGGCCCACAGCCTTATAAAACCTTTTTTAGACATTTCACGAACGAATTCGCGAATAGTGGGCGCACTTAAATCCCTGTGTAACAGCAATCCTATTAGCGACAAAGGTCATGGAAAAGTATAAAATTTGAACGATTCAAATTTACTCATTAATTAATGTAAGTAAGTAATTATTTCAGAAAAGGTACATACACCATTAATGCGATCGACACTTACTAAGATAGTTAATTGATTGCTTCTAATGTGAGACGCCTCGGTTTTTTGCCGCTGTCAGTGTAGCGCCGAAACAGTGTGCATCTCAAGACGTCGACTGACGACATCATTAGCGTACGTATTGGAAATGTGTGCAGGGGGTCCCAAAAGCCGTCAGAGAGGCTGTGTCTAGCCTTCCTTAATTACCGAAATCAATCAGCGTTAAGTCTCTCACTTAAGGGTGACTTGAGATACAAGGCACACGAGCGCTCGCGAGCACTACTTACCCCGAACAATCTCTCAAACTTTGGCGCGCGAAATAAAGTCCCAATTCGCTGATCCGTCACGGAATCGGAAGAGCCCGTTGTTAGTTTTAATCAGACGTGATGTGCGGTAATGGATACAAATTTCTGTAAAAGTTCCGGCACTAAATATTTAATCACCTGTCAAAAAATCTTGAGTGAAAAATTCTGTCTAACGTCATTTTCCAACTTTGCCCAATCCCTTCTCACAACAGAAGTTACAGATTGTTATCCAGTCGCTCAATCTTTAAATGATATAGGAACGGGTACATGACTATTAGTTGGCTGATTGCCCACGATATAGCCCCGGTTTCAGTGTGGAGGATTTTTCAGACGCCATTGTTTTAGACGCCACAACCGAAGAGCACGACAGATACTAAAGGTGTGACAAAGAAAAATATCTTTTCTTAACTAACCTTATCTCAAAACGTTCATTTTTTCAAAGATTCATGAAACATTCAGACACTATATAACGCTTTTTAAACACGTTTTATAGTTAATATTTACAAATTTATTCTGTTAACGACCAGGACCAGTCCGATGATCAACCAGGCGCGTGTTGAATCGATGCTTATGTTTTTACATTTATTCACTGAACAAAACCGGTCCTCATCTTGACTATAAAATACTCGTATATATCCGTCCCACAGGACAAGTTGGGCCGCAAGTAAATTCAAAATTCAAACAAATAGTACATTAGATATACCTAGTCAAAACACGAGTTAAAAATGCGACTTCAACTGTTTTATTTCTGTTTTTGAAATCCTTGAAATCGACGACGCGTTATTTAGCGGCAGGTTCGTGTACTAAATGCGCCGAGATTTAATAGACGCGGGAACGCGATGTCAAAATGTTTGGAGGAAGCCTTGCGAGTTACCTTGCATTGGCCTGTACGTCGCGTGGGGAATATCGGCAATGTGTGTACGTCGATATCATAAACTCACAGACGTCAAATAAACAAAGTAGATCCTTGAATTATTGAGGTGAATGGGTTTGTTACCAAACAGAAGACGGCTTTGATTACGGTACATATGTACATACGTGCTGTCTTAACATCTCAGTTTATCGCAAATTGCTACAGCAGAGGAAACAAAAAATGGCTTATTATATTTCGATGAAAATTCGAAAAAAAGGAAATAGACAATCAATGCAAAACTTAAAGTAAAATATATATATTTGGAAACATCCTAAATGTTCATTTATCAAATTATAATACATCTAAAATTTGAATCGTTCAAATTTTGTAGTTTTAGATGCTTTTTGTCGTTAACGACCCGGGCTTCGCTTTCGGCATCTTCAGAAAAGTGCACGAATGTATTTGAACTGAAATCTATGGAAAATAACCTTAGCTTACTACCAATCACCGTCAGTCTAAATTCTAAATTATATGATATATCTATTTATTTAAATAAATAAAACACATAATGCTATCTATATACATATATTCTAATTAAAATCGGGACCGGTTTCGCTCACCGCGAGCATTATCAACCGACAATGCTCGTTATATAGAATCAAATAGACTACGTGTGGAAGTTGTAGGTAGGTACTATATAATTAATATATTAATTTTAAGATTGATTTTCCACCAAGAAGTGACATATACTTATTTATATACAATAAATTTAACATGCTAACATAAATAAAATAAATAGCTGTACTAGTTAAAATCTTGTTATTGGTTGCTTAAGACAGAATTTTAGTCTTTTCCAAGTGTTACAATTTTTGAGAAAAATCCGTGTGAAAATATCAAAAATGAGTGGCTTGAAATTATTATCAAGATACGATACTAAAAACAAATTCCGTACCTAAAGAATCGAATTCTTCGTAAGGTTGATACCTATTTACTATCGAAAAAAGAAATTTAAAACGTTTTTAATTTCGGTATTCCGCGAACGCTGTAAAAATGTACGTCTTTCGAAGTTCTTATTACGCCACCATAACAGTAAAAATATACGTGTTGCCAGAAAATGACAGCAAGTCGCGGATCAGCCATTTTGTCGCACCATTACCGGCAACTGTAATACCGACAGTATCGACGATAATGGTGCCGATTCTAATTCAAATAAAAACGAAAGCGACGAACGAATTTACTTTTAAAACGCTTTTAACGAAAAACGTGGTATAATTTGAAGCAAGTCGAAGGATAAAATGGTGTGATATTATAAAACGATTTTTTTAAAACGGCTGTATTATTGTTAGCTTTGTTATTTGAAAACACGAATGCAAATTAATGAATGCTAGACAGACTTTTTGATTGGAGCCATGACATGATTTTTGTTATGAAAAAATGGAATATTGTTTCCGAATTGATAAGTTCATCACTAACACCAAGCCAAAATTCAATCGAAATTTATACATCTATTTCAATGTAATATACAAATGATGGTGATTCAACCTTCTGACTAAAATTACTATTAATCATTGAGGACAACAACGAAGAAAATCACAAATGCTTTTGATTGAAAAAAAAAATTTGAACTACGATTTTTCTTGAATGAAAATTGCATGAAAAGCAATTGTGAGTCTATTGGACACCATTTGAGTATTTGAATTTAAAGAAAAATCAAAAATTAGTTAAATTAATAATTGGACATTTTAAGTCTCGACGTCTCGAGCCGGAAATGAAATAAGATATTTTCTAACTCGATCTCTGGATGTATTGTTTATTATAGACGAACAAATCTAAAAGCTTTCCTTGTTGAAATTTAACTTTATACTCAACAATTTACTGTTTTATAATTTTAATGTTTTAATGTACAATTTACTGTTAATAAAATGTGGATTTAATAAACAGCGTCTTATAGAAAAATTATGACAGCAGTCAGGTACAACGTTATTAATTAGTTTAAAAATCGATTTTCACATAGTAGCCGACTTAAAATATAGATATCGGTAGCATTAGTTAAAATCAGTGCTGTGGAGTCGGAGTTTTTTTTTATAATAAACGAGACATACATAGTCATGTGGTAACCAGTTACTGGTAATTACCATGAATAACATTGACTACACAAGCATCGAAGTCATGAAGATAACGATTCGCCATTAAACGTCAATTCAAGAAACCGGCGTGATAGGCATATATGTGCGCCCATTTTGTTCGACTTTTCTACCTGTGACGATTTTCCGTTTTCCCGCTGATAAAGTTGTATCTTTCGCTTTTCCCGAGGCACTTTTCCCGATTTTCCCCACCCTTGTCAAGCGCATTCCAGCCATCTCTTCCCGTGACGAAGTCTTGGGGGACCCCGACGGATGTCTTGAGGGAGATATTTATCTGTGTTTTGGATCTTGGGCTCCAGCACCGATCGGCAACATTCCGGCCAGAGAGCCTCGCGAATTTTTTTTCAATTCAATTTATCTACAACTTCTTGATCTACTAAAAAATGTGTTATATCGTTTTTGTCGTAGCTCAGTGATAAACTGCTGTTGCGATTTTCTCCACTCGGTTAAGCGGTCACGGCTTCGAGTCCCAAAATTGGAACATTTATATTTATACTATACTAGCCGGTATCCAGCAAGAGTTGCAATGTCCCTCAAAGAAAGAAAGTGTTTGTGTTTATTGAAGTGCTTTCAGATGCACAATAATTTAGATAAATAATTTCGATTTAATTTCACTAGCATTGATCGTTATCGATGACATATGCCGTTTTGATGTTTACTTTTTGTCGATTGTCTATGGTACAACACACGCGCCACCTACTGAAAGTTAATTGTACTATGCCTATAAAACTTTACGCCAATGCAACAATAAGTTGTCAAAATGAACGGTATGACAACGGTGTGGCATCGCATAGGGTGCGAACAAACAAACAGACAAATATTGATTTTTATATATTAGATTAATATGTTATCAAAAGTAGCACAGATTGAAAAGAAATCTTGGTGTATTAACAAATATTTTTACGTATAGTGTGATTGAAATATATATATCAGTAGTGTTTGGGCAACACATATAAAAAATAAGTTAGGACAAATAAATTCTTTGCATTATTTTCATTGTTCCACTCAAAATAATACCGTTTTTCAGGGGTTCAAATATTAAAAATAAAATTGTACATTTTGTTTTTTAAATCAGTTATCAGGTTATGCCCAAAAACCACCGATATAATACAACACCGCAGCATCGAAAATGCGATATTATGAATTCGATATCATATTTTTTACGAAAGTGGAATGCGACAAATTCTAGCATTACTGCCGGCAAAGTACTGAACAAGTATAACTTTCGCAGTGGCGTACGTAGTTCGATCCCACCCCTCTCCGCCGCTAAAAGCCGTGACGCAGAAAAATGAAGTTTGATAAAAATGTCAAGTCTCCCAGCATAGATAAGTGAATAGTTTGTTTGCCACCCGTCACTCCTCGCATCCTGAGGCACGGGATATGCGGAAAAGGCCCCCACTCACTTTCGACGGGACCGAATCGGGTGTCGGAATTGCAGTTCTTGTACACTATGAACTTTCCAAAAAGATATATAGCTCGATAACCGCAAATACTCCTTGATTAAGAAACTACGATTGTGTTTCGACTTGGATCGAAATTAGCTTTATTAAACCATATCCACACCCAATGTGGAGCATATGGTCTAAAGAATTGCTTGTTACTCAACCTCTTCTCAGCTCGATGAGACTAAGTATAAAATGGATAAGACTTTGACAGGATTAGAGGTTAGCTAGTCACTCTCGCTATGCCCTCTTATAAGATTGGATGGGTGGGAAAGAATTTTTAGACAACACAAAAAAAGGCGCGCGCACTGGGACTCGAACCTATGAGTCCTTCACGGAAGCCAACGACGCTGACCACTGACCCAACTCAGCTTAACCTAGCCTTCAACTTTCCTGTAGATAAAACTGAAATTGGTCACAAGCAAATATACGTCGGAACAAATCACTAAAATATATAAATTTTCTTTGGACCATAGGCATCATCGGAAATTCTTGAATGTGTCATGGACGTAACAAATTGAACTACTGGTTCGTTATACTAAAAACAAGATGAAAGAAAAGAGTTCCTCGAGATGTAGAGTTTGATAAAAACATGAATAAATTTATGTATTCTCTAACATTTCCTCCCCTGCTGTCACATTTTGTTATACAATATTTTACTCGCACCTTGGGCGGGCACCTTTCCTCGTGCTACATTTCTGACCTGCTATTTAAAACAGCACAATACTTAAGTATCAATTAATACTGAAAAATTATATTCACAATCAATTATGAAGGCATTTAATACTTTAAGCTATTCTTTTCGTCACAATCACAACATTGAAGATTGAAGTAAATCTAATTCAGCCCTGTGTTGAATATAAGACGAATGTGGCTACGTGTTTACACACACGCGAGTATGTTTGTATGCATTTATCACAGCTATGCTCTGGTATCTCTTTATGAGGTGTCGCTGCTTTTCTTTCGTATTATTATTTTATACCACAACCGAGAATGTAAAAAAAGCAGAACGAATGAAGGTGTAAATATTGCGAGCATATACTGAAATATTATGTCAGAGGGCAGTGTGCCGTGTATAACGATCAGCAAAAGAAGGGATTGGAAGAACTGTATTTATGGGCTCGATCTAACTTTTCCTCTGCGATAATAGCTGTCATCAATTGATTAAAAATGATTTACCCTGCTGTGTGGCGGGAAAACTCGGAAATGGAAACGCGGTGGGTGGAGGTGGATACAATATTTAGTAAGAAACAGCTTCTTTAAAGTCTTGCAAGAGTCAGTAGACTTATGCCGTGGAATGAAAAAATGCAACTTGAATCTAGAATGAAAGATTGTTTTTTTTCTGTACAGTTTTTTTTAAATTAAGAATAATGTATAATCCATAGAAATAAGTCAAAGATTGGCAAGTGGGCCACTTTTGTCGAAACGATAACAAAATAAAGATTTATTGTCTATTAAAGTAAGGATACTAGCTAACTGGCACAGGATTTTTTTAAAGAAAACATTCACCTGTGATGCGTGCAAAGTTGAGAGAATCTGGTCAAGATTTTGTTTGAAAATATTGTGTTGTATCGTTTAATTGTTGATAATTATTAGGTGCTTCTATATCAAAATTGGTTTTGGGCCAAAAAGAATTATTAATTAAATCTTCATTGGAAATAAGTAAAAATCGTGTATTTTAATAGTGTATCATGTCAAGCAAAACATTGATGCAAATCGCAGTATAAATTAATGGAATGGTGTATATTTTAATGTATTTTTAAAAGTTTTTAAAATTATTTGATGTTAAGTATTTTCCAGCTGCCATTTCCAGATATTCAAGATAGAAGATGAAGAAAAGCTAATCTCGAATGTCAACATATTATTTTTTGCACTATTAAATGTCTATTGAAACAAGTCGAATCTAATATGTCCAATTTATTTGACTTCCATCAAACAAACATCGCATACTCAGCAAACTTGAATGAAATCAATAATTTATTTTTGACTCATACAAACCCAACAACGTATGTATACCCTCAAACAGAAAAGTTGCGAAAAAACTTGTAACGAAATTAATCAGAGCTCGGAGTGCCCACTTTAGTATTCCATTCTAAAAACAGTGAAAAGTGAATTTTCAGCTTTTACAAAATAAAAAAAAAAACAGCCTTGGATGGAAAGCATCGAAAAGTTTCCGGCGCACGAGACGGGAACATAATAAGAGGGATCAAGCGATGGTGCAGTGTAATGCGCGCATTGGAAAAATTAGACTGAATCATCTTTATACTTGTGATTTTGTCTCTCAGTTTGAAAACTAAAAGAATTTTGAAAGGAACAGTCGCCAGGAATTTTATAAGATTAAATGAGAGGTTAACAAACTTTCTCTTCACTGCGCTGCGATATGGATGTAACCGTATTTTTTTTATTATAAACAAACGTGTTTTTTTTATAATATTTACCAAATAATATAAACGCTTGGTTAACGTTGATTTGGATTTATAGGGTAGAAAAGTAGAAGGCCATACTTTGGAATAATTCGGTTTTAATGAATTTAAATATTTAATGACATTACTATGAAACCAAGCTACAGAATAATTCAAAATCATTATAATATCGACTAATGTATTTATATTTCAAAATAATAAGTAAGTGAGATTAAAGCGCACTTATTTTAAAAAAGTTTTTAGTTGTTTACCACTTAATTAATAGTTTTTTTTAATTATAAAAAAACATGCATAAAATCTGCTGACTTGTTGAATGAACGAAAAGACGATGTTTATTACAATTTTTAACTTTGACTCGATGAAATAAAATATCAGTCTATTTGGTCTAGTGGCAAGAGCAATTAGGCAAGCCCTGGCAAATAGGTGGCTCTGGGCTCAAGCCCCGGCAAGGTCAGATTTTTTCAATTGAAACAGAGATCTTGGACATAGGTGTAAGTAATTTTTCGTTGAGCTTTGCTCGACTGATTCAAAAAAATTCTCAATGAATTTATCTCCATGACTTGTCGCCAAATCGACACCTATCTTTGAAAAGGTTCTAACTGCTCTTGACACTGTTTTGTGATATGAGCGCTAGAAGTTTCGATTGATTAAAATTCACTTGTAACAATGAGCAAGTACAAATTCAAATTACTTATTTTAAGCATATTTTTCCACAACTTTTGCTGAAAAATAATGATCTTAAAGATGTAATGATGAAAATAATGATAAAAATCTTAGAACTTTGTCAAATAAATTTAGAAAAAAGTGTGCAGGTGCAGTGCAACTCTGGAATTTTGCTAACTCAGTTATTCAACCATAGATAATTTGGAAATTCATATATTTGATAGAATGTAAATACAAGCTTTTCCGATCAAAAGGTCATTTTAGGCAAAAAATTACAATTACAACCTTTTCAATGAAGGTAAAGAAATGCCAAAAAGTTTTTTTAGAACTGCAATTTATTGTCTGACACGAGAAAAGAGATACAGTATACTTTGCATATGCGTTGTTTACCAGTGACATAATATATATGTAAAGTTGAGTGGTGGCATAGAGAGACTTCGATAAAACACGAATAATAATATGAGAATGGAGAACACACTGATACAGTCATTATACAATATATAATAGTTTTTTTTTATTTCAAAATCAATGAAAAAGCACTTAAACATTACGACATCTACGCACAGTGATATTTTCATAACTCACAGAAGATATGAAACCATATTTACGTATCAGAGAAACACACACGCAAGACAATAATAAACCTAAAATGCGGTTCCGCCAATTTCATGCGCATTGGCATTAATGAATTTCGAAGGTTCGATTCGGTTTGGAACTATTTACCGAAGTGAATTTAACTGAGAATTATTGACGTCAAGTGTTGACGCTTTTCGGTTTATGTGTTTATCGTACGATTCCAGGATGTTATTTTATTTTCCGATGGATGCCGTTAAAGGTTTCACACGAATAACCAGTTACAACGCAATGGTTTTGATTACCGTCAAGTAGAGTCTCATATTACTTGAAATATCAACTACTTGAATATCGAGTATTAATTTTTTTAAATACTTGGGTAGTTTCGGCTGTACGAAAATATATAATATTATTTAAAATTTGTGAAAATAGATAGATGATATATAAATAAATAAGCTTATTTAATTTAAGAACTTCCACAAAGTTACCGCCGAATCCATCGAAAGTATTATTTAATTTCATTTATATATTTATTTCAAAAATAATAAAGAATTGAACGACTCAAATTTTAAATTGGTTCGATTAGTTGGTTGTTTTTATAATTCCCGCAGTAGAAAAAATCACATGAAAAAAATATTACCTGCTAGTAAAATCCACGCGTAAGACGTAACGGTTAAACATTATATATATATTTTTAAATATGTAAATATAATTGGGAAATAAATCTTCATTTATAAATAAAGAGTATTACTCGAGTATTTGTCATAATACTCGAGTAGATAGAAGATAGTATCGAGAATTGAGTATTCGATACTCGAATTGGAGTCACTGCCGTCAATATACATACATATGTACCTTTTAGAAAGTCAACAAAAAAACACAAGCATACATTTTTTCAAGCGTCGTAAATGTGTACATGATTATTTCCAGTAATAAGGGTCATAAAGATAAATATAATTATTCGCACACTCATTTTTTTATGCAATAAAACTAATCGGACAGAATAACTAAAGGCTCTGAAAAAAGGGTTTCGTCTTACCTTGCCACAGTTGATATGCTCAACGGCTGACTCTCTGAAGAAAAAGTAGACGTAGTTCCCGTACTCCAGGGAACCGGTAAACTCGGGACCTATAACATAATAATGATATGAAAGAAAAACGCTTTAATGTTCTATCGAAAACGCCTCATATGTAACTATGTAAGGTAAATGTACCAGTAGCTGACCGTGTAAGAGAAAATATCAACAAAAGTAACGATTAAGGTTTAGCATTGTACCGAATGAAGGCTAAGCAAGTATACGCATATTGGATCATATGTCTAAACTGTTGAAAAAAAGTTGTGTTAAATTATTTGAAGTCATGTTTTTGTTTCAGTAGTTGACCATCTCACAAATTGAAAAATCTAGTAGTTGACCATGTCTAAACAGGGGCTTTATAGTGAATTTTCTGTCAGAGTTGCCATAAGGCTTTCTGTCACACCACTCTTCGTTGAATCAAGTAGAAATGGGTGGTTCAGGAACAAGGTACACACTGTTTCTAGATTGATCACTTAAGAAATTTGAAATAATACACTTTCCTCACTAAGTGTTGTTTTCAAATGGCCACCCGGGCACTCCATTGGCTATATGGTTAGTGACGGCTGGTGATGCACAGATGCCTAAAATTGTCTTAACTTTAAATTTAGAGAAGTATCAACTATTTTGGGCCATTTTACTACGGAAGGTAAACAGTTGGTACATGGTCAACATCTGAATTGAAAGTCTATACTATAGAAGCTTTTTTAAAATCCAATGAATAGGAAAGAACTCTTGCAAAAATGGTTAAATCTTCCTTTGCATAACCCCCACATGTATGTAAAATCAAATGAAAACATTCTGAAGTGATGCCTAAAATTGTCTTTATCCAAAAGATTTATCATGAAAATCAACTATGGTACATGGTCAACGACTGGTACATTATTATAATCAAACAATATGAATTTCCACTGAAGGTGCTTGATATAACCTTACACATGTATCTAAAATCAAATGAAAGCATAGAAGTGATGTTTACGATTTCTTTATCCAAAAAGATTTATCGCTGAGTTTTGTCGCCAACGACCCGGGTTTATATTTCGGCGTCTTCAGGCATTTCCACTGAAGGTACGGATTTCACTTGAACTGATTGAACCCGAGCCATTAGCGACAAAACTCTTGGCAAAGTACAACCTTGAAACGATTACAATTTAATATCAGAATCGATCTTAATTTGTTTTTATAGTATTTTCTCTACCATAATTTTGCGCCAAATGAAAGAACTATGTGTCTTAGTGAAACCGATAACTGAAATTATTTTATATATTCATCATTGTCAAATAGAAAATGAGCACAACTTGACAAAGAAAACACCAAAAAAAAATAAACTTCTTATAATTTACCTGCCTGTCGTTGAAGCTTATAATTAACTTGTTATCATTAAGAAGAATATAGACGATGAATTCCAGTTCTGCTTCCAGAAATAGAATTAACAACTTCCTCGCACAGCGCAAAGATTTACGAAAAGTTCAACAGGTAAGTAAATTGAGACGATAAGACATGAAAATAAAATGGACTTACTGTTCAAACTATACTGGTCATACTGTTCAGTTTGCAGGGGCTCTCGATAAATAATTGAATCCATTCCACTGAAGTCAGCCACGGTTCCGGAGTAAATGAACCCATCTGAAAAAAGAACGATTAAATTATCAAAACGTCTTTGAATTGAAAAAATGAGCGAGTTAAGGTGTTACAGATCGACCATTGTATGTTGTCCGATTAGAGAGAGAGCGGAATTATGTTGTCATACTGCTTTATCATTTCATGGCCGCCACTCCACACGCAGCATGATTAATTCTTGTTTGAGTGTTGCTGTGTTCAGAGAATTTTAATGCAACCACTGCCAAGTCCAAACAAATATTATTAGAAATTGCCTATCGTATACATTAAACAGTATTATTAAAAAAAATGCATATGAAATTGCTACTCGGTGCTTCAATTATTGGAGTTTTGTAATATGCCACGTCATAATCGTATATCAATATGTTATTATTGTATCTAATCAATATATCGTCGCTTTCGTTGCAAAATTGCATATTTACAAAATCTAGCATGTTCATTTTAGCATAAAAATAATTTAAACATAAAATTATCGCAATGAAAAATATACGTAATTCAAATATAAGCTTCACCGTAACTAACATTGTTAGTTTTAATACAAGAGGTCGATAACGCATATTTTGCAGTTGTAGTATTTTGCAAAGGAAGCGACGATATTTAAATATCTATGATTCCTTTGAATTATTTTGTATAAGTATGTTCTATTCTCAATGTGTACTTATTTGCATATGCTATAATTGAAAACAAATTATGCATTTTTTCCTTGATTTTTTATGTTTAAATAATGAATGCCCCAACTGTGGTTTTGGAATTCTGGCCATTCTGTGATGTTGAGATTTTTATGTGTAGGATGTTTTTAAAAAAGTTTTGTATTTATGTAACAAAAATGTTTTTCAGTGAACAGAGAAAATTAGGATATTACCAGAAAATACAGCTGTCGAATTGTGCTGGGGATCATATGGGCACACCGCCTGACCCGCCCACTCTCTATCATACGTGTACCCATCATTGTCGGCGAGATAGTCTCTGCACAGTGGCTTGTAGGCGTTGGTTCCGCAGATGGTGATGAGCCCAGGAGTCATCCTTCCCAAAATGCGAATATAGTTTTGACAGCGATCCTGTGAAAAACAATGAATATACTAATAAAAGCATGGGCCAAATACAGGTTAAAGTGCCTTTCAAGGTATTGATTGAAATGATTCATTGGTTGAATTAGCATTCACTTGGTAGAATTCTAAAATAACACGGTGAAAAATAGCAATTTATTTTTGTTCTAATGATGATTGAGATGTTTGACATTCGTTTTGATTAGTTCCACAACCAAATATTTGGATACCTTTTTTTTAGAAAGCTTGAAAACATGAGGATTGACATGATTGATTAGTCAGTTATTTTCGTCTATACCTCTTTCAACATCGATATGATTTTATAATGAGTTTTATAATAACCTAACCTGAAAGTACAATAGATAAATATTTTTTTAAGGAATGCCGATTATATGGATGAGGACGTATTTGAATTAAAAGTCTAAGTAATTATTACTGGCCGGATATGCATAAAATGCATGTCACCCGTAAAATAATTATTTGACTTTGGAATAAAAAGTATATTGAATTGAATTAAAAAAAAAAGAATTTGCCTGTCACGGAAAAAGGGATTGATTTTGGAAAGACATCAAAAAATTAAAATCAATGGTGCATGCAATGAATGTGTATTTCATTAAACCCATTCACTAACGAACATATTATTCGGCCGAAACATGGAACTCCAATCATCCATAATCTGTTTACAAAACTAAAATAATATTCAAATGGAGTCCACAGCAAATTGGCGTAGTCGGTGCAAATAGTAGCGTGTTGATAAACCAACGTAATGGCGCATAATTATATGAATAATAAATTAATTGCTAATTAGAGCCATCGGTAAATTTGACATTTCGTTAATCGGACGCTACGTGTTTGAAATAAATACGATGACAAAAGTGTTCGAATTTCAAATCGAGCAAATAGCGAACATTTTGTCGGTCGCATTCAACAGCCCTTTAACTGCAAAAAACCATCGATATTTAATTAGCAATATATGAATGTCCAACGACAACAGAATTCCATATTTGAAACTATTGACGCAAATGACACAATATAATTTATGAAAAAGAGGGATGTATAATATAGGAAGAAAAACTATTATTATATTAACGATATGTTATATTTTAAAATATGTTTGAATTGATTATTGCGGGTACGAACTAAATATATCAGAATATATAGCAATTGCGTATAAGAAACTGGAATACAAGGGTTAGAAATCACCAAAAAGGGTAAAATAACATGGCCGTTGTTATACCATGCGCTATCTGTGGTACTTCTTATCTTGTTTCTACAATCTTTCCTTTCGCTAATTGCTTTTCTCTTTCTCTGTCTTACTTGGTGTGTTTTCGAAAACCTTTATATTATTATGTTATCAGAGTTGCCAACTTCCAAAGAAAAACGCGCTGAAATCGCCCGCCCGCCTGTCACACTAGCGATCTATTTTTGTTAGAGATTTATACATATTATCTTTTATATTAAAATAAGGGTTTTTCGCGAAATATTTATGTGTAAAATTGTTGTTACAATCGCTATTATTTTTATTTTCTTAAAAGGGCCAGAATCTTTTATTGTTTGCAAAAAGCTTACTAATTTAAAATAAAACAATCGTATTTATTTGCCTATGTAATTCAATAAAAATGATAAAACATTTTTACTACTTATTCCACTTTGAATTTATTAGATCAGGACCGGTTTCACTCATAGCAAACATTAACAACTGATCATCTTGATAATGATCGATCAATCATCAGTTGATAATGCACGCTATGGTCGAAACCGGTTCTGATCTAATAAATTATTCTTTCACTGTTAGCAGTACTATAGCGCTTCTTTAAATAAAGATAGCTGTGCCCAATCAGTTGTGTAGTAGCAGGATTTTTATAGATGGCCTAGTAATCAATTGTTTCAGGATCGATTCCCACATTCATTTAATAGACAAAACATATGGTGTTTCACGAGTTCAGTCTTTGTTATAAATAGCAGGCAAAATAGTGATCTTACGGTCATTTTAACCAAATAAATCTTTTTAAAACTGTAATATTCAAGATAATGTAGGTATCAAACAATATTAAACAATAAGGGTTTGTTTGATCTCGATTTTGAATGTAGAATTAGCCAATGTAAATCAAGAGACCATACTGAACAGATATTAAGGAAGATTTTACAGTAAAAAAAAAGTTAAAGGGGAAAAAAAGAAACACAGAACAACAGAAGCATACCTTGATCTATGTTACTGTCGAAGATTTCATTTCCTCGCCTTAAAAGAATGTCTGCTTCTTGAGTACATAAAGGTTTCCAATTTAGTATGAAAAAACTTTTCTACGTTCGCCTTTGCTAGTCATAAAAAATATTGAGTTTCCATTTCATTCGAATCTCGAAGCTTCTCGGCGCTAAAGCGGGACGCAAAACATAATTTCGGTGGATGCGCCGCTATTTCAAGAATCCTTTATAAAATGTAAGTCAGAAAATTTGTTCGAATTAATAATCTCTGGACATTACGTAGACGCCCCATTTCCCACACGCAGCTTAATCCCCTTTGGGTCGAAAAGAGACGCAGGAGGAATTATAGACCGCGTTACCAGTCTAATGAGTCCATCTATTATTCGTGATGCTATCAAAGAGTGAGCTTCCATTATCCGCCGGGAGAGCGCAGAGCGCATGCGCACATCTCAGGGGATGCATAATTGTTACGGGGTATGATAATAAGTCTAATGATTTCATTAATCATACACATTATTGTTTTAACAATGCTATGATTTAAAATGACAACCGAATAAATGACATAGGTATTTAATTCATCAGTTGAAAATTTTCCGTCGCTATAATTAACAGGACTTTATTGGCTTGTGGTACAGGTACTATTAAATCATGTTTTATTTATTTAATCAATCAGGAAAATAAAGTAAAACTCCCAAAAATCATGTGAAAGAATTAATATAGGTATTTCGACATTAATGCCTTTGACGATGGCGTTATGCCGAAATATAAAACAACTACAGAACAAATATTATACTAGTATTGATTTTTCGTTCCGTAACACACAGCAAAGCGCCAGCGCACGATGCAGATAGTAAGACGGAGAGAGTGTGTGTGTGTTCATTGAATAAGTCAGGTGACACTTTAACTACTATTACACTAATATGAAATTTAAAAAAATCTGACATTATTCCACGTATTGTGTTACTATTCGTGACACGTGTATCGCCTATCTCAGAAGCATCTGCAGACAATAGCAAAGGTTGCTTAAGTTTATAAAGTTGCAGTCGAAACCATCAAAAGTATAAGTATTACACTATTTTTTATAAGAGAACATATTATCGTGTAATCTTAATATAATGGAGTTCTACTAGGTCAATTCAATCAAGGCAGCATTTTCACACGAATTGACAGTTCAAAATTTCTTATTTGAGTGATAAATATGTGACGATTTTTTTCGTTCTGTTCTAAATTTGATTTTTTCATTGTCATTCCATCGACCCAATTTTATAGACGCTTAAGGCGTAAAAAGATAAATAATGCAAGATGCACGCCAGCTTCAAGCGCGGCCGAGGCGCTAAGTTCATCCCTCAAATCCCGAGCGCTTCTTGGGGGATTCGCGCGAAGACTGCGATGCGGGATTAGAAGCAAATCCTGAATCCGCAGCGCGTCGTCTATTTATAAATACAGCTGGATCAAGGCAATCGTCTTGCGGGATACTTGATATTTATTTCTTTATATAATTAAAATCACGGATAAAATACAATTTTACCACTCGAATTTTTAATGTCACAGATAACATGTAGGGCAGGAGTCGTCTACCTTTTTATGCCTAGCGCCTATTTTTGCTTATTAATGGTAATTTTGTGGAATTTAGAAAGATTTGAAAAATCATCTTTTACAACCAACATTTTGTGGCAGCAAAAAAATAGTGCGTAAATGTAACAGTGAGACTGTATTCTCAGTGAAAATGTATCAAGTAATAGATTTGTATGACAACACGATTTCACTGGTCATGATCATTGAAATTATTGGCCCAAGTCGATGATTTGCCGGCCTAAAATTTTGGTTTGCTTCAATGAAACAAAATCAGCAAGTAGACCCTTTCATAAAAAAGAGAACCAATGAAAAACACAGACAAACATTTGACTGAAGATAGGGTGGTCAAATTTAATTTCAATGAGAGCTTGGAGAAGAATATATTGTCACTGAGAACACAGTTTCACTGTAACATATACGCATATAATTAAATAACATTTACTAATTCATGAGAACCTGATGCTGTGAGACTAAATATTTTATGTCTGGTTCAATTTTCGCGAATAACAACTCTTTTGGTGGTTTTTAGACGACTCCTTTGTTTTGTGATGATTGTGAAAGATTTTGGGGTAAAAGCAAATATCACCCACCGCCCACCACGGAAGCCTTTGCCACCCACTAGTGCGCGATACGAACCAGGTTGACCCATTTGATGAAGGGCATACTACTCAAAGTGCCTATGTCAAATATATACATTGTTAAGTATAAGCAATTGCTTGTTATTAAGAATATTTTGTCCGATGTTTTTTTGAAAGTTCATTGAAATTTATGGTATCTATGTATTCTACATAAGTACAGTGGTGAACATTACATTAACAAATCTCAACTTCTGATCATCAATTCACAAAGAAATTTCTTGGTTCAAAGTATGCTAAATCTAAACAGGTTTTGCTTTGATTAAATATTTAGACAGCTCAGGTTTTTACTGAGAAAGCAGTTACGATGAATATCATTGAATCATTAAAATATCTTTAATCGTTATTAGGATTTACTTGTATTGGTGATTTAACAATACGATTAGGCACGATCGATCGTGAGAATAGTAATGTTAGTATTAAATAATTAAGAAAAATCTAATTAAACATGGTAAACATATTTAGGCTAAAATTAATCACCATTAGACAAAATAAAAGTCAGTTAAGGAATGTAGAATTTAAACATTTCAGGATTCGAGCCAACCCTTGAATGCGTAGCCGAGTGAAGTAAAAAGCGCACCTGCCTAGGCCCTAGACCAGTGGTTCTCACGGAAAATTGCTCTGTGGCCGCATGGTCAACATAAATGGTCCTAAAGAAATGTCTAGTGGCCGCACCAAAGTTTTGTTTTTTAGTTTGTTGTATGTGAGGTATGTCAAATGGACCTAAACATACATACTTGTTGTGTAAATGTCAATTTACTATTGGTATTAATTGCGTCTTTTCTTATCAATTTTCAGAGTCGTTGTTGACAAATTAGCTTGTAAAACCACATTTTTTTCAATAGTAATTTTTTATGAGAAGCTGTCGGTGGCAGCAGCCAAGTCCTCTGATGGCCGCATGCAGACACCGTGGCCGCACAATAGAATCACTGCCCTAGACCAATTATAAAATACGGCACAATATAGGTTTGTGAAATGACAGTTGTTGATATATTTAATTTCCTATTGTATGTAAAAACACGCGCAACGTAACAAACGAAAATAACCGGGTTTTGTAATTGACACACTAACCTAATTTTATTTTTATACTTCATGTTGATAATTTCATTTGTTTTTGAACTGGTAAAAGGAAATAGTTTCGAACAATGACAGTATTCTTTTATGAGATATTTTAATTCCATTTTCAAATATTTGTTGAATGCGGATAAACGATGTAGAAATTCCAATTTCAAATATTATTTCGAAAATTCGTTTATCACAAAATAACGGCAATATTCGCTTTTTGCGCTATCTGCTATTTGCCCGTTAGTTTGAATGTACTTTTATGCATATTGGAGGCGGAATAATATGTAAGTTATTTGTAACGCACGCTTTTGAAATAATCGAGTATCGCGTTGATCTAATTTTGTGTATGAAATTTCTGCAAAATAAAAACATATTTATCAATTCTATGGGATAATCATCGGATGTAACAATGGTCACATATCAAACAGAAGGCATCTCAGAAATAATTTTTCACTGGATAATTTAAGGACAAGTGATGTTATGCTACTAATTCAAGCGATTTCCTTTAACCTTTTGCACACTGATCATATTTTCTCAGGACTAGTAAGCTTCTCTGATTTAAAAAAATGTGTTGGTTAAGTGAGTGATAGTCTTCAGTAGGGTTGGATGAATCACGTGATCAATTTTAAGCTACAAAAGTATTTGTTAATTAATGAAAAATTTGCCATTAAACTTATACCAGCGCTGGGCCAGGGAGTTTGGCCCACGGAGTTGCCTAACAGAATCTTTTCGGCCAGACTCCGTGGCCCGCGGAGTGGTAAGAGTTAATTCAAGTTGGTTAAATAAGTTTTTTATTTCAATTATGGAGATACATAAAAAAAAGATGAATTCATAAGTTAATTAATATTTTCAGAAAAAGTCTGATGGATAAAATATTTAGAGATCCTAGATTGGCAAGTGAATTATTTTTATATATAACTATTAATGTGTTCACTGTCAATACTTGGTGGAATGGCATTGTTATAAAATAATAAGACATTTTTAGTACATCAGTATAGTACTTCGAAACCGGTCCTGATCTAATATATTTAATGTGTAAAAAGTTGTTAAAAATGTTTTCTTTTAGTATTATTATATATTGTAACATCAGCTGCGTAAGTAAAAATAAAACATTGGAAATCTGGTCGTTAGTCATTCATTGTAATATGTTTAATCTTACTTAATTAAATATGAGAATTTGTTGATAAATAATTTGATTGAACAGAAGCTTGAAATAATTTTAAAGCTAGAACTTCAAGGCAAAATTATTTACACACCCTTGTGTTGTCTACGCTTTTCCAAGGTCGCAATGCTTATAAAATATTTTTATTTAAAAATATAAGTGAAATAAATAACATAAAAGGAACGCGAAAGACGGCATATGAAAAAAAAAAAAATAACAACAGCCGCCGAGGAAAAATAACATAATTGAATATTTTTTTGCTTTATAAAAACGTCCGTTTTTGATTAGATGGAAAAATAAGATTATTCCTCGCAGCATGAAGAAAACGCCAAGTCATGTAAAAGTATCCGAGAGTGATTTATTACTCAGGCAATGTTTGGTCAACACTCATTAAAATTTCGCTTTTTACTTCCCCGTTTCTTCTGACGGAAAATTTTCCCACAGTCCCGAAACTTTCCGAAATATTTTCTATTCCCTCCCCCTTTCTTCCCTTGTCTGGGGCAAACAGATCGGCAGCGAAAATCTTTCAAGCAGTATTCAGATAATAAGCGAATTTCGATTTTTTATTATACCGGTAAAACGGGGTGAATAGAGACTGGCAGGTGAATAGAGACAAAAACAAGGATTGAACTTTGGCACAACTTATCTAAGTATCCAATGTTTTTTTAACTATTTATATTATATATAATTCTTTAAAATGACTATAATACTATCTCTCGAATGACAAAACAAACGTGTTTAAGTTCGATGCCTGTGCATCCTTACTTTTTGACCCTATAAAAACTTCTCTTTATAGGTACTGTACAACGGAATGAATAGAGACTCGTATAGAATAAAGGTTCATATATTCCAATCACAACAATCTGTATTTTTGTCTCTATTCACCTGCCAAGTCTCGATTTACCCTCTCTCGTCTCAATTCACCCCGATTCAATGTGAATGGAGACATCGAACAAAATTGACTGTGTCTAAATAACGATGGTGAATTTTTAAAAAAATATTGTTATGAATGTGTAGTAGGACCATAGAAACAAGTTTCAAGCCCTTCATTTTTGAATTATGTGGCGTAGGTATGAAGGTAAAAAGTGTCTCTATTCACCCTGTTTTATGGAACTCTGAATTAAATACTCGGAAACTCTATTGACCGTAAGTATTTTTTGGAACTTTTCGGGGAGGGTTAATTTTTCGCGAGAATAACAAGCCAAATTTTGTTTGCCTAGTGAAAGGAACGAAGCCAAATTGCGCAAGTAATGCTATTGGCTGTATTTTTAATCGAAAGCGAATACTTAAATATGACACTGCGTTATAAATAGATGAGTTCATTTTACAATTTTCTTTTTTTGTAGAATATCTATTTCACGGGGGTCGTCAACCTGGTCCGTACCACCCACTAGTGGGCGGTAAAGGCATCCATGGTGGGCGGTGGGGATTGAAATATAGAGATGTTGGTTGCGATAAGTAAATTTTACCATGGAAACCAATAAAAAGGTTGACGACCCCTGATCTATTTGATGGAGCTTCAAGTTCTTATGCGTGTTGGCGTCAAAGTTTTCCCCATCTCTTTCGTCTATAAGTTTAGTGTTTCTATTAAAATTGTACTCCCTTACCATCGCTGCTGACAGGAGAGCGCGATCGCTACAGTTCAAAAGGTCAAATTACTTTATCTTTTTTACATATGGAGGGTCCTCAAGAAGAATGGCTTTCGGTCTGTAGCGATTCTCTAATGCCTTCTCGTCATAATTATGCAGGCAGACCTTGTGAAACTTTTTAGAGGTTTCACGAACGAACCCGCAAATAGTGGGTGCATTTAAACGCCACGTACCATGGAACATCACATTTTTGTTGCAATCAAAACGTCAAATACCTTGTTTAAGTTTTTTTCAGTAATGCTGAACTTTTTTTCATTTAATAAAATTATAATCATTATGAATGATTTTCATCAAATTTTGTACCTTAACACAAAGTTATTAAAAGCAGTAATGGCGAAAAGTAAAGAAACAAAGGAAAATTCATCAAAATCGTTGACAATGCTCGCCATGAGCGAAACCGGTCCTGATCAAATAAATTTTATGTGGAAAAAGTACTAAAAATGTATTATTATTAATATTATAATGTCTTTCCACCATTGACAATGAACACCTTAAAATTGATAAAAGAAAATTTATTTAGCCACGCTATAATAACCAACGAATAATGTCAATCTGAGATTAATAAAAGAAGATAGATATGAAATTCTATATCTTGGTTGTTTTATCACTCGGCTCTTTAGATGGGAAATAATATCGAATGTACATCATCAGCGCACGATCGATGAATTTTGAGAACTTTCAGTTAACAACCTGATTGTTCCAACTCGATATTTAAAGAAAATATTAGTCAGTGTAAGTTTTGTTAACATTCAAGAAGATACTTGCCCGAAAACAGCTTGTTATCGCAGACCACAAAACCGTAAAACTCCTGCTGCAGAAACCAACAATAATTGCTTATTTGCTTACTTGTTTCTACCTGAAATCGTCTAAAGTTTGGTTTCCCTGGACCATGTTTGTTATGTGAAACGAACGATGCTACCCAAGTTTGCAACAGTCCAGAAGTTTAATTAGCTCGAAAGAGTTTACCGTGGAATCAGTTGGTTGACCCACCCCCCACCCTTCACATATGCAGCAACTAATTACACATGTACATATGTTAGCACCTAGATGAGCCGTTAAAAAACGAAACTATGTTTCACAATTCACAATGCATAGAAAACGATCATTCAGTTTAACAGGCTGTAGAAAATTGAAAGAAAAAAAAATGTGCCTCACCTCGATTGAGGTATTGTTATATTATAGCGATATTATAATACATTGGTCCTTCATACAATATAGTGAATGAAATTCCTCTTTAGATTCAACGCGAAGAAGATTAAATGCTGATTACTTAATATCACTTTTAAGGATTTGGACACTATTGACAGCCAATTATTGTCAGAATGTGATTGTAAAGAAATCATTCTAAAATAGTGTTCTGCACGGACTTGGTTACACAAAAATTTAAACAAACATAGGGCTATTTCCTGATGTCCACGCCAGTGTCGTAAATCTTGTACACCATTTTGTAATTTTATCATTTTAAAATGTTAGAATTAATCTTGCTTCATTGCTTAAGCAAACTTTGCAATAGTAAGTCCGAAGATGCCTCTCAAATAGGCGAAACACGTGTCACAGTTAGTAGAACAATAACGTGGTATTAATAAGTTATTTTAAACTTTATATTAAAATGAACTTCCACAAAAATATCGCCGAAACCGTCGTAAGTGAACCATATAAAGTTATACATATAAGTAAACAATCCTTACCGCATCGCTTCCTTTCAATATGCACATCTTAACGTCCTCTTCGGGAGCATTCCAAATGAGACGGCGTTGCTCTGCCAATGTTGATATACTGAGGTTGTACACCAAATTCCTGAAATGAAAGAAAATAGCACAATTAAATAATGAAAATAGATCCTTAGAGGTACTAGGCAAATGATTGCTTACGTTTGAGCCGGAAAGACTCAAACGTCCAGGTTGCTCAAATAAAGAAAAAAACACAACATTGGATAAATAAACAATGTGAATTAAAGTAGTTTAAATTGATAAGGAGTTACACTTGAATGAGTATTGTTGATATTATGCTCAAACGAATTGGTACAGTTGACATTTAATCACAAATATTACAATAATTTCAACAGTGATTAAGTTGAAAGTTTACATAATTTTTGTTACACTGATTATATCTGCAAAATATGCATACGACCATATCATAGTATAAATAAATAGATTTAACAACCGGTACATATCTTAGATGCACCATTTTTAAACCAGCAATATCTCTGAAGGTGTTCACTGTCAATATTTGGTGCAATGGCATTATATGACAGAATAATTATACATTTTTACCTCTTCTTCTGCCTCACGGAGTTTATCTCAACATGTTTTTTTCTACGAGAACTGCATGTTACTCAGCCTCTCTTTTTCGAAGGAAGTAAGGGATTGAAAGGATATGATGACTAGGAAAGGACGAGAGGTTATCTAATCGCTCTCACTAGATGCCCAACTTTTTTGGGGACCGGAAAGGTCGGATTGGATTTCAAACAATACAAACACGCATTGCCTTCGAACAGAATCGATTTATCGACTGAAAAAATCTGCTCGTACCGGGAATTGAGCCTAGGCGGTCCGTCAAGCCAACGACGTTGACTACTGCATCACGGGCCAGGCTTTATCTAAGATTAACGTTTTTCTAACAACATCTATCTATTCGATAGAATAAATGAATGGAAATGTCTGCTGCTACTATTTTCCTGTATTGTGTCTGGATAAATATCAGTACGTTTCTTTATAGTTAGATAACGTTTAAAAACGGGTTTATAAATAGTTTTATGTATCCAAAAGACGTGCTTCGAAAAAAACAAGTTGACTTGATATGCCGCCAAAGAACCGTTTTTGTACATGTAATTCGTTCATAAACCGACGGCTGCCGCCAGTGTTATTATGAGGAACTTCAATCATCCAAAAATTCATTTGAGCGGAAAGCACCGTGTCTCATTTTCGACATCGGGAACGATATCGCCATCAAAGGCATTGGAATCGATAATCGATGTGTTATTATTTGGCTGGGTGAGCTCTGGGAAAATATTCTTTCGCATGACGAACGAAAAAAAATATAATATTGAGACGACCAGGGTTCCTTCTCCATCTGACTGGCGTCAGCCAGCATCCTTCCACGGCGTTCGGAGACGGAACTTAGGGATAGGATGGGAGGAAAGGTATCTCTGTATAGATTTCAATCGGTTTCTCTTGGCCAAACTCTATCCCAGAGTTGGCGAGTTTATTTTCACAATATTGATTGTCGGTTACAAAAAACACAGATATACAATTGCAATTACAACTACAATTATAACAGGATCAACAGGCCTAAACGAATAAATTTACCTCCTGCCTGCCGAGGCAGGAGCGGAGACCGTGAGTTTGAAAGAAGGATAACGACTGGCTCCCTTCGCGGTTATTTTTTGACAGCCACATTTATATCCCGTGATTCTAGTATAGACAGCTCGACCAATCAACGCAACGCATTCTGGCCGGAGCTGAATTCAACCAATCACTGCGAAGCCGTCGCAATGAGTCGGTTACATGTATTTAATACAATTTGAATGCATTTATTCGCGTTATATTAATTGTTTAGGTCCTATTGTCATTGATTGAGGTGATAATAAGATGGTTCGAGAGAGTCCTGATGACCTACAATATCAGGCGGTATCAAAATTCCCCCTACTTCTGATAATCAGCGACTATCTCGGACGTCTTCCTCAATCAATGGTCTCGCAAACAACAATATAATAACAAACACATACCACACAAAACAAATTGTTTTTTTTTTTTTATACAATTCAAAAATACAACTACTGTCTGAAGGACCGTGGTACATCAAGTTGAAAGGATACATAATATTTCAAAGCATAGTTTGAGTATAACATTACACAAGTTAGGTGACTAACTCAAAAGTTAAAACATACATCAAACCAAAAAAAAAATAAAATCGTAAACCAGTTATACATCAAAGGAAACCATACATTAACGATCACGTTTCCAATTCGTGATTAAAAATCAAAGAAGTTAGATTTGAAAACATAAAAATATATTTTAACGTTAATTTAAGTTGGAAACATATTTGTTTTCAAAGAAATAACGGAATTTTTCTAACAGCACAGAGGTGATAGTGAAATTAAAAACATACACATTTTAACAAACAAAAATCACACGAATAAACCAGATCGTATAAGCGACGCCACGAAGTCGTTAAAACAAACAATTGATGTGTCGCCTTGGGCTGGCGAGGTTTCGGTGAAGGTCTGTGGTGGCAAGCTAGGTCTTCTGCAGGAACTACGACCTTGACTGGACGACTGATTTCCAAATATTGGTGCTGCGGGACCACTGGTCGCCACGCACCGCAATCTCCGGTGGAGTAGGCCCGGCACCGATGGACGTAGACCACTACGTCGCGCCGTCACTACCCCAGGTTTGAAGGCGGCTGCTGGTTCCCTGGTCCTTGGCTCCGTGATGCCCGTCCTTGGGTCATCGTGGTAGGCGCGGATGATCACTGTCCCTTAGCGGGAGGATTAGTAGCCTGAGAGCCACTTCCAGGGCCTACAGTTGGGAGACCCTCGACCAAGGCTGTACGGCTTGTCTGGCCAGTGCCCTCTCCAGGTTCCCTAATCTCTCGCTGTGACTGACTATCCGTCCATACCGGTATGGTGGAGACGCCGTCTCCCCAGTCGTCTTCGTGAGGCGTACAGGTTGCTGCAGAGTCCTCTATGGCTTAATCCCATGCTATTTTGCTCCCTCACATCCTGGTACACTCCTCGTTACCTTCGTGGCTGACTACCCTCAGCATTCGGTAGCTATCACAACAATTTGTTTTTGCTGCGTGTTTGGTTGTTAACGATCGAAACACCATTGTTTTTATTATTATTTCAAACATTATCAAGTAATGAAAAATTACGTAAAAGTTGTTATTAAACACACAAAATACTGCTATTTTCACTATCGGCTTTGCCGTGAAGCACGCGCGAAAATTCGCATTATTAAGAACAAACACATTATTATTATTAATCCTTTGACATATTCATGTCTCCTTTCAACTTGATGTACCACGGTCCTTCAGACAGTAGTTGTATTTTTGAATTGTATAAAAAAAAAAAAAAAAAACAATTTGTTTTGTGTGGTATGTGTTTGTTATTATATTGTTGTTTGCGAGACCATTGATTGAGGAAGACGTCCGAGATAGTCGCTGATTATCAGAAGTAGGGGAATTTTGATACCGCCTGATATTGTAGGTCATCAGGACTCTCTCGAACCATCTTATTATCACCTCAATCAATGACAATAGGACCTAAACAATTAATATAACGCGAATAAATGCATTCAAATTGTATTAAATACATGTAACCGACTCATTGCGACGGCTTCGCAGTGATTGGTTGAATTCAGCTCCGGCCAGAATGCGTTGCGTTGATTGGTCGAGCTGTCTATACTAGAATCACGGGATATAAATGTGGCTGTCAAAAATAACCGCGAAGGGAGCCAGTCGTTATCCTTCTTTCAAACTCTACGTGTAAATTTATTCGTTTAGGCCTGTTGATCCTGTTATAATTGTAGTTGTAATTGCAATTGTATATCTGTGTTTTTGTAACCGACAATCAATATTGTGAAAATAAACTCGCCAACTCTGGGATAGAGTTTGGCCAAGAGAAACCGATTGAAATCTATACAGAGATACCTTTCCTCCCATCCTATCCCTAAGTTCCGTCTCCGAACGCCGTGGAAGGATGCTGGCTGACGCCAGTCAGATGGAGAAGGAACCCTGGTCGTCTCAATTGGCGCCCAACGTGGGGCGCCAATTGAGACGACTTCAATCTCAGCCCTCTCGGAAAAGAGGACGTGCCTCCCTGTCGGACACTCTCGGGATGAGGAAATTGGACTGGGAGGTGAGAAAGGAGGGGTGCTCTAATTAAGAAAACGATCTCAAAGGGTTACACAGTGAAAATAGCATACGCACTATTTATTTGTCTTCAGAACAGGTTATACAATTACGATTTACATATAGAATTTAATTTAAAGGTTGCAACAATAATGATTCGACCTTCTCGCCTTTACAAAGGCAATATCAGGATTTAAACGTATTAGAAAGACGATTACTGGCTTGAAGGGCGACCTGAGGAACTTATTGTGGAGAGTTTAAACTCGATCCGTGCATAAGCTTTACCCAACAGATGTACAATCAAAGCGCAATCTTCGCCTTTCAATTCTGACTGATTTTCTGAGAGAAATTACGATGTTATCTGCGCTCTAGCGTCTGTTTGTAGCAGGCGCGACTTCGTTCGTTCGTGAGGCGAACGTTGCAGCATTCGGTTAAGTATGCGTCATCTTTGCCATTTTTTTTGGTACAGCGGAGTCTGCGTGTAATACTACGTATCTCACGCAGCCAGGGCGTAACAGACAAGACATTTTAGAGCGGACGTCCGCAGGTCTCATCCGGAGACGTCGCCCTCAAATGTCGACTTTACAAATTTAGAAATTACTTTATATTGAAATCGCTTTAGATTCCACTATAGAGTATTATAAGACTGAATTGATATCCTGATATTGTCTTGAACTCATAGACTGAGGTGAAATATAGACCGTTCGAGAGAGTGCTGATGTCCTAAAATACTAGGAGGTGTCAATATCAAACACAATTTGAGCCCCCACGGATTCCCGCCCCCGCCCGCTGCCTTTGCGAATCTCCCAACGGCCCGACCACAAAACCGAGATAACAAACGTCGTCTCTTTATCTGGTTTTATCGGAGCAGTGGCGTGGAAAACTAAACTAGGGCATATATCTTACCCGTTTTGCAACAAAAAAAGACACGAATCGTCCGGAAAGAACATTGGGAAAAACACACAACTCGGAAGAGTAAGCGTCTATGGCCACAGCGACAGGCGTAAATTTTGGCGTTGCCGCTATGACTTGAACGATGGCGCCGTCTGTGAAGTCAAAAGGTATCGTCATAGCGTAAACAATGTGTACGCCGAAGTGAGCGCTGTTAAATTTCAAAATGATTTGACTTCGGCATTTACGTTTGATTGATAATGAAGCAAGCGACCGTACGCCACGCCAGAAGTTACGCCTGTCACTGTGGCCGTACCTTAACTCATTTTTTCCAGATTGGAAGTCGGGATGAAACACGCAGCATTTTGACGTAAGGTCTGAAAGGGTAAATTTATCGAAAACTCTAGAAACAAGGAAGGTACAAAAATTATTTTTCTGAATAATATTCTTGTATTTTGATTGAATGGAGATAGTTTGTTCTAAAAGAATAACGTAATTTAATGATCGCCGTTTCTTCATTGATAGACCTATTCTATCATGTTATTCTTGGTTAAGTAAATATTCCGGTATTATAAAACTTATAGTGACTATTAAGTTAAATGACGTATCTGCGTTCAATGAAATGCAAAGATACTGAAAATAAGCATTTTCTGTAAGAAAAAACATCTTTTAAAAAGCTTTATTTTATGAAATTGAAAAAAAATCAAGTTTATTCAGATAATTTTAATCAATAAAATTGATGCAAGTATTTAAGGCACGGTATATCGATTTCAGATAGGATTCTTTTCAACATAAGTATTACTACGAAAACTGCTTGTTAATTTTTTTATAAATTCCTCAATCTCTTTTATTCGTAAAAAGTACGTAAAGCTCGGACATGACTAGTAGACGACTTGTTATTTCAGATTGGATGGAAGGGTTAGAATTTTAGACACTGCAGACATCCATTGGATGCAAACAGAAATCAATAAATCTATTGAAAAAATACATGCATACCGAGTAGAAAATATATAAAAAATAGAATATCTTATTGGAGTTAAAAAAAAAGAATTTGTTTTAACACAAAACGTTTGATTTATACAAGAAGCGTTACTGAGTTGGTAGTGGGTTTGTAAATTACGTAAAAAAATAAGTACAATTTTTTTCCGTTGTGCTGATATCAGTTGCATCTCCAGTCGGAGAAATAAAATATGTTTTCGTGCCAGAATCAGCGGAAAATTCTCTTCTAGGATATATTTTCTATTTTTTTTAAACATAAGCGTACTGTTTAATCTGTGAACGAAATGCTATTTGTTTCTTATTATTCAGATTCATTTGTTTTTCTCAAAATGTCAAACACACTTAACTCAGCTGTCAAATATGAATTCAAATTTCGAACGATGATACGGAAGTGTTTGCTAGTAGCGATAAAAATATCAAAATGTCTATAGTAACTGACCGCACGATTGCTAAATGTTACGAAAAATGACAAATATTTTATTCTCTAATGCTTTTTATGAAGGAATAACACGAACTCTTGCACACATTCATCTTACAGCTAGATTAATTAGTTAAAATAGTAGCCAAACATTATAAGACTGTTTTTTTATCTTAATCAAGAGGTAGTTCACATACAGCATTCTTAATTATATGTAATAAAAATATTGATAAGAATCTGTTTTCGAAGCACAGTATATGGTTACCAGATGAATGCCACGAATCTTGGGAGGGCGGTGGCTTGAATTTGCCAGGAACCCGGAGGTAGGAGAGCGGACAAACATGTCTCTTATTACGTTCAAATTAAAAAGGCGACGATGGACCTGGCTTGGATATGTGCTGCGGATGCCGCAAGCCTGAATCCAGCCTGTCTCTTCTATCAACCTGATGGAATCCGTCGCCTCGGAAGGCCGCTGATAATCATACATAGGATATACTCAGCAAAGCTACAGGAACCCGGGATGACCCGAGAGGAACAGAATCTTGGAAGCACCGTGTGGTGGTCATATGCTCCGAATAGGAAGCGGATAACGATAGTCATAATATGGATAAATTTTTCAAAGATTATTATTGTTCAGACCAAAATTAATATATTTGCTGGTCGGTCTTGTAGCTAATTGGTCAATGTTCCTTGACTTTTGCCCTAATCGATTAAGAGGTACCGAGTCTTTTTTCATTGATTCATAGGAGGTATGATTGTCTAAATTTTAAACCACTCTCTCGATCCAATCTTTATCTCATACCGGGTCATAGGGAAAGCAGTTATCTAATTACGTGAACTTTTCAAACTCTATCTTTCCTTACCCTCTACAGAAAAAAACGATAAGACACTGACTGAAAAGATTGAGGCAAATAAAGTTCGTAGATATTCTCTATTGGAGCCAATATGTTCCAATTTCATAAGAAACAAATACACTATTGACAAAGCAATAGACAATCTTACTTATCACGATTCGATACGAAATTTATATTTTACTTAATGGTGACGTATAAAAGTAGACATATAAATAAATTAGAAAACTCCAAATTTGGATTGTCAAATAAATGTCATTTGATTAAATATCGCATAATTTTTATTACCAGTCCAATTATAAAATAGAAGCGTATCATAATTTATTACATCCCGACAAAAGTTTACCGTCCCCCTCCCACTCTCTTCCTATTCTCTAAGGCTTCTTAAAGTTGCGCCTCGCTAAAATCCATAAAGCCATCACAACTTAGCACGCCTTCATTTTGACACTGTCATATAAGCTGTCGCGGAGTTTAATCAATAATTGAAAACTTAGTATTGGCTACATGCCTAGAATGCAGTTTTTGATTCCACGTTTACCGCGGGAGGCAGGCAGTGCGGTCGGCAGAGAAAAATTGGGAGGAGTTGAGAGAATAGTTTATGAAAGGGTGCCGGAATACGTAAATTAAATTGATATATATTTTAATATTCTAAATACTAAGATCATTCTTATATTAAAATATATTATTGTAATCTTACATTCAAAGAAAAAAACGTTTTTGTTCCCATATTTAATAAAAAATATTTTTTTCATTTTTACAATAATTTTTTCAATGAAAAATGTTGGCACTGCAGCTACTGCCAATGCGCCAAATATATTTATTTGTGAAAATCATACGAGATTAGCTAGATGATAAATAATGATTCAGTCGTGAACAACTCAACGATAAAATTACACCCAGTCCAAGATCTCTTTTTCGATTGGAAAAATCTGACCTTGCCGGGAATTGACCACAGGGACCGACATATGTCGACATCAGAAGTAATCGTTGAGATTAATTGAAAATGCGGAGTATATGGCCTCCTAGTATCATATGTACCACACATGAATTATTCATGTATTCTATGTACCTCAACATATGTAATCTAGGAAAACTGCATGTACTCAGGACTAGTGGTAAGAAAGTCGTTCTCACTGCGCCTCGTTTACAGGATGGAATGGATGTTAAGGTTTTTTTAGACAACACAAACACCCAAGTCTTCGAAAAAATCGAAAAACTGACTGAAAAAAATGCTAGCCTTACTGTGACCCGAATCCGTGATCTCGGTCCATCAAGGAAGACAACAACGTTGACCACTGCACCACGTACCCGACAGCAATAAGTGAATAAATGATTACACAAATACATATGTATGAATAATAAAATACCCTTATGGCAACGACACACATGTGGAGGGTTAAATTTTATGCACATCCTTTGAAATGGTTGAGGATATTGGAAAACTTTACGCTACCACCTCACCCCCAACAAACATTTCTCATAGAATACAAAGTTACCACCCTTACAGGCGCGATGGGGCGAGTTTTTCTATTGCAACATTATATGATTTTTCACGCTAATAGTTCGAATCTTTTCGAAAAACATGTTTCTACGACAAACAATTTCGTCGATTCAAGACACAAAGGAAAAAAAACTTTTTATTTACATACATAATACAAATGAAATGTTTTTTAATGTGATATTTGAATTTTGATTTGGATTGAGATGCAGTAGTTATCACAATCATCTTCTAATATGTAAAATAACAATATTTGTTTGTTTGTCCGTACTCTATGCGCTGCCACACAGTTCATTCGATTGCAATAAAGACTTTGGTGATTTGTTGTGAAAACGCCCAGAAAGGTTCTTGCGTTACCAAATCGTTCATCCGATTGCGATAAAGCCTTGGTGATTTGTTGTGTGGACGGTAATAAAATAGTATAATAGTATAATAAAGTAGTAATAATATAATAAAGAATGTTTAAATAATAAAATCCATTATTTTTTATTTGTCGATAAACGAATGAAAAAACTAATAACACTTCAATATCTTCCGTTGTACTCAAAACTAATCGAGTTTCGTTTTCTAGAAAATGTGTTTTACCTATTTTTAAGCTACGAAGGTGATTTATAAAGTGTCAAATTATTTCCATTTCACTAGATTATTACAACAATCCTCAATTCACATTGAAAATTACAGATAAAAAGCTTTGTTCTTTCATAAGATATCGACAATTCAAATCCTAAAACGGCTCACTTGCACAATTTACCAAAAGTGATTTAACCTAGTTCTGCATTCAACTGAATATATAATAAGTTTCTAGGCTCTCTGCTTTTTATGGTTTGTAGAATACAATGCGAGAGTTTGTTGAACATAGACTTTCGTTATAACATGCATGCGTAGTACGAAGTAAAAAACCAAAGTTTAGCGATTCAATCACAACCTATAAAATACGGGGTTTGTTTGATTGACAAAGCGTCCTTTCAATAAAACTCCAACAATACATACATATATGTATATAAGAATAGAAAACCATATTCACAGACACTTTTTGTTATATTTTGAAATATTCCATTGTAAACTCAAAGCAAATTGATCAACAGTATTCAGGGAATCTCAATCGACGTAAATCCTATCACAATATTATTATTATCTTTCAAGGATTTACCTTATCGCGTCGTATTTTACGCTCAATAAAGAAACAGGATTACTACCGGCAGGCTTACGGCAAACGAAGCCTTTTCTATCAATTCTTGCCTCCGGTTTGTGAAGCAAAATTGATCTGGCTTTGGTATTATTTATACTTAGTAAAAACTAATATTTAAGCATCACTGTAACGCTTTATCTCTAAAAAATAACAGATTAAAACAAAGTCTCGTTTAAATATTGTATTAAAATGATTTGTGGTTAATTGGACGTTGGATAAAAAGGAAATTAAAAAAAGTTATCAGACGACGTATAGAATTGAATTTGAAAACGATCTGAGCACGTAGTTGGATCAATCGTGTCTATGGGCTCGATTCCCAGTCAGACACTTCTTCACTTCGTCATATGGATGTATATGATGTCTAGATTATCTTTCACGAATCCGATCCTTAAAACGGGGCATTTTGATAGCGTCTCATCAACTACTTCAGGTCCGTGGTCGAGTGTCAATGCCGTTGGCATCGGTTGCGGGGCTAACGGCTCGAATACCAGTCCGGGAAGATTCAATTTTCAATCGAATTATTGGTTTGGAGAAATAGATTCCGGGTTGTCTGAAAATTCCTTCCCATACCTATCTGATCCTAAAAAACGGAACGTAGCGAGTGCGATTGGATATCTACATACTAGTCCCTGTCCGCTTCTCTCTGTAATCTTTCGTTGAGATCCTTCATTAAATATAAGTGTGTTCCATAATTCCACAACACAATTGGGCAATCAAAAACATAAATGCGCCACGGGAGTAGATATGTGGAGCATATTGATTTTATCGTTGAGTTTATTTCAATTGAAGTTTTTTACGAGATTTCATTATTACTAAGTGGCTCAACCTCTCTTTTTCAAAGATAAAAGGGATAGACAAGATTAAGACTAGAGAAAGTTTAGTGGCTAGCTTATCGATCTCGCCACATTTTAAGAAAAAGGGTCTTCTATGTCTCCGAACAAAAAACAATAATTCGATTGAAGAATGAAACTGTCCGGACTGTGCGCTACGCAACCGAAATCAACGAGGTTGACATTGGACCACTCCCCAGCGTGGGCTCTAATAACATTTTGACAGTTAGAATTATTCCCGCACATGATTAAGAAAGGCAGTTTGGAAAAAAATACAACAGCTGATATTAATACAAATAATAAAACGTTTTTAGTACTTATTCCACATAAATTTTATTGGATCAGGACCGGTTTCGCTCATGGTGAGCATTGTCAACTGATTGTCAGTTGATAATAAATTAATATCAGTTGAAATAAACTAATATCTACATTTTTTCCGCTTATAAATAATTAAAAGCTTAATAAACCGGTCTACGAAAGCTTTTAAAGTGTTTCTTTAAAACTAGATGCTTTAATTTACATTAAAGTTATTCGCAGTCGGTAGTTTTTTTGTCGCCGGATAAAACATCTTTGCTTCATTAAAAGGAAGGATTTCGAAAGGAAAAGCTTCAGATGGAAGGCTATAATTGAATCAGTAAGGAAGGAAACTGGAAAAGCACATCTCTGCAGGCAGTGCGAGGAAAACTCACAACAATTTCGCAATGTTGCAACATCTGGGCACAGGGTCGGTCGAAATATCTAAATATAAAAATCGTTGCCGTCTGTGAATTCGGCGTTTTTATTATTTTCGAAACGCTTAGCGCAAAAGTGGTATATTTGAGTCTTTAAGTGGTATAATTTCCACGCAAAAATTTTGATGGAATTTTACGTTCTATGTCATGTTACCGACAAAGTTCTCCCCGTCTCTCTTCGTCTCTAAGTTTAGTTTTTATATTCGAGTTGCATTCCCTTTGCATCGCAGCTAGCATCGCAGGGCGCGATTATATGTTGGATAAATGAGCTAACAAAGATTATCGATACAAAAAGCGATTGCAACGGAACAGCTTCAATTAAAAATGATCATCAACAATTTTTAATTTACTTTGATTATTCCAGAGGCATCATCAGAATTGCGATTAAAAAGATTGCTTTAGAAAGTGACGAAACACGTGTCACTAATAGTCACACCAGAACTCGCTTTGAAGGGGTTGGGATGTGACTAAAAAGATGCCAATCGGTAAAAGAAGCCAAGGCGTTAAAAAATCTGAAAAACATTCATGAAAATGGTTAACAAGCGTTTTATAAGATTTCCGTTAAATAATAATTTTTAATATAATGAGATATGAACAATAATAAATAAAATTTAAATTTGAGCTGTTCAAGCTGATTTTGAAGATTCTTCAAACACCTTCAGTAATCAAATTGGAATCGTTTGAATTTTGTACTTTTCCATGAGTGTTGTCGCTAACGACTCAGGTTTCACCTTTCGCCATCTAAAAGGCATTTCAATTGCACGGATGTACTTGAACTGACAAACAGTAAAAAGTTTGTACCGTTTCTATACAAAATAAAAGTAGAGCAATAAGCTTATTTCCTATTAACGTAATCTATAATTAGCGAAAATTTTATGTAAATGAGTTACATTGAATTATGTGTGGGTTTAAATTATCGGGTATTTTGAATGTAGTATCGTAAACACTAATGAACAGATAATAACATAAAAATATCGAGGGTTTTATCTGACCTATTATTATTATTAAATTAATTGTTTTCAAGTGTTTGAGATTATAGTTGATGATATTTATTGAAAAGGGTATAACAATGGTGAGTTTGTAAGGTAAAGTTGTTCGTTTAAAATTGGCAAACCACTAAGCTGATTTGCTGAGATTCAAAATTGTTATTGTTGAATTGAATTCCATCAAACAACTTCAGTCGAAATTCTTAATTTACTCATTGGCCAAATAAACTCTTGATACAGTCCGCTCCACTTAACATAATATAGTTGGTAACATTGTATACTTGAAAAAATTTACTTTAAAATATAAAAAATACACAGCGCTGTGTAGGAGAGGTCTCTACAAAAAACCCTCGCCAACACATCTCACTCTCACTGATTATACAGTGAGATTCAATTATACTGCGACATCTGGAAGCTTCAGTTTCCATTGTTGAAACAAAGTGTTGAATATTTTGCTCGCTGTAAGAATAGCTGTCATAATTGAATAATAAGGTTGGAGGGAATGTTCGGAAAAATAACGACACATCGGATACCATTTTATTTACTAGAAAATTTTCAAACTCATTAAAAATACGTACATAAATAAATTAATGTATATTATTTTAACTAATTTTGATGTAATATAAGTTTGAAGTTTTAACAGAAATATTTATTAAATATATAACTGCAGTATGCAATATTTTTTTTTTAATAAGGAATTTATTAAGTTTTCTAAATAAATTTTTTAACATATATTGCGACAAATGATGGAAAAACGTACTAATCTCAGTTGATGCTCGCATTTAGAGAAATCGATCCTGATATCAATAAATTGAATGTGGAATAAATACTAAAAATGTGTTATAATTTTTTCTGCCTTGATGTACATATTCGTTAGATCCGAAATATTCTTTTATTCAACTACATAGTTGCATCAGTCTAACTGATTTGTAGTATATTATGTGCAAAGAATATCACAATATACAACCTTAATACACTCTTAGTTTGATTCTAAATTGGCGTCTCTTTAATCCAGGGCTGTAGAGTCTCCGACTCCAACATTGACCAAAAACACGACTCCGACTAAAAAAAGTTTAATATCGTCACTTTTATTTCCTAATTTTACTATTTATGTGTATTCAATTAAATACCAACCCTACCAATCCCGCCAATAGCCAAATTTTACATATTACATGCAAAAATAAAAAGTTCGAACTTTTCAAAATTTCCGAGTCCCAGTACGACTCCAGCCAAAACGCCGACTCCACAGCCTTGCTTTAATCAGTATAGATTAACCGCTATTGAATGCAAATTGTATAAAATATTTTTTTGTAATTTTAATAGATAAGCGCTGATAAAGGTTATGTAAATATTGAGATGACAGTAAGTCAATCCATGAATGGTTTAAAATTTCGATATAAAAAAGTCTTACTTCTAGACTACAAACCGGGATACACAGCAACCGAGCCCAAAAGCGTTGATGATTCGATTGCATAACCAGAGCGTCCACGTAGAAAGTGTCAAAAGGATTAAAAAAGCGAACAATGATCACACCTGCTTTATGCGAAAGTCAGCATTTAAAGTGTAACGAAATTTACTGCGAATAATAAAACGCAGTTGATAAGTTTGCGCTCAGTTGCCTCTGTGACCCAGATCTCTCTAGGCGCTATCCCCATTCACATTAATTAAAAACAATGATGCGGACCAGCTATCCGGTGAAATTGCCAAGAAAAACAGGAACTGCCGTGGAAATGAGAGCCAAATGTAAAGCTTGATTTATTTATCTTAACTTGTTATTTTCCCTAACTTTGGTCAACTCGACTTCTAGTATTCTCGTATTTCTAGCAAGAACTTAACTCATATCCAATATATAAAAAGAGCCTATTAACTATCTTGCATTCTTTAGTAATTAATGACCTACTAGAATATAAATTTATGAAAGTTTCCGCAATAGGGTTCGAAACCGATAACACAAAGAGTTTTCGATATTATTTATAAATCCTTTAGATTAAATATTGTTATATTGGCAGTATTCATAGCTCCAAAGTTTTGCTCCGCATAAAAACATATGACAAAAAATGCGATACCATATATTAATATTTAAATATTAACAATATAATTTTACTTAATTGTCAATCTGACGTTTAATAAATCTCAAACAAGCTCATAATAGATGGCGTATCGATCGAATAGAACAAATTATTTGAAAATGGTACCTAATTATTTTGAATTTGTTTTTTATTTGAAGCTTAGCGAATATTTTTGTGCAATGTAAGAATTTTATCTTTATGTACAAACGTTAATGATTCTTATTTTCTTTATTCAGGACTGTTCAAATGAAAAAGAGCTTAACATGAGAGAAGAAACTCAAACAATAAGTGTGAAATGTGGTATAGCTTGAATTTAAATAAACAACCAAATCACCTATAAGAATGTGTATATTTTTGGAGTTTTTTGAGGTAAATATCATTTCATTGATTGAGTAGGCATTTACTTGGTAGAACTCCATTATAATACGGTAAAAAATAACAATGTATTTTAGTTCTACATAAATTTGATATATTTGTTGATAGCTATTTCGGATCACGCCTTCGTCAGAACTAGAAGGCGTAAGCCGAAATAGCTATCAACAAATATAAAAAAATTATGTAGAACTAAAAAACATTGTTATTTTTTACCGTATTAAATATCATTTCAATTAATACTATATGATACGTCATAATTATGACAGAATAATGCATAGATAAATTGCTCCATTGGTCTTTGGTGTAAAGTCATTATAATCTGATAAAATTCTATGCTGGTATATAGTTTACAATCTTTTTGTATATACAGCTAGAATTGTTTTGTTTGCTAACGAATGGAAAATCTCGCAATCTGAGCCAAACGGTCTTGTGTAAGAAACAAAAAAATGTTGTGTTAATAACGGATATTTTCATTACACACTTTAATTTCTTTTATTTTTGTTTTTGTGAACTTTAAACTCTTTCTGGTAATTTATTTTGTCATGCTTTGACAATTTCATATTCTTATATATAAAACCGAAACGGCGTATGTATGTATGTGGGTCTGTAATTCCCTTTTGCATCATTGTTGCAATATAATAATGTTTATTATTTACGGAAGGTATTATTTGACAACAAAATTAGATTTTTTCCTTGAATTTGGACATTTTAATGGGCGAGAATGGGGCTGTCATCAAATTAAATAAAGTTTGTGATTTTATTTTAACTCTATTTTGAATGTTAGATTTTGTGATATAATTATGTCGAATGATATAACATTAAATAATTATTGGTCGCTTTGTCCGAGCGACGCCGGGTAGCAATACTAGTAGTTTATAAAGATCATGACTGGTTTCATCATTGGTTGATAATTTCGTGATGAGCGAAACCGGTCCTAATCTTTACACAATTTGGGGAATCGGTAAAAAATTGTGCTTTATTTTTTCCAATGCATTCTTTTGGGGAACAAATGAAATGGTCTGAATTTAAATCAATTTTTGGTCAGAGTTTCAATAAGCTTTTGGTCAGAATAAAACTTTTTTTGTTGAAATAAAAATATTAACGGTCTGAATTAAATTATTGATCGTAAAGTTAAGTTAAGTATCGCAAAAAAATCAGACCATGTGTCAAAAGAAGTCTGACCAGATAATATAAAATATGACCAATATCATTAAAATTAAGACCATTTTATCTATGTAAATTCTGACCATAAAAAAATCATTCCACATTCTGTACTTTAAGCGATACATTATGACTATGGAATATAAACTCAGAAAAATGTAATAAAAACTGGTAAAATACGAGCCATACTTTTGAATTGAAACAGTCAAAGTGATGGTTCTTTTATCGCGGAAGGTTATTACTGGAAAGTTTATTTTGTAGAAGTGTAGAGCGTCAAATGTTGTTCAATTTAAATGTCGCGTTTTTATTATTCTAAATGCACAAATAAATTATTAATACGCCGTACAAAATTGTCTTATCTTGGTTACGGAACACAAATAGCAATCATTCGAAGAGAGTGCTGCTCTCAGACAAAACCAAAATGTCTTCAATAAAACTCGCTAACAAAATAATGACAGCCATTGCTGGCTTGTTTTAATGGTTACGACTTGTTCCGGTCGTTAAGACTAGCATTATCAAATTGTTGTTATAACAATAAAATTATAGCGCAACACGAATTTATTGAATTCGCCATAACGGCGTTAACGAAGCCATTAAGCAACGTGAATTGCCCGAGCACTGCTTCAAGACAAAACCGACACAAATAATACGCCGAGTAATAATTTATATTTAAGTATTTTGAAAGATAAGATGATATTTTGACTATCGTGCCCAGTAAGGAATGAGAGCGTACTGATAAAAGAAAAGGACAATAAGGTGTAACGACTTTCATTATCTATGTATATATTTTATATATATAAAACCGAAACGGCGTATGTATGTATGTGTGTCTGTAATTCCATTTTGCATTGTTGGTCATTAAGTTGCCATAAAAACGAATATGAAAGAAAATATGTTTGAATTTTTATCGGCGAAGACATTTAGTCAAAATGTAATAAATTAGTCTTCTACTGAACTTTTCCCGGCTTTTATTATTAATAATAATGTTTATTATTTACGTGAAGGTAATATTTGACATTTCATAGACAGCAAATCAGATTTTTTGACATTTAATGGGCGAGAATAGGGCTGTCATCAAATTAAATAAAGTTTGTGATTTTATTTTAACTCTATTTTGGATGTTAGATTTTGTGATATAATTATGTCGAATGATATAACATTAAATAATTATTGGTCGCTTAGTCCGAGCGACGCCGGGTAGCAATACTAGTATATATATATAAAAATGAATGTCTGTATGTATGTCCGCTATGGACTACTAAACCACTCGACCGATCGATGTGAAACTTTACAAATTTATTGAGTACACTCCCGCAATGGTTTCTGGCTTACCAACCCCTTCCCTCAACCCCACAATTTTTTTTTTAAACTTTAAGAATTTTTCGAGTTCACTTCTTCAAAGGTTTTTGGCATTTCCCCTCCACATGCCTCCCAAACCTCACCCCGCCAAACAACCCCCCTCCCCCACAAAAATTGATATCGATTTTTTACAAATTTCTCGAGTATTGAATACATGCAAATTGAATTGAATATTTGTGTAATGTCTTTCCTTCAAATTTATTTTAGTTGCTGGCGTAGCAACGCGCGCAGGGTACAGCTAGTTTTATTTATATAATAGTCCGTTTCTTTTAAATAAGCCCATTCGCCATCTTTAAACCTTGACGAATCAGATGCACAGATCACGTGGTCAAATGTGAGACATCTATTATACGAATCCATAAGGTATTTCAAGGTGATCCCATCCGCTGGGTATAATAAGAACATGTTTAAATTAGAGCCGTTAAATTTTGCACACTTCCATAAGTTTTGTCACTAACAATGCAGACTGTAATGGATAAAATTGAGCTGACATTGTAAACAGTTTCTATAGTATTAAAAAATAAAGAATTACATCTCAGTATAAGAGCTTTACTTGTGCTAATCTCATACAACAATTACAAATCTATAGACTTTTGTGAGTCTAGATAGTGCTTTGAACGATTCAACAGATATGGCAGTTCCATCAAGCATATTTTATTAATGATGCAGGTCGAGATCGATTGTCCATGGATTGCGATGGTCTTGAGCGTTAACTTACGATGACCGAGTAAGGTTTGATTTTATTGAAACTAAGGTAAGAACTCTTTCATACCATTAATAGCTTAATAGAAAAATAGTGTTGAAAATAGAAGACATTTCGTCGGTGTTTATGTATCAGCGTTTTAAAGCACCGATCAAATATAATATAAATAGCACCAATGTCTTATTTTGATCAATGCAGCTAATAATGTTGCTTAATTTATCCATACATAACACAACAATATTACTCTTAATAAATAAATTCTCAGTTGATTGAGCCGTTTTGGTTCTCAAATAACTATTACAGGATAAATTGGAATAAGAGAGATGTAGTCTAATCTGAAATTTTCCGTACGTGTAATATACATTGTAGAATAAAAAAATTGCATATAAATACTGAGAGGCGGCTTTTATAAAATTCCAGTGAAACTGGAAATTAAAAAATTCACTGTTATTTTAATATGTGAAAATTGGTTCAAAAAGGCCGGCCGAGTGATTTCTGTTTGATGTGGATACCGAAACGCAGCTCTTTGTATTCGATTTTCGTTGATTTGACAACACACGAAAAATAGTCTAAACTATCAGGTATGTTTTTTTAACCAACCGTAAATATGAAAAACTTTGTTTAACAAATAAAGCTTACAGAAATATAAAATTATTCATATTCTCTCACAGTATTTAAATAAATGACGTGATATTTTATGAACATATTTGGTCATTAATAAAAATGATGTGGCATTAATTGCGGAAAAAACTGGCACAAAACCGTCAAAATTTAAAATGAATGAACATAAACATTATCGTTTTTTTGTAATATTTCACAAATATAATACACACTTTAATTAAAATGAGCTATTTTTTTAATAGGCTCGGCGGTAACTACGCGTCAATTTATTTTCAATATTAATCGTGAGGATAAAAATATCTGTATGAATTGATTTTCTACAGAAATGATCCAGTGGAATAACAAAGTAGTCACTTTTGATTTTGCACTTAAAAGGATTCGATTTATTGTATTCAAAAAAGAGTTTCAAAGATTCACTGATACACAAATTCGATCAATGCATTTTTAATTATAAACCGTCCATTAAATTTGTATTTTTTCAACTAAAAAGCAATTTATTTATACAAATTAACACAATACGCTTAAAATATTTCTATAAGAGAATTTATGAAAAGCACACTCAAAAAAATAATGACATTGGAGTGAAATATATTTAAGAATCATTATTATCGTTATTTGATAAATATGCATGACCTTTAAAAACGGCCTAGTTTCGTATAAATGTGTACGCAGCAAGCCCATGCCAGTGTACGTTAGAATGAATGAGAAAATGAATTTAATTGTCATTTCTGATAAAAATACAGTTGTAATTAGAAATAATAACTGTCACATAAAATAAACTATCCTAAAAGCAATCAAGAAATCATGCAACCGCTGCACAATGGCATAGCGGGAGGAAGGTGGAGGGAGGTGAAGTCGTGTCGGGGCCCGGCAGCGTCGCGATGTCATCGCCGGGCCGAAACTTGGGCGTCGTAGACTCTGCCGCCGGGGGTCTACGCGGGCGTAGAGGCGCACCGAGTCACGCTCGGCTACGCGCGCCTGTCACACCGAGGAAGATGGATGCTTCGAATAATAGGATACACAATTAAAGACGGAGAAGTTTTTTACGGCCCTGCTTGCTACGTCGCTATCACGGCGGCCACTCATTACACGCTTTCGGGAGGCTGTGTTGAAACACTGTTGGCTTATTTCGTCTTTTGTTTTGTTTGTTTTTTTTGTATGTAAAAAAGACAACAATAAATATAAACGATAAAAATGTTAGTTTTACAAAAATTCTACGCAATATCATTATCTTGTTACGAATTTAATATATATATATAAATAAGAGAGCACGGAGCTTTTCCAACAAGATTTGACAGTATCAAAGAACCCCATTGAAATTATCTTACGAATATGTATATACATTTGAATTGTTTGAATTTTGTACATTTCCATGAGTTTTGTCGCAAACGACCCGAGTTTCGCTTTTCGGTTTCGCCTTTCGTCAGTTCAAGCACATCCGTGCACTTGAAATGCCTGAAGATGCCGAAAGGCGAAACCCGGGTCGTTAGCGACAAAAGTCATGGAAAAGTAAAAAAATCAAATTTGATATTGAAATTCCATCAAGCACCCTCAGTCGAAGTCCTTAAGAATATCTAAATATTCAATATTCTCAATTATAAATTTGTTTACTCAGGAAATGAATACTGTAAAAATAAGATTTTTTAAAGTCAAATAATTTCACTGTTTGACACCTTGAGCCTACAGTGAACACCCTACAAGTACGTTCAATAATTCGTATGGAAGTATTTAATCTGCCATTTTTGCCAAGTTTTCAACCATATTTATTAAGAAGCTTGAAAATGTTAATTTTATTTCCAGCCCAAAGGACTATGTTACAAGAAATTCTTTACATGATCTACATTAGTATTATCGGGTCCGTGGTTCAGTGGTCAGCGTCGTTGGCTTCCGTGACGGACCTCATTGAGCTAGAGAGAGCTTGAATAATCGAGTAGCAGGTAATTATTGTAGATAAAATATGTTGACTTATATAAGGAAGTCATAAGCTCCACATTGAGTTCGTACATTCATTAAAAAAAATTCTAGTTGAAGAGATATCGAAACAATCATTAACATTATTCAATACATTTTTTAGAAAGGCTGCTCAACTTGTTGATAAAATTACCAACGTATATTTTTTGGCAGATTATTTTTGAACCTAACTGTATGTGCTAAGTTTACGCTTGATTTCATTCGACTATAAAAATGATATAGTGAATAGTGCCCGCCAAGCAATGACAATTTCACAAATTTAATTTAAAAAATCAACTTCAAAATTCAGATTTCATTCATCACTTAGTGAACTTCATAATAGTACCTGAAAAACATTTTCAATTACACTGCGATGTCACTGATTGTTCAAAGTATAATAACATCACAGTAAAGTTTTTAATTAAAATGTCAAATAACTTTAGAGAAATCATCGCGCCAGAGATTCGTCATATTTTAAAACACCTGTTGCCGGGGTGAGTACTTACTCTTTGCAAAATCGAGATCAACTTATAATTTACAATTCACCAGTGTTTTACTGAAATACAAGTTAAGCGGAACACTTCGCGAGCCAGGGGTGAAAAATCATGTAGCTTCGATTGAAATACCAATCAGTTAAATCGATGTATCGTTAATTCAGTTATCGACGATAAAGTGTGAATGAGTGTCATTTTTTTTGTCCAATTAAAGTGCACCCTCGAAAACTGACACGATTATAGGTTTTCGAAAACGGTTTATTAAGGACGGCGTTTTTCATTATTCATTATTATATTTTCGATTTACTCTACGTTAACTGTCGATGATTTCACTAATACGGTTCGAGTGGACAATTAATATTGAAAATTTTGTTTGATTGATTGTTGACTTTAACTAATTAATAACAAATAAGAATCTACCCTAATATTTTTCTATTGCTGCAATTTTGACCATTCGTGAGAAATATGGTCAGTTATATAATTCTTGCAGATATAATATGCAGACGCTTATAATTGAAATATTTTGTAAGTAATACTCTAGGTAGATTGAAAAATCTATCATTATTGTAGGCCTTTAGTTTGAAACTATGTTCATATTACTATAATATTCACATGTATGTTAATAATTAAACATTCGTTAAATTAACATTGATACACGCAGCTACGGTAACTGTTTTATATTTATATTAGCCTATATATAGGCTACATACAATTATTTATATAATATAGAATAAATTTCGTTGAATTTATTCATTCCCCGAAACATGTCCTGTTTTTTAAATAAAATATGCAGTACTTTAAATAAATATTGTATAATCATATTATACATAATTAATTCCTAACAGGTAGTCCGTATTATATTGTATAACAAATTTGTGGCACTACAGCGTGATGGTGTTGATTTGTGGTTGTGTGCAAATATATTTAAGTTATATCTTTCAAATCAAGGAACATATAGAATTGATGGTATGGTATTGTATTATGTGCAATTTTTTTGATTGCTATGACAACATCACAGATTGCATAGTGAGCTCATAAAGCATGTCCACTGAAATAAGGATACGGAAATTGCGAATGATATCTCTCCCGTGGTTTTTCTCATGTCAATCAAGGAATACGGATGTGATGGCACACAAGTAAACCTATAGAACTAATAGCATGTATGTTGTGAACAGAAATGGAAAACTGTATGAAGTCACGTTTCATGATGATACGACGAACATCACACGGCTACTTAGGTTCAAATTAATTCAATAAAAACGAAAAATATCACTAAAAAATAATTGAAATCGATTTCAAATAAAGAATACATTTTTACATTATGATTTATTTCAAAACATGCCGTGGGTTTGATTTGAAGCGTATACAGCAAGTTGGTTATCCCGGATGATGGGTGAGAGAGCAGAGCGTGTCACTACCTCCACATTTAATTGATCAAGAAAGGTGTAAAAGTCGAAAAGAGAAAGACTAAAAGGTTTCCAGTTACTTATTTACCTGAGATTGTTACTTGAGTCGTGTTAGACAGTGACGTGCTCAGGGTTGGACTAGGTTGGCGTAATTAGCGTATGAATTGGCGGTTTACTCACAAAGCTATCAAGTTTTTTTTATGAACTGCTGAATATTTATAGATATACACTACACTGGAGAAGGCTTTGAAAGTGAAAAAAATTTAACTTTTTTTACGCTTGGCTTAATTTGGTTGATTTTACTTCGTAGAATTTTGTACTATCAAATTTTTTTTTTTTTTTTTTGGATATCTGCTTGACGGAGCATCAAGTTCTAAGGCGTGTCAGCGCCAAAGTTCTTCCAGTCTCCTCGTCTCTAAATGTTTTAACTCTTGAATTTTATTTGTTGACATACCCTTCCTATCGCTTCCGACAGGAGGGCGCGATCGCTACATTTGAGAAGTCAGTTTAATATTGCGTCTCTATCTAGGGAGGGTCATCGAGAAGAATAGCTCTGGGCCTATATCGATTCTCTGAGGCCTTCTCGTCATAATTCTGCAAGCATAATGTCGATTTTGATTTTTGGTCAATATCTCGGTATCATTTGAATGCTTAAAACGATGGTGCCTAACTTCAGACGGTATTAAATGCCAACAGCGTCAGAGTGTAGATTCTATGTATGATATTTTTTATTTCGATATATAGTCAAGAAAGAAAAAACAGTTCTTTGTTATTAATTATCCATTATGACAGTGGATAAAGCCTCGAGAGTAACTGTGTGATTTTTTACACATGTCAGCTGAACTGCAGAGTATTTGAAATTCTAATGTAGCATTTCAAAATAAAACTGTTAATCTTAATTTTCAAAGAAGACCGAGGTGGTAAGAAAATGACCAATTAGGAGTTTATTGCTCCATATATGCTCAGTTTTCAGGATCTAATAAAGGATACATTATAATTTGATGAAACGTGAATATATAAGATTTCATCAATTGGAAGATTCAATCAAAGACACACAAAAAAGAAGGAAATATCATTTACCACAACTAAGTGACCAATTATTGTAAGTGATTTTTTATATATTTCAATTAAATATAAACGAAGATATTAACTAGTTTGTATTTAGCCCTTAATCCCGACATGTCACTGGGCGAACAGCTCTTAACTTTGCACTCTTACGAAATCTTTCCTCTCCACAAACGAACTTAATACTTTTACTGATTAGAAGACTCACAGCGTAGAGGGAAAGGGGGAAGTCTGTTAAGTTGGGCTCTTCTTGTTTGGGAAGGTGACTTATCAGAAAAGCACTTTGCAAATAATGATCCCGAAGACACGCACGACATGCGATGCAAGCTATTAAATATAATTTGATTCTATTTGTAGAAACAATAATTACAACAACAAACCTATCCCCCCGTTTTATTAAAACATCCGCGTAATTCAAAACCGTTTGGATCAAAACAAAAATGAAGCAAGATTTACAAAGAGTACACTTTTTTATGTTACATTGCTGGCATACATTGTAACACAATCTCAATTAATACGTAAAGGACGTGACGTTCTTTTAAGATTTTTACAGTCACTTCTTGCTATAAAAAAGCATTATTAAAATAAATAAAACATATTATATAATATAAAAGTATTTCCACATATATTCTGATAAAGATCAAGACCGCTGTCGCTTAACGCGAGCATTTTCAACTGATAGCATACACAAAGAAATCAGTGTTATTGGCGTTTTAACTCAACTTGTGTTTGATTACCTTTAATTTCTTGTTACTTTTCGTAAGCCGATTGTTTGTTAAATCTAGTTTAATGTTTCACTTTTTGCTATGAATAAACTTGTTTCATTGTATATTTTATCATTTTTAATAAATTCACTGAAAGGCATCGTGCATGTTAAAAATAGTGATACATTTTTTGTACCTATTCCACAACACATATATTTAGATCAAGCATCGAGCAAGATCGAGCATTATCGATGATTACGATGAGCGAAACCAATGTATTTTATCAGTTGATATCCGAATATATGTGGAAATAAAACTGTATAACGTGTTTCATTTATTTAAATAAATTATTCGTGTTGGCATATTTATATTCCGTAGCTTCATCAATTGGCATCCTCGGAAATCAACAGTATCTTACATATTTCATATCATGTAACACTTAGGTAATTATTTTCATTGAATTTTTAAATGCACACATTATAATAGGATGTAAAACAGGCAGATTTTAGGGAGTAGGTACAATTTGAACAGTATTTTAATTATGATTGTATTTTTTTAACGTTTTGAATTGATAATTTTTTCTGACCTTAGGAATTAATTGAAAACCATTTTTAAGGTTTGATAATAAAAAAAAATGGTGCGAAGAAGGAGTTTCTTTAAGCTCCCGATTCTGAAGTATCAGTATACCTGAAGAGAAAGTTTTAATGAAGTTTGCGGCGACTGCGTCCCGTGAACGTTGAGTATACTCCAAGCCAGTCAGATGTGACTATCTGGTTTTGTCTCGGGCAAGAGCTTTAGATAAAATGTCACAGTGTGATAATCGTGAGATGCGCAGATAAAAGCGCTTCCGTTTTGCGTCCTTAGAAATTAAATAAAAAGCTTCGAAGCTCACACACATATTTAAAAATAAGTGGCCGACATGCAATATTATTATGAATCTAAAATATAAATAGTAAGTATAATTTTGAATCGAGGAAAAAATGATTCAAACGTTATTTCCGTGATTAAATATTATATAGTCAAATTGCTTTCGTTTTAGTTGCATGACCACTTTTAAGGTGTTAACTTTTAATACAATACTCAACTGATGTTAATGTTCACGACAAGCCAAACCGGTCCTGATCTTAATAAATCTAATGTGGAATAAGTGAAAAAAATGTGTTCTTATTTTTAAATTTTGATGCATGATTTACAAAGCCGATTTTTCTAATGTTTGATTGAGTAGGCATTTACTTGTAGAACTAATATACATTGTTATTTTTCTTACCGTATCATTTTAATATATTTATTGATATAGATTTTTTAAATTTTTGGCGGCGTTCGACTAACAAAATAATTTGATTTTATTATCATTGAAATAAAAGAAGAATCAGAGATGTGTACATCAGTATACTAGACAGGCGAGCGACTTGGAATAGCTACGCGATCGACGCTTTGACCACTACTGATATACATATATTAATTTAATCTTTTATTTAAATAAACAAAACACAATTTTTTTGAACTACTTCCATATATAATTTAAAGATCAAGACCAGGTACGCTTTCAATTTCAACTAATTACATAAATAGAAACAGGATTATTTATATCAAATAAAGAAGGCCGATACTGTTCTGAAAAAAGCTGATCAGTTGAAAATGTTCACAATGAGGGACACCAGACCTGGTCATTATATAATAACATGTGAAAGTCGTAAAAAAATGTTTCGTATATTGAAGTTTTTTTATAACATTGTCCAGTATAAGCTCGTTAATTACAAGATAGTGTTATTTAATAAAGAATATATTTTTGCAGACGTTGTTTCTAGGAAATGCTGTGCACCGCTCGGTCATCTTAATGTAATATATACCAAGAATAAAACACACAGTATCGGTATTTGTAGCAAGATCGATTTCTCGGTAGCTTACAAGTGGCCACAACGAAAACAATAACAATCCAAATATACCGACGACAGGAAGTAAAGCTCGTTTGCTTATCTGCTTGCTTATCAAACAAAAACAATTCCAAGAGAATCTTTGGTCGGTTGGTTCCACTTAATATTTATTCGCAGTGAAGTGTCAGATTTCAAAATAAGAATGTGATAATGATAAAAACTTGATTGTTTTGTTTCACCACATGTTTTGTGGGCAAATATGCTTTACGGCTTGCTTCTCATTTTCTATTCGAAAAAACACCAAGTGCCGCTAAAAACAATTTATTACGTAGAAATATTTATCGCAAATCCAGGCGGACCTCTACTTTCGCACATAATCCTGAAAATGAGTGCGAATGTTGAATGTTCGAAAGAAGAGGGATGTAAACTAAACATCTTAGTTTAGTTAATTCAAAAGGTGAACTAGTAATATTGCATTGAATATTTGACAAGGGGAATATTCACCATCTTCAATAATATTGGACGATGAGGAAATAAGTATTTTCCAGCATCTCTATCAGCAACATAAAGAATATATCATCTTAAATCAGCCATTAATTGCATGAAAAACCGTGTTGGAGTTTTCTTTTAGTCTAATCTTTATGCAAACTAAGAGCCTTAGCTTGAATAATTAAAGTTCTTCAAGGGTTATCTTTTTGATGTTCACTTATCTAGTGTGACAAAGATTTTTCCATTTCATCCGTCACTATGCCGTGTCTTTAAGAAACAATTTTTGAAGATAAATTCCCACGACTTTGAACGTATTCTTTGATAGTTTTTTTTTTAATTGAACATATAGTCGACCTGATTATATCATACGAACAGCAGATTCAAGCATAGGATTCACAATATTTAAAAAAAAAAAATGTGGAAAATATCGAATTGTGCAAAAGTCGAATGTGTAGAGCAGGCACGAGCAAACTGCGGCCCGTCATCATAAATCCTAATTCTAAGTAAGAATATTTTATTTTTTTCTAAAAAAAAATATTGAAAATCAAATAAAAATTCTTCAAGATATTGATTGAGTGAGAATACAAATATTCCTTTTCTCAGTCAAATTCAATGGCTTTGTTTGGAAAAAGTGCTTCGAAGAGTTCGGGATATAAAAAATATTATAATTTTATTTTTGGAAATGAAGAATGTTACGGACTTTCCCGATACTGATGATTAGGGATTTGTGATTTTGCATTTACTCTGGACATCGTGCCACATTTAAATACTATTAACTCCGTGTTATGAATGCTCTGAATGACGATTTTTCACAAAGATTTGGTGACTTCCGAAAAATTGAGACAAGTTTGGCGCTAGTGCGATCCATTTTCAATAGATATTAAAATTGTATTCAAAGAGCTACAACTTGAGATTATTGATCTGCAATGTTACACTGATTGAAGAGAATTACACCGTCGTGACGAAATCTGAAAATTTACAATGATCTTAATTCAGAAAAATTCGCACTTAAAAATTTCGCACGAAAAATGTGAACAGTCATTTTCGATCATGAACCTCAGCTTAATTATCATTCCATCTTCATCTATGACCATTCAGAAGCAGTTTTAAAAATATCAACTAAAAAGTGAGCCTCAAAATTTTAAAAAAATCTTCTTTTTTAATTGTTCTCATATTTTTTTTGAAAACAATATTTTTCGTGATAGTAAAAAGAGTACACTAGATTTTTTTCAATGATTTCGATTTTCCGTGTTTTTTTGGACGGCACCGTGATTTATTCGTAGGTACGCGATTTTTCTTTTTATAGCAGACAAAATGGTGCGCAAACTCATGCGATATTATTGGTGACTCAGCTCTGAAACTTATTTATGCTCAATGCATTTCTAAAATTCGTTGAATAGCACGTTTCCCGGTCGTAAATTTTATCTGAGAGTTACTAGGTCAAATAAACGTCCAAATATTTTAAATGCACAATAATTAATACGAACTGAATGTAGAAATATTATTTTTGGATGAAAATGGGAATGTTTAGGTATATTTTTATGCAAAGATTTTTTTTTTGGGTCGAATTTGAAAAACAATGATTTTGAAACCAATGTATCATGTAAAAAACGATAGGGTGTAAATCTAAAAATGGTAATTTACATGCGGCCCGCTGCTCATTTTGAAATCTTGGAATTGGCCCTCCATTCGAAAAGTTTTCCCCCTCTGGTGAAGAGTATAGTAGAGGTCAGCATGTATGTTAATAACAAATTGTAATGTACTGAGTGCGAGTTACAAAGTATCTGCACAAAAACAATGTGAAAATTCAAAATAGTTTTTCAATGGTTCTTTATTCTACGTAGAAGATTTAAATGGTTAACACGGACTGTGTGTTGCCAAGTAGAAAATTTGCAGAGGAAACAATTTAATTTTTAATTATGCTGATAAGATAATAAGCATACCAATTGAAGATCAACTCCGAATGAAGAAGCATCAACTACATTAGGGTTACCATCAAAACGATAGACAGTATAATAACTGAAATGTAGCAACCACAGTACCGGATGTACGTTACCTTATCAAGCTTATTGCAAAACCTGTCTCATTAAAATTGAAAAATCTTCAATATATACAAGTATACATATCTGAATATGAGAGTTGTATGGGCGAGCACTTCTGGTATGATCAAATAAAATTGCTTAAGATCGATTAAATGAATAAGTAATAATTATATCTGTGGATGGCACTGGATTGTCGCTTCTAAACTAAAGAATGTGTATGCTGATTACTCGGCTTGACTTCTCAATGGGATGCACTTTATCTAGATGGCGTTACATGCATATGCATTATTGCCAACTCCTGAGCTATAAACGCTGGTTCTGCAAATGCCTTATACATTCAAATTCATATAATAACGCCATGGTTGTAAAGTTGAATTATTTTATTTCATATGCAAATTTGCAAAAACATAAATACTCTGTTAATAGAATAGAAAATTTTAAACGTAATTATAATATACAAGAAATGGTGACTAGACCATTCATTTTAGAATTGCATTAAAATGGCTTACAGCTATAATTATCTATTAGATCATATCCACTCCCTTAATGGAAGTTAAGTGATTGACAAGGTTCTTTAAAGTGCTAATATCACTTAGTTTTTTTGAGAGAACCCTATTGGTAGTATTTGGTGTTATTCAAAATACCAAAATTTTACAAATCGGATATAGAGCAAAGCCTGAGAACTCTGAAAGCGCCCGCAATAATCGTCCCAGAACTTCCACTTCCTTCAGAGCCTGCTACATAACAAGAAGCTGTCTGTTTCGTCCCCAATTATTCTTGCTCCTCGCAATGCTATACACTTTTAGCACTCACATCCGACAAAAGTATATATTCTTGAGTTTTCGTGAGGAGCCATGATTCGTCACCGTAAAACAGCGCTGCTAGAATGCGAATTTTGGTTCAGTAGTCGATTATAGCTGTGCGTGTCGATCAGAAAATTCAATTCCTTTTTTCTGTTTTCGTTTGCCAGGATATATATGTACGCAGAGAACAAAATTTACACGTACATCCGACCGTTTGCTGTGAAATCCGATCTTTTGCTGTGAAATGAATAGAGAAAACATTTCTGTATCGAAGGACATAATGCTCAAAATCCAAATAAAATAGGGTTTTGAAAATATTTATTGGCTTGATGTTTGGGAAGATAAAGACAGCTATGCACATAAGGCAATAGAAGTTTCTGGAATTCACGAAGGAGTACTAAGTTCATTTGCATAATGAAGCACCTGTCCAAAGGTAGACGATTCACATAAATCTAGTTAAAAGTTAGTTGTTGTAATGATAGATGTCACCACGGTTCTTTGACTGGAACACTATGCTGTACAAATAGAAATAAAGTAATGGATTTATGGACACAGGAATATGTTTGAGCAAAAGTGCTTTGAATACGCTCATCTTAATATCTACATAGATATCTGGGCCTTAATGCTAGAAGTGTCATTGTTAGAATTTTGCCATTTAGACATAAGAATCAGAATAAACATTAAAATACTCCTTTTTATGCTATAAATCCCCATGTTATTCGATTAAATATGAATGAAACACGAGGACAGCTAATTTGTATATCAAAATATTGTTTCAGCATATCTTTTTCCAAGAAATATCTATGTTAACATGGATGATAGTAAGATGAGTTTTATAAGCGTAAGAAGTGTAATGAGATCAGTCTGAATCATTTGATAGTGTTCGCGATGAGCGAAATGATAAATAAATATAATGGGCATGATAAATAAATATATTGTTGTCTTAGTACTAAAAATGCATTATTATTTTTATTACAACGCCATTTCACCACGTATTGACAGTGAACACTTTAAACGTGATGTATTTGAATCGTTTATATTTGTACTTATCCATAAGTTTTGCCGCTAACTACCCGGGTTTCACCTTTCGGCATCTACGGGCATTTTAAGTGTACGAATGAACCTGATCTGACTAAAACTCATTTAACTCTAATCTTTATTTGATTCATTTCATTATTATTTAATTAAATTAACCAATGAAAATGTAAAAAATTAAAACGATTCAAATGTGATATTGAAATGCCATCAAGCACCCTCAGTCTTAATTCTAGTTTGTGTTTGTAAATAATTTTTTTTGTGTATTGAAGAACGTGATGAGACAGAGATTGATGACATTGACATTGTAATTAACAAATCATTAATACGCAATCAACTACGTTTCCATGTTAATATTTACACTCTAATGTCTTATTAACGACCTGCTTCCTGGGTGAAATATAGCAAGGCTGCCGTCAAAATAGTGCGTCTCACCTAGAGACTCCAATTCGAGTATCGAATACTCGATACTCGAGTATACTCGTCCATTTTGAAACTACTCGATACTCGAGTAAATTGTAAAATACTCGAGTAATACTCGTAATAAAAATTATTGTTTTTATAAATTGAAATAAAATGTATTTATTAAACAAAATAAGCTTATTTATTTATTTATCATCTATTTAAATATGTTACAGTGAAACTGTATTCTCAGTGAAAATGTATCAAGTAATAGATTTGTATGACAACATGATTTAACTGGTCACGATCATTGAAATTATTGGCACAGTCGATGATTTGACGGCCTAAAATGCATTGCTTTAATGAAACAAAATCAGCAAGTGTAGTCCCTTTCATAAAAAGAGAACCAAAGACAAACATAGGGCTGAAGATAGGGTGGTCAAATTTAATTTCAATGACAGCTTGGAGAAGAATATATTTTCACTGAGAATATAGTTTCACTGTAACATATACATGTGTTAGCAGCAAGCCCATGTCAGAGTACGTTAGAATGAATGAGAAAATGAATATAATTGTCATTTCTGATATAAAACAGTTGTAATTAGAAATAATAACTATCACATAAAATAAACTATCCTAAAAGCAATCAAGAAATCATGCAACCGCTGCACAATGGCGTAGCGGGAGAAAGGTGGGAGGAGCTTCGAGAAGAATATATTTCCACTGAGAATACAGTTTCACTGTAACATATACACAAATTCGAATTAAATATATATATTTTGGTACATCTAAAACTGCTCGAGTATTTTGAAATTTTACTACTCGATACTCGAGTAGTTGGAGTCTCTAGTCTCACCTCATATCGAAACAAAACCACCGTCGCCGCGTTCTCCTAGCGGGCATAGTTTGCATGGTGCTGCCCCTCCGACGCGTAACCGCATCAAAGCGTTCCTCTGAGCAATCAACGTCGTAATCTTTCAATCGCCCGAGCAACATACCCCGACGGTCTCCCTTTACCCAGTCTCCCCTTACTCTTTGATCTATTGTTGAAGAGAAGTGCGTTGTGTAAAATTGATCGATGCTATTCAAAATCAACTGACCAATTGTTAAACTTGATTTAATTTATTTTGCACTATAATCAATAGGGATCAGATTTGCCCTCTGCAAGCAGAAACTCATTAGTTCAAAAGCATATGTTTAGTCGAAGAATTGACAGTTAAAAACTTAAAAGAGTACAATTTGACATTGACAGCAAACATAATTAAACATAAATTTAGAATTTCGACAGAAGGTGCTTGATGGAAGTTCAATATAAAATTTGTATCTATGGAAATGCACGAAGATGTCAATTGGCGAGATCAGGGTTGAGAACTACAAAACTTATGAAAAACTACATAATTCAAATTTGAAAATACATAAAGTTTCAATCAAGAACAAATTTTAATAATGAATAAATCTATTAAGCACCTTCAGTTGAAATCCTAAATGATAGATTTTAGTTGATAGTGCTCGCGATGAGTGAAACCGGCCCCGATCATAATAAATCTAATGTGGAAGAAGTAGAAAAAAATTGTTATTATTTTTTAATATGATGCCATTCTTTTGATTGAGTTGTGCATTTACTTGGTAGAACTCCATTATAATACAGTGAAAAAAATAGCAATGTATTTGAATTCTACAGAAATTATTTTATAAATATTTGTTGATTTTTTCGAAATCGACAAAAGAAATTTGAGAATGCCGGTGTGTTTGGAATTAAATGAATAACGTCAGCTTTTCATAGTAAACATGCAAATTCTTAAAAACGTTTTTTGACCGCCCCGAAAGCCATGGTGCTTCCCTTTAAATAGCGGCACGCCCATCGCCGACAAGTGGTCGCTATTCATACAAATTAATTGCGCCCATTTGCTGCGAACACAAGGAGTGTCGGTCGAGTGCACGCGCAGCAAACAACTCGCCACCGTCGCAACGCGCGGAGGGTCAATTTTATTCGAGGGATCACCGTGGAGGGGGCTAGCTCAAGGTACTTATAACCGATTGCCACTTTGCGAAATTTATTTACCCCCGATCGCGGCACGGTTCAACTCACGACATAAAAGATCGATCAAAGAGGATCAGGAGCGACAAGGAAAACGTCTTCCTAATCCGTATCTGCATCCCGATATGGTTCATGTGAATAAGCAAAAGAGTATCGTAACAGTTGATTATAAATCGACTAATTGAGTCGTATAGTATCAAAAGTAGAACCATCACATATTTTTCAAAACTGAAGTAATGTTGTCACACTATTCTTATGGTTATAGATATAGTTTATGGCTAGAAATAAAATATTTGTTACATGTGGTATAAAAACGTAAAAGAAAATAATGGTTGGCGTCAAAATCAGAACGGTTCATGAATTTGGAAACAAAAGTATAGTGGTTTGGTCAGTAATACTTTCGGCCAATTACATAGTTATGATCCTTAGTGATGTTGCAATGTGGCCACTCGAAAAAATTTAAAGTCTTAATATAGAAACGTTTTTCTAGAAAAGTCAAAATGTGAATACAGTAAAACCTCGACTATCCGGACGGGATGAAGGTAGTCCGGATAAGGACAAATCCGGATAAACATTATGGACAGGAAAAGACATGTGTGTTCAGTATAAATCATTTTTATTTCTTTAGATTAATACATAGCTTTAATAATAAATTATTTTTTATTGAGAAAATCAATTATCGATTTCTGCTTCGAGCTATGTATCTTTTCTTTTCGATACTGCTGAATCACGAATACTTTTAAGACACATAAGTTGTCTTGAATAGCACTCTTCTTGACTCTCAAGCCACTTCATGGCGATATCTAGACACCGAAAAGACTAGACTTGGCTTTTTCAAGCCAGCCTGAGCTTGCTTTGAAGGTGGGATCTCCATTTAATCTTGTATTGAACAATATTGCTTTTTCACATAGTAATGGACCAGATATTAGCTGTCCAGATGATCGTCTTTGTATGAACCACATAAAAATACACTCTTCAACTTCTTCATTTCGTGATGTTTTCATAACTTTACGCTTTGAGCTTCGATCTTCTCACATTAAACAATTGGTAAACTTCAAGATTTTTTCACTTTGTTTTTTTATATCCGAGATCGTTGACGTTCCGACACCATATTTATTAGAAAAAACGTTTTTTATTGAAACTACAACACGTTTTCTTTTCGTTGACATATCGGTAATATTAAAAATAAATATTTAAATCGTGATCGATTTTCAAGAAACAAACATTCAATGCGTATCGAATCTGGACGTTGGAATTATGAATGACGCATATTTTACACAGGACTTATTGTTAGAACAAATGCAACGATCAAAATATTAAGACTGCATTCCATCACGTACGTAAACAGTGGACGCAATTCGCCACGTCCATATCAGCAAATTTGTAATATTTTTGTTTATTTTGACCAATCCGGATAATCGAAAATCAGAATAATCGAGGTCCGGATAATCGAGGTTCTACTGTAGTAAGTTCTAATTTTATACTATACGACTCAATTATAAGTCATTTGATTAAAGCTTAAACTAATGAAAAAATGTATGCAATCATTTGATATTTCCCATCAAGCTTTTTACTGAATCCTGAAAGGAATATAAAGACCATTAAAATGTAACCATTCCCTTTTTATACTAAGGACAAATTAATCAAAAAAATGCTGCTTTAGAAGTCCATGTGTTCCAAATTGGAAGACGACACAGTTTAAAATAAGTTATTTTCCGGTCCGTGGTGCAGTGTTCAACGTCGTTGGCTTCCATGACGGGACGGGGCGCCCGTCGTTTTCCGGGCAGATTTTTCAGTCGATAAATTGATTCTTTTCGAAGGCAATGTCTGTTTTTATTCTTAAAAATCCCTTCCCATGTTTCTGATTCAGAGAAGCGACGCATAGCGAAAGCGCTTAGCTAACCACTTGTCTTATCCTAGTGCTCGTATCCTTTCAATCCCTACTCTTTTCGAAAAAGAGAAGTTGAGCAACTGAGTAACAAGCAGTTTTAGTAGAAAAAAGAGTCAAAAACTGCCAGCGGACATGGTCAAAAAATCGTCTCAATCTTCAAAAACTCTTTAATTACTTTCAATTTTTTGCTAAAAGGTGTGCTATTCTCCAAAAATTTCCTGCTTTGGTTTGCCTAGTCTAAAGTCATGATTGAATATTTGACAAAACTGTAATTTGCAATATTGATATTTGCAAATAACGTTAAGATCGAATAATGTAAACAAATTGATGCTGAGCACTGGCGTAGAAGATCATCCCCGAAATATAGCACACCGTCATACCCAGTTTGTTTCCCACGTCACATACATAAAGCTCAAAACAACCCTTTCCGGTCAGAGCCTTTGCCGAACAAAGGCAGCGTGTATACCTACGCCTTCATTCCCGCCATTGTTTCTTGAGTCACCCTGATTATTTAATAAGGATGGTCCTATATCAAGCATCACGTATTTGTATATATTGTTGATATTTGCCAATATATTTTTTATTAATACTGACAATTTTAAAGGTATTATTTTAAATTTTATAGTAGCTATTTACTATATCCTATAAAAAAACTAATAAATCTTGTTAACTCCATGACCCGCATAAAACAAATAAAGCAGAAAATGAGCAATTTAATCAAACACGTTTAAAATATAACGAAATTTAAACAATAATTTTCGAATTAATTAGTAATTTAACCGCGACGCCAAAATTAAACAACAAATTTTACTGCGCTGAAATGGTTGAAAAAGCATCACCGATAAATTGAATGAAATAATGCAGTACTGACTGAAAACACGTTCACATCTCTAGCAACTACAAAGGAATAAATACTGCACATAGGAAAGCATGGATCGCTTGGCCACCGGTTTAATTAAAATTACCATTCTCAATATCCGGTGGTCACTACGGAAAGTTTATTCCCCGAATAAAACGGTGATTAAGTTTGAGTTAAGTCAAAGGGAATAACGATACGTATAGTGGATGCCGAAGGGTTCAACTTATTTAAATATATCAACTTCTAAAGCACGTTACATCAAAAAGGGAGAAATGTTGGATGCCCTTACAGTAAATTAGTCGTATCATGCTAATTTTTCGATTACTATTAATATTACTACTTTATTCAACCGATAAGTTATTTTTCCGTTGAACCTTCGGTTAAGATATGACATCGCACAAGCTATTTTTTCTATGCATAAAATTAAGCAGTAAGGTAAGAAAACAAATTGTTTTTAAACGTCTCTAACCATTGAAAATCGTAGGTAAAGCTTTTTCCATGTACTCTCTTTTAACTGTCAATTATTAGTAGAAATGCATTATATTTTACTGTATAAAACATACATATTATTACCACTTTCATCATAAATATCAGAACCAGGTTCACTGATCGCTAGCATTTTAAACTGATTCAAAAGTCTTTTCATATACTCATTCGATGAGAGTATGCATGAAAGGATATGATATATATTAAGATATAAGTTTGAAAATAAAAACGTAGAAAAAATTATGAATTAACGATGAAATAAGCATTAAATAAGATAATACATACAATAAGAGAAAATACTATAATACTGATAGTTTCGTGTCTGGAGTACAAAGATTGATTGAAATGGTCATAAAATAATGGGACTATAAGCGTAACAAAAAAGCGGAATATGGCCTGGCCAACACTTAAATATGACAGCTTTATTCGACGAGAAGAAAGAAAGATAAAGGAAAAAAATTGACAATCCATCGGAAAAACAAAACTAATGAAAACGCATTTTCTTTCCACAAAGCCAGATCGACGGCCAAAGGAAATGATGAATTATATCCGACAGATGTAAGAACGAGGTAGGGTGTGTTTGCGTTCACACAGTGGAGCACATCAAAATAAACATTAGTAAAATTTCATATACGTTACGAAATTAACTCAAAGTATGTATATTTTTTTTTGTAGGAAAATATTTAAAACTATATTGGTAAATTGCTTATAAAATTTTATATATGAAATTAATCAACTGAAAGGGTGAACGATGTAATAATGAAAATATGATTGATTTCCATGAAGTCAAAAATATTTATATAATATTTTTCACCAGGTGGTCCAATGGTGTTTTAAAATCTATATTTTGTAATTGGTTCCACTATATAAATGAGTGTATTTACACAATACAGCTTATAGTTTAAAATATGTAGTAAAAAGTACACGTTTCAAGCCGAGCAAATTATCAGCATACTGATTCAGGTGAAAAATGGTAATTTATTTGTTTAATATACTAAGCATTCCGTATCGGTTGATTAAATTTGAACATCTTGGATGAAATACTGTGAGATATTTTGTTATAATATATATCAGGGGTGGCCAAAGCATCGATCGCAAATCGATTCATAGTCGATCGCCTATCTGATCTGTACAAATCTCTGGTGCCCGTCTCAAGAAGCGTGCGAGACAAATCGTGTGACAGGGAGAGCACGCTAAAATCTCGAAGTTAGCAGATTATCGACGAAAATATCTTTCTACGACCCAGGTCAAACAAGGGTTGGCGATTGGATTAAAATAGACTTTAAATTACTTCTTTTAATGTTGGTCGATTGCCTCCAATAATTTCAAACGAAAGTCGATCGCGGGCAAAAAAGTCTGGCCACCCCTGATATATATTATAGGGGTAGTAATTTTATAGCTATTAATGAATAATCGGACCAGAAACGATGTATGGAATGAACTGAATATTATGAATTACAATGTGACAGATCTGTCACCTTGGCAACATTTCGTGAGTGGTTGTTTATTAATCATGCTTCAAATGAATAATTCAGAAACCAATATATGTATGCAAACAATATTTTGGTCAAAATTTATTAGTGACAACTATACCGCAGTTTTAGGTCCAAAGTAATGAGCTTTTGACAAATTTAAGCGAAATATATTTTTAGTCATGCTGCCTACACAGCATTTAAAAATAGTGTTTAATCGACAAAATATCGCAGACAGAGTGCGCTACTGGTGGGTAGTTCATGACCAGGAAATAGCCGTCAGGGATGTTTTATGGGAGTAAAATAGTACTTTGTGTTATTGCTATTATAATCAAAAAGGATTTTAATGCTCTTTTACTTGTTTATAGTACAAAAATCACATAATAAAATAGTATGCATATTTGAAATCGACCACTGTAAGTATTGGGTAGTAATTAAAAGATCGGAATAAAAATATTTTTTCATTGTGCATTTCAATCAAATGCAGCCAATTAATTAATTAAAAGAGTGTTTGATTGTATAAATTGATTACTTCAATAGAAGAACATATTTTTTTTTTTAAAAAATAAAATTTAACGAATGATTTTATGTATTTCTCTCCTTCTTGTTACTTCAGAATTTAACAAAACAAATATACATCAACTGGTCCTCTAGCTTAGTTGATGATGTTTTTGCGTCCCTAAATATAAACATTAATACATAATTTTACAGCCAATAAACTATTCTGTAATCAAAAGGGTCCTGCCAACTATCTGATCTTAAAAAACTACGCAAACAGAACAACTAGCGAGCTAATTTTAAGTACAAATCCTTCTTTCCTAAAAAATCTCAGAGAGTGCGAGAAACTGATTTATAGCAAGTTTTCTTTAAATTTTTGTTGAATTACTCTCTATTAACATGAACCGTATGACAAAATATGATAGAGATGCGAAACAAGTTTGTTTAAGCTAAAATTCGACGAGAAACTTTCATGCATTTTAACGCTACTTATTTTCTTTTATTTTCAATCAATCATCATATTTGTTTTATTTTCTGTTGGTCACTATCCGATTTTCTCGGTATGATAAAGCAGTTAGAAGTATTCCCACAAATGGAATGACTTAAGATTTTATGTATTTCAAGCAATACTAACCGAAATTTCATTGCACTGGTAAATGTAATAGCAGCCTATTATATTCGAGTGGTGAAAAGTGATTGTTCGTTAGGTGTTGAGAGTAAGCGATGGGGAAATGGAAAAGAGCAGTGCCTTGTCATACACACGAAGTATGAAATTATTATTGGGGAAAACACTCTTAAAAGTATATGCTTCAAATACCTACTGATAAATGTGACGCATATTTGATATTTAGTATAATTCACTTTTTTAAATTTTATCAAAAAGTAACATGATATTGATAATCATATGAGTGAATGAGGATCTAAACGTTCCAAAAACTTACATCTTTCAATAATTATTCATAATCAATTGAAAAACTAATTCATCATCAGTTTTTAAGGTGTTGGCTATCAATACTTGGTGAAATGGCATTGTAATAAAAATAATAACACATTGTAAGTACTTATTTCACATTGGATTTATTAGGATCAGGACTGGTTTCACTCATCGCGAAGATTGATGTCTATCATTTAGGACTTCAACTGAAAGTGCTTGATAGAATTTTTAATATGAAATTTAAACCTTGATGGAATTTTGTACTTTTCCATGAGTTTCGTACCTAACGATCTCGCTTTTAGGACGTTGACATCCATGTCTTAGTTGAGCGAAACCGGTCCTGATCTTAATAAATTCAATGCGGAATAAATACTAAGAATTTGTTATTATAATTATTACTTATTGAAATTGTCTTTAAAGTGATAAGAGCCCATACACATCCAAATCGAAAAGATAGGACGTATGTACAAGAGTTTTGATTACTCGATAATAGGAACAAAAAAAATATTTTTACTAATTTCAAAGAAATAAATTTATTTCATTAGAAATACTATAATAAATAAAGCAATAAAAATGTACCAGGCAATCAGAAAACAGAACCGATTGCCGACATTAATGTGAAGGGTGGAAGGCATTTCGGATGCTACTAGAAAATAGAAGGTACGTTCTAAGGATCAATATTGTGATAGCGAGGATTTATTAAGGCAGGGAGAGTGCTTATAAAATATTGGTTGAAGGAAAGTATAACACAAGAAACAAGAAATGGGTAGAAAATGATGCGCTATGGGTGTAAATGCTCGCATTAGCTCTGCGAGACAAGGCAGTAATGTATAGGAAGAAACTACGCGTTTCCGGAATTTATATTGTATAAAATCGGTGTTCGTTTCGAAAGGGAAGAGTGGTAAAATGCAGTCATATTAATTATAATTATTATTAGATAATTGCAGTGGCTTGCGTAGTTTACATTGGAAGATAATTTTATCTAACTAACAGGGATTCCTATATGTGTTTTTAGTGAAAAAGTATTTTATCATGTAATTTGTATTCGCCGGTCCGTGGTGCAGTGATCAACGTCATTGAATTCCGTGACGGACCACCCGGGTTCAATTCCTGGTACGAGAAGATTTTTTCAGTCAATAAACCGATTCTGTTCGATGGCAATGGGTGTTTGTGTTGTTAAAAATCCCTTCCCACTTTTCCGGCCCCAAAAAAGCGACGCGAGAGCGATTGGCTAACCACTAGTCCTGCCCTAGTCTTCGCATCCTTTCAATCCTTATTCTCGACGGGGAGAGGCTGAGCAACAGGAAATTCTCGTAGAAAAACAGATGTTGAGATAAAACTCCGCGAGGAGTCTATATGAGGGGTGTACAAGCATAACCGCCTCTATCCATATATTATCATTTTTGAGATAATGAATGATTGATTAATGATCCGTTTCTTACGTTCTATGCCCTGCAATCTTCAAACCAACGAAAAATTACCTCTAAGCCATTTAAAAACGACATCGAAAATGACGATCAAATGCATAACCGCCTCTCTCCACCATATGTGGAGTTCAAAACCGCCACAATCTAAATGGATGAATCGCGAGCCAGGGAACACTGACCTACCGCCCTGTCACAATACAAACGTTTTGTGTTCCCTTTGCAAATTATTCTAATATTATATACTTGAAGATAAAAATCGTTTTTTTCGATTGCTGAACAATTTGACTTAGTGGAGAGAGGCGGTTATGCATATAAACCCCTCATATGCTCTAAGATGGGACCGAGCAGGGCTTTAAAAAATATTATATTCAAGCTGTGCTCAAGGGAAGTTTAAGTAAATTCCAGTTAATATAATTTAAGCTGCGAAAAAATGAGACCATAATTATTCTTGAAAAGATTATTGATAATATAGATGTCGCAAATAGTTTACTTCCTGTTTTAAATTGTTTTGTTTATAAAAAGAAAACTGTCTTATATCTTCATATAAAGTAAGGAATGGAGAATGGTGCTTCAATGAATATAATATATACTTAAGTCATTATTTATAATTTTGTTATAAAGATATGAAAAAAAAATAACAGTTTAAATAAAAAAATATGTAGATACACCACAATTGAACGGAAACATTTCAGTGTTCAATAAATAATCTTTTCACAAAAGCTTGCATGACTTCACACTAGATGGCAGTTATTTTTTTATGATCAACTATTCAGTAATCAAGTAGTTTATGCTTTGCTTAAATTGAATCAAAGTGGACATATAAAAGAGAATAAATCTATTAAAGCATTTTCTATGGTTTCAAAAATTGAACGGTAAAACGTTGAGAACAGAAGTTTTCAAATATTAAAGAACCGTTTCATGAATCTATTGTTTTTTTTTTAATTATTACTATCAACTGTGATTATACAATTGAAGTCTGTGCTCATGGTAGTGAAGCGTGCTGTTATGATTTAAAAATGAAATATCGTGCATCCGACTGTTTTGGGAATTGATTATTTTAAATTGTCTATCTGCTGAATTTCTTAAAAGTTGTCAACAATCTGCTAGTTTATTTCTTGCTTTATAAATAAGTATGTAAGCCGATGAACAAAGCTTGATAACGAGGCTATCATTGATAATTGTTTGACATTGCTAATTGATAATTTTAATTAAATACATGCGCTCCGAAATTTTTTAGGTGTGTGTGTGCCATAATTCATGACCCACATGCAGACGCAACCACAAATAGTAAGTAGCTATTCTTAAAGGAATTTAAGGAAAATCACTTTTTTCAAAGTGTACTTTATTCAGATACGTACATAATAAAATACCACGATTTTAAAATTAAGGTGCCTCAATCCATTTTTATCTTTGAAGAAGCGTCAGTGCATCTGAGATCTTCTGCATTAAAATAAATTTAAAAATAAACTGACATATGAGTATTAAATAAATGTTATAAGAGTAAATTGACTCACGGTTTCAATACGATTAAAAAACGACTATTAATTATTTGGCCAGTTTCTAATTCGATAAGTGGTCAGTAATAAATGCTTAAAACGGTCAGTAATAAATATCTAAATAGGTCAAATAAAAAATTATAAATGGTCAGTTAAAAATTATAAATGGTCGGTTAATAATTAATTTTGGGTCAGTGTTTTATTGTAAAATGGTCAATAATTTTCTGTAAAAAGGTCAGTAGATATCTTTAAAAAAGGGATATAAGTTATATTATGACATATAACATTAAAAATATATGGTGTTCATATCCTCGCTGGCAATCTTAAAATTGAAACATCAAAAATCAAGTCATAATATCATTTCATCATAAGACATACGTCATAATAACATATGTATATGTCAGATAATACCACAGCTGTCAAAGTAAAACATAAACAAGAAGAAAAAAGTTTGAAAATATTACCACAGACAATTATACATTTGTTTTACATTTTGCATATTTATATATGTAGCTTTTTAGGATTTGATTTTAATTTTCGCTTATTCACGGTGTAATATTCAGCCAAAAGCTTAATTTTAATAGCAAAAGCGCAACCATAGAATACAAAAATATAATATTATGGGGACAGAGGGAACGTTAGCTATCAATATGTTGAAAATACAAAAAAATTACTTGTGGATTATTATAAAATGTGAAATCAATATGATTAAATCTGAAAAGAATATTACTGATTATTGTATGAGTACTGAATTTATTTCGGAATTTATAAACGCATAGTAAGGTGAAATATTTATAAAAAAAAAACATGAAATCTTTCACTTCAAATTCGAACGTAAATCTTAAATTCATTCATCTGTGGATATGTGATCCTCTGAAACGAACTGAAATGATTTTTTACGCTGAAGAATATTGTTTATGGCTGTAGAATTTGTTTCTAAATATTAGCCTATAATAAAATTATTCTTTTTATTTTAAGCAAATAATAAAATAATGTGATTGCCTCTATCTGGAAATATTATTAGTTGATATTATTGGTTGCATTTTTACTCCTTTAAATTAAAACAACTCGATTTCATACAAATTTGTCACAAAGAATTCTTTGGGATCTTCTATTATAATTATTCTAACAAATAAAAACAAAACATTTCAAATCATCTCGTAAACTTTACACATATTAAAATAATATTATCTGCTTTCAAATACCTGAACTTCAGAAATTATTTCATTTCATGTGCTTATTTTTCATATACATCTAAATTAAATACTAACCGTTTTTAATAAATAACTAACCATTAAAATACATTACTGACCGTTTTATTTAATAACTGACCACACTGATATAAAGACAACTGACCGTTATTAATAATAACTGACCATTTTGATTTTTCACTGACCATTTATTTATTTAACTGACCAAAACTTGAATTAGTTACTGACCCATTAAATACATGCCAATACACGCGCGGAACTCAACATATAACTGTTACAAAAACCTGAATATTAAAAAATTATAATTTGTAAATTAGTTTATTTTAATGATAAAACATTTCTCCAATAGCCTTTTTTTGTTTCACTAAGTTTGATTTCTCTATATCTCGTATATGATATTACAAACTATGCGCCGATAGATCGGCGCTCTGAAACTAAGAGGGTTAAAACTATCTTATATTATTACCGAGAATAGTTCCTGGCTTAGGTACACCTGCAATGTACTAAAACTGGTTTAAATTGCCTATAAGTCTCTATGAATTTATTGAACACTCACTTTGTTCGCCCGCTTATTTTAAAATGAAGACATTAAACTCTTCGAGCCATTATTTTGACGCCCGTAGTTCTATACTACGTTGGCAATGTATGGCCAAAAGGCATGCGATTTAAAGCTGCAGTCTAAAAACCGTATGAAAATAATCGTTACTAGGTACCACGGCAATCAAAATAAATGATTACACTTATAAAAATTAAATATTACACCTGGCAACTTAATAAAACACTTTATTTAAATACGACTTATATGATAAATAAATCACATTATATCAAAAATAATTAGGCATTTTTTCAAATTGTTCCAAAATAAGTATGTTTAGATTAGTACCGGTTTCGCTCATCGAGTGCATTATCAACTAATTGCCACTTGAATTTTTGTTTTGTTATTTTTTATCACTTGATTGAACTGGCATTATGAACCTTCAGTTGATAATTATCGCAATGAGTGAAACCGGTCCTGATCCAAATATTTTGTTTGTAGAATATTTTTTAGTATAATGCCTATCCATTAAAGATTGGGGACCTTAAAAGTGATCATCAATTATTTTGTATTATTTACACTTATATTCTAAAAAAAGATCAGGATTTTTTTTACTCATCGCAAGCATAGTCAACTGATGAAATAAACAACGAAACAATGTTATTTATAAGAAAAATAGAAACATAAGACCAGTATTAAAAATAATTGGCTTAATACATTTAACAAGAATTTAAAGATAATCATACACAGTAGAGTTAAAACTATTCCACTTCTACATGTATATGTCAAATGATGGCAATCTATTTTTTACAATACAATGAATAATATAGAATCAATGTAACATTATCGTTTCTTGCAGTATTATTAAGAGATTATTTGTAAGCAATGGAGGAGGAATGAACGGTAAAAAATATTTCTATCGGAACGCGAAGGAAGATAGAGAAGTATCGATAAAGATTAAAAAAAGAAAGGAAGGAAGTGTCGCATTAAAAATAAACTAGACGCGAGAGCGCACCAGTGGTTCGATGAATGTGAAAATGTTGCCATTGAATATAATTTTATTTTCTAAATAAATAAATAAATAAATAGTGACAAACAAAACATCAGAGAAAAGCATTGATTATTTCCATGCTAGATATACGAACATATCAATAGATTAACATTGTTTTATATCCTATTGGAATTATTTTACATCAATCTGTTAATGGGATTCCCACTCAATTTTATGGCAGTCGGTTATTATTAACTATTAAAATTATATTTGTCGAATGCATGATGCATTGGCTAAAGTTTTAATATCATATATTGAACTTTCATATTTAAACAATACAACATTTTTATCCTTACTGCAAAGTTTATCCGTATTAATATCTAATAAAGGGTCTTTTTATAAGGACGCTTAGTTTTGAAATGTAAATAAAACAAGTTGTTTGTGAGATTTCGACTAAATTTTAATTTCATTTGTAAGTATCTTTTACGGCATTAAATATGGAATATAGCATCAAATGTCTGCCAATATCCATTCATTATAAAATGGGCCATGTCGCTAAAGTTGACTTTTTTGACAAATTTGGGTAAACTTCCAACTGCTCCAGAACCCAATCAGGCGTTGTCTATGGTCGTTTACCTGAAGTTCCTTGGTTAGTTGGATTTTATACGGGTGCAGACATAAGGCCCGATTCAAAATTCGCCAAGTTGAATTCGCAGAAAAGCCAAGTTCTTGTGAACAACGAGAAATAAGCTGCCTTGGGTTTTCCTGCACACTTTCACACACAGCAGCAATGTTTTCACCAGATATTGTATTTTGATGACGTACAGGTAGGTAGGCGTTGGCCGATTATTTACCAAACTGGTTGACTCAAATTTGGCCACTAAACAATGAATAATCTACTCAGCAGGACAAAGTAACATATTTTGAGCGTCCCTATTGAAATACCCTTTATAAGAAAATCGATACGATACCAACGCTGTGGTCTTTGTTAATGGTGTAGAATTTTGTTTTATTTTTTAATAATCGATTTGTGCTCAAGGAGATGAATGTTTGAGATGTCTAAAATTCCGTCTATTCCATCCATCTATCTTTAGATAAAGGTTGGGCGATTGAATTTTAGTTTTTGTAGAACTTCTTCTGTTAGGATGCCACAACAAGGAATCTTTATTGATTCTCTATTTATAAAACATAACATATTTCACTTTTAAGGTGTTCACTGACAATACTTGGTGGAAAAGCATTATAATAAAAATAATAATACATTTTTAGTACTTTTTCCACATAAAATTGATTAGATCAGGACCGGTTTCGCTCATGGCGAGCATTGTCAACTGAAAATCATCTGATCAACAATCAACTGACAATCAGTTGACAATACTCGCCATGAGCGAAACCGGTCCTGATCTAATAAATTTTACATATGTGGAAAAGTACTAAAAATGTATTATTATTTTATCATAACATATTTATAAGAAAATGGAGATAAAAATACAATTTAAGTGCTCTTAAAGTAATAAGGGTGCTTTATCGATATCATGTGTCAGGCCTGTTGCCGAGCGGTCATAGTAATTGGCCTCAGCTACGTTGTAACGGGTTCAAATCGCAAGACGTTGTGGTTCATTAATTAAATGATGTTTGGCTTGTAGTAGAAAGTCTGTGATATCGAAAATTCTCTTTTTCTCATCCGATACTTAAAACGGAACGCATTTATTCTAGCCATATCTTTCGTTGAAAAAACTCGTTGAGATTAGCTCTTTTAGAAGCGCACAAATGTAATAGATATCTAGACGGAAAATGAAGTCGAGAAATTGTAGGTGACTTCCTTCAGTAGTACAGATCCTTCAGCAGTCGAATAAGTTCAGTTTAAAGTAATAAGAGTGCTCTATCGACATCAGGTGTCAATCTTGTTGCCGAGCGGTCATGGTAATTAGCTTCAGTTGCACTGTAACGGGTTTAAATCACGATTTTTGCAGTCGTACTCGAAAGCTTGTGTTATCGAATATTCTCTTTTAGCCATAGATTCTTAAAACGGAACGCAATAAAAACGCAAGCTTACTATTGATGGTTGTCCCAGCCGTACCTTTCTTTCTTTACAGCCTCCGAAAAAGTTCTTTAAACAAATTATGTTGATATAAGGTTTATGAGAAGTGCACAAATGTAATATATAGGTGGACAGAAATTGTAAGAGACTTTTAAGGATCCGTCAGAAGTCGAATAAGCTCAGTTTAATATCACCAAGTGTCGACATGGACACAACTGACGAGCGTAAGATAAATTGTACGTAGCGAAAGCAATTTAAATTTTGTTTTTCATTTGTCATAATACTTCGAAACGATCAAAGTTACAGTAAAGTTTCTAAGGCGAAACTGACATGTACATGAAGTCTGCCGTAACGAAAATATAAAATCTCAGAACGGAAAAGAGGAAGCGTAATGGGAGTGTAACATTTTGAATATCTCTGATGGAAACAATGATGCCAAGAAGGGAGGGGAAATGCCGCGGCAATAATACCGCCATTATTATTTCTTTATCACGCCTTTAGAGAGAAACTGAAACGACTTGTCCATTTCAATCCGCGGACGAAATTGTAACATGAATCTCTGCAGAACGTTTCAAACGAATTATGTCTTTCTATACGACAGACTCGTTTTAAGATATGGATATTTTTTAAGCCATCTGAAAATTTTCCAAAGTTTTGTAGTTAAAGTAGCTTTATTGTATGTTTTAATTGCACCTTTAAACCCACACTATTAATATGTAAAAACAGTTTTTTTAAACTATACACGTATACATGACAAGTCTGTTGTGCAGAGGCCAATGACGTTGGCTTCCGTGACGGACCGCCCGGGTTCGAGTCGATTTTTCCGTCAAAAAAACGATTCTTTTCGAAGGCAATAGGTGTTTGTGTTGTCATAAATCCCTTCCCACCTTTTCGATTCCAAAAGCGGCGCGTTGCGAGAGCAATTATCCTCCCACGAGTCCTAGTTCTCGTACCTCTTCAATCCAACCTCTCTTAAAAAAGGGAGGTTTGAGCAACTGAGTAACAAGCAGTTCTCGTAGAAAAAAATAAGTTGAGATAAACTCCGTGAGTCCACATGCTTCATGTTGAGAGCGGACATGGTACAAAAATTAAAAAACACTCCCAATGCGAAACAAGTGTTCACCGAAAAGAATCTTTAAATAATTTGTTTAAAAATATAGTTGTAATAATGTCACTCAACCCTTTTAATCCCAACGATATATTGGCCAAGCGAATATATGCTAAGAATTCTATAGGCCGTATTAATGACATTTGTATTTTTGTGAAGGTTTAGGTTGTTGTTGATCGAAAACCTGAAAATCAACTTCTGTAAAAATGCTCAATTAATATTCCATAAAAGGGATCGAGAAAGGTTAAAAATCAATACTCAGAGCAATACAGATATATCAAATTGTAAGCATTCAAAAAAAAGTTCATTACCACTTATTTTGTATGTAATATGGATCTTTTATTTTTTTACTGTTTTTTGTGAAACAATGACATAAAACAATAATACAAATCCCGCATTTAAATAGTGATAGCTGACGCATAAAATTGGTTTTATATTGGATTGAACGAAATTGAATTGCATGCATAAATTACAGCTGTGAAATGTTTTGATTATAAAAAAGTATATTTTGTCAAAATTGAGGCATTAAAAAGTTTTGCGAAACAAAAAAAGCTTTCGAACAGAATTGTCAACTCAACACAGCAAAATTAATGAGTGTAATATTGCAATGGTGCGGAAAGTGGCGATTCATAAGGGATGATTGAACATCAGTTATTTTCTTTTTTCAAGGGAAATGTAACTCCTGCTAGTATGTGGTTTCGGTGGATTCGAATCCCCGTACAAACAATTCAAATTATTAATAAATAAATTCGTGTTCAATACCATGTATTTTGATGATTTTTACTATCTTTCTCAAAAATAAGACTCCAATAATACTGCAAAAAATATATATGTTCAATTTAAACAATACCCCGTTCAAATTTGTTTTTTAATGAAAAGTGAACCGCTAAGCGAATCGAGTCCTAATCATTTCACAAAATATTGAAAAGTCTTTTTACTTTATTCAGTGCCTTTTCAGTAAAAAAAAATAATTTACTCTTGGCTAGCTAAATAACTAGTTCACATAAGGTGTTCACTGTCAGTACTTGAAAGAATGGCACTACAAATTATTATTAAAATTATTACAAATAAAATTTATTGAGATCAGGACTAGATTTACTCATCGCGAGTGATCATTTCGATCATCCGAAACCAGGTCTGATCTCAAAAATTCAAGGTGGAGTAAGTAATAAAAATGTGTTATTATTTTTACTATGAATCTTGTTGGAAGTTTGTTTTAAAATATATTATACATAGTAATTTGGTATAATGGAAAAATATAGTTTTATTTTTCATATCCTTAAGCCTTCATCCCCTGTAGAATGGATGCCGTAAATCCCATGTTGCCATACATCAAAGTGACGTACACATTGTTGCTAGTATAGCGTCTGTTTTCGAAATGAAAATACACACATGTCATTAAAAATAACATATAAACAATTCAAACGATAGAAAATTTGACAATCTACTTCAAATTAAAAAAAATGAACTTTCAATTCAGAAAATCGCTAATCTTTTTTATGAAATCACATCTAGGTCAGAATAAATATGAATCTTTATATGTCAAATAATAAACAATGTTATCACGTAGAGAAGAGTAATTTTCAACTAATTGCGTGAGATATTTATTTTCAATATATTGAAAGTATTAAACACCAATTTATTGATTGAAATACAATTCAATTCGTAAAGTTAGAAAACATTTATTATTTATTCATAAAAAATATTGTATGTATTTATCTGATCAAGCTTTAATATAACTCAATTGTTAAGTCAATATTGACATTAAATTTAAGTGTATTGAAACACAGGTCATTCAACATTTAGATTTTAGATGGTTTGTAAAAGTACCGCATATCAATCGAATTCACGATCATTTCCTTATTTTTATTTCTCACTTTAATCTTATTTCATAATACCGGTGAATCTGCTCGCTACTCAGTCGCTCTACCTCTCTTTTTCGAAGAGAATAGTGATAGAAAGAATATGACAATACAGATATCCATGTCTCTTTGCAGATATCAATAATATGGGCCAGTGAGCTCTGCAACCAAAAGTAACGACGTTGAAAATCGACTACGGTATCAAAATTTCTGGTATGTGATATGAAATACTGGTATTTTAAACAACACTTGAAACAAAGAGAGCTTTCCTGTGCGGCGATACTGGTAAAAAGGCGAAAAAATATGTTAAAAATAATGTAGAAAAACAAATATTCCAATTAATGGAAACTATGACACTTGATTATAAGTTATGGGGAAAAATTTACGTAGAAAACACACATTCGTTTTATTAGTTATTCTTCCCGAGTGTAATGGGATTTTGCGTTGCGTCAGAAAATAAGAAGAAGAAAAAAGGTAGTTGCGAAAGAATGGCAAGGAAAAGTTTTATTTCTCTGCATTCAAGCAAATCTGATTTAAATTGGATGAATTTTCATTCTTTCCTCTTCCTCGTTTACTTTCCAACTTGGACTTAGCGCGTTATCGTGAGACTTGATTTTTTGTACAAGACTTATAGATGTTGAGAAGACGTTTGAAAACGATCAGATCAGGGAAAGAATTTATTTTGTATAAAATGAATTTGACATTTATTTTGTGATGAAATCAAAAATAACAATGAATTGATACAAATACAGTATTTTTTCAAATTGTTAAATCGGTGTTCTCAAATTGCTGGGAAAAAGACACTTCCTTTAATTTTTAAATAAGCTTTTCTCAGTAAAATGAAAATGTAATTCTGTGTATTTCATGTACTGTGTAACACAGAGGATCTTAACAATCTTAACCTTATTGCGATGACGGGCACATTTGAGAATAAGGAAATGAGCGACGGGCTCATTAAACATTAAAAAAAAACAAGATTAAAGTAGTACAAATTTATGTATTTATTTAAGTATTGTACCCTTGACAGCTCTACATGTGTTACATTCATTACATTATTACTTAACTGAAGGATTATAGATTTATTTACTTTAAAAACAAAATCATTTCTATATAGTGCGATATTTGACATTGCATTTCATTTACTAATTTTTCAAAATAAAGAGTGTAAGATGATAAGATAATCCAAATTCTAAACAATTATCAAGGTTGGCATTGGTAAGTAGAGATTTTGTTTTTGATTTAATTATTTTCATGGTAGGAATCAAAGATTCACACAAATATGTGGAACCAAAACAGGACTTTATTTTGTAAGCTCCTTTCATCAAAAGAAGGTACTTTTTATGGCCAGCTAAATTCCGTGAATTTCGTTTGTTTAATTAAAATTTCCCTTTAACTCACTGACAGTGGAAAAAATATTCTGAAAATAAGATAGATATGTTGATATTTTTAAGATTTCAATTAACATTATTTTATCATTATTATTTTTATAATTCTTTGCTGATGGCACGAAAATTGCATGGCGGACACAAATGTGCTCGCGGGCACGTAGTTAAGAACCCCTGGTGTAACAGATGGAGACACGTGTTTCTCCTATTTACTAATTATTAAAGTAAAGTTGCGATAGTAATACTAACTCTTAAATATGCGAAACGAGTCACTATCTGTAATCTTTAAGTTGAATGTATATTAAAATGAACATCCATAAAGTTACCGCTGAATCAATTGAAAGTAGTCTTTTTTTGGTTTAAGGTTTGGATAGAATAGTGAATCAAGTAAAATACCAACAGTAAGCTAATCGCTTTTACTTCGACGCGTTATTGGATCGAATATGCAAGTGGGACTATAAATATTTCAGACCATTAAAATCCATACATTGATGTAAAATTCGGGACATTTAAGAGGTACGAATCTTTGAATAAACATGATATAATGACTCCGGTCCAAAAAAATAGATAGCAGCGAGTGCGATTGGCTAGTACTGTTCCAAACTACGAGCGGGGCTTATATCCGAAGAAAATAATTATTTATTTTTTGGTCACTCACATGTTATCTTCTTTTACTCTTATTTAAATAATACAATAGAATAGACAATTTTTCTACTTGTACTCTATTGTTTTCAAAGAGTGGATGTGGTCGTTGAAAAGAAACATTAAAACCCAGCCAACTTTAATACATTTTTTTTCGACATTTATTTAAAAACATTATGCTAAAAGGAAGTCGAAAAATATTTTTATCTGTTTGCAAGTGACAATAAATCATTTGTAATACTTATACCAGAACACAAGCAATGACGTACAATAAACTATTTGAGGAGGTAATGCGTATTTTTTTATACAATCACTTTATTAGGTTACTAAATATTTAAAGAATTATGTACGATTATTATTTTAATACTCATTAAAACGCTTTGAAAATCCGATTAGATTTAAGCCTTGGATGTATTATCATAAAAATAAAAACACATTTTTATTACTTAATCCACAGTAAATTTATTGGATCAGGACCAGTTTAACTCATTGCGATCATTAACATCAGTTGATGAAGATGAGCGAAACCGGTCCTGATCTAATAAATTTAATGTGGATAAATACTAAAAATGTGATGTTATTTTTATTATAATGCCATTCCACCAAGTTTTGACAGTGAACATCATACAAGTTATCTATTGTCACTTCATTCAAAACTGTTGTTTTTAAGCGCGCGCGTGTTTTAAGTCAATTTTATAACAAATTTTTAAATTCAGTGAAGTTGGCTTTGGTTGAAATCAGGTCAACGCGGACCAATTGGACCCGTGTGAGAACGGACCACAGTAAGCAGTTCTGCTCGTTCGGAATTCATCCGAGGGCCGATTCCTATTGAATAAAGTTGTATTAAGAGTGCCTACAATTACCATTTTTTTATAAGATTTGTTTTTTGCAGGGAACGCTACTGAGCTAAAAGTCGGCCATGATATTATGTTCTTATACTAAAGGCTGTATCAGCTTGTTTACGCGGGAAAATATTTCAACAAAATAAAGATAATGCGAGTGAAAGAAAACAAGTATATTTCACGAAGAATCTGTCATTTTTTGAATGAACGATAAATCTTAGTAACATATATGATAATTCATCAACGGTATTGGTTACTTTGTACTTTTGTAGTTAGACGTATCAGAGATTTGTTTAAAAGGGTGATTTTTTTATAAATTAACTAGCTGACCCGGTGAACTTCGTACCGCCTCAGAATTAATAGATGTGTTAATTTATTAGTTTAATGACTCACTCAATTTGCCTTGGATCGACTTCATATACTCTGCCCAAAGTGTTTAATTTGAATAAGCTAGGGCACGCAACAATTGGTGTGCCTTGCTTGAGTGACATCCATTTTTTTGATTGATTCCATGTGAAATAATGAGGTACCGAAAGTATCCGCACAATTACACAATTCGAAAAATTCGGTGAGTGTAGTTTTTGGTGGATTTATGGCACGCTCAATTACTAACTCGTTTGTGAAAATACGCGCTGGCCGTTTTCAAGATGGAGGGCTAAATGTATAACTATTGATTCAAGAACATAAATAAAACAACGGACATCAAAAATATTGAAAAAATAAGTCCTGATAGGAACATCCTTCACCTAGCGGTATGAAATATACTTTACAACCTTCTCTCATAACTAACAAATATACATAAAAAAATTCATAAAAATCGGTCAAGCTGTTTCGGAGGAGTTCGACGACAAAAAATTGTGACGAGATTTTTATATATATGGAGAGAAATTGTAAAATGAAACGAATAATTCATGTGCCTAAATCCATTTGTTATAAAACTCTCAGCTAGTATAAAAATTCGTAGAAAATTATTTTAAACATAAGTAAACTATGCTTATGTATGTAGTAACTTTAAAAATTGACGTTAACTTTTTTCTATTATATTTACGTAAATTCCTGTAAAATTTTTCTCGTAAAATCATATTGTAGCTATGCTGTTATCATAATAAATATAATAATAATGAAATTATCAATAAAATCTTTAAATCAAACGATAGATTATCAAATAGCATAGCAATGCTTTGTACTATTGTATAATATTAATCATACACTTTCTAGCTATATGAATAATAATTAATTTCTATAAGCTAAATGTGAATAGTTTTTTCAAAAATTCTATGTTGTATTTTTCTGTTCAGATTCAAAATAATGAGGTTCTCATCGATATTTATAAACCGCCAGATTTAAATTGATATTTGATGATAAAAAAACAAACGTTAATGAAAAAGAATGTGTAATTAAATATATAAGTTTTATGAAAATGAAAAGTCCTAATGCACTTTAATCACAAGGCATATACAATCATCACCTTATGATAATCAATTTGATGGTGTCAATTATTGGTAAAAAGGCATTTTATGTTAGTTAATTAAACATTTTTATGTTGAATAATGCTACATATTTCACAAAGATCGATACCGGTTTCTCTCATCGCATGCGTTAACGAGAAATTTGTCATGTTCTATATAAAATATGTGGAATCAGTCGGTACCAAAAAAGTGTATTTTTAAAAAAAAAAACGTTATTTTTTGCTAACATTAGGACTTCATTTAAAAGTAGATTAATATCATCTGACAATGTATAGATATAGATAAAAACAAAATTATGACGTTGGATATAAGAATGCCGATTAAAATTTTTTAATTAATGTATGTTATTTTCGTAAATATTCGAACCGTAAAAGCTAAAAAATAATGAAACGCAATGATAAGTGATAAAATCATGAAAGAGAATATCTGAAGAAAAATAAAACTAAAATAATTTATCAAACAAAAAAAACCAATTTTTCTTCTCAGCAAATTTATTCGTGATAAGGGTCAAGAGGCAATTAATTTCACAAAAGAAAAAATGCTCACGAAAAAAAAATATTTAATAATGATCTGACGTGTAATTTTAGATTAGGCATTTACAAAGGCGGTTTATAGAACTATTTCGCAAAAAAAAAATGAGTGACTTATTTCAAGTCGAATTCATTATTTTTGTCGTTGAAGATATTGTTCTGTTTGAGTTTAATAATTTTATTATTAAGAACGTATACTTAATTATTTAACTGATATATCTTTGTGGTAGAAAATAGTCAGAAAACATATTTGTGTGTGGTTTTATCTCACTGCTTTTCTCTTAATCATGTTGACATGTGATAGTTCAAAAGCCTTAAGAGAAATGTACCGAATATTTTTTGTGCCAAAATAAATACTCTTCTTCATTCTTGAGTCATTTTACTTGAACTGGAATAATATAATTCACCGAAATATACCGAACTTATACTATGTTAAATTTTGCAGATTTTGGCGTGCATATTTTAATTTATTGGTAGTAAACGTTCAAAAATCCTGCACCTGGTCCGGTTCACATAAAGAAAAACTAATTAAGTATAATTATTTTCATATCTCTTTATTAATACAAATAAAAGGTTAAACTTAGAATTAAAAATGTGTGCAATATTCAATAAATTCGGTGTGATGCCTTGAATTATAAAAACTGTCAAATATAATTGAGGATATTCAATGATGGAATTTCTATATAAAATTTGAATCGTTTAAATTTTGTACGTTTTTTTGTGTTTTGTTGTTAAACACCCGGGTTTAGCCTTTCGGCATCTTTAGGCATTTCAAGTGAACGAATGAACTTGAGCTGACGCGTAGAAAATAGTTTATGTCGCTTCTATATAAGAAAGTCACTAAGTTTAGTTGTTATAATCCCAATCTGTATGAATTAGCGAATGTTTGTATCTTAATGAGTTTCAATGAACTGGGTAAGAAATTATATCAGTAAAAAGTGTCAAAATTTCATAAGATTAATAGTTTTAAAAGCACTCATGAATGTTCCATCAATATTTAGGATTTGACAGGATATGGTATAAATTTAGTAGGAATAAGATTGAATGTGATTATAACCTATATGCTCGTTTCTCTTTACTTTTCGAGGAAAAAGGTCGGGGTCGAAATATAAATGAGCAAAATCTTGTTGGTTTAAAATCACTTAAAGTGTCATCCCACGTCAAGAAGAGTGATGGCGCACTAATCTATAGAGGGGCGCATCACGTTTGGAAGGCTTATTTAGAGTATTAAAATAAAATATTCTATTGGGGATTAACTACGCCGAAAAAAACTGCTTTAAAAAAGATACATTATTAAAGAGCAAGAAAATATTGTTCCTTGAATGTATGTGACTTTTCATGATTCACCTTTCGGTGGCCCGTGACGTACAATAAACGCGCTGATATTTTGAAGCGCTTCTCTGAATGAAAGAATTATTTTTGAAATTTAAACACTAGCAATGCTATCTCTGCAATGCTATCTATTAATTGTCAAAGATATCGCTTGGACAAATTGATTTCCCTTTCCTATTTTATTTATAATATCTCTTAGCTACGCTCGTTAGTTCACGACGCGTAATCTGGCGTAACGCATACCATTTATTTAAATTATAAATAAGATTTTTCATTTATTGTTATTGAATTTTATTCTGTAAAAAGTAAATGATATTAATTGTGGGAAAAATTGAAATCTTGGGTCCTGGGATTTATACCTGTGTTTCAATGTGGGCTGTTGATTAGCTAATAATGATAATAAAATACAAGCATTGTGAATTTTCAACAAGTGACTAAAGCCTTTGCGTTCAGATAGGAAACTTTTTTACAACTCGCGCGGATAATTCAATTATCAAATTATATTTGCGCTTCATTATTTTTTAGTTTGCAATAATTTTAACTTTGTTCAGATCGTATTTTTGTTAAAGGCGCACACAAAAGTTTATTATTTGATCTTGGTCTCGATTGTAAAATGAACCAGTAGTATTTAAATGAGCTATTTTTATACTGTGATTCTATTTCTGGGGAACAAAGAGCAAACTTTGGCTTACCATTTCAATAAATTAGAGAGAGTTATGTGAGAATAGGAATAAATTCTTTTACTTAAGCATTAACTGGAATAAATTTTACAAATATATGTTATTTATAACGTTTGTACTATTCCAGAGTCGAAAATTAGGCCACAAATGAAAACGCATTTCGGGGTAGAGAAGAAAAATAATAATAGCAAAGGGCGGAAAGCGGAAAGCGTCAGAGGAAAGCCCCGAAGAGCTTCGTGTGATTTGAAATTTTTCCCGGGCGTTTGTGTTCATATATGATGTTCACGCACGCACCGCCTTCCCATCAGAGCATTGTCTTATCGTGGACCAATTGCGCTGGGGAATCGTGAGGGGAATTTATGAAAACACAATAATATTATCGACTTTGGGTGCAACGGACGCAACCAGAGAGCAATGTGAAATAAATAAAATATATAAGATGAACTGAATATCTTTTTGTTAAGAAGTTATTTTATGTACACATGTAATTTGAAATAGGAAAATAGATTAACACTACGGCTGATAGTATTGGCTAATTAATTCAACAAATAATTTTATACATATTTTTTAAAAAACTTATGGATTTGCATTTTTTTTTTGTGAATTTTTAACAGATTAAATAGAGAATAATGTATAAAAGAAATCATTTAATTGCAACACAAAATAAAACGGAAACAAAAAATACGAATCGGTCTACTAATAATGTCAAATTATATCGAGAGTGATTTGAGAAGACGCAATGCCCTTACGCTAGGCGACTCGTGTGCTCAAGAGAAAGAACACGTAGAGAAAAAAATGATGATCTGTCACGAAACAGCTTTCAATGGCAAAAAGTTGGATATTCCTGATGATTTTAGGATCATGGGCAAATAAAACTTGTTTTTTGAGAGTGGATGATTTTAATATCCATGCGTTGTCAGGCATGGATAAAGGAACGATTTGTACAAAAGAGTGTTTTGATTGAGTTATTTAAATTCATGGAATGACTATTTTTAGTTTATAAAGAATGAATTGATGTTAACAATAAGCCAGTAAAGTGATTTTATAAAAAATGGTTTAAACGAAGCATGTTATCATACATTCACGGCTGTACAGTAGTACAAAAGGACCACGTTTGATATTTCAATTCACAATAGTAAAAAATACGACGAGAATAAAATCCCCTGAGTATGTGATTTTATTCCTCTATTGATTGCAATCATTTAAAAAGACGTTCATTTGTTTTTTCTAATTTTAATCAAAAAAATTCATCAATCTTTCTCAAAATACGTTTTCAATAGAGACGCTCAAAATTTGTTAGGTTATAACAGCCATGTTGTTGAAGTGACATTTGTCAAAATCGTTGTCTATTGATGAGTAGTGTACAGAAAAACTAAATTGAAGGTTAAAGAGTGGAACAACGTGTGTAAATCATCAACTTTTATTATCAAAGTCACTGCTCCCCTCGAGGAACGTTTCGCGCAATGCATCATCTTTTGTGATGACGTCCATTTTTGGATGTGAAAAGCAAAATTGTCAGATTTGGATCGAATCTAATCCATTCGAGATGACGCCATACCAAATGCATAGCGAGAAAGACGCTATTTGGTGCCGATTTTAGTCTGGCGGAATCATCGGTCTGTACTTTTTCCAAATCGAAGCTGGCATTGCCACAACCATCAACGGTGAGCTACAGATCAACGACAAGTAGCTTCTTGTGGCCACGAAACTATTTTTATTGAAAGACGTTATCAAATCACATATTTATTTATATAATATACATGATATTCTATAGACTACAATAAATATGATTTCGTTTTTTATCAATCAACACGTTTGGCACATTGTTTTAATTATTAAACGAATAAATTACAAGTGGCTTTAGTGAAATTGAATAAATTCTATAAAGAAAATGCTTTAATCATACACAACACAAATACAGGGATTAGAGAATGACACACAATAAAGTAAATAAACATGTGAAAATAATAAAATATCGGATGCAATATGTCAGGCTAAATTCAAATTTAATCAACGCTATATATTTCGGTTGTTTATACATAAAGAGATTAAATTCAATGAAACGTAGCGGGCCGAACAATGAAAAGTCGATGTTTTCAAAACATTTATCAAATTTGTGATAAATCAAATGATTTACGTTCATATTATGGCGTCGCCATGAGCTTGGTCCCTGAAAAACAAATATGCTTTTTGATTTCATATCAACAGACGGCAATATTTATTATTTTCATCCTTTCACTAATATGCCAGGCCTGTACATGTAGTCGAGTAGTTAATGTTGGGTTCGTTGGCTTCGGTTGCGGAGTAAACGGGTTCAAATTCCAGCTCGTTAAATTGATTTTTCAATCGATTCATGATGAATCTCTGTTATTTATACATTCTGCCGCAATCTAATCTTAACAATAGGCCATAGCGAGCGCGATTAGCTTATCATTAGTACTGTCATAGCAATATTATTCTATTTAATCATTGACGCCTATGTCGAGTCTAGCTCGACAACGTTTAGGTAACTCCTATATTAAGTCCTTCTTGAAATTGTAAAACTTTTTTACGATCCTTATTTCAAAATCCGTATTACTTGTATTGAGTGCCTTAGTTGAAGTTTATAACTTGTCATAATTTGGTATATTTTCGGTCTTTCGTCTAAACATGCTAATAAATACGCAAAATCCGTGATAAGCTGTAATTTAAGTTAACATGCTGCATTAAAAGCGTAGATGGTTACGAAGAATAAATTTAATTTAATTAAATTATAAACATATTCTATTTTAAGTAAAATTTAAAGCTTGTTGTACCGTTGCTGAGGAATGAGACTCAATTTGACAGTCAACGGTTCGAGTAAAATAATGGTCAAAAATTATTTGTATTTTTTTTGTTCAATCGTTAGTATGTTGTTTTTATCCCTTCTATACACAATACCCAGTATAAATTACATTATTTGTCTTGAAAGAAGAGGTTGATCGAATAGTTTCCAATCAGTTTTTGTTAAAGCATCTTATTATAAAATGATTTAATACGCACCATTAAAAATAAAAAAGTATAGTGACTAATCTAAAACAGTCCTCATAAAATAGTAATTCTTAAAATACTTAATAGAATTGAAAATGGCGAGAAAAGATTGGAAATTTATATAATAAGTAATATAAGAAAGCTTCAAAATTGACGGGTTGAATAAGATAAAATTATAATAATTTTTAATGACTGAACTGAATTTTTTTTTTGGGTCGAAAAAAAATGTTCGATTATTAACCTCGGCGGTTAATAGACTTTGATTTAGTTACTTTTATCGTCTACGCCTCTCAGTATCTACGAAGCTACGCTTCTACGGTGCTACGCGAAGCACTTGCTTTAATCAGCGAATGTAAGAAAAATATTTCTAAGTTAGTTTTTTCGGGGGGTAGTTTGCTACGCCCTCGAGCGGGCGAATTATGGCAGACATAAAAGGTCGTAGCGGTAAAAGTAAGAATGAAATATTAGTGCAACTTAGTGAATGAGTTCATACGTTGCAGTGACTTTATGATATTTTTATGATAAGCCGCTTGCAATTTTTCTGTAATAAAATAATGACACTTTGTAGCTTGGCATCTATTACCCAAGTGCAACGGATTGTTTAATATATTACCTAAATTAACCGAAAGTTTTCGCTTCTTTGACTCGATAATCATGAGAACTTTTAGGTTGCGCTTGAAAGCTTCTAATCCTTAATTAATTTCACTTAGATACAAAATAGATAAGATACACAATAAAACACAGATAGTCATTTTATATAATATATAAAATGGCTAGTCAAATGATAGCATTGATTTATACATATTGCCACTCCAATATTGGTTTTTCAAATCTAACTATTGCAATTTATTGATAAAATTGGCTTTAACTTGGTAAAACGCCATTATAACACGGTGAATCAATATCAAAGTATTTTAGTTCTCCATAAATAATTAGATAGTTCTGAGCATAGCGTAAGCCAAAAAAGCAATCAACCATACATCATAAAATGTCTGTAAAACTAAAATACTTTAGATTTGTTCATCGTGTAATTATTGCAATTTCACTTCTTTATTTATTATGTTTAAAGAATACGTTGAAAGAATTTTAACACTTAAAAGGTTTATATGTCACAAACTGTTTTTAAAGCAACAAATACAATTTTAGCAAAGACTGAATCAAACTGTAAATTTAAATTGATTATATGATTAATTTGAAGTATTAAAAAAAATATATGAATGTGATATTTAAATATCTTCAAGTTTTCCGATTTTCCGAAGAACGTCGGTGAAATTGAGTTAGCCATCAAGATACATGTTAAGATACGCAGACAGCCTTATGATGCCACGTCTGCTAGTATATTTTACGATATTAGTCATATTAAGGGGTGTAAAAATGTACTTTCAACGAGGGATGAAATGCGACGTTAAGTAGAGAGGGGTTGTCATAAAGTGTCTTGAGAGATCGCCAAGCGTGCATCTTTTAGTAGAAATAAAAAACCTTTCAGATGTGAATTGAAATAACAACGTGCAAAAAGTGTGATTAACAGCTGGGAGGAGATAAACAAGAAAACGTGCGGAAAAAAAGATTTGAAATATGTATCAACCCCCTACAGAAATAAGTATATTTCCTTAGAGTATTTGATTGATTTAATATGACGTCAAACTGTACGTAATAATTTTTCTTAAAAACTATTTTAAGTGGCTTAGATTAGCAAAAAAAATGCGTTGTTGATTTTGGCGTGACTGATTTAAAAAAAAGCTTCGTAACTAAAAGAGTCGGATTTATTTATTTAATTTTGTTTTTTGTTCGTTTTACTTTCCGTCAATTATAACAACAGCTAAATGTTATCATTTTAAATGTTTTCCATCGATTATTGCAACTGAAATCGTGACAAAGATTTAGTAATTCACGATTTATTTTTAAAAAATAGTACGGTATATTACAAACTATTTTAAATCACCTCTGTTACATTATATTATATGTACATATATTCAGAACAAATAAGTAATGATTTTTTAATGACTATATTACAATGTAAGCAGTAAAAAACATGTCTCATTTAAATACAATCAACGGACAATAAATTGAAGTTAACCTTAATGATGTTTTAAATAATATTTGAAGATAGGTATCGCCATTTTAAATATTTCATTGATTGCTGTAAAATTTTCATAAGTATAATATAATTGCCTCGGCCAATCGTTATCAAGGGCTATTTTAAGCCAACAGTATATATGTTTGATGATACTAGACGATGTGAGTGCAAAACCCTTAATAACACATTTTGACAAAACGATGTCAATTTTACGAGACGTGGTTTTTATAAAATACCCAACTTTCTTTCTACGAAAGGGTGAGAATAAAAGAATGTGAATTAAAAAGAATTAATCGTTAGCTGATTTCTCATCTCAATGACCTAAAAACGAGGCCTAACGAAAGCAATTAGCTGACTACGGATTTGTCATAGTCATATCCTTATATCTTTAATCAATTTGAAAAAGAAGCGTTGTCCAACTTAGTTACAAGCAGTCGTCCTTAAAAAACTTTTGTCATGATGATCTTAATAAGGAATACATACGCTTCAATTTGGGAACGAATATGCAATTGAAATTAATGTTTAAAGCGTGGACATCATGAGATAAAATAAGTGTGGCCAACTGGCCTGTGTGAGGACGGACTGTAGTAAGCAGCTCGGTTCGGTTGGCATTCATTTCAACTTATTCCAATTAAAGTACGTGACAAGGCAAATTGTCGATACGTCCCAGTCCCAGTGACTTATTAAACTAGTCTATTTTATTATTTCATTAGTGAAATTAAAGTTTTCCTAGAAAACATTTCGCATGGTTTCCCGTTTTACTTCTAAGGCTGCTCGGCCGATTTTCCCGCTATGCAATAGGAATAAAATTACCTAAATAACGGCTAACCGAAATGACTTTTCCAAAGCTAAATAAAAGGTTTACTGCGGAAAAAGCACCGCGGGCAATACAATAACCTTTCTGGAAAAGGAGTAAAACAGGAAGGGCCTTTGCGTTACACGGTCATGCATGAAATATTAAAGGATTTGGGAATGCAAGATAAAGCAGATTAAGTTTACATAGTGATTTTAATATAATGTAATGAAACAACAAGGTTTATATGCTATGCTAATATACATATGACCTTGGTAACATAGTAAATAGTATAAATATATATTGTTGGACTCTGTAGTCTAGTGGTGCTTTAATATAGCAATCAGATAGATCCAGTATGAAGAACGTGCAAGACCAATATAAAATTTATTGAATATATTTTATACTACAATAATTTAATTCGTAATGTAAGTCTCTGTGGACTACTGGGCAGATTTATGCACTATAGTTAAATATTGTAACTAAGATATCAGTTGAAATTTTAAATAATCTTTGAGAAAAATCTTCAAGTTTAGTCTATTGTCTAGACTCGACTCTTTTGAACAACCCTGCCTTACGTTGAATACTTATAAAAAGTTTGAACCAGTAGGATAGTGTATAAAAGGTACGAATCTGTAAGTCTTTGTTAATGTATAATATTTATTTATTAACCATGTCCGCTCCCAACTTGGAGCATACGGACTCCTCACGGAGTTTATCTCAACATATTTTTTTTTACGAGAACTGCTTGTTACTCAGTTGCTCAACCTCTCTTTTTCGAAGAGAGTAGGGATGGAAAGGATACGAGGACTAGGACAGGGCTAGTGATTAGTTAATCACTTTCACTATGCGTCGCTCTATTCCACATGCAATTATCTTGGATCAGAACCGGTTTCGATCATCGCCAGCATTGTCTACTGATGATATTATATAATTTGTGTAGAACTAAAATAAATTGCTATAATGGAGTTCTACCAAGTAAATGCCAATTCAATTAACTGTAAGTAAAATACACTATTAATAAAGCGTGGAAAACTGCCGGTCTTCAGGAAGGAATCGAAAATCAATAGTTCGTTAATAAGAGTACGGGTGTTTCAGCCCCTGCAATCCGCCCCCGAGGCCCAAGTCGTACATCTCTGCAGTAAGTTCTTGATTAAGATTTACAAGAGAGATAGCAGTAAAGATGAGAAAATCTGGAAAAGCAGGCGAGGCCCGCCCAGCGCTTTCCCGACACTAATGGACGCCAATTGACGTTGGATAGAGATTTTTATTTTCCGAAGCAACGCGAGCCAACAGCTGTAATTTGAGGGATAAATTTTCCAATGCCTCATACATACACAGCGGCCGGATGTTTTCAATTTATTTTAAACACACAAACGAATATTATAGGTTTATAACAATATGATGCATGTTAAAAAAATGCAAAGGAGTCAAGCGATTTCAAACATAATCTACTTTGACACAAAAAAAACAGAAAGAAATCTGAATTTGAAACTCTTTTCAGTAGCATCAGTATTGGTACGCTGATTATATATTCTCTAGAAAGAAGAAACAATTCACGTGAACGATTCCTTTCAGTTACATAAAAATTAAAATTTCCATGAATGTACGAATTCTCATTTTTGCTTCGTATAAGCCAAACAAATATAATGCCAAGAATGCAATGTGAGCATCCGACTACAGTTGAGTCGTAAGCGCTATGTGAATTTCTTCCTACTAGGTTCTGCAATCAAGGTTTTAGTTCAAAACTTTATTTTAAAATCAGTATCATATAAATACCCTGTGAATTAAAATGTTGGTTTTTTACAGTAGCATTCCACGATGTCATTGACACTACTAAAATGTCTTTCATATCAACTCACTCGAATAATCCATAAAAATTAAATGCGACAAGCTCAAGTCTGTTGCTCAATCGTCTTCTTAATGTGATAGAATAAAAGAATGACATAATGAAAGGGACAGTTGTGAGCTAGTAATTTTTTTTATGTCATGTCACAAACCTGCTTCTGATACAATTCAATAAATAAACGAATTTTGAATGCACTGTATCAGTAATATGACGGATTATTCTGATTTAATGAAAGCCATGAAATATAGTACACATGAATACCTATAAGTATCAAACATAATAAATAGTGCAAAGCCTGGTAGTCAAATATATAACGAAGAGAAATGATGCTAGGATGACGATGATGGTGACATCACCATTTCTTAGCAGAATTATTCGAGGAAAAGAACGGCGATATCAGAAAGATTTATTGTTGGTGACGTGCAATAATATTAATTGTGAAATAATCGCAAGGCTATAGTAAATTAAATGTTACTTTACTCTGATAAATCCGATTACAGCAGAATAAACGCCAAATTTGTTAAACTATTTCATATCTGAGAACATAAATAGTTCACTGTTCAAGCGGCTACGAAAAAATCTCTCTGTATATAATATGAAATTTGTGAGCATCGAAGCGGGCGAAATACTTGATAGAACATGTGAAGGTTTGTATAACGCGAGTTAGTTTTGCAGGTCAAGACTATGTACTGATGTCTGGAAAATTCCCCAGCCGGAGAAGAAAATTGTTTTTCAATTCTTACGCCTGACCAGCTGCGATAAAATGAACAATTTCCTGCATTTTTCTCATACGGCTTACTACAATAGTTTTAGACGGCGAAATTCTTTGATACACGTTATCGTTGTGCTTACACAGGTGAACGAATTTTTGTAAAATTATAAACGGTTTGATATTGATGACGTTATTGACAACAACTACAGCGTATAAAGATGCAATTTAACGGCAAACAGCGATTTGATAAGAATGAATTACAAGAACAATAGTAGTAGTTAAGTCAATAAAGACAAAATACTGAACTACTGAACTGTCAGAAATTATCTTTAACATTCAATTATAACTTTGGAGTAGAAAAGCCGTAATAGGACATACATATGTATGTATATATAGCCGATTATTACACTTATCGTAATAATAACGGTTTTTAGGTTCATAATAAAATTATATTTTTAAAAACCTATCCACTACACTTTTTTTCAAACAGCAATTATCAGACTATGCCCAAACACCACCGATATAATAAATTATTATAAACACAGACTTGGAATCAAATCATTTTAAATAAACTAAAAACTTTAAATGTAAAAATAAATCCTATTGTTACAGGCATGGGAGAAACTTTTTGTATATTTGATTTAAATCTTTTTAAAATTTAATTTAAAAACATGATAATTTATTGTAACGATTTAATTATTTGTGTGTTTTCTTGCATTGGGTGTACATATGGCAAAAGGTCCCAAAAATAAAAATTCCACGTTTTCAACAAAAACATTTCTGCTTTAACGGCAGATAGGTTTGCAACACTACTGGTAGCTAGAAGTTTATTCAAACCGTAATTTATAATAAGAATTACATTCTACTTGCAAAAGAAATGATTACTAACCTTCCTCCTACAAGGAGTGTGTTTCCGTCTGTCATCACAGCTTTGAAGTGATCATTGTGTGACTCGTTCCCAACAAAACGATGTACTTCATCAAAACCTGAAAAGAAAAAAATAATAATCAATTAAACATTATGAGTTTTGAGTTCGTATCCTATTCGAGCCTATGAAGGAACAACATAATATATAGATAAGATGTATCTTATAAAATTATCTCACAGTCCAATTTAAAAAAAATGGATTTAGTAACTAGAACGATAAGCTACTAGTCTTGTCCCAGTTCCATTCTTATATCCTTGCATATCAAACTTACATGTAGGGCTTTTATATGTACATATACCTATTTTGATTAAAACAAAAATGATAAAAAATTCTTCAAAATTGAAAGTTTTACAAAAAAATATTCTGAAATTTTAATAATTCACACCAAAAGCATAAAAAGTCTCGACTTTTATCATTTGGAAATTAAATACCGGAATATAAAAAGTTAGAAATTACTTTTCGGAAAGTATTTTTTCCGCCCAGAACGGCGAATGTTTGAGTTTGAGAAAAAATATACATGGAAAAATGAGCGGGAGCTTTTAACCCCTTTGATGCGGTGTTTGATGCTTAATTGTTGTACATAGATGGTCTAAACGGGTAACATTTAGCGGAAAAAAAAATGAATTTCTATGAAAAGAGTGAAAAGAGTGAAAAACCACACAAATTTTAAGAATATTTGGTGAACGAAAAAAAGTCCTGAAAATTTAGGTTTATGGAATTGTTTCGTTTTATCTGAATTATTTTGGAAATTTTGGAATCAAGTTTAGTATTTATAACTTATAAATATTGACAGTAAATATTTTCGATAATACACCATAACAATATTAATAAATAAAGTGAAATATTGATAGCTTATCGGTTTGCTATCCGCGTGCTGAGTCTACTACATCCACATTTGTCAGATGACCCCTCCGCGTGGAATGGGTTTAAATACGGCATCTGTATGATATCCGTAGTGGTTAGAGCGCTTTATCGATAAAAGCTCTCAATGTGCTTTTATACATAAGCATTATTATTGTAGTAGGAATATAACATATTCCATACGTTCTGAATTTATCGGTTATTTTTATTAGGTTTCCCACAGTTGTTGGCTCTCTTTTTTATCGCATAACAACGATACGCAAAAGTTTTAAAAATAAATTTTATTTGCCTTTTCATACAATAAAAATATGAAAATTTTGTCCGTGTACATTTTGCAAAGTAAATATTTTTGCCATAAATAATTTACTTGCAGGATTATAAATTCCAGATCATTTATTAAAAATTACGAAAAACGGAATACACAAAAAATATGGTTTTTTTTTTATTAATATTTTTAGTTGTGCACCAAAAACCATATGGAGAAAATAACATGTATGCTCGTTATCAAGATTGATTGTCAAACTATTTTCGAAAATTATTACTATAAAATATATAATAAGCTTAAGGATTTCGACTGAGGGTGCTTGATGGAATTTCAATATCAAATTTGAATTGATTGCATTTTGTACTGTTCCATGAGTTTCCAAGTACATCCGTGCACTTGAAATGCCTGAAGATGTCGAAAGGCGAAACCCGGGTCGTAAGCGACAAAACTCAAAACTGGAAAAGTACAAAATTCAAACAATTGAAATTTAATATAAGCGGTAAGAAAAATAACAATGTATTTTAGTACAACATAAATTATTTTATATATTTGTTGATAGCTATTTCGGCTTACGTCTTCGTCAGTTCTGACGAAGTTTATAGTTCTTTATAGTTCTGACGAAGGCGTAAGCCGAAATAGCTATCAACAAATATATAAAATAATTTATGTTGAACTAAAATACATTGTTATTTTTCTTACCGTATTATAATGGAGTTCTACCAAGTTAATGCCTACTCAATCCATTAATATAATAAGGTTGTGGTGACTACTTGGTCATGAATCACGTAACGATCTTTAATAAAGGTTAGAGATAATATGGAGAAAGTAAGCAATATCACAGGATACTTTTAAATACTGAGCTTAAGGAACCGGATGTTCGTCAATTCCTCTAAGTAGCATTTCTAGACAGTATGTATACGATTAATAGTTTAAAGGCAGTCTATAAATCTATTTTTGACGTGATAACGTCTTATAAATCGATGAACGCCCGCTGCACGCACGAAAAAACATGACTCATTGTCCCGTTTGTCGCGTTACGCCGAAGGCAAGCGTGCGAGCGATTGCGCGGATAAGCGATAGAGAGGCACGATCGGCCTACCGTTCGGATTGTGCCGCATCTATCTCTCTTCCACTCGATTGGTCGATGCGTCTGAGTAGAAAAGAGACAGCGGCAGCACACAACTTATACACCTACAGTACCTACACGTGATCTGTTTAAAACTGTTTATAAAGTGAAGTGAAATGTTAATGTGGTTTTCATTGTTTATATTACAACAACAATTGCGGCAATAAAGGTAATTAATTCTTGCATATTAAAAATCTGATTAACGTATAAAAAATATACTTTAAATAAACAATAAATTATCTACGATTTCTTTCATTTCACTCCTTCTTCGTATCCATACAAAATAATGATAATTCAATAAAAATGATTCCATTTTATTCATAAAAGTATGCAATCATTTCATCAATGTTTTCTTATGACGTTGTCACGTTAAACTATCGTCCGTAAACCGACTTTACAGACAACCATTTTTTGTGAATTTAAAGGGTTATGCAAGCCCGTTACTAACCACCGTATGTCTCCATATAGCAACATCAGTATACTGTGGTTAAAACCTATTTGAAAAGATAAAATAGTTTAGTCCTAAGAAAAATATCCATGGTATTATTCTAACATTTCAATAGTTCAACTATCGCTAATGCATTCTCCAAGCAAGTGTTATACGACGTTCAGTTGTCAATTAATCTCTTCAATTGAGCTAAGCGATTAAGTTGAGTAGGAAACGTCTTTAGTTAAGAATTCAAGAATAAATTGAATAATCTATTTATACTGGTCTATTTAAGAATCCATTGATATCATTATTAAGAGAGTTTGATTTTGTTCAGTCTTGTTTGAAGAGAGTTGATAAGATAAGAGATAATTAATTTAAAACATTTTCTGCGCACCATAATGTACATAAATACTTTCCATTACAAACGGGAATCTCTGAATAACAGATCCATAAATCGATTATTAACAGGATTCGAGCCAGTAGACGAACGACCAAAACAAATCGTTTATTCTACAACAGCACCGGTACTATGAAAAATCGCGGGAAAATTACACACTTAACAAATATAGCCTACTAGCCGGTTCCCGGTAAGCGTTGCAATGCCACTCAAAGAAAGAATGTGTTTGTGTTTATTGAAGTGCTTTCGGATGCATAATATTTTAGATAAATAATTTCGATGTAATTTCACAAAGACATTTACTGTGTGACATTTACTGTTTGTTTTATGCCGATTGTCTACACGCGCCAATTAGTTGTGAAAATGAACGGTATGTCAGCACATAAAATATGAAAAGAACATTGATTTTTATATAAAAGACCTACTGTAAGTTGATTTTACTATGCTTATAACCTGTGCGCAAGTGCAAACAATAAGTTGACAATGTTTTATCGCAATCTGATGAACGGTAATGAAAACGCATAAAATACGATCAAACAAACAAACAAACATTGATTTATATATTTTGGATTAAAGTTTTTGGATATTAGTAGAGATGAGTGAGTTTGGAAAAGAAAATGCCGTCTTAAGTATTTTGAAAATATTGATTTATTCATTAGCACTGCGAAAAAAATACGCTAAAAATGTTACAAAAAAAACTATCAAACGATTAAAAATTGCTGCTCGAGTCTTCGGCAGTGTTTCGATGTTTTTTATTCAAGATGAAGACTGAAGATAAAAATTCAATTAAAAAACTTCTTGATGGCGAATACTTAAAAAGCAATTTATCAAAAAAATAAATAAAACCAGCGATGAATAAAATATGAAGTTTCCATTCCCCCGGGTGCAATGCCTCACCCGAGCACTCTCGTTTACCTTTATGTTATATCCCAATTCGAATTTATTAAATTGGAATATTTAGAAATATTATATTATCACCTAGCGTAAAAAAAAATATCCGATACGTTATTCATGTCACGGAAAAAAGGCATTTTGGATAGCCTATTGTGAATTTTATAGGGGTAGAAACTTTTTAATAATAAAAAGAGATTATGATATCAAAGCATACTATTTATATATATATTATGAATCAGTAGCAAAGAGTTACCGAGTAAGTTTTTTTTAAATGTATTTCATTTAGTTGGTAATAAATTATTGTTTCGTTTGATAAATTTGCGGCTTTTTATGGATAACTTATACGATAAAAAGGCTTTGAATTATGGATTATGCTATATCTGCAACATTTTTGACACACTGACTTAGTACTGTGACCAAGTCACGCATACATGATTAACTATTGTGGAATTCTTATCAATAATACTAATGAAGAAATGATGATGATTATTCCATAACATTTTGGATTTCTATCTGAGCACATATTATATTAAATGTGATTTATTATCTTTCCGTGTGTAACTTTTGGCTTTTAAAAATACAGTTTATATTATTTGTATATTGCATGAAATTAAATATATAAATATATTTTGATTTATATATCTGCAGTACACACTATCTCTACCTGAAAGTGAATGCGCAGAGATAGAAAGAGAGTGTGTGTGTGAGCATATAAGCATAATTGTTTTTCAGATGATATTTTTTTATCGCACAGCACACATTGCTACATTAATGCAACACAATGACAGCATGACAATCTCAGTTTCGACATAATGGATATTGAGTGTTTTAAACATTTTTTGTTTCATACAGTAATAGGAGAGTATTATGTATTGTGTTATTTGATAAGAATTATTATGTTTTCTTGTACTGTTGCATTAATAGTATATATTTGGGTGAAAAAGTTGGTTCTCCCACCACCCGTTATGTGTGTGCAGCCGTTTTTCACAGCCGCCTTCCATAACGCTATACGATCAAGAAAAGAAACGAATTTACTCCTCACTTACTTGGCCCGAGACAGAGTTGCACGGGATTGATCTTTTAACCATGCACTAAGGTGCTTAAAGATGAGCAAAATAGAAAGAAAATAAAAAAGAAAATGTGACTTGCTCAGCCACTTTAAGTATCATTAAGTATCCTATTTATCTGTATACTGAGAATCCGTGGAGTTTAATCTACTTCGCGTTGAATCTGAAGAGGAATCAAGTAGGATGTCAATATTTTACAGATGAAACTGCCAGGTAATTATTTATAAGTATTATTTATTTATTCAACAAAATACAAATCATGCCATTACAGCTGACGCCAATGTGCCATGCATTTGACAAATTTAAATACATTTATTTATAGATATGCATACATACCTGTATATACATAATAAAAATCACAAATTATTTAAAATAATATATAAGTTCACATATGTATGTCGTATTTTAAAGTTAAATAATAAATAGCCATCACATAGGATTTATCATTCTGTCCGCAAAACACGTTTTTGATTGTTCGACTATTTATTACATTGATGTGAGATGTACACTCAATCTATACACATCGTTAGCATAAAGTGTGTTGAGAACATGTTGACATGAAATACCTAGGAAAACAGTACATGGCAATAATAAAAAAAACATGGTCTATATCTCCAGGCAAATGAAATTTAAAAGCAACAATAACTATAAAAAATAACGTTTTCAAATAAGTTTGTTACAAGGTGTGGCGTTATACTTGATTAATAAATATTTATATACAACTTTCAAGTACAACTTGTATCACAAAGTAGAAGGTTTTAAAGGTGGATGTTTAGCATTTCCATAAATTCATAAAATTTACATATTTATCTATACACGAGTTTGTTTATTCGACGGTAAACTGTAGACCAGATTCTGAGAAGTAAAATCATATTCATATAAAAAAACACTTCTTTGCGCGTTAAATAAGAGCAAAAACTAGCACACTGGCGTAGGATTGTGCCTTTTAAATAAAGTTTTTAACATTAACTAGCAAGTGGTCATAACTTAGTTATTCCACTGGTTGTGTAACTGAGCGTAATATTTTATAGGTTTTTTTTTTTTTAAATTTATTTGATCAAGCTTTAAGTTCTAAGACACGTCAGCGTCAACGTTTCTTCTCGACTCCTTTGTTTTTAAGTTAAGTTTTTATATTCAAGTTGCATTCCCTTCTCATTGCTGCTGACTCAAGAGGCTGCGGTAGCTGTAGAGATGAGCAATCCATAGTGAAGCGTCAGTTCCAGGGGACAGCTTTTTTTACCATGTCCGCTCCCAACATGGAGCATATGGACTCCTCATGGAGTTTATCTCAAAAAATATTTTTTATACGAGAACTGATTGTTACTCAGTTGCTCAACCTCTCTTTAACGAAGAGAGTAGGGATGAAGAGGATACGAGGACTCGGACAGGATTAGTGGTTAGCTAATCGTTCTCGATATACGTCGCTCTTTGGGATAGGAAATGTGGGAAGGGATTTTCAGCTCTGGTTCAGCTGTGAGAAGTTCAGCTTACTTTTTATTTTTACCTATAGAGGGTCATCGAGAAGAATGGTTCTCAGTCTATAACTGTTCTCAAATGATTTCTCGTCATATTTATGCAGGTAAGACATCGTTGGGTTACAGTGATGGCCCACTCACTACCTTGTAAAGCGTTACCATGGAGCTTCACATATTTTCCGTAATGTCTTATTTGTAAAAATGCAATATTTTTAGTGAACAAATTCCATACTGGTGTAGCGTAAATACGTGATACATAATCTGGTATTGACATTAATTGTTTGTTTTTAAATAAAACATCGCAAATTAATGTACAATACCATTTTGTTCCGTGCAGACTCACGTATTGTATTGATAGTATTATAAATTTTTTTAGAAGTTGATAAAAAGATTAAAAGGAATTAACATATAGCAGACAAATCACTGAAATTATCTTTTTAGACTTTTCCATGGTACTCTTGTTTTAAATCTCCTTACTCCTTCCGAATCTCTGTAGAATCTAAGTGGATGCGCTACTGTGTAATATGTCGGGAAAATGTATGAAAAATTAGGTGCTCGGTCGAGCGTATCGATAGAAAAATCACCCGTTCCAGCCAAACATCCCCTAAGTATTATTTATTGCGGCTATTCAGAAGGTTGCTCGTTATTTTTGGGTATGGATAACAACACATTTATCGATCAAGCTGGGAATACACCGCAACGACAAGAAATAGTAGCGCCAACTATTATCTTACTAGTATTGCTACCCGGCGTCGCTCGGACTAAGCGACTAATAATTATTTAATGTTATATCATTCGACATAATTATATCACAAAATCTAACATCCAAAATAGAGTTAAAATAAAATCACAAACTTTATTTAATTTGATGACTCTAATTTGCTGTCAAAGAAATGTCAAATAATACCTTCACGTAAATAATAAACATTATTATTAATAATAAAAGCCGGGAAAAGTTCTGTAGAAGACTAATTTATTACATTTTGACTAAATGTCTTCGCCGATAAAAATTCAAACATATTTTTTTTCATATTCGATTTTATGGCAACTTGCAACAACAATGCAAAAGGGAATTACATACATACGCCGTTTCGGTTTAATATATATAATTCTTAAGTCATACAACATGATAAATGAATCGTATTACAATTACGTCAATATTTTAAGATTCGTTTTTTAGACCTTCTTTTGAGAAAAATGATAAAGATCAAGTTTTTTTTTTGTTAGCTGATATATAATAAGGCTTCTCAAAACAGCAATGTTATTAGCAGGAATGGGGAGTCGGTAAAAAAAAGTTCAACTCCGACTCCGTTTCCAGCATTTACCAAAACCACGACTCCGACTCCAACATTGACCAAAAACACGACCCCGACTCGAAAAAGTTTAAAATCGTATTTTTTTTGCCTAATTTTCCTATTTATGTGTATTCAATTAAATATCAACCCAACCAATCCAGCCAATAGCCAAATTTGACATATTTATTATATGCAAAAATAAAAAGTTCAAACTTTTGAAAATTTTCGACTCCGGGTGCGACTCCAGCCAAATCGTCACTCCGACTCCGACTCCACAGCCCTGGTTATTAGTGAAGACGATATTGTTTTCACGCTTAAATTGTTAGTTTTAACGGAAGTGTTTTTTTCTATTGTATTATAGTTCCAATTAATATGATTTTGAAAGCCTACCAGTTGCGTATTGCAATGAAACAATGCTAACAAAAAATTAACATTTGTCGATCTTTTAATGCAACTTATTTCGACCGAAGATTTTTTACGAGAACAGATTTTTACTCAATTGTTCAACTTCGTTTTACCTCAACCAACCAAAATTTCATCTTCAATCAACAACGATTTTTTATCTGCAACAAAATTCAATTTAAAATAAAATATAAATCGTAAAAAGATCAGAGCTTAATTGGTTGGCTAATTGATCGCAATATGATCCACTTTTAGAATGTATGCCAAGGTACATGAATATTCTATGAAATTATCTTATAATAAAGATAATGTATTTTTGGTATATTTTCGGCACTAGCTGTACAAGGCGGTAAGAAAATACATTTTCATCGAGGGTTGGGAAACTGGGCCAAATAAGAAGTAGAAATATGAGAAAAAATATGTGAGGATAGACAGGCGAAGACCATTCAGCCCCCGAAAGAGATCGGGTGTCCTATTTATTTTTATAAAGAGACGTTCAAAGTTGAAGGATCCTCAAAAAAAAAATCCCGGAAACAAATTAGTGAGAGGATATATCAAGATTTTGTAATCAAATTTAATTGCATGCCACATACCATTCCTGAACCATTCTGCTGACGGAAATTACTTTAGAGAATAATTACATACGAAACGTTCTATCAATATTTTTTTTCTTATTCGAATTGAATATAGATTATTACGTACTTGTTTGAAAAAAATTAAAAAATGCTCATATGTATTTTTTTTTAAGGAATATCAATACATCATTTTATATTCAGTTACATGTCATTATGTCGATTGTTCTTAGAGCTAAGTATTAAGTTTCTTCTTGTATTATTTATATGATCACTTAAAATTAATTTATGTATGGAGGCGTAGTTTTTTCCTTGTCATCGATACAAAACCTCATAAAACAGGATAAACTTGTTACACGACTGATAAAATAATATTTTTCTTAATATATTATGCTAAAATTCATCGATAAGAGTTCATATGCTCAAAATTGACCGTGGGTTTAGTTGGTATAAACACAGTATCTAATGCTTAGGGTCTTCCAAAAATGCATGGGCGTATGAGATAATAACGGAGAGGTGAGCTCGATTTTTGTTGCTATATTTATGTAATGTATGTAGATTAAATCGTCAAATTACAACTAAGCCCAAAGATTTTACTCGTCACAACTTTAGATGAAGGTTTTCCATTTAATATATATGTTACAGTGAAACTGTATTCTCAGTGAAAATATGTCAAGTAATAGATTTGTATGACAACATGATTTCACTGGTCACGATCATTGACATTATTGGCCGAAGTCGATGATTTGCCGGCCTCAAATTTTGGTTTGCTTCAATGAAACAAAATCAGCAAGTAGTCCCTTTAATAAAAAGAGAACCAAAGGAAAACCCAAACAAACATTGGGCTGAAGATAGGGCGGTCAAATTTAATTTCAATGACAGCTTGGAGAAGAATATATTTTCACTGAGAATACAGTTTCACTGTAACATAAACACAGCATTAGACTTAAGGTCTTCGAAAAATGCATAATAACGGAGAGATGAGTTCGATTTTTGTTGCTATATTTACAATGTAGATTAAATGCTCACACTACAACTAAGCCCAACGATTTTACTCGTCACAACGTTTGAAGAAGGTTTTCCATTTAATACATCTAATAGTATATGTGCACATCTAAACAAGATTTCGTAATTTTTCAAAATCGTTATTGAAGGATAGAGAATACGACGTATAATAAATTAATGGAAACTTTTTGTACGGAGAAATTCACGTAACATAAGAAATTTTATTTGTACTGTAAAATACGCGTTCTAGAGAAACAAAAATAACGTAATCATTCAACATTTAATAACCATTCTTAGTGAATTAATTGACTCACCCGCTAAACAACATTATAATATAATAAAATTTACAAGAATTCAAATATCAAAAGGTAAAATAAACAATGCCCTTTAGTCACCGTTTTTCTCTTTGAAAATGAAAACGAATTATTAACCGTGTCCTGAACCTATTTAAAGATAAAGTAAAATAATTATCTATGTTTAGAATGCCAATAGCTATCCGAAAGTTTTGTAAGCGAATATTATTTCTCAACAATATGACTTAAGCACTTTTTCAGTAATTTTGCGTAAGCCGTAAAAAATATGTGTAGTTATTTAAGCTTCACTCGAAGAAAAGAATTGAATAGTTATCGAGATAGGCGTATTGTCGCTTATTTAACTAAACTCAACATCACTTGTATTTTCTGAATGGAATAAAAAACTATTTTGAAAGCAATATAAAGATTTAACTTAAAAAATGGCATTACATCTAAGGTACCGGCATCTCCATGCTCCGAATATTTTTAATTGTGAAAGTCATCAGAAAACTTGATGAGACATTTTATAAATCAGTCGAGAACAACTTGAAATGACATAAACCAATGTCCGAGATCTTTTTTCGATTCAAAGTCTAACCTTGCCGGAACTTGAACCCGGGCCAACCTGATCGCTTGGGCAATGCTCTCGTCACTAGACCATAGGGACCGTCTGTATATCGTTTTAACGCTGTCTTGTTTTCTATTGAAAAATACAACAGCTCAAAAGAGTATGGAAGATAATTGTCATGCGTATTTCAGGTCGGTTGTATGTATAAAGATATATGCTTAATGTAAAATTTAAAATAACTTTGATTATTCCACGTATTGTGTCACTTATTGTGATACGCGTTTCGCCTCTTTTAGATATTATTTTAAATGACAGGTTTAGCCTATTCCTGATTGATTGCATCTCATTAGTTAATATTTTGTCATAACTTCATTAGTAGTATGATTATTTGTTTGCTTTGAGCCTATAACCCCACCCCCTCTTTGCTTCCCGTAAAAAGGAAAAATCACAAACTCAATTTTGTAATTTTATCATTTTAAAATAATAGAATCAACATGATTTATTACTTAAGCAAACTTTGTCATTGCGAAGATGAAAGAGGAAAAGCACGTGTCACAATTAGTTACATAATCGTCGGTCCCTGTGGTCTAGTGGCAAGAGCTTTGTCCTAGCAATCGGGGGGCCCGGGTTCGATCCCCGGCAAGGTCAGATTTTTTCAATTGAAAAAAAAAACACCTTGGGCTGGGTGTATGTTATTTATCGTTGATTTTGTGCACAACTGATACATTATTTACCATCGAGTTAATCTCGTATGACTTTCACAACTTATAGAATATTTGGCGCATTGGCGTAAGCTGTAATGCCAAATATTTTTTTTAAATAAAAAATTTAAAAAAAAAAAAAATATTTACAATAATCAAAGTTATTTTAAAATTTTATATTAAAATGAACTTCCATAAAGTTACCGCCTAATCCATCGAAAGTATTAGATATATGTTTATTCATTATGAATATTTTTTACGGCTGACGGATCTAACGGAAAGTCATTCCACGTATCATGTCTGGACATTCCCAAAAGATGTGATCAGCATCCCGAATCCCACTGCCGCATTTGATACGGGCAGTGCATTATTGATAAGAAAGTTAAGTTAAGCAGGGAAGATGGAATGATTATGGAAGCGTCTATTCTCGGCTTCTATGAGTTTTAGAACCATCGAAGTACGAGGAGGTGTTTACCACTGATTTATTGGCGATTTATAAATGTAATGCTACGAATTAAGCGTTGGCAAAATTTTTGTGGAGTATTTATACCCAAATGTATTTATAAATAAAATTTTCTGCGAAAAGCTCTTTTCGAAATCAAATATTATTTTGGTCAGAGGCATTATTATATAAAACTCCCGGAATTATTTTGCTGAGCTATTTTCATTCCATTGTGGATTTAGTGGTTAATAATTGAATAACTTTTGAAGCTTGATTATAGAAAACAATAAAAAATTCAGATTAAAATATAATAAGTTATAAAAACATTATATAATATTTGTTCGGGTTTTAAAAAAAGATTTTTATTGATTGTAATCAATTAGTTAAAAAACATTTCACATGAAGCTTGTTGGTAATTATATCATGTTTATTTATTATATTTGGCACGACCTCAAGGTCACATGTATTTGAAAACTTTTACATAATATGCACCATTCATGGTGACAAATCAAAATCATCGTTCAAAGTAACCACTCTTACGCACATCTGATAGAAGAAGAAGTATCATAAGTAATTAACCAACAATTAATTAAGTAATACATATTTAATTTTTTACACGACTATCACACAATATTAGCCCGATGGATGATAGATATGTCTGAATTATGTTAAATCAATCTAAAAAAAAATGGTAACGAGCCTTAAACGTTTTATTTTATATTTAAGGTTGACTTATCCATGCTACCCACGGACAAATAACTGATGTTACTATGATGAATACCTTATGAACTGCCGCACCCACCCAATGCAAATAATCTGAAAAACGGGGCGAAGCGAGAGCGATTTCCTAACTACTATTACTGTTCTAGTTCTATCATTTTTATTCCAAATCTCCCTGAAAAAGTGAACTTGAACAAAAAATTAAAAAGCAGTACTCGTATGAAACTTATATCAAAAATCAACTGAATTGTAAGAAATAAAATTGGAATTGGAATTGAGTGTGAAGAAACATAAAAAAATGGTATGTATTTTATTCAAAAGACTAGCATCAATAATTGATTTGTATGAACAATTTATTTCTTTTCGCAGAACTTTTTCGTTGGATTGAGCATTTCCTGGAATTTCCACGTCGCATTATGGATTACAGGCATTAAGATTTATTTATTAAATGCACTTATTTTGGTTTTTACTTTGCTAATAATTATTCATACATAACTGGTTTTTGAAGTAATAGCTTGCATCGCTAAGAGGGCTTCAACAATTTAACTATAATCTATTTTGTTTCAAACTATTTGCTTAGTTGCAATACCAATTGTTTGTCATACCTTGTAATTCTTACTTTACTTTTGTATAAATATCACTGCTTCGTTGTACTTCTTATCAGTTGACAATGCTTGCCATGAGCGAAACCGGTCCTGATCCAATAAATTTTATGTGGAATAAGTCCTAAAAATGATATTATTTTTATTATAATGCCATTCCACCAAGTATTGGCAGTGAACACCTTAAAAGAGACTAGCATCAATTGTTTTGTATTTTATTTTAGTAACGAAAATTCTCAAACTCAGTTGCGAACTTTGCGTGCAGAGTCGACGGTGAATATTATGTGATATCTTTATCGATTTACATCGTATACTGAAGATACATATTAAATATTTCATGTGTTTATTCAGTTACCCCATTCGGGAGGGCACCGTGAGGCACGCGCTGTCGGCAGATTTTCACTGGCAGGCTTCGAAGTGTGACGTCACCCTACCCCACAAAAATGTCAAACGCCAAACGTGCGACTAATTAATCATCCCGATTGGTTCCGCATTCACATCATTCAACCACCGCACTAGAATGGGTGGAAATTGTACAGTTTATTCAGGATTCCAAGATCTTCCACGAAAAGACTATATCGAGAGCGTTATTGTCAATATGTGTAGCTTTATTTAAACAAAACGTTTCTATGTTCTTAATATCTAAATGACAACCATATAAACACAATGTTTGCGAGGTGCACACATTTGTTCTACTGTTAAATGGTCAATAAATACGAAGTAAGTTAATTTTAAAAGTGATTAAAAATACCCCTAAACAAAATGCCACGAAAAACATATAAATTTTCCAGCTCAGCCAGTAGAGTATAATACAAGAATTTCCGGATATCTATAATGAAAGTGAATGGCAAGTAAGTCCAATCGACGTACGGACCGGTGAGTCAAGCAGTATTATATCTCATTTCATATCATTGCTACTATTTTAAACTATTTTAAACATTTGAATCATTATAGCCAGTTTTTAAGTGCTTCAAAAAACACTACTTATTTGCAAGAGTTTAACGCTGCTGTTTTTAAGGGTATGTTCAGTTTATGCTGTAAATATATAGTAGATGGTTTAGTACCGCGCGAAGATACAGATCGCGTTCGAGAATCTAGCACAATTAAGTTATAAGATTCGATTTATCATATTTATTTTACTCACTTAAGATGTTACTGCATCATGTCATTTTATGTCAAAGTTTAAATCGGATCTGTCCTGGATATTTTTTGATTATTATACACAAAATATGTCGTAGTCATAAACATATCATAATAAATATTCACAAGTTTCGGCGACATATATATATTTGAACATGTAACATATGCCAATACAAAGTGTTTGTGACACGTTAAAATTATATTTTTGATAGATTTTGAAATGCTGTCTTTACAACATTTTTTGTAATCTAATAAATGGTATTAAACCTTAGTCATAAGTCAATACATAAAAACTATCACCAAATAATGGTTATTGATATTAAGATAGTAATATATTTATATATATAAAAGAAATTTTGCCCAAATTCTTCCAATGTTGTCTTCCACTCATAAACGTTTGTCCCCAAGTCAAAACTCATCTTTTTACTACCTCCCCTGAAAGTAATAATTCAGTGACCAAATCAGAATCAGTCATCAATGTATATTATCTACCCCACAATATTGAAGACAAAATATAATCAGATTTGGTTAAAATAAAAACTACAATTTATTTGCCAAAAACTCCGCATTGCCATATATGTCATAATACGCCAAACAGACGGCAAATCGATTCATTTAAAGCCATTTCCTCTCGTTTTTTCCCCTCGCAATCGATTGAATGGGGTGCGGGAATTGGCAAAATGTATGCCGAATCGTTTCATATAAGCCATTAAAAGTTTCATATCGCTCGATGTTGCGGCTCAGGTTTTAATTAAAACTTGGTGTCGGCTCCCACCTCTACATATTTCCATTTACGCCTATGGTTTTTGTAACAAGGTGCTCAGGAAGTTTGGTCAATTTTGCATTTATATTTATTTATCACGCTTCAAAATTTTAATTTTATAAACTTGTCTGTTCCCAATGCGGGGAATATTAGTTCATATTAAAGTATTTTCATCAAAGACGGCTCTTGTAATGGGTGCAAGGGTGCATTGATCCCCCATTTATAATCAGCTAATAGTAATATAAAAATATATTTATTTACTAATTTAAAGTTAAGCGAATAAAAAAGATGGTTGACACGGCACAAGCACACAGTGGATAAACACAAAAGTTGGAATATGTAAATGTCCCGACACATTATTACGTAATAAAAAATTTCTCGAAGTCGACGCAAGAAGTGGATTTTCTGTAATGGAGTTTTTTCAATTCATGCTGATTTCTGAATTATATCGAGCCTTGCCAAATTCTTTATTTTTACGTTTAGTGATGGTTACGTCCTTCTAACTAATCTCATAAACAGAAGATGGATTTCTTGTATAAATATATGTTTTTTATGCACTCCGTAATACTCTTTTCACCAAACCGGCTGTTTAACGAGAAGTCACTTTCGCTCATGGCGAGCATTGTCAACTGATCAGTTGACAATGCTCGCCATGAGCGAAACCGGTCCTGATCATATACATTTTATGTGGAAAAAGTTCTAAATATGTATTATTATTTTTATTATAGAGGCCTTTCCACCAAGTATTGACAGTGAACACCTTAAAAGTGAATAGTAAACACCGCAACTGAAAATTGCAAGATTTCCGATTTTATACGAGAACCTCTTTTAACCCGAATCTCTTTTAAAAAGTGAGTAGGAATTGAAAAAATACGAGGACTAAGACAGGGCTAGTTTTTAGTTAATCACTCTCGCTATGCGACGCTTTTAGGGTCGGAAGAAGGAGAAGTGGTTTTTAACAACGCGAACAGTATCGATAAATTGACTGAAAAAATCTGCTCGTCCAGAGACTCGAACCCGTGAGGTCCACCACGGAAGCCAACGACGTTGATTACTGCACTACGGACCCCCTATAGTTAAATTAGATATTTTAAATGAATTTTCACACAATTAATACCGAATCAACCACACGGACAATAATTAGGTTGTAAAAATATTTTTACAGCTGATCTTTTCTTGGTTATCATGTACCCAAAAACAATCAGTATTCAGGTGAGCTTCACAGAACGGATATGATAAAGGTATTTTAACAGTGCGGCTTTCCTGCATCCCCACTGCCTCAGATAATCTATTCTGAAAAATATACTCAATCTTCAGCCGTTTTATTGGCTGAAATCAGTCATGAATAACAAAGACCCACAGTGATACTAGCACCCGAGAGGAAAGAAAACTGACCCTTGCATTATATAATACTTAGCCTTTTATCAATAGTTTGTAAGAAGTGAAAAACCATTTCATACGTATAATTTCAAGGGAAAGAGACATGCTTTAGTTTTATAATGATTGAAAAACAGCTGGGAAGTAATTATAAATATATTGCTTTTATCTCTTTTTAAAAATTGAAAATATTAGGTCACACGTGTTTCCCTTCTTCCCTTTTTCTTCTTTGTACGGAATTTTCACTATAACTTAGACATTATTTCTAATTCTTTAATTATGTTCCATAATATGAGAAATAGAGAGTGGGAGACTGGGTTTTTTTGTTTGCTTTTACTCGCAGAGAGGCGGAAGAACAAAATTCATTAATTGTGTGTGTGAGACAAAAAATTCCATTTGCTAAAAAATTGTACCAAGTATAAAACGTTTTAAACAAAACGGATGGCTAGGAATTTATACGTTTTCAATTAATTATTTTTTTTAAGAATCGTGAATATAACTTTTTTTTATATGAAAGTTGTTTTTAGCGGAACTTACTCGGTTGGCTTCTATGCCGATTTCCAATATAATTTTTTTTCTCACAATGTCTTAATTTGCAAAAGCAATCAAATAATTGTTTGTGATTTTTGCAATGTACACACATATATACCTATATATTTGTTTGAACAAGTTGTTTGTCCCACCACCCTTTCCTTATGAATGTGCAGCCGTTTTTTGCAACCGCCTTCCAAAACGCTATACGATCAAGAAAAGAAACGAATTTACCCCTCGAAAAAAGAAAATGTGAATTGCTCAGCCACTTTGTTAAAACACATATATACCTATATAAATAAATTAATAAACTTAGATTCAAAAAACAAGCTTCATGATGAAAGATTTTGCAATCGTGAGTTGAACTTTTTTGAAATTTAAGCCGTCGAGTCATCGGTAAAATAAAACAAACACGAGAAAAATTTAAATACAAAGAGTTGCATAAAATAGATGTAAGAAACAACTGCAAGTATAGCTCGAAGAAATGTAAATAACGATACAATCAGTACCTAGGCAGATATGAACGATTCACGAGAAATGAGTTAGTCTGTTCAGTTAAAAATTTTATTCATCGATTAATTCTAATATAAATATGATTGTCTGAAATAAATAAAATGTTTGGAATCACTATCGTTAGAGAATATGTCACTTTGGGCATGAAGTAATCAGTCAAAATGGATTTATAGAGACTGACAGATCGTTAATGTACTGTGCAATACGTAAAAAAACATCTGTGTTATCTTTTTGAAACGTAACATGTGAGTAATTTAAATGTAGGGAATGAAATTTGTAAAATTGTCGTGTTATACAACGTGTTTATACAAAAAATTGTAATAATGCTCTATTCCATAACGTATAGTCTCTAATATCCTGAGCTCTTTTAAAAGATATAAGATACTTTTATAGATTAAAGGGTTTATACGACCTATTATTATCGAATTGTTTGAGTTTACAATTAATGATAATTATTTAAAAGGGTATAACAATAGTCCGTTTGTAAGATTAAGTTGTTCATTTAAAATTGGCAATGTATTAAGCTAAAACCCTAGATTTATCTATCGATATTCGCATGTTATTATCTGGTAATTAGTATTTGCGATACTACATTCAAAAATCCCGTTTATTATAAATAAGCTTAGTTTATTGAAACTAATTTACATAAAATTTTCGCTAATTCATATAGGTTACGTTAAAAGCAACTTTACTTATTGATCTACTTTTATTTTTGTATCTTAACGATGCAAACTGTTAACTACGCGTCAGTTCAAGTAAATCTGTGCACTTGAAATTCCAGAAGACGCCGAAAGGCGAAACCCGGCTAGTTACAAAACTCTTAGGCAAGTACAAAATTCAAATTATTGAAATTTTATTAAGAAACTTGACTCAAAATTCTTAATTTTAACCCCTTAATTGAAGGATGGATACTATGAAACTACAGAATAGCCGAGTTGAGATTGAAAAACGATGCCTTATTTATTAATAATATTTAATAAATATAAAAATAAATGTACAAAGCTTAAGAGATCAGATAAATTCTCCTAAGTGTACCGTTTTAAAGTGGATGATAAGGGGCAAAGAAAGGTTTAAATGCAGAATTTGCACAATTGCTCTGCAGGAAATTAAAATCCAGCGCGCCAGATAGAGGAATTGCACCAGGCATCAGTGTTGAGAAGCCATCAAAGTTTTCAAAGTTTTTTTTCTGTTTTGAGTAAGATTTAATTCTTCGATTTACGAATAAAATTTGTTATACCACCTGATATAAAAAATACGCAACTATTTATGGTATACACATAATTTAATCTGTATAGTGTAGACAAATGGCTAGTCAATTTTAAATCTTTGTCTAATCAACATAATTAAAGTAGTTAAATAAGTATAGCTAAAATATAAAATAGTGGTCAGTTATAATTTTACAAAACATGAGTTTTAGTAAGATTGAAGGAAAAAGTAATTCAACTATTATTTACTTTATTAAGGTTGGATGGTGACAACCAATAAGTAATTCAACAAGAATATTGAATTTATGATACTATTAAAAGGTAACGATTGAAGCATTCTCAAGCGGAAATTTTATTGCTAGTCATGTTTTGACTAAAATTTGACAAACATATGCTTTTACGTATCTAATTATTGACCAATAAAAATTCAATTGAAAATCTAAAACTTGAAAATGTGAACGTTTTGAAAAACCAATCGTGGTTATAAAGTTAAAAATATAGATATCACATGGAAAATTCATCAAGAAAAAAATTGTATTGAATCGATGGACATAATGTCGGCTAGTTGAAAATTCCTAACATTTTCCTTTCAAATCAAAGTTGATAAACTTATAAGTACTAATTAAGCACAAAAACAACTCATTTCGATTTTAACAGATTGATTCGATGACATAAATAGTTTACTTGTTGATTTAAATATAATAAAAAAGTAATAATTTATATAAAATACAAAGTTTGAAAATCTTCTTTTGTCTGGATACAAAGCTACCAAGCTATACTGTTTAAAGTCAAACGAGAACGTTAAAGGATTTTCGCTTAAAGCACAATAATTTTACGTTACAGAATTGCAAAAAATATTTGTCTATTATTGAATGGGGTATTCGATAATCATTAATCGGATTAGATTGGGGAGAACTATTATTGCTATAATTAATTTAACTTAATCAATACAGCTTATCTATAATTAGTGTGTTTCTTTTTGATTGATTTTGAATTGCAATTGGTACAAATTTATGGTCCAGTGACGAGCAATTTATTTTATTCTTCGAAGATTCTATAAAACACATTTTTTTCAAACACATCTTAAAATATATATTTTATTCCATAAATAAATGTCTGTTGGAACATAATTATTATGAAATTAAAAAAATAGCATCAATTCGTTTTGTTAATTTATTGAGTTTTTTGTCTTGCAGTTTATTTGATTAACAAATAACAGTAAGAATCAAATATAAAAAAAAATATTAACAATCAGCAACTGATTTAAAATATCAATATACACAAAACGTTTTATGATATTGCCCTATTATTTATTATTATTAATGTTTACCCATACTAATATTTGAAAAAGTGTAGATTTTAATAATTTAATGAGTTAAACAATGCATTGAAATTGTTGCTGGTCTTTTATTTAAAAAAATATATCATACCCATAAAATAGCCGAATGATAGATACAAAATAAATATGTATGTGTGTTTTTAATGAACAATGGAAAAGAGTTATTCGTTGATTGGATAGTTTTTAACATGAATATTTATAATTTCATGGCAACAAAGAACGTTTGATTCGGTATATGAGCTCTTTTTAATTTTCGGCCATATTCACAAAATAATAAAGTCTATTTTTCAATGTCCCATTTTGATTTACTACCGTCGGTCCAATTTAACTGTATGCGCGAAATTAAATTTCGCAGCAAATGCAAAATGGGTAACATTCTTCAAATTATTATTTTCTTTTTTTTGGCGGAGCTTAAAGCTTGAACCCCGAAAGCTTACCACTAAATCAATTCTCAAAAGCTAATTCAGTTCAACTGAAGTATAATTGTGATTAAATTCAGTATTATTCAACCTTTGAGACAGATATTATATTCATATTATTATTAATTATTCGATTTAATAAACATGATAAAACAACCAAACACTACCTACATTTACACACTTGATTTTTATTGGTTTGGTTTTATGGTTGACAATCGATGCTCAAAAATCATTTAAAAAAATCTTTTTATAAATAGTAAAAAAAGAAGCTCTACTGCAAATATGAGAAATAATGTTTTATTTCAGAATAAATAAATTCTATTTCGTACGCCCATTTTTTCAAGATCATATAGACGACTTCCTGTGTATACCAAATTTAAATCATCAGCCGAGACGTGCTTAAGCAGCTAATAGATCACGTGCCCATTTTCCATAGAAAACGGCGAACGCTGAATCTTGGATTGTTATATGCATTTAATTAAAAAAAGAGGCAAAATATGATAGAAAATAATCATGACAGATTTTTTACTGAAACATAACTAAAATTTGAACCATTTAAATTTTGAACCTTTCTATGAGTTTTATCACTAACGACTAGGGTTTTGCCTTTCAGTATCTTCAGGCATTTCAAGTGCGCGAATAAACTTGAACTGACACGTAGTAAATGGTTTATACCGTTTACATGTAAAAATAAAAATAGATCACTACGTTTAATTGTTAATAAAATAGCCTACAATATATGAATTTAATTTCAAGTGTTAAAAATTAATGATATTTATTTAAAGGGGTATAACAATGGTGAGTTTGAGAGTTTGAGTTGCTCATGCAAACTATGAATCTAAGCCCTACTTATATCTAATATTTTCTGAATTTCAGGATTAAAATTAAATGAAATTCAACTGCTTAAAAATGTATTTGGTAAAACATTATATCATCTAAAACAGTGTTTCTTAACGGGGGGCGCCAGCGACCCTTGTAGGCGTTTTAATGGTCTGGGGGGCGTATTTATATTTTTAGTATTTGAGGGGCGCTGCACGAGTTCAAGAGGGTGTTGCGTTGTCTCGTAGATCGCGACTTGTATGAACTTTTAATACCAGATATGATAATTAATCCATTTTTATCAGATGTAGAAAGTGTCGGTCAAAATTTAAAAGAGTAGTTTATTTTGCTACAAAATGACTGTGAAACTAAAATAGTATTCAATCAATGTGATTATGATGTTTTTTGGGTCCATTTTCGCCATCAATACCCTCTTCTGTGGAAAGAGGTAAAATTCCCATTGTAGCATTTCCTTCATCATATTTAGTAGAAAAGGGTTTTAGCGCAGTAACGCATAAATTAAAAAAATCCCGAAATCAATCACAGATAAATCCTGAAAAAAGGCCAAAGAGGAGATTTGAGACTGTATTTAAGTTTTACAGTCACACGAGGCTCAAGGATATCATTTTTTTTATGAGGTCCTTAATTTTTATAAAAATAATTAACGTTTATAAAAATAATCATGTTATTTATTTGTTTTTCAATTTTTTTTTTGGGGGGGCGATGGATAATTTAAGTATGGTAAAGGGGGCGATTCTTTCAATATGGTTAAGAATCACTGATCTAAAACATCAAATGGTAATGTAAATTAAAATCATTAAAAAAAACGAGATATACCCGAGAAGAAAAGAAACAACAAACACTCATGATCAAGATCTCAAACAATGGATTGAAAAGTATAAATTTAATATAGACCCTACCGAGACTTTTCCCTCCGACCCTCCTGATCGTTATGGTCCATCTATTTCAAATATATCATATATGTAGACCTACTACATACATTCAAAGTGTCGATTGATTTAAACCCGTCACATAAGAGAATAATAAAAATCTTACTGTGTCTAAAATGTTTCTTAATATCAAACGTACTCATTGATATAAAAGAGTTTTGAGTTCGCTATAAATTTCGCAATTTGTAAGACTCGGGTTTATGACCGAAAAGTGACGTACACAGGTTGGGAAAAAAAAGAAAGATTACGGGTTTTATGATAAATTTTACAGGTTAAACACAATAAGGAGCTTTGGGAAAAACACGCCGATAAAATGTATGCAGAGCATATCGATCACGATAAAATACCTGATAATCTTGCCACGCCTGAAAGCACAATGTGCGCTATAAAGAATGAACGAAGGGGGAAACCGTTTTTCGTCACTTTTTTGACGCAGAAAAACGTTTATATTACACGAGCTTAAAATACATCAGCCTCTACGGTCTGTTGGTAAAAGCTTACTCTGGTTATTTATTTATAAATATAAATTGCAAAAATTACAAATAATAAGTTTATTGCTTTTGCAATGTGCAAAAAGATGAAAACGTTGAAAAAAAAATACTTAGTTTACAGATATACCAGTGAAAGAAAGAAAATACTGACCTGTGTCGAGTTGTGTCTGATCTTTGTTGTGATTTAAAAAAAAATAGCTGAGAAAATATATCAAGTAATAATTTTCTGAATACGTTATAGAGTAAGCATATATTTTTCAAATATGTATATTGATATTATAAAGTCGGCCCTACGGCAGAGTTGTCATGGTAACTGTCCTCAGTTACGGTGATTACCGACTATGACATGTTTGATACTTGGTTTGTGAAATCTTGTTCCAATGCATGGGATGTATAGATTTCCTGCCACCCATTTATTTATCCATGTCCGCGCCCATTGTGGAGCATATGGACTCCTCGCGGAGTTTATGTCGACACGTATTTTTTTTATGAAAACTGCTCGTTACCCAGTTGCCCAACCTTTCTTTTAAGAAGTAAGTAGAGATTAAAAGGATACGAGGGCTAAGACGGGGCGAGTGGTGAACTTATCAATTTTGGGATGGAGGAGTTGGGAAAGGATATTTAACAATACAAACAACCATGACTTCGAACAGGATCGATACATTAACTGAAAAAATATGCTGGTACAAAGACGGTACAAAATGGAGAATAGTGAGTGCCAATGCTAGATCCACCCAGAGAAGACACGTGGTTACGATTTTTGTAAATTTTAAATTCGTTTTGTTGTAATATTGTTATCGGACATGGTTGTTGAGCTTGCTATTTATCTAACTCAATTCTGGGATGAGTGAGTTTTGCATGAGTATCCAGGATTTAAAGAACAGCGTGTGGCTGGTAGGGATGTATCCTGACAGGATATTGAAGAGTAAATACGAAGATGTGTGGAGGCAATTATGCGTCCCTCTATTTATCCCACTGGTGGATGGCGTGTGTTTGCGCATCATGCCAATAAAATTCGCACCAACAGTTCACGTCCGAATGTTTTTTTATTACAAAATTAATTCAGTGAGTTCTACAGAAATTATTTTATATATTTTTTGATAGCTATTTCGGCTTACGCCCTCGTCTGAGCTTTGTTTTAAGCCTGCATTAACTCATCCATATATACAGTTGTAGGCAAGGTACACACTACATTTTATTCTCTGTTCCACCATCTTAGTTTTAAATGGTAATAATAAGTTATTTAATGTGACAAATTTATTTGATGTATTTTCGAAGTGAAAGCTAATCTGGGTTTTTACTAAGTGGGAACAATTTTGTTAAGCTTACTATATATCTTTATTCCCACTTACATAAATACGTTTATTCCCCTCTCTCTCTGTGATTGGTCGAAAGTATGATTGATCAAACTATTATACTTTTGTTTCCATCGTTTTTATATCACATGTACATATGATTTTTAAACAAATATTTTTTTGCTAGCCATACACTATAAGAACACCAGAAGAATAATGTGACAGCTTTAGTTAAGATTGGAAAATATTGGATAGTTCTGCTTTTGATACTATACGACTCGTCTTGGGTTTTGCGAATTGTTCGAATATTGACGGTTTGCGGCTGAGCATCCACTGCAAATGAAAAAACTTCAAAGCGGGTATGCAAACAGAACGTACTCGCAAGAAGTTTCTAACGTGGATGTGAAACAATTCAGAGGGTATGGCGATATGTTCGCCGTCTTTATTAAACTTTCCCGCGAGCAAAAGCAACAAAAAAGGTAACGCGGTGTGTTGAATAGGAATATTAAAAAAACGGAAATCTCCAGTTATTTTTGTAAAGAGAAAAGTCATTTTGGTATTCTGAATGGATCGATGGAGATTTGAAATCTTTTTCTCTACTTCTAAAAAGATAATGAAAGCACGAGATAAAAAAACCTTAGAAAATACCGCGTCATTCAAAAATTTTCAAATATTCCTTCTAGACGTACATTGAAAATTTTTGTTTGCAAATTGTGTAGGAATATCTTTAAAAAGTAAAGCCAGTAAAGAAGTTTGTTAATCAACAAATTCCTACTGAATTATTTAATATGAACAGATTGAATTATTTACTTGTCCATAAGTTTGTCTGTAACGACCGGTTGAACAGACGCGTAGTAAATAGTTTATGTCGTTTAACAATTATAGTAATAAAGTTACGTTAAAAAATTATTGATGACAATCTGGATTAATGTTAATACAATATAAAATATTACTTTGATTATTCCACGTATTGTGCTACTAATTGTTTCACGTGTTTCGCCTTTTTCATAGGCATCTTCGGACTTACTATCGCAAAGTTTTATTAAGTAATAAAGCAAGATTGATTCTAATATTTTAAAAAGATTAACTACAAAGTGGAGTTTGGAATTATTCCTTTTTACAGGAAGCAAGGAGGGAGTTGTAGAAACAAAACAAACAAATAATTATACTACCAATGACGTTAGCATTACAACATATTAACTAATGAGATAATATCAATTGGGAAGGGTTGAACCCATTGGAAATAAATTGAACATTGGGGAGTTGTGGATTAATATTTATTAAACTTATATGTTGATATTAATGATTTTCAATCATTAGTTAAATTACATTTTCTGTAGGTATTTTAAATATAACATACTGTAATTCGATCAAGTAACTTTAGTCGGAATTCTAAGTCATGATAACTAAATCATTTCATATCCTACGTATTTGCCAAAGGAAAACTACACGGTTGCAGTAGGTATACGATTATTTAACTGACTACTGAGAGTGTAATGTATTTTAGCACAGTGCATTAAATATATAAGGCTTCAAGGTGCTGTGGTTGTAGCGAGGTAAAGTAAAAAAAACACGACACCCGTGTTGGGAAGCACCTTTCTACGCACTTCCACGATTGCGGTAAATAAAAGAACAGCTCAATTGCAAGGGGGAAGGATTTTTTTCAATTGTTGCGAGAATTTTATTAGTGTAAGTGAATCTGTGACATAGAAAAGGGCGTAGTTTTTTTAACCATTTGAAATCATAGATATACATACTTATATCATTTTGTAGATTTTTCAATATAATTAATTGTGTATAATAATATGTGGTAATATATTGGTGAATGAATTGAATAATTTTTACAATTAAAATTACGCGAATAGTAACGATTGTCCATAGCAAGATAATATCTATTATCTTTAATATTACAACGTTTGGTGTGATTTTATATTAACATTTTTGCTCTGAAATAGGTACACTCCGGATAAGCGATACCAGCCTAATTATAACTAATATATTTAATATATAGATTGTTCAGTTCACTAAAAACAACTTAAAAACAGTCGCAGCATTATTATTGCAGTGAAAATGGTGAAGAAATGATTGTTGCTTGGTAATATTATCTATAAGATATTTATTGCAGTGTGTGAATGAATTATTATTGATTATCATACTGTAATATAAAATTAGGTAAAGTCAAAAAATTTATACATACTGGCTTATAATTTTATGTTTTTACTTTACTCTTTGAGTTCTTATGGATTATTATAAAATTTGGAATCAAAATGAATAAATCTGAAGAATATTACTGATTATTGTATGAGTTCTGAAAGAAGAATATGTTTTTTAATATTAGCGTATAATAAAATTATTCTTTTTATTTTAAACAAATAATAAACTAATGTGACTGTCTCTATCTGTATAATATTATTATTTATGTAGTTTGTAGTTGCATTTTGGCTTCTGTAAATTAAAACAACTCGATTTCATACTTATTGCGAAGTATTCTTTAGGATCTTCTATTATAATAAATTAAAAAATTTAAGACGAAACATTTCAAAAAAATCGTAAGCCTTACATTCATTCCATTTAATGTGCCTAATTTTCATAAATCTTTTCGAAAATTCTGTCCCGTGACAATATATCCATAATTTACCTGAAATTATAATAAACGTAATAATCATACGTCAAATATGTTTCAGATTTAGCCCAGTGACTGAAATGCAGTATGCCTTTTCTCCAACGACCCTTATTTTTGTAGATGCGTGAGGTGGGGTTGGATAATAAATGAGCTCTATGTGCATTCACTTTATTGTCATAATATCAGTGATGCAGAATCTTTTGTCATTTAAGTATCTCATTACTTTATATTCTTCATTTATACACCACACGTCGGAGAAACAGTTTTTGAATTCGTAAAAAAGCGACAGAAATATGATGCAAAGACTTAAAAGATTTTACGATTTATACTATCCATCTTTTTATGTACCATATTTTTCCTGGCACACAAATAAATAGCATTGTCACAATAGGCATGCAATTTTAAATGAATATATGTATATGTTACAGTGACACTGTATTCTAAGTGAAAATATGATCTTCTCCAAGCTGTCATTGAAATTAAATTTGACCGCCCTATCTTCAGCCCTATGTTTGTCTGTGTTTTTAGTTGGTTCTCTTTTTATGAGAGGGACTACTTGCTGATTTTGTTTCATTGAAGCAAACCAAAATTTTAGGCCGGTGACCAGTGAAATCATGTTGTCATACAAATCTATTACTTGATACATTTTCACTGAGAATACAGTTTCACTGTAACATATACAAACGTATTGTGGTTGCTATAAGTATTTCCTAAAATAGCGTTAATAACTCGTTTCCGCCACGGATTGACCGTTAGCACATTCAAAATGATTTGTTTTCAGAATTTGTTAGAATTTTTACCAGAAACAGTTTTATTCAGAAACTTCCAACTTCAAAGACTGGTCAAGAGAAAAATAACTCTTGAAATGTTTTACTCTAAGACCACTTGAGATAAACTCGAAAAGAAAACATCTACAAGTTTTCAAATGTTAATTGCTATTGAAGATGTCATGAAATGAATCAAGGTCATTCTAGGCGTAGTTCTTAGACACAAACAACTAAATAAGTAACTTTTTAACGTAGAGTAAAGTAAATTGTACAAAAGTGGTTACTTAACAAGGGTAAGATGGGTAAATAAAAATGTAAGATGACATGTTTTTTCTCAATATTTTCCATTAAAAAACGAAATTTGTTTTGATATTAGTTTATATCTGAAATGATGGACAGTACGACACTTTACTCTAAAAGGTTCTAACTAAACTTGACACTGTTTTGAGATATGATCGTTTGAAGTTTCGATTGATTAAAATTCACCTGTAACAATGAGCAAGTAAAAATGCTTCAAATTACTTATATTAATCATATATTTTCAATGAGCTCTTGCTGAGAAATAATGATCTTAAAGATCTAATGACGGAAATTATGATGACAATCTTTGTAAAATAAATTTAGTAAAAAAAGTGTGCAGATGCAGTGCGACTCTGGAATTCTGCTAATTCCGTTATTCAACCGTAGACAATTATGAAATTCATATACATACATATATGATAAAATGCGGTAAATACAAGCTTTTTCGACCAAAGGGTCATTTTAGGTAAAAATGACAATTAGAACCTTTTCAAAGTAAGGTAGCAAATAGTAATTGTCAAGTCTTCAATATGATTGTATAGATCTGTGAATGAAATATTTAATGTATAACAAATTAAAAGAAAAACTTGAACAAGTTGCCTAGTTGAAATACTGAAATGAAAATGTTTTATCTTTAAGGTAGTAAGTACTAGATAAGTTAGCACTTATAGCAGCCTTCGCCGAGTGCCAACAACTCAGTCGGGATGCGACTTTGCCAACTTAAAATCGTATCCTGTCAAAGTTTCTCAAAGTTTTCAATGCATAAATTAAATAAGTCATTGATAAGTTTTTCATCGCTTTATTGAACGTGTCTTAAACTAAGGGTAATAAATGCAACCAAAGGTCTGTACGAGTAGTTTTTTTAGTATGCGAAATACAATTAACTATGAACACTTCTAACCATCGTCGACTATTTTTCTTCATATAAATAATGTGTATATACATAGTACATGATCACATATGAAACCATTTTAAATTACAATTTTGTTATATTTTCCAGTGCACGAAATGGATTTTTAGCCTTCCAATATATTTTTAATATGATCGGATGAAATGATCGAAAATAAATACATTTCTACGCTCGGAACGTTGTCCTTTTTTATAGGTTTCATCAATACCCTTCATATATCATTAACGTCTGCACTACTGGGAGAATGATAATGTTTCTAAAAAACACATTTATGAACCTATTTTTTACGTTATCGTCGTTAAGATTACGTGACGTTTTGATTCTAATATTAACGAAATGTAAAAACACCCCGATTTAATGATTAACTGTTAAATTTGAATCGTTTTTATTTTGTGCGCTTTTGTCGCTAACTACTTGGGTTTCGCCTTTAGGCATCTTCATGCATTTTTAGTGCATGAATGTACTTGTACTGACACTGAATGTTCTTGAACTCAGTTCAATTACATCTGTGCATTTGAGATGCCTCAAAGATGGAAAGTACAACATTAAAACGATTTAAATTTGATATTGAAATTTCATGAAGCATCCTTACTCAAAATTAAAAAAAAAAATTTACTGCCTAAGCATAAAATCGTTCCCAATACATATAAATATGGAATCTTCATAGATTGATTGTGTAGGCATTTACTTGGTAGAACTCCATTATAATACGATAAGAAAAATAACAATGTATTTTAATTCTACAGAAATTATTTTATATATTTGTTGATAGTTATTTCGGCTTACGCCCTTGTCAGAACTATTGGAACTTAGTTCTGACGAGGGTGTAAGTCGAAATAGCTATCAACAAATATGTATATAAAATAATTTCTGTAGAATTAAAAAACATTGTTATTTTTCTTACCGTATTAATCCTGATAAAGTTTTTATCTCAGCAGAAGTTTTCTACAAGATCGACGAAAAGTGTCTATTTTAAAATCAAAACCACTGCCGAGCAATTGAGTAAAATGCAGGGCTGTGGAGTCGGAGTCAAAGTCGTGGAGTCGGGGCTTTTTGACCGGAATCGGAGTCGTCGCGGCGATTTGGCCGTTGTCGTACCCGGAGTCGGAAATTTTGAAAAGTTTGAACTTTTTATTTTTGCATATAATATGTAAAATTTGGCTATTGGCTGGATTGGTTAGGTTGACTTAATGATTGATTTAATTGAATATACATCAATAGGAAAATTAGGCAAAAAGAAGTGACGATATTCAAATTTCTTAGTCGGAGCCGGAGTCGTGTTTTTGGTCAATGTCAGAGTCGGAGTCGGAGTCGTGGTTTTGGTAAATACTGGAGTCAGACCAGAAATTTAATAGCCTCGTCCTTTACGTTTTGAATGCATATCGTCTTTGCAGCATCCCTGAATATGTTATTACATAACAAATTATGTTATGTTTAAGGCAGGAGCTAGTCTATAACGGCCGTTACGTACGTGATGTAACATGAGATGGCCAAGAGGCAGCCGTTATTACAGACAAAGAGGGTTTGCGGCATGGAAACGTAAATCGCAGGCTAACATAGCCGAAGGTTGCCTAATTATTGATCCTTGGGAATATTATATGCGACCAGATATTTAGATGGGTTAAATAATTTTTCCGTACCAACGAAAGTTTTGAAACTATCATTGCCTTTAAAGTAAACTTTTTATGAACATTTTACGTTGAACTGAATTTGAAAAGTTTTATTTAATGTGTAATCAATCATTCATCACTTTTAAGGTGTTCACTGTCAATACTTGGTGGAATGGCATTAATAGCTTGCATTGCTAAGAGGTCTTCAACATTTTAATTATAGTCTATTTTGCTTGTATTTTGCTTCAATTTATTTGTTTAGTTGTAATGCCAATTGTTTGTAGTTCTTGCTTAACTTTTGTATAAATATCACTGTTTCGTTGTATTTCTTATCAGTTGATAATGCTCGCCATTAGCGAAACCGGTCCTGACCCAATACATTTTAAGTGGAATAAGAACTTACAAATTGGAATCATTCGTAAAAAATGGACGTACTTTGCAGAATCGTTTAAGGAGCAGTGATGCATAGATATTGGTTTAGCTATTTTTTAGGCTACACATGTTTATTTTTAATTTAAATAGAAATTTTCACATCGCTGTTCTTGGCAAAAAAGCATACGAAATTCTAGTGCTAAATCAGAATTTATTTGATGCAAATACTATATGATTAGCAAATTGGATGTTGTAAAAAAAGATAATTGTTAAATGATCTAACGTAGTTTTATCTTTCCAGTTTGTTATATAAACAATGAATTTCATATTCGCCAAGGCGCTTTATAAAAGCCAATTCTTTCATTTCTTTCTTATATTTTAAATTTTCTTTATTATATCCATAAATTAGTAATATGTATCAATGTAATTAATAAATAAAGCATGATTTGCAATTTTCGAGTGATATTCATGAAACAACCAAGATTGACATCGCTCAGTGGTGAATTGAAGAATAGTTCTGGAAGGCACATTTTTTAGACTACATGAGAATCGAATAAGAAATTCATAAATCATATAAAACAGTTACTAAATTACTATCGAGTGTTACATAATTTAACGTATATTTTAGTATTACTTGAAAAATACATATTGACCATGTTTATATTAACAATACATGTATGTATGTTCACTACAGTAACCTAATATATACATATGGTTTAAACATAGCTTCCATAAATAGCTGGTGTAATAGGGAAGCTGTAAATCTTTCCCATATATTGCATGTGACACATGATGCAAATTTTCATAGTGCAGCGTCTGCAGTCTTCCTATAGTGTGTCTAGAAATTGCGTTACGATTTGACCTATTTGGGAGTGTTGCACATGTAACATGGTATTACAGCGTGCAATTGATATTGATCGCATTGAACTAGACACAATGGTGAATTAATAAAATTACAATTTGACGTTGAGTTAGATAACTAACTGATATAGCCGATGTCTTAGTAATGAATGTGAATGGTTTTTTACTTTTACTTCCCGGTGGTCGAGACAGTCGACTCATACTGCCACTTTATCTTAAATATCTTAATATTAGTGATACAATGTGTAAACTTTTGGTATTCTAAGATCAATGTTTTTTACACCTTTGCAGAAAAAAAACTATGTATGATTTTAATCGACTTTCGACTTTTTTATTTATTTCGTCACAATTAAATAAAAAATCGGATTATTATTGGCTGGAAACCACTTATATCGCCGCTTCAAATATCCTGGATTCAAACTTCACGGCCCATATGCGATAAGAAAACGTTATCTTATCACAAACGCGCCACTTTCAACGTACGTTTCAAATCAAATGGATGCTGTTTATATTAAAAGGTATAGATAAGCGCTGACGTTCATCGTTTTGATTACGCCAGTCTGCCTTGAACATCGTGTCCTTTCATGCGTGACTTAAAATATGAATAATTTTAAGAAATCTATCGATTTTTATATATATGTTTTAGAACGATGAATAAACTTACGATAAAGCATAATATATCATTTTTTAAATGGAATCTATGCCAATAACGACATACTACTGGGGTATTTTTGCCCCCCTTCGGATCACCCGTTATCTTTCGAGACCGTCTTTTGAAGGTTAAGTGATAACTAAAACTATGTACATTTTAATTCTTCAGACAATCTTAACAGCTTGAAATATTGTACAAAAACAAAATCCCTCAAACTATGATTGGTTTTATTGTTTTTATTTCACCGCTTTCTGAAGTATTGGATGTCATCGTCAAGGTTTTGAGCAGTTATCTCACCTGAAACAAAAAGAAAAAAATAATTAATTACATTTTTGATAGGTTATTATTGTATCTACATATGTATAAAGCATCAAATAGTATAAAGGGTTGGGATTCTATGGATCATAGTTTGACAATCATTTTACGAATAGTTTCCAAAGACGTTCAATAAATAGGTTATTCACATTACTTCTATTATATATAAATTGTATATACCTACAACTGAAGAAACTCCAGTGGCCCATTTAGGAATAGAGCCAGCAAACGATGTCGTGTAAGAATATTATACTATCACTGTTGAGTCTTCCATTCAGTACGTACAATAAAGCGTTAAAAATAAAAATATTATTTTATTTCATCTTCGGTAGAAAGAATTTATATAAAAAGGCTACCTTCACAAATTTATTGATTTCATTTAATATTTGGAAAACATAGTTTTCTATTGATACTTATTTCTTCATAACTCAAGACAAACTTATAAATGCTTTTAAAAACTTTTTCAAAATACGTGAGTAAATTTTCTATACACATATTTTAAATCAACATGTTCGAAGATATCAAATTGTTCGATAAACACATTATAAGTCTGATAAAGAAGCTAATCTATATTTTTTGTAATATTCTATTTTATAAATATATTATAAACAATAAATATAACTAAAAGAGGGATTATTTTTAATCCAAACAACTTTCCTTTTACAGTTAGGTAGCAATGATAGATAGCAAAAGAAAACTGTTGAAATCAGGGATACAGAGATGATCTTAATTTTGATATCAACGTATCTCTGAGCTTTAAGCCTGAAAAGTGAATGAACCAAGCGATTGTTAAAGCAAATAAAGTGCGTGTTTAAAAGAGTTCAACTCTTGCTATCACTGTCCAAATCACACGAAATAAAAATTCTAAAGTTTCTATTGAAATAAAAGCACTTAGGCACTTTTGAAATAATGATTTTTAAGTGCATGTGTCTGTTATCAAAAAAGCTTTTCGCTCAAGGGTTGTTTCGAGATTATTTCCAAAGTCTGCTAGGCTAATAACAGCTAGCTGACGACAAAGGGTGTTGCTGATTACGAAACTGCCCCAAGGCTAAATTCAACGAATGACCTCAGAAAGGGCACGTTTCAACAAATAAAACAATCCCAACCTACTGGTGAAGATAATTCAAATATACCTTTCGAATAGTATTATTTGTTTGATACATTGTTTTCAATACTCAAGAATAATATATCGAATTGGGAATGATATTAAAATAGTTTTCATGAGTGTAAAAAATAGGTCAGCAAGTGGTTTTAAGAACCACTGAGATAGACAATCTGCAATATTGACATACACTAAAGTGCATTTTTTCGGGTGCACAATTAGCTTATTACATGCTCAGTCTTATTCTTACCTTTTCTATCCCAAATCTCTTCAAAATAGAGAAGCTGAGCAACTGAGCAAAAAAATTTTCCCTTAAAGAGATTTGTTATGATTAACTTCATTACAGTTCCATATTAAACACAGTAGGGTTGGGAATAGCTTAATTAAATATACACATTAATTAAGGATTAATGAAGATGCCGAAAGGCGAAACCCGGGTCGTTAGCGACAAAACTCATGGAAAAGTACAAAATTCAACAATTAAAATTGATATTCAGTCAAGCACCCTCAGTCGAAATCCTTAAAAAATATATATGTAAACACGTTTTTCAAAATAATTATTATTGATTTGTCTAATAATACACAACACGACTGGATACGATTATATGACATTTCTTCGGTTTAGAATATGATAAATGAGTTGATATTCCTAAAAAAGGGTTATTCGTATTTATACATCAATCAGATGACGGAAAAGATCAGTTAAATTGAACAATTGAAACTATAGCCTTTCTCGCACAACGTATTCAAACCCTTCGTACGTTTTGGTTACAAAAGGAGATACTTTTGTTTGGTGAGCTGCTCTCACGCAGAACATTTTCTATTTTATTTCCAAAGTTTCATCCAGATAGGAGCAAGTTTAGGAGAAATTGCGTAAGCACTTCTGAACAATGGGCGAAGACGAGAAAAATAATTATTAAATTTATCATTTTCTTTAACTCTGAAAGTCCACGAAATAAAATGCCTACATTGCTGGCGAAGACATAATTTTTTAAATGTTTAGATTTTTTTTTGTATTCTCTTTTATATTCGTTGTAATATCCAGATGTAACAAAAAGTCATATAAATTAAATAAATACAAAGCAACAAGATAATACTGTAATGTAAGTGTAACGAATTAATTGTAAAAAATTATGAGGAAAAAGTATTGAAAATATCACACAACTTCAGTTTTTCAACAAATGGATATGTCCACTTTTGAAAATTAGCTCCTCATATCTTCTTAATAGGTTTATCTATGATATTGTTAAAAAAATAAAGATTGTAGTATTCGCATAATTATTGCCGAACAAAATACATCGTTATTTCTTTCAATGGATTCAGTGGTAACTTGTGTAAATTTATTAAAATTAAAATATAACTTTGTTTCTTCCACGCATTGTGTAAAAAATATTGATTGTATATTCCCAATGTAAAAGGCTTTCTAAAAAGAAAACAATATAAAATTAAAAGTTAGCTTTGTTATTCCTCGTTTTGGGTAACAAATATTGACACGCAAAAGGTGAAAGATAACCTCAAGAAACATCTTAATACTTATTATCACAAGGTCACTATTACTAGCGTTCTATGGTTAAAGATGTTTCTTAATAATACGATAAACGTGTCACTATGTGTAACACAATATGTGGAGTAAAAAAAGTTAGCTATAAATTAAATATTAGCTACTTTGTTATCATTAACCGTTCTAATTTGAGTGAGTCTGCTAAGTAGTGAATATAAAATTGAAAAAAAAATGTCTTTATTCATTTTTATTTGAAGAATAAATAAAAAAGCGTTCTTCCCAATCAACTCAGCTTTCTGGCATACGAGCTTCATCATATTCGAAAAGAAAATTTTCATACGATATCTATATGTAAAAGAAAACTTAGTTATGACAAGATAAGAGCTCTGAGATATGAATATAATTTAAATGAATAATATCAATTATGTCTTAAAAACTTTGTGACATATTTTAGTAACTATCATTTAACTTATTCTTCATTAAAAAAACTATCATAGAGACTCTAGACAGCTTAAAAAAACGATAAAAACCTAATTTCATAAGTATGATGGATGCAGTAAAATTTTATACAACATAATAAATATTTCTGTTCGCTCTTATTGAAAGAACTTAAGTTGAAATGAAAGGATAATATCTCTGAACTACGAAAAAAAATATAAAATAACGTTTAGCGCAAGACTGGTGTCTAGACAAAAAATGTCAAAGAATTTCGATGAAAAATTGAACAATGCACGTCTTGGAAATAAACCAACATTTAACTTTTTTAACAAGAGATAACTTTTGTGTTACTTTATAAACCAATATTTGTTTTCTTTTATTTGAATTCTATTCATTTTGTTATTCTGCACTTATTCTCTGTTGAATTGTGATATTATTTTTAAGTTCGTGTTGATAATGCTTTACCTTAGATGGCGTACTTTAATAAAAAATCTATTGGAATAAAACATGAATGTACTTATATCACTTACGATTTGTTAACTGTCAATTATTGTGTGAAAGGCGTTGTATTATAAAACAAAACAAATTTCACATTTTTATACTATATACATAGATAAAACACTCACATTACCACATAACATAAATTTTGTTTCGGATGAATACTTATTATCTTTTTGATATTGAATTTTTTTTAATATTGACTTTTAATGCAGTATAATAATTTATTATTGATTTCAGATTAGCGGTTATTATAAGTAGCTTAAAAATACTGTCAGTATGTGTCAACAACCGGGCTGATATTTTATAAAAACCATGAGAATCATAAGTACCCGGGGGCAAGAGGTTATGGTGAGTTATTTACCCAAAACTAAATAACTTTTTTTTGTTGCGAGAACTGCTTGTTACTCAGTTTCTCAATCCCTCACTAGTTCGATGAGGGTAGGAATAGAAGGGAGTGAAGATAAGGCTACGAATACTAGTGGTTAGCTCGTCGCTTTTGTTCCACCCCGCTCTTAGAATTGAGCACAGAGTCGATACATTGAATGTAAAAAATGCTGCTCGTTCTGAAACTCGAGCTTGTGATATCCGCCACGGAAGCCTACGACGTTGATCATTGCACCAAGAACCCGAAAATGATATTAGAGGAAAAGACCACGTGCTTCACATTGGAAGCAAAATTGAGTTAAAGAATACTAGCTTAATAAACACAAACAATTAAAGACTGGTAAGTTATTGATCATTTATCCATATCACTAAAACAGTCATCGTGGTTATTTCGACAGCTCCTACAGTTGTTATTTCGTACTGCTGAGAAATTATTGCACCGGTAAGTCTGTTTTGACAATTAACCACGCGAACCAGTATAGTATAGGCGTGGTTCGAATGAATTGATTATTCTCTTGAAGTGAAATAATACGATTTAATTGATATTCAACCAGCGTTTATGCTAATTCAGCGGGGTACATATACAGCAATAGTAGACGGAGTTGTTAACAGTCCAGTGAACAGTTACCGAGCTACTGTGTTATTATCCACAACTTAGTTGAAACGCTTTCAAACTAATTTAATGCGACAGTTTGATTTTCAGTCACCTTAAGATATGCCTTGTATACACATTGTAATGCACCTTTACAAAGCGAAACACCAACAGAAGATATCTAAATCTATTTGACTTACCAACCGATTTTCAGACAAAGCGTGTCAGGCAGCACTCGTTTGCCATCATTTATTATATAAACACAGTTGTTTCAATTATTAATTTCTGAAAACTGAAATTTTATATTTTTATTTAAAGAATTAATATGAAACATATCACAAAAAGTTGAGCTTGAGTTTTGCTTTGTACAACACATAGAATAAAACAGGTTGGAAAAGAGGCGTGCAAGGTTGAGGCTTTTGCCACGTTGAGCACGTGATATATACACCACTATTTTTAATATACAATTTAAAATATCTTTGATTTTTCCACGTATTGTGTTACTTATTGTGCCACGTGTTTCGTCTCTTTCAGCGGCATCTTCGGACTTACTATCGCAAAATTTGCATACGCAATAAAGCAAGATTGAATCTAATATATTAAAATGATAAAATTACTAAATGGAGTTTGGGATTTTTCATTTTTACGTTAAACAAGGAGGGGGATATAGAATCAAAAAAAATACTATTTTTTATTCAACGTCACTCAATGTCCCCTTACATACGACAGTCTTATTGATTCTAGCCAAAGCGAATCATGCGTGTAATTCGGACGATTAATTTAAATAAATAAAAGGACAACGAGCTTTTAAAAAGTTTAAAGAGCAATGCTTTAATCTTTTTGCATTATTTATGTGTTACCTAAAGAGTTTGCTACCATTTTTATATTTCATATTTAGTACGGCTGTAATTGTTTTTAAACCACGTTTTAAGCTCATTTAACTTTTCGAAACAACGACATAAAAAGCGTAAAATAAGCAATAAAACTATTTCAAATAAATTCGTTGGCATTGTCGATAACTTTGCTGGCATTAATTTTTAATATAAAGTCAAATTGATAGCAAAGTTATCAATTTTAATTTTACGTTAACGATATCAATATTTGCATGCAACAGTCAAATTATGCATTTAATAATCAGTAAAGTTTTTCGAAAAATACTCATCATGTTGCTGTGCGGTAAACGTGATTGCAAAAAGTGAATTTTGATTACCCAACCGCAGTGCGTGTCATGCATTTTCAATCAATCATATTTAAAGGCAGGTAAATAAACCTCAATTTATGTCCACACGTTATAAGCTAGCGTTTCCCGGATGGAGGTGCTCATGCAGCCCTATGCTTGCACAACGCCAGCCTAGGGATTCCATGAATTAGTTGAAAATAATAAAAATAATAACACATTTTTAGTACTTATTTCACATAAAATTTATTGGATCAGGACCGGTTTCTCTCATGGTGAGTATTATCAACTGATAACAAATACAACGAAGCAGTGATATTTATACAAAAGTTAAGCAATAATTTCAAGGTATGACAAACAATTGGTATTACATTTGGATTGCTTGAATTTTGTACTTTTCCATGAGTTTTATCGCTAACGACCCGGGTTTCACCTTTCGACATCTTCAGACATTTCAAGTGCACGGATGTACTTGAAATGAATATTTAGCAATCAACTAAGCAAGATTTGTGATGTAATAGCTTGCATTGCTAAGAATTCTTCAACATTTTAATCATAGTCTATTTTGTTTCAATTTATTTGCTTAGTTGTCCATTACCAATTGTTTGTCATACCTTGTAATTCTTCTTTAGCATTCGTATAAATATCACTGTTTCACTTGATAATGCTTGTCATGAGCGAAGCCGGTCCTGATACAAAAAAAAATATGTGGAAAAAGTACTTAAAATGTGTTATTATTTTTATTATAATGCCATTCCACCAAGTATTGATAGTGAACACCCTTAAAGTGATAGTTGAAAATACGTTTACTACTGAGAATTTGCGCCATTAAAATGTTAAGGATTTTTAAGAAATATATGTATGTACAGTGCAAAGTTAGGTAACTAGCATACATGAGTGAAATTCTCTGTGAATTTCGCTCATCCACGTAGAGTCTGGGAAGGCTAAGTTTGAAGAGTCCAGATTACTTCAAATTCACGACTGAGCAGTATGAACAGCGAAATAGTCTACCACTCAAGAATTGACTACACTCCACGACTAGCCCAGTGGTAGTGATAAAATAATTCGTGGAAAGGGCTCAGAATATTTAAATTATTAAAGTACTACAATGATGACAAGCACATTTAAAATATGTGTTGTTATTGATTAATTGAATGTGATATGTGAAAATGATTTTCGATGTCTGTAAAAAAAAATCATATTATTCTTGGACCACTATTAGCTTGTATATGAAATAAAATGAGTGGTATTGAAAAACATTTAATAATTAATGTTCCAGAATGTTTTGTTCCGTTTTGCGCACCATTGGTTTAAAAGATATCAATTTGACTAAAAATACGAGCTTTTTATTTTGTCACGCTAGTTTCTCTAGAGAACTTTAGACCATCCTCCGGGCCTCATTAGCATGCACTGGTGTTTAAAATGTAACATTTGACTGCCGTGTAATGATGATACCTTAATAATAATAACTTTTAATGCCTCAACGGTAAATTATTGGTAGAATGGCATATTTAAACCATTGCATTCTTTAATATATATTTTTTTCTTAAAGCAAATCCTCAATTGATTTGAGAAATTCACTAGATGCAAAACAACATGTTTTAAAGATACATACCAATAGGAGAATAACATACGAAAATATTACAATACGTTCATAGCACAACTAACAAAACCTTAAAACAACACATAAGCATAAATTGCTATTGTATATTTAACAATATAAATCAGAAAACCAAAGCTTCACCTTTGAAGCTAATGAAAAGACAATTTGTATCTTTTAAAAATATGTAACATCGATTACTTGTGAAACCTGCCTTTTGTTCTCCTGTAAAGTAGAGAAAAATGAGTTAAGTTTCACAGTCTCTAAAAGGCCGACATTTTTACAAATAAATCTATCGAAAAAAGGATAAAATGACGTTTCGCAATGCTCAGACTAAGTTTGGCCATTATTACGGTGTCAAAGAGTGTCCAGTTTCTATTCGTTGGCTCGACCGTGAATATGATCCGATTTGAAGACTTAATTATCGCGTGATTCCATTGTCGTACTTCACTGGGGCTCAGTAGCGTTCCAGCGAGTGTAGGTAGTGCATTATGACGAGGGCTTTATAGCCGTCATAAAGTTGGCGTGCACCGCTGCAAACATTTCAGATGAGAAATGCTCGACTCGTGAACATTCCTCGAGGTGTTTCGCGCCAAATTGATGAGAAGAAAAGGCGCGAATTTTAGGATATGAGCTGCATTGTTACACTTACGTGCATTAATATAGAAAAAAATTCTCTCATTCTACAGACACAACTTTCAAGCAATTTAAGGTGAGTGGAAATTATTATCGGGACCGTGGCGCAGGGGTCAACGTCGTTGGGGTCCGTGACGGACTTCACAGATACTCAGTACGAGAGTCTCAGTACGAGCAGCATTTTAGAATATTCTAGAAAAATTCTATGCCAAATATTTGATCCAATAAGAGGTGTGCAGCGAGAGTGACTAGCTAACAACTAGTCCTGTCCTAGCATTATCATTTTTATCTCTACTCTCATCGAACTGATGAAGAGATGTTAAGCGACTGAGTAAAAAGCAGTTCTTGTTGAAAAAATATGTTTAACCACTTGCCGGTCCAATTGATTTAACATATGCACATATACACATTTGAAAACACACACAAATTTGTGATAGCATATTTTTTATCTGTTAGTCTGTGTCCAGCCCTTGCTTGGACTAGATCAAATATGTAATTTTCGTATGAAGTTTGCCCGAGCTATCTCGTGATGTCCGTTTTTGACGACTTTCAATACCCGAGTATACTCGGGCGTGCCCGGGAAGTGGTTAATTACCTCAGTTAATTGGCTATATGCTTTTAATTGGAAGATGAGATGGATTTAAAAAAAATAATTTGCTATTATTTCAAGCGAAGAATAGGTGCGGGAATGATTATTTTTTTTAATCTCTCCCTGTGGACAACATATGAACAGAACCAAGCATTTCGATACAATATATTCAAAAAGAATTGATTGTGACTTTATCTGCAGTATAAATATGTGAAGAAAGATAAGTTTAGAACAAATATAGGTTTTACGCCAATTACTTTTTGTATGCCAATTTTTAAAGATTGAAAAGAGATCAATCGAAAACATCAAGGAAATTCATTTCATTGTCGTCTTCTTGCGGTATTGACGACTTAGCAGAAGAGTTGGCCGTATCGTTGGGTAACTTGGGTACATAAATGAATTGAGTCATTTGAAGTAAGCTAGTAATGTAAGGTATTATATGGTGAAAAAAATAACAATGTAAAAATTATGTTATATATTTGTTGATAGCTAATGTGACACATTTAGTAACTTATTATTACCATATAAAACTAGGATGGTGGAACAAAGAAAAAGCTGTATTGTGTAAACTGTCTGCAACGGTATATATAGAATAAGTGAATGGTTTAAACATAGTTCTGACGATGGCGTAAGCCGAAATAGCTATTAAAGAATTAATTTTATTTATAATGATAACGAGAAAAACAAACAACAGAGTCGTGTATTAATAACGTTTCGCGATATATATTATATTGAGACATAAATGTACCAGCACAGCCGTAGTCTTAAAAAGTAAAGCAACGGGCGTAAATTCATTTCTTTATAATAAAAAATCATATTTAATATTTCAGTAATGTCCACAGGCGGCAATATTTCACACTTATTTCAGTTTACTTTCAAAAGGACGAGTAAATAAGGTTTTAAAAAGAATTTTATGTGTTTGTGCTAGAGAGAGATAAGTCCCCCTTAATAAAAAATGATGCCGCTGAAGTAATATTTGAAGATTGTCGTGTCATATTCAAAGCTTACGAAGTCATGTTTACTAAATGCATTTTATGGATAATAATACTCGCTTATAAGGGATATACTGAGATGAAATTAATGGACAATAAATGCTTTGAAGGCAGACATTATGTTGCGTTAATGGCCTCGCTTCTACAGTCATCTAAAAAATGCGTTTTTCAAAGAAATAAAGAAACGACTGTACAGATTAGGGTGAAAAAAAATCATAAAGTGTGTGGGTACTTATATTTTTTGTTAATATTTTAAGCGCCCGAGCATTTTTTGCAAAATATCCGCGCGATCCATAGCTCTTATAAAAATAATTAAATCTCTAAAACAAGTTAGTTAGCCTTTGTGGGTAAAATAAAAAACATAAGCAAAATAAAAGATTGCTTATAATGTACGAACAATTACCAACATCGCAACATGTACGCTTTCTTATTCTCTAGCTAAACAAATAAACGAATCCATTTTAGCTATCTTGAAAAAAGAATCGGTCATCCCCAAGGAAAAATTTTTAGGTATGGAAAAAAATCTGTATCCGAATTGAAATATATTGTATAGTGTGAATAAAGCTGATTTATTACGATCCACCTATATATAACACAACGCATATCCCAAAAGTCATAATTTTAACGCAGATGTTTATATTCTTCATAATGCCAAAAATACTCAACGAAACCGAAAATAAAATTATGAATTGGTATCTCAAAGACATTTTTTATTCACATTTTAATATGTTGAAAACTATTATCATGAATCAGTGATATCCGATGGCGAAGTGCACGATAATCACTGGTCCCATACGAGACCGTAGGGCTTTTAGAGGTTAAGCTCTTGAATATTAAAACACATTTTTAACAGTGGGTACTAAAATCATAGGTCATATTTATAGTGTATTGCACATGTTGACTTAATTTAATTTGTATTTACTATTTTTAAGTTGTCACCTATTGTTGTTTTAAACGTATGAAGTCTTTGAGAGATTGTTAAGAAATAATGATTCAGTATTAAATAGCATAAAAAAAAGTAATTTAAAAAATAGAGGTTCCAATGTCATAAAAAGATCAAAGCTTTTGTAAAATAGTGAAATATATATAATTCGTAATGACAGTTTAAATCTCTGTAAAATTCCGACATGATTTTATACAATCACAAGTAACGTTGACAAAAACAAAATGAATAAATACTAAACACCGACCAAAAGCTTTTTGATAATTCAAACTTAACAAAAGGGGTTAAGTTTTTGTAATCTTTTGAGCCAACGAAATAATTGTTTAGTGTCCCCTTTGTAAGAAATCATTTGAAATCAGATGTTGAAACATTTCCTCCTGATTACGTTTTCAATTAGAGAGTAATTAAAGCTTCCAAGAAAAGCATTCTTTCGATCGACAAAGATGTAAGACATGTAGTATTAAATGCACTGATTGAGCGATTGTCAAAATTGAATTATTTGTAAACAGATGTTACAAAAATCTCATCATATTATTTTGTTTATCTAATATTATATATCAAAATCAATGTTTGTTTGTTCGTATTTTATGCGTTCCCATACCGTTCATCTGATTGCGATAAAACTTTGTCAAACTATTGCTTGATCTTGCGCAAAGGTTATAGGCATAGTAAAATCAACTTATAGTAGGTCTTTAAAATAATAATCAATGTTTTTTCATATTATATGCGCCGCCATACCGTTTATTTTGACAACTTATTGTTGCACTTGCGCAAAGGTTATAGGCATAGTATAATCAACTTTCATAAGGTGGCGCGTGTTTCGTACCATACAAAATCGGCAAAAGACAAACAGCAAACGTCAAATGAGAAATGTCATCGATACAGATCAATGTTAGTGCAATCGAATCGAAATTATTTATCTAAAATATTGTGCATCCGAAAACACTTCAATATACACAAACACTTTATTTCTTTGGGTGGCATTGCAACGATTGCTAGTTTAAGATAAAAAATGAAAAACATGTATTGCTATAATTTCAATGGATTCAGCGGTAACTTTGTAAAAGTTTATTTAAGTACCTATAAAATTAAATTGATAACTTGTATAAGACGTATTGCGTCTTTCACTTGTCTTTACGTGCCAAATGATGCATTACTTGCACCTGATGATACTATAGGAAAACTTCTCTTCGGATCGTTTATTAATCATTATATGCAAAAGAAAACATTTAAAAGAAAATTTATATTTATTAATAAACGATTTTAGATTATCTGTAGAAGTTTAAACAGTTTATTTGACAAGTATAGACAGTACTAGTTTTTGATAAAAAGTAAAAGAATTTTTTCTTTCAAAGCAACTTTAAATCCTTGTAAATCAAGGATGGAAAATCCATTCAGACAATTTGAAAATCATGCGTAGAATGTTTAGTGACAATCTGCTGTAAAAAAGGTGTTTGGATATCAGTACTTTTTGCTGTGCATATAAATTGTTTATTAGTTATATATTTCAATAAAAATCAACCATCGCTCAAGTTTGAGAGACCATTACTTTTAATTCGGAAAAACTTTTAATTATTACATATAGCTTTTCAATGAAAGATCTTAAGTAACATTGTTAATTTCAAACACTTTGGAATGAAAAGAAAACACGACAAAACTTGTTATTACTTTTATAATAAAAGTGAACAATAATGAAAAAGTTATGAAGGCTTAAAGTACTTTGAATGAATTAAAAGCTAACCTTATCAGAAAGCTGCTAACAAGATTCATCAACTTTTTGTTGGAACTATTCTGAGCTAAAGACGGTAAAATACGACTTTATTTGATTGATATTGTTTTTCTTTATCTCTGGTACATATTTAAGTTATTACTTAATCGATTGCGAATAAGCCTTGAATGCCAAAATTCAAAACTAATATGGATATCAAGAACTGGAATATTATCTTTATGATGCTAATAACGACCCGGAAAATTGATTGTCCGCAATTCATCGCCAATATCACAGAAAATATCGGTTAATTGTATTTATAGTATGTACCGTAAAATGTGGTGAATAGAGACAGAAACAAGGATTGCATTTTAGCACAACTTTGCTAAGTATCCAATTTATTTTTTACTATTTATATATAATTCTCTAAAGTGACTATAATACTATCTCTCAAATGACAAAACCAAACCAACTAAATGATTGGCCAAAATTGAAACAATCGTGTTTATGTTCGATGCCTGTGCATCCTTACTTTTTGACCTCTTTTAAACTTCCCTTTTATCGCACGAAAATTAAAAATCAATTATGTTTTTTTTTGGTTAATAAGTACCGTAAAACGGAATGAATAGAAACTCTTATAGAATAGAGGTTTATATATTCCAATCATTACCCTCTCTCGTCTCTATTCGCCCCGATTCAATGTAAATAGACACATCGAACAAAATTGACTGTGTCTTAATAGCGAGAGTGAATATTTGAAAAATATTGTCATAAATGTGTAGTAGGACCATAGAAACAAGTTTCAAGTAGTCATATTTGAATTATGTGGCGCAGGTATGAAGATACATAGAGGTGTTTTACAGCCCGTATTACGGCACCTAATACTTCCGTAAAACTTATGCGTAAAGAAATATTTTTTAGCTGCACTTAATTTTCCAAATAGCAGCTGTAGGGAAACTTTATTTTTAATTTGAAATAAACAATAAATTGAATGTATTGCTTGGTGATAAAATATGCCAGCGATCATTTGTAGGGTGTAAATTGTTAATGCAATCAATTGGCGCGGCGGTAAACTGCTTGCGGTAAATTGAGGATGATGAGTTTTTCTAGGCCCTCTAAAGAGTCTTAAGCAGTGGTAACATAATAAATATCATGCTGTTTACACGAAGTCACTAAAAATCTTGCTACAGTTTTCAACATGACATTTGTATGAGCTCGATTTTTCAATAAAAACATATGTATATTAAAATTAAAAACAGTTAAGTCAGACTTAAGAATCAAGACATTGATTTGAGTGTAGTTGCAAAATCTGTAAAATCCGGCAAGCTCAAGTATAACATTAATTGATTTTCACATCAAACAAATTCCATTTTGTAAAGGGTAATTTTGGTTAGTGTTTTTCCATATATGTATGTATATATCTTGTTCATAACTATTTTTTCTTTTTTCTGCCATGTTATCCATTTAATAAAAGTAATGTCCGCATATTTTTGTTTCTTTTCTGATCGTTTATTATGGTGAATCGCTTTTTTTTTTCTTACTATCAAAAGTGCACTGTGACTTCGAAAAGGTTAAAATCTACTGGTCTAAAGCCATGAATAGCACCATCTATTGCCAACCGACGCTTTTATTTAAAACAAAACCTTGAGTTATTAATTATTATGTGGAACGACTACGTATGACTCTAAAGTTAATGAAAAGTTCTAGATACTTGAAACATACTGCTTACGGCAATCGACTTAGCCATCGTCTGCCATACGGATGCAGTGGTCATTCGAAACCCCTACAAAGCTCCGAGTAATTGTGCAATCAGCTGTCGTGCTAGCTAATGCTTGCACGTTAACGATAGATGGCGACACTGTCACAAAGCACCGGATCGGCCATCTTGAAAATTGCAACGATAGTGTGACCGCGCTTGTAATTTTGCAAACTTTTTCAAAAAACTTGATTGAAAGAATCTCATAAATAACACATACTTAATTTAAGTAAATCAGTCTTTATAACTTTATCATCTTGCATCTTTCCACACATATGTCAAAGACGTGAAAGATGAAAGAAATATGTCACAACGTTGCGAGTTCAAAATTCGGTTTTTTAATGGAATATTAATTTCTGTTTATAAATTCGATGGATTAACTTGAAAGCTGATGGATTAGCTTAAAATTCGATGGCGGTAACTTTGTGGAAGTTCATTTTTAATAAAACTAGATTATCGCATGGAAATGCCTAAAAATGTAATGTGTGGATTTTATCATACGAATTAATAATTTATGATAATGATAATGAAGATCAAGTTGCTCATTTAAAATTGGAAAATTATTCAGCTGTGTCCTATTTATTTAAATATTTATTATTGAATTAATTTATAATCACCCGTGTTGGGATGTAAAATTTAAGCGCCCTTTCCTTATTTTCATATAACTTGTGGTTCAACAAAATGAGGTGTTTCTATTCAATCTAAAATCGTGAAATCTCATCAAGCACTTTCGGTACAAATCCTCAATTAGATATACATATTTAAGTCTTTAATGTTTTAATTCCCTCGTCCATTTTAGAGTTCTTAAGAATCACATCCACACAGCGAAATACTTATGTATAGAAAAATAATAACGTATCTGGAGTTGAACAGGAGCGCTGGAAAAGTACTGACAAGCGGCGAAATAATAAACTGTTTCATTTAAAACGGAATTTTATTGAGAGCTTTTTATGTTGAGAAATATGTTTGAGACGATCATATTTTTTGTGATTAAAAATAGCAGTGGAACAGTCAAAAGTTTTGAGTGTTTCTTTGCCATGGTGGAACAAGTGTTCCTTCGAAAGTTTAACGCGAAATAATTATTTCAGTGCACCAAGTCGTAAAAGAAGTCTGTCTCCCCGAGACCAATTCATCTTTATCGTCCACTGTCGACTGATAGCTGAGGACAAGGCACGCATAAAGAAATAGTGGGTACCATTACCGTCTGCGGGAAATTGTTGCGCTAAGCTCAGGTAAATTAATACTGAAGGTACAATGAACGGACATATCAAGTAAGCAAAAAGGGTAATTATACAAAGCTACTTTCATTTAAGAAAAGTTTATGAAATAAACTGAGATATTCCTTTCTAAAAAGTGTCTGTTAGTAAATCAATAAATACCACATTTTGCAAGATACACACAGGTATACAATTAATTTTATAACTCTAATGATCCCCATCACTGAGATATCTTTTATGATGCTCGTACCCAAGGCCAAGCATTTTTTTGTGTCGGAACATTGTCGCTTAGGTCTTTTGAGTTGCCAGTCGCAAGGACTGTTCGGCTGACGAATGGACTGCCTGTTGAAGTGAACTTCTTCAAACGTGAACTTGGTGCTTTGTTTTATTATTTTTTCTTTTTTATGGAATTAATATGTTTCTGTTTTAATGTTGAGAATATTTTTTTTTATGTTGTGTTTGTATATATTTATTATAATGCATGGCGCATTGGCGTCAACTGTAATGCCATATATTGTATTTTTTATTTTTACAATAAATAAATAAATCAACTTTTTTAGTCTCGTAGCGAGTAAAATGTTTTTCGTCTCTTTGAAAAGCATTTTCAGACTTACTACCGTAATGTTTCTTTAGTAATAAGGAGATTGATTCTAATTCTTGCATTATAAGTCACAAAATGGAGGATAGGATTTTACCCTTTTACATGATGCAAGAGGGAAGAAGACTGCTTGTTATCCAATACGTGGAATAAAAGAGTAATTCATAATCAACTTGATTTAATTATATATTAACTCGTTCACTGCGGCGGACGCGACTGGCGCATATAAATACTACTAAAATATTCACAACCTGAATATATCCCTCATTGCGTGTTATTTCATCCATTGCCATTTATGTTTCATTTAATAATTGAGCATTGATTGCTCGTGTATTCAGCCCTTTTCAAAAACATATTTGCCATCTTCTTAGTCAGTATCTAAGTTCACTTCAGAGACATCAATTTATAGCTAAATTATTCTGTCGTGAACGTGTGAGGTTCAATAAATTGTACATTTCAATTGTAGTTATGGATGTAAATCAATCAAGAAAAAGATAAATGTGCTTTAAGTATAACTTTTTATTTTGTACTCATGTCCACCCCAGCGGAGTACATATATGGACTCATAATGGAGACAATATCTAAGCGTAAGAATACAACAGTACAACCAATTTGGCATCGGATGGGTGGGAGGAGATTTTATGCACATCAGACATTCGTGCCTCAATCACGAGTTCAGATATTTATCTTAAATAATAACCAGGGCTGTGGAGTCGGAGTCGTGGAGTCGGAGCTTTTTGGCTGGAGTCGGAGTCGTCGCGACGATTTGGCCGGAGTCGTACTCGGAGTCGGAAATTTTGAAAAGTTTGAACTTTTTATTTTTGCATATTGTATGTAAAATTTGGCTATTGGCCGGATTGGTAGGGTTGATATTTAATTGAATACACATAATTATGAAAATTAGGCAAAAAAAAGTGACGATATTAAATTTTTTAGTCGGAGTCGTGTTTTTCGTCAATGTCGGAGTCGGAGTCTTGGTTTTGGTAAATGCTGGAGTCGGTGTCGGAGTCAAACTTTTTTTCACCGACTCCACAGCCCTGATAATAACAGAAAAATAGTTATTTTCAAATATCACATTAGTATACTAGCAACATAGTTACGTTAAAGAATATGTAACGTTCAACTGAACGATTAGGGAATACTTGAACATCAGTAGATACTTGAACATAAAAAATTGACTCACTCACTCCGATGCAATCGGATGATTCTTTTTCTCTTTTTACTATTCATTTAACAAGCGTTCCCGAGAGGGCGGCAGGCGCAGTGTAAAAAAGTTTTTCTTCTGCCGAGTGAAGTGGTTCGAGTCTCGACTATGGGCGGCGAGGGACGGAACTAAATGACTGAAAGTGGTGCACTTAATCGATTTAATGCACTAAATATCAATTGAACAGTTGTTTGTACATCGAAGTTTTGTTTTTTTTTTCAAACATAAAAAGTTGTAGTAAAGAATTACTCCATTCTTAACCGTTTTAAAGCTAACGACACACCGGTGTGTCGCGTAAAAAAAAGCTCTGACAGCTAAGAACTCACTGGTGGACAACTATATTTAAGGTGTCATAAAATATTTTTTCTCAAATTATCACATCGAATATGTATTTGACATCTCTTAAGGCTTACAAAATGAATATAAACTTTTTGTTTTAATAGTTTTCTTAAAAGCTATTCAACAAAAAGTGTGTAGAGGTTATCAGGGATGTCAACACTTTTGATAAAATATCCACAATATTTAAGTAGATATTATTTTGCATATATATACATGTTTCAAATCAATTGAAGAAACACAAATTATTCATTTCATTTTAAGATAGCCAATTAGGGTGCAAAATTGACAATATGATAATATTATAAACTGTGTGTGACAACCCTTATCGAGGATTCATAAAAACGCTCTAAAACGCATGTGGTATAGTGATAACCATGGAATTGATTTCATAAGAGATCAAAGACATCTAAGCCTTATATAGCATACGTAGTTTTAAGGTATTGTCCTTTTTTAATTATTAAAAAGTCGTAGCGTACAGGGCAAAAAGTGGGGAATTCTTCTAGCTGGTAACAAGTTAAAACAAGATAACCGTTTGACAACGATGTATCTTCCTAGGATTTAAATTTTGTTATAATGGGCGTATCCCACGACCGGTGACACTATAGCGATATGAATGATTGCAAGGAGTGCCTTAAGCGCAATTGCACAAGAAAATTACATCGCTCTTTGGAAAGCTTCAATTCGATGAGATCCATTGATTTTATTATCAACACCGAAAAATTATTATATACAATACCATTTCCCCTCTGGTAATAATGCCAGAGGGAAATAAATCAATAACTACAAAGAATATTATTAAGAAATTCAATGCTTGTTTAGAAAAGGATTATTACAGTTGTAAGAAGAGATTACATTTCAAATTTATCTTAAATACAAAGACGTCTAGAAAAGGTTTCAGACGAATGTGATTCGCAACAAGAACTATCCGGTACCCGGCAAGCGTTATAATGCGACTCAAAGAATGAAAGTGTTTGTGTTTATTGAAGTACTTTCGGATGCACAATATTTTAGATAAATTATTTCACTAACATTGATTGGTATCGATGACATTTGCCGTTTGACGTTTGCTGCCTTTCTTTTGCTGATTGTCTATGGTACGCGCCACCTACTGAAAGTTGTACTATGCCTATAACCTTTGCGCAAATGCAACTATAAGTTGTCGAAATGAACGGTATGGCAGCGCATAAAATATGAAAAACATTGATTTTCAAAATAAAAGATCTACTGTAAGTTGATTTTACTTTGCCTATAACCTTCGCGCAAGTGCAAGAAATAAGTTGACAATGTTTTATCGCAATCGGATGAACGGTATGTCAACGCATACAATACGAACAAAAAAACAAACAAACATTGATTTTTATATATTAAATTTAAGTAAGTAAGGGTTAGCACTGTCTTGTAAATTTTCTAGTGTGTTGGAAATCTTTTGACATTGCGTATGTAGATTAAACCATTCATTTTATGCATATAATTAAATACGGTTGATGATGATTTAAAATATGGTTAGTATTATGTTTTAAATCACAAATTTCAACGAAGAAATTATAACGAGCGCAACTGGGATCGATTTCCGCCGAAAAAAAAAGAATTAATCCGAAGCGCTAAAGAGATTCTAATGGTTGGCGCGCGAGGCTCTGCCGGAATACTAAAAAAAGGGCGCGAAATAAGAAGGTCTAAAATGGCGACTCTCCCCCCGAAACAGCCGTAATGGCCGCCGTCGCGATGCAAAGAAATCGCTTTCAACCGCAGACTTCCACATTAACACGCTCGTAGCGGGAATTTTGCATTCCAAAGTGCATCGAGTATTAGTGATGGGGCTGATGAATGTTCGGATGAAATAAGTATATAGACTGAAGGTCACAAAATATACATCAAAATCCTAAGTAAAATTATTTAATATTCTATCGTATATTATATTAAAATTATTGTCAACTGTAAAAATCTTAAATTGATTGAAAATGACTTTTTTAGAATAACATTGCGATCAAAATAGTATAAATTTTACTAAAAAATTAAATTCATTGAGATAGAATTTAAATCATACCACAGAAATACATTGCTATTTTTTCACCGTGTTATAATGGAATTCTACCAATTCAATCCATAATTTTAATCATGTTAATTTTTTTTTTTATAAGTTGCACATGAAACGTCGTTTGTTAACAAATCGACTTTTCAGTCTTGTATACATGTTTCTTGTTTTAATACAAATACGATATTTATCAGAATATATTTGTGTTTTTGAATTTATTTCAATCTTTAAGCCAAGGAGCGCTGAAATCGTTAGTAATATTCATTAAATTCAATATTCATAAATAAAAACCGAAAATGAGTTGTAAGCAAGTTATAAACCACAATGACTTTCTTCCTGTTCGGGTACACAGTTTAAGAATACAATTCGCGAATGAATTTATAGATACATTTGTATAGAAAAACATAGATGTCTGTAAAAAAACGTTGAGCTGGCAAATAATTATTTCGTCTGTCTGTACCCAGCTTATAAAAAGAGATATTGACTGACTTTTTATTACTGTGAGGTACACAAAAATCAATTTCAAAGTGTTGTTTCGATGTTTGAAGGTTATGAGAAGAATACGTTTTAAAATTAAGAATATGATTATGAAGCAAATATGCAAATAAGCTAAAACGCCGAATAAACTAAGACGGTGAATAAACTAGAAGCGAGAATTATTAATTCGGGCCGTGGGCCACTTTCAATGAAACGAGATCAGCATGAAACGTGTTGAACGATCAACTTCAGATCGCGGGGTTGAAAAAAGATAAGTTGGAGGAAAATAAACCGAAAAAGAAATTAAATAGAATCCGCTGTGGGGATGGTAAGCGGTTGCAACTTGTGACTTGCAACCCCACGTCGCTTTCGAGTTTTCGACGCACATAATGATGATGTAGAGTTGCCCTGGTGCAGATTTCGAATATATATTTGATATTTCACAATAGTTAAATGAATAATAATGTTTTTAAAATTGTTATATTATTATTATTATTATTATTATTTAATCAAGGATTTCGACTGAGGGTGCTTGGTGGAATTTCAATATCTAATTTGAATTGTTTGAATATAGTACTTTTCCATCAGTTTTGACGCTAACGATCCGGGTTTCGCCTTTCGGCATCTTCAGACATTTCAAATGCACGGATATCAGTTCAAGTACATCCGTGCACTTTAAATGCCTGAAGATGCCGAGAGGCGAAACCCGGGTCGTTAGCGACAAAACTCATGGAACAGTACAAAATTCAAACAATTTAAATTTATTATTATTTGTATTTTACTTGCTATTTTATTTAATGTGACATATACTTTCCATGGATTCAATGGTAGCTTTATGGAAGTTTAATTTTCAATAAAATTAAAAATACCTTATGAATTTACACTACTTGGACTATTTTTGATTTTATAATTTAAAACGCCTTAATACATATTATTGTAAATTTCTCGAATCCGTGGTGTAAGGGCCTCGCGGGCTCGAGTTCTAACACGAGCAGATTTTTTTTTCAGTCGATTTTTATCAATCTGTTTGGATGCAATGTTGCTTAAAAAAATCTTCCCCATCGAACCGATTCTATCAGTGGGGCGTAGCGAGAGTAATCACCGAACCAATAGTCCTGTCCTAGTCCTCGTAACCTATTAATCCAAACTCACTTCAAAAAGGAAAGGTTGAGCAACTTAGTAGAAAATAGTTCTCGTAGAAAACATATCTTGAGATCTAATCAGAGTACATATGCTTCGTATTGGGAGCGTACATGGTTAAAAATAGTAATAATTTATAAGTTAATCATTTTTCATTGTTTATACTATGTATAAACAATCCTGTTCACTAAATTTGTATGTGAAAAAATCATAAAATATATAAATTATCAACCAGCCGATAGGCCTCATTTTTGTATTGCAGAGTGACTTAATTTAAACGAATTCTCCTGTAAAGAATATTGGGAAAAGAAATGGTCAGAAGTTTTTTTGGCAGATTGAATTTATTTATTCTTCAGTACATGGAAAATATTTGTTAAAACAAGCGTTCTTCATAAAAGAATAACATAGAACAACACAGCTGTATTGAATTCTTAATGACTTTTAAAAAGTAACTTTAAACGTAATATTTATTTCTACAATGGTTGTCAACTAAGCAAAAGATATTTTGGGATTAATAGATTGTTTACATAAAGTAAGAAACATATGAATATCTATATCTACTTAGTGATAAATTAAATATAAATCAGTTACCAGATAACCCCCCTATAAAATAAAGTAAATGTCAATACAATCAACGATGATTATTCATAAAACGAAACCAGTAAATCTTTGTTTCATTTCTATCTACATTTTAGTCGTATTAAAAAATCTAATTTGAACAAAGTGGATCGTAATTTTATAGTTAGTTGTAAATTTTCTAAATGGATTCCGAAACCAATACTACTTTGCATTTTATTGCCGGATAAAAAATATCCTTCCAGATGTATTCACCCCTTGCTAACAAGATCCCGTTTCTCGATAACCGCCCGAATTGTTACCGATGTTAGAGTCTGCCCATTATAAGGGCGGATTATTTTAAAGAAATTACTTTTTTATGAGATGTTATTTTTTTACATAATTAAATTTCAATACGGTTCTTGTACGGCCGTCTCGGTCGTATTTTATACGGATAATGATTTATTAAATATTGATAAAAAAAACAAACTGAGATAAAGGTTACTTTCAATGTTAAAAATACTCATATTAAAAGTCGACTTAGTCTCATAGTTTAAAAAACTAGCTTTGAGCAAAAAGATAAAGTCAAAATTTTACAGCCAAGTAAATCTAACGAGATAGTTCAATTAAATTTCACATGTGAAACGGTGTACGATGCTAACCTTTGATAAAGATTTTTTTTATCGATTTAAATTATCTTCAGTTAGTGATTTTTATTACATGTTTTGAAAGTTGTATCAAATTTCATGAATTTGATGAAAATTATTGGTTTAAATTGTTAAACAAAGACGTGTTTTAAGCTAGCTAACCTCTTTTTCCAAGGATAAATACGAAGCATTGAGATATGATACAAGCACTTAAATAATCACTAAGAGATAGATCTTCGAATCAAGGTAATAGTCGGTGAAATATTCAAGATAAGTTTCATTGAAAATGCTTTTTTGGCGAGTGAAATTGGCTGAGATCCATAATGAAACTGTGAAATTAAAACTCAAGATTGTTCTATTACATTCAAATGTAATGTCTATCAATGAAGAATTCAGAGTTCAGTGCAAAGCACCGTTCCAATGTTAGAGTTTTGCTTACTATCCGAGTAGAAATAAAATTTTTTATGTAGCTTTAAAGCTGTCAACCATTGTTGAATATGAAAAAAAATCATTATCAAATTGGAATCATTAAAATTGTGTCCATTTATTTAAGTTTTGTCCTTAACGACTCGAGCATTTCATGTGCACATTATCCGATAATACCTTTCCTTTTTAAATAAGAAGGAATTCTTACTTTATAAGCTTCTTAATTACTTAAATAAATTGTAATTTTTCTATGCAATTACTCACTCATTCTAATAAGCGCCGCTAATATCAAACCATTAGTAAATTAATCCAGATTGCCATCTATAACTTTTAATCTTAGTGATGTTACTTTAATTCTTCTATATAAAAGACATAAACTATTAACTACTCGTCTGTTTCAAACGATTGAAGTTTTAAATTGAAATTCCATCAAGCAGACCTTCAGTCAACATGCTTAATTAAACTGTTAGATTGTTATTTATTTAAGGCATCTATTATATCATTCCTGTTACTGAATTATTGAGATGGAAAATTGAATTTTACATTTTAATATGCACAACATACCCATTTAAGTTTAAGGATAAAATTGTTATGATAAAAGAGTTGCTAACTCGGTGCACAATATTTTTGAATCCGGAAATTTCATCTCACATTGGCTATACTATATTAGGCCTCGCTAAAAAGTTTTCAGCTTCGTTTGGGAAAAATAATTCGCTTCATTAGCCAAAGTGGATCGAAGTTAATTGCAAGCAAACCTTACGTTTTGCTTTTCCTATTATCCAATTTATTTAACCCACCTCCCGTGCTTGTTTGTAAAAAGTTATCTTACATTTTCTCGCTGTGTATACCTTTTAAATTTAACTGGAAATATTTAAAGACTCGAATGAAATTATTACCATAACAAAGCAGTGCCGAAAAAACGTACCGAAAAAGAATTGGGAGGACATCTGTTTCTGAAGTTCTGATGGCGATTGTGCGAATTTGTGCTTTTAAATTATTTTCACTAACAATGTGGATCATAATAAATATATGGACACCTAAAAGGCTATTTGCATGTGCAATGGATTATCAGAAATTGTTGGAAGTGCTTATGAAATAAATATATGGTTAAGAATTACAGGATTATTAACATTTGTAACAGCAACACGCAATTATTGTACTCCCCAAAAACATGTAAAAGCTATCGGTAAATGGTCATTCTTCTTCATTATCAAATAATTGACGTACAATTTTTTGCAAAATAAGTTGAACCTGTAAATAATAATCAGTCATCTTGATAATCCTAGGTGAAAATACAAGGCGTTTGAAAGCGATTTGTTGTATTTTTTTTTACTAAGCTTTCAAATAGGTTCTTTAAAATATTCGCCTGTTTTATATGCATTTAGTTTATAGGTGAAATTAACGCAAGGTTAGATGAAAAAGTACGTACACATACATATTTAAGTATTTGAATCGTGTATTGTAGAATGGAAGTAAGAGACTTTTGTCACAAAGCCTCGGCGATTGGAATATATCCTAATCCCCTTTAAGGTGTTCTTTTGTCAATACTTGTTAGAATTACATTAAATTAATTCCAAAAAATAAACAGATATTTTTTGCGCTTAATTTACACTTAATTTATTTAGATCGGGATCGGATTCGATCATCGCGAGTATTTTCAACTGATATAAGATGCTCGCGATGAATGAATCAGATCCTGAGCGAAATACTTGTTATTTTTTAATATCTCAATACAACAAATTATTTGCACGATAAATACTAACAATACCAATTGGATGGAAAATAAATTTAATTATTTTGCACAGTATATGTTTTCTATGTTAACGTTATGAAAGTTTTTTTGAGATCGATCGATGCCACTTGTTAGCATATTCAGACTAGTACAGCTAGTAAGAAAAACTCCATAGAGTCAAAGATATCAATATTAGTATATCGTTGTTTGTTTGGCATGTACACCACTGTATGAATACAATAATTCCAAGAAAACGTTATTTAATATTACCCAATTTTTCGATCAAATTAAATTAAACCACTTTTCATGTAAATAAATAAATTCTTTTGAGGTGGTAGAGATTCCTTGTTTGTTCAGGAATTAATATTTACTCAACCGAGTGAAATAATGATATATAAATATTTATGGATAAAATATTACGATATTTAATATTAAATTATATACTTAGTAATATTTATAAACAGAGTACTATTGAATTTCATTAATTAATATTTTCCTATTAATTCAAATACTTCATGATGAAAATTTTCATTATATTCTCTTCCTGTTTTGAATATATTTATATTACAGGATTATGATAAAGTATTACAATGGTTATGTAATAATGAAAAGACTTCAATGCAATAGCCTATTACTATAATTCTATGAACCAATTTATTGGTAAGTAAATCATTGGAGGGTAGTATTAATTTGGGCGTACACACTTTTGACCAGGTCAGTAGGGACAAAAACCATGGAGTGTTGCTACTATAATTAAAACTAGGCGACGTATGTAAAAGTTTTCGGAATATTATATATGGAAAGAAGCACAAGAGAATTGTCTAAGCTAGGGGTCACCAGACTTTTTGAGAAAAGGTCTGGATTGAAATTTTTAAAAACATGGCGGGCCGGTTGACAAATAAATTCGTGTTGGAATCCAGTTAGAATATTAATTTATATGATATATAATCATTATGCTTACTTTATGATTATCCCAATTGATAAATTGAAACACATGTCGTAATGTAAAATCACAATAAAATCTTAAATTTCTTTGTAAATTAATATTTTCTAAATAAATAATTTATACAAAAAATATTTTTTTTTAGGGGGGCCGGATGATAATTTTTAGGGGGCCGGATCCGGCCCACGGGCCATAGTTTGGTAACCGCTGGTCTAAGCTATTACTCACTAGCGTAATTGGCTTCGGTTGAACAGCACACGGGATCGAGTCTTAGTTTAGGCAGTTTCATAAATTCCGTTCGAATTCATCAATATCTGTGATATCTTGAATTACCTGCCACCTAGAGACTCCAATTCAAGTATCGAGTACTCGATACTCGAGTATACTCGTCCATTTTTCAAGTACTCGATACTCGAGTAATTTGAAAAATACTCGAGTAATACTCGTAATTTATAAATGAAGTTTTATTTCTATTTTTTTGACACAGTGGACAGAAAATCTAGATAGCATTATTTAATTCATTGTTAGCTTTGAAATCGACGTCTACAGCAACAGAGAGAGTTTTATCAACTGCGGGATTAAAAAACAAAACTTTGAACCATATTAAAATTGGTGACGCTTAATTCTCCATTTTTTTGAATATATGTTTCATAACTTGAAATAAATGTATTGATTCAATAAAATAAGCCTTTTTTTATTTATCATCTATTTATGTATACAAATTTGAATTAATAATATATATTTTGGTACATCTGAAACTACTCGAGTATACTCGAGTACTCGAGTATTTAAAAATGTTACTACTCGATACTCGAGTAGTTGAGATGTCGAGTAATTGGAGTCTACTACCACCCATCTAATGCAAAAACTAATGGATGTTTATTCTATCTATCTCTATTCTCTTCGGAAAGAGACAAATCAACTGAGTAATATACACTTCTAGTAGAAAATCTTCGTTAAGAATCCATTTGATTCATGACACTGCTACATTTTTTTTTTATAAATCTAACAGTTTTTTAAACCTGCTTCTTATACACTACTAAAATAAAAGGTTTGTCTTCACCTCTTCTTTTGAATTGTAATTGTAATTGTAATTGCTTGAAAATTCTCGTGATGAGCTAAAATAGTCATAATACTTAAAAGTAATAGCAAAAATATATGTTTTATTTATTTAAATATAATGCCTTTCCACCAAAATTAAATTCTAATTAGCACCAAACTTTTTTCAAATATATGGTATAATGCAATTTAGATTTGTTTAATAGAGTAATCAATTATTATTGATTAAATGTATGTGATTTGTTCATAACACCACCCATATCAAAATATGTACAATCAATACCACGATGAAGCTTTATCAACTGGGGTACTTATGTGAAATACTTTCACCTTCTTTCTTCCGTAACTCAACTGTTATATGGGTGAACAAAAAAAAGATAGTTTTGAATTTGATCATGGTATAATGCGTATGGTAATATGATAGATATATTACTACACATTTAGGATAAGTGTACATTGCTGTGCAGTTTGGAATTTAATTTTGTTACTCGTGCGATAAACACATCTGGAGCGCAACGCGGCTCTGACGTCATTAATCATTCAGCGCGTGGGTTTGGTAGAGGGGGGAGGTGTTGCCCTTGCCACGGGCATCCCCCACCCCCTTGCTTCGTACAGTACCCCCTTGATACATATTTTAATCTACCAACTGGCGTAGAATCATATGTGAAGTGATATTAGCAGCGAAATATCACTTTTGATTATGAAAATACATGTTTGGTTGAAGCCTTCGTGATAAAATTGTGAAATTATATGTTGTAAGCCTTTATAAAATAATAAAACATTAAATGAAAATGGAATATTGCCGGATTGATTTCAAGTGATAAATACTGTTTTTGTGTTCTTCATATTGCTTTCAGTAGTATCGTTGAAGTTCTTTAGTCTTGTTTGGTGTCGTATTCAAGGATTCGAACTCTAAAATGAACACTGTGTATTCATTGTGTTTTAAATTTTCATTCAACAAAGTATGGGAATCCAATACAACCGGGACGAGAGAGAGAGCGGTTAACTTACTACTGGTCATTTCCTAAGCACATTTTTGTATCTATACAACTCTTAAATAATTCAAAATAATACATGTAAACAGAATCTGATAAATATGTTAGGGCCTGATGCATGGTCGCTTCAGGCAAGATCGTAATTTTGCACAAAAGTTAAAAATGATTTCCCGAAAGTATCTGTTTTAATTGATAGAGTAGGCATTTACTTGGTAGAACTCCATTATAATACGGTAAGAAAAATAACAATGTATTGTAGTTCTACATAAATTATTTTATATATTTGTTGATAGCTATTTCGGCTTACGCCTTCGTCAGAACAGAATAGTTCTGACGAAGGCGTAAGCTGAAATAGCTATCAACAAATATATAAAATAATTTATGTAGAACTAAAATGCATTGTTATTCTTCTTACCGTATTATCTGTTTTAACTTCATAATTATAAAAGAAGTTGGTGATGCCGTAGCGGACGGTGGTGAGTAAAACGTTGAGTATCGTAGAAATTATATATTCACCAAGTAAGAAGCGGTAGAGATTTTATGTTTACCGCTATAATAGGTCGTAAGCTGCACTCATGCGTAGCCAAGACGTTTATTGACTGGTGTGAAAAAGATCCTTTAGTAGATACATTGGAAGATGAAGATGACAACGTTCCATAACAAAACATGAGCTATTTCTTGGTGAATATTAAACAATTTTTAACGACAAACTGTTTTACCTTTTTACGTCATGCCTTGTTGTGTTGTTTTGATAAATAATGCTCGGGTAACAATTTGTTGGGCTGGGCTATGGACTTGGTTGATTGTTTGTAATACCTCAAATATTTTTCTTATATTATATATAAGCAGTACTTTAAAATGGTAAACGGAGAAATAAAATATACAATAAAGCTTTAAAGGAAATATATAAACTGATTGAAGGCTTAAAATTGTCTGGCCAATGTCATCGTGCTATGCTTACAAGTGAAATATATCTACAAAATCATCGTACTTGTTTTCCTTTCAGAAAATATACTGCCGATTTAAAATAAAACAAAACGAACGCACATCGCTGTAATCCAAACATCGTCCGGTCCCTGTTGTTCAGACTTCGCAGGCTGCATTGGGAGATGCAGCTTTATGAGAGTGACCGGTCCCGCAAGGCCTCTTAGCGTCCATTACCACCCAGAACACGCTCGGACGCCATTATCGAATGCGCTGACAAAGGCCGCGCTGCACTCACTGTCGTCGCGACGCTCTCGCACAAAGGAGGCTCTATGTCCGATATTCGAAACATGATAATGCTAGCGCCGTGAGCGGAAACGGATAGATGGATAAGTATTTTGGGTTTAGGATGTAGTATCAGATGGAACTTTGGCAAGTAATTCAACTTAGTCATATTTTTGTTAACTTTCTTAGATTTAAATAGTGCATTGTACATTAACGTCCGCCGGTACTCTTCATGTATTGGTAATTTAATCTAATGCTGTAATAATCAATGAATTCATGATAAAAAAAAAATTTAAAAATGTATTCCAAGCTTTGATTACAAATATATGAACTTAGTTTTGACGTTCCAAAATAGACAACAGGCCTTAAATAAACCAGCCTATTCTGTGAAAAATCAAGTGAATACGTTATGCAAAAGCGTCAAGCTTAATAACGCTCGTTTCTTTATATAAATCGTGGAGTTCTGCCATTCTAGATGACGGTATTTCACGTAACTCAAGTATGCAGGTATGTCATCGGAAGAAAAAAGGTGATTGGTGTTTCACCAAGAATATTCAAGGTGCCCTGACAGAATGATGATTCTTTGAATAGTTTTCATCGCCAAATGTATACGGTCTCTTTAATTAGGACAAAGGGGAGTATTTTAATATGTATTCAAAAGAGTTTCAAACGCATTGACATATGTATGTTCATATCAGGGCTGTGGAGTTGGAATCGGAGCGTTTTTGCCGGAGTCGTACTCGGAGTCGGAAATTTTGAAAAGTTCCTTCTTATTTTTGCATCTAATATGTCAAATTTTGCTATTGGCCGGATTGTTTGGTTGATATGTGATGAAAAAAAAGTGATGAAATTAAACGTTTTTTACTCGAAGTCGAAGTCGGAGTCGGAGTTGTGTTTTTGGTAAATGCTAGAGTCTTAGTTTTTTTACGACTCTACAGCCTTGGTTCATATGATAAGGTTAAATTGTATACAATTTTATCGCAAAAACAAAGGTGGATTCATTTTTATCTACAAACGATATAGTAAAAGTTGAAGCAAAAATACAAGAAAATGCAACAAAATTCAATTTTGCAACTTAAACCTTTTAATAAATATAAAACCCAATGTTAAATCAATAGAGAATTTATAGTATTTACGTAGCAAATTTTTGAGTAAGCGTTTAAATAAAATATTGGAATCAGGCAATCCAGTTCTAGAAAGAAAAATAAGCTGCCCGTTCGATGTGGAAAATTTATTGTTTCAATTGGAGCTTTTAAAAGCTGGAAGCACAGTTGCCTAAATATTTAATAAAACATTAAACCATTTCTTTGTGCAAATATACTATGTTCAAAAACATTAACCGAGTATTATTTCGTATGTGTGCCGTTGTAAAATATTTGTATTTTATTATTATTTATTATGATACACGCAGGAAGGTTTTGGGATCCATGCCTGAACCCAATTCTATATTTGATTTACTTGGCTTTGTGACGGATTTTCGCAACCCAATTTGAATTCTTAAGCCCTGCGCGACTACAATGTAGATTTAATGTTTTTTTTTTGAAATTGATATCAATCAGTCATTAAAACATATTTATTAAACAACATGTTGATGCCGATGCATAGCATAATGACTGCTATTTAAAATTACAGTAAGACATGCATTTACGTAAAGTGATGAGATTAATCGGTCAATACTTTATATTTATACTCAAGCATACTAGAGAAAGGGGGATAAGGCTAAGAAAAAAAAGTTGATATTCACTTTCACCTTGCGCTTAGATTCAGATATGGGAAGAGTTTTAATGTCACAGAAATTAGTGCCATTAAGAATATAATAATAGATTTATAATTGACTTGCAAGTATCCAGCATTCGATGCAATGTCACTGACAGAAAGAAAGTGTTTGTGTTTTAATTCTGTTTATTGAAGTGCTCTTGGGCACACAATATATATATACAGACAATTAAAACACCTTCTTGAGCATCCATACAACAAATCACCACAGTTTCACTGTAATCGGATAAATGGTATAGGAACGCATACGAGACAAACATACAAGCAAGAATTTATTTGTATATACATACAGTCCGTTCTTTAATTCTAGCCATTAATCGTGTAATCATGAATAACTCTCGCATATGAGCAGCCAGTAAAACATTTTAAAGTTGCTATTTATTATACGGTAGGAAAATAACAATGTATTTTAGTTCTACATAAATATTTATGTAGAACTAAAAAAAAATTGTTATTTTCCTACCGTATTATAATGGATACCAAGTAAATGCCTTCTCAATCAATGGCTATTTATTGTTTATATATTTTTAATATTATCGTTGGAAAAATTGTAATAGTAAAAATGTGAAAAATATTTATCTGAATTTAACACACTTTTAATGTGTTTATCACATTATCCGTTTAGTGGTTACGTTGTGTTAGTTCGTTTAAATATAAAACTAAAAGATAACTTTGTTTATACTGAGTATTTTGACACACATAATGACATCACGTGCTTAGCCTAGTAAAGAAGCATTTTTAAACAAACTATCACAAGGCTACATAAGTAAATGATGCTTGATAACCTTGCGAGAAACACGTGTCACAAACAGAGCTATATTAAAATTTAATATTGAAATGATTCACGAGCTTTATCGACAGCCGATTGTGGGTAAAAGTAGTGCAATAAAAAATTATTTTATTTATTCAAAACTATATGCAATATTTGCATTACTTTTATTTAGTGATTGGTAGGAATTGTAGAATGAATCAATCAGAAAATTATTCAATTCAAGCTCATGTGATAAGCAGTCATCTATGATTTTATAGTTACTTTTATTCAGTGAATAATTTTTAAATCGATATATAAAAAAATCAATATCGCTTATAAAGACAGACCCAAGACGTATAATATGCAAACATTGCATAAAATATTCATTCAAAACATAAAAATGCATCCACTGTTGCAGTTTTTGCTTGTCAAGTTATAACGATACGGATGGGATTCAAAAAGCTGACGCGGCGGAAGTCTTAAGGGCGTGGGGGTCGTTGGGGCCACGTGCCATCCGGAAGTCGCGCAGTTTACATATCGCGATGTCCGCCGGGCCACTTCCTGGGCCGAGATTAATGCCGACTGCGACGCCATCTGGCGGCGGTGGAAGTAACGACGCCGGTCCGGATGAATTTTTATTGTTCCGATTTATTGGAAAACTTGCCGGAGTGGATGCGGCTGCTTCAGCTGAACGACAGGGAATGTTGTTTTTCTCATTTATACATGTGTGTTCGTAAATTTTTAGTACAGGCATAGCAGTTTTCGAAGTAAGATGAAAAACGGTAAGCTCGTCTATTGAATACGCTTTCAGTATTGGTCTATGTCTGTAACGAAATATATTTATAACATTTAAAACCAAATTTTTCTAAATATTTTCAGAATAGATGATACGTAAGATGTATAGTGTATCTTTTCTAAGTCAGTATATACATATATGTAGCTAAGTGAATGTAAGCGTTTGACTCGTTTATTAAATTAAGGACTGGTGATATTTTTTATAGGAATAGTTCAATCTTCATGTTTACGCCAGCATAACGAGAAATTCTTGGTATGAATCGAATCTTTTTAATGATTACAAGTCAATTATACTCGTAAGGGATTCTGAAAAGTTTTATTCTTTTATTCAGACCCTTAAGTTAACAAAATCTTTAAGATAGTAAATACTAAGCGAGCATACATGCAGGAAAGGGAAATAAAGACTTAGTCTTTACCAACCCTAACAAGAAACTAGAGGCCCACTTCACGGACTCCGCATGTAGTTTCATAAGGAAAGTTAAGCTAGGAAAACAAATTTAAAACATAGTTCTGGAAACTACAATATTTATACAATACTTATAAACTCTATCACCTTGTTATAATGCTGTTCTAATGTAAATTGGAAAGCAATTAATGATCCACACTCTCTTCTTATATGAATATAAGTTGCCGATGTAGTTTACCTAAAAAGGTTTTCTGCAAGAACTGCATGTTATTAAGTTGCTCAATCTACCCCTTTTCGGGAGTTAAGATATAAGAATAAGTTTAGGACAGAACAAGTGGTTATATGGGCAGGGATTTCGGGCATCCATGCATTAAAATAGAAAAACCTTACAGAACAGCTGTCATATAATCATTTTAGTCTTTACTGACGATAATTACATTTGTTATATTTTCGATGGTTTCGGTGGTAACTTTGTGGTAGTTCATTTTTTATATTACATTTGTTATCCCTATATGAATCTGAGTTAATGTGCCGTACGAAACTCACACACTTATTACTTCCAATGATTACTTACATTCATATGTATACATTGCTGGAGATAAATCATGCGTTTATATCAACCACGTTTGCTATCAGTATACACTGCATTTAAGATATTGCAACAGAAATCACCTTCGTAAAGGTAAGAGCATAAATATGAGGATATGAAAGGTAGAATAGTAAGTTTATTGCGTGGAATGGGGTCGTATGCGGGAATTAAAACATAACATACATTCAAGCAATATTTTTTTAAGTTGAAGCCATAAATCGATTAAAAAATCTTTCTAATAATTCCAATCTGATTAAGCAACATTATAAAGACTAATTTTATTCAATAAATAAAACCATTTATTAACTCGAGATAGGTTTGGAATGAAACAAATCAACCGCTGGTGATAATCAGAGTATTTTTCCGAGTGGTAAATCGATAATGTTGAGTCGTAAAAAAACATCAAAGCAACTGAACGCAGAGTATTCTTGAAGTATGAAGCCATGAATCGATTTGGTGAGGGTGCATTATAAGTATCATAACCAACCCCCCCCCCTCTAAGCGTTCAGTCCTCGCCATAATTTACATGAAATACACGTTATTTAAGATTTGTGCAGTCCCTGGCATCCGATACGCAGTGATTTATCGGAGAAGACTGGAAAAAACTTAACAACAGAGGCTTATTTAATGGATTTCTATTAAAACGCCATTAATTCGGGGGCAAATGACTTGGAACGTCTAATGTCTGTGTAATATTTCCTGAAAATAAAGTCTTAAGAGGGAATAATTATTATGTTGCAGAGGATTAGGAGGGGGGAGCACTTGATGCAAATAGAGGGTCATTTAACTGCTATTAATAAAAATAAAAAAAAACCAGATTTATGATATAATTCTGCAGTTTAAGGGATAAATATTGATTCGCAGTAATCGGTTCGTTTCAAGCTTGTGTAAAAAAAAAAAAATTAATGAGACTAAATTCACTTTGAATAATGAAATTGTATTAACGGAAATCAATGCAACTGGAAATATTTCTACATTGTTTGTCAAATATTTTGAAAGGATGTCAGCATAACTTCTGTATTTAAGATGATTTTTGTTCGTTAGTAAAAATATAATAACTTAGCACAGACGATATTAAATAACTATTATATTAAACTCACTTTTGTTCATTTAATTCCAAGTTATGATCCGAAAAAAACCTATTAAAACGAATAACATTCTACAAAATACGAATATTGTCACACTGAAGTTAAAATTATTTATAATTGAAGTGTTTATAAAGCAATGATCTGTAAGCTAAACAATTTTCAGTATATTATTTCTAAAGCTATATTGGTTAAAATCATATAACATTGATTCATATTTTAAAAAAAACACGTTTGAATTAAAATTTTATTAGTATAGTTCAGATGTAAAAATTGTTCACCGATAATTAGAAGATAATTTAAAATAATGTATTTTCGACAAAGAAAATGGAATTGTTTTCTAAAAAGAATACACTTACGCCGAGAGCCGAAAAACCTCCAAAGTATGATATATTTCTATAACATATTTCAATACAAATGAGAGACTTACAAAATAAATAAAGATGATGCAATTAACTCCTTACCGAAAAATATGTATTTGGGACTATTTTAGAAGTAAATAAAGATATATCCGCGTCTTTGTCTTTTAGTATTTATAAACAAGTTATATTAGCAGTAGTGACTAAAAAAGTAACATTTATTTTCTTATAGTTTTTGTAATATATTGTTGATTATGAAAGACATGATTCAATTAATTGTAATATGGGACATATTTTCTATATTATAGAACTAACAAAAAAACAGCAAACGAAAAAAGATGAGAATAAATATTTACTAAGTAATAATTACCAATTAAAAAAAGTGTTAGGCATCGCAATATCATTGGACAGTCTAATTGTATAGATAAAATAATAACATTTGAATAACCAATGAACTTACTCGCCTTCTTTCATCCATCTGTGCTTTGCACTGGGATATAATTTTTAGTGTCTTGCTCGTTTTGCACTGGGATATAATTTTAAGTGTCTTGCTCGTCAAGTTTAAACAAGCGCATGGGTTCTAATCCCAGTCCAGATAGTCTCATTTTCCATTCGAATTATCGATTTTTGTTCTAAGACGGGACATAGTGAAGACATGATCTAGCCAAAAGTCTTTTTATCCTTATTCTCATAAAAAAAGAGATTTGCAATATAATAATATTGCGAAATAAACAGGTATTGTATAAAAAGTCTACTGAGATAATTAGAATCCATTAGAAGTCCATATGCCACTGCATTTGGAGCTGGCATGGCTAAAATTCACCAAGGTATTTCTAAAGAAACTCATGCCCATGACTGGATGACTCGTTTTGCAATTGTTAGTTGAGTTTCTTCATTCGGTATCTTCAGGTATTTGAAGTTCACGAGTAAACTTGAAGTGACAGTCAGCTTCCGGCAGACAGTTAATTCAATTTCACTCATGCACTCGAAATGCCTGAAGATGCCAAAAGGCAAAACCCGGGTCGTGAAATACAAACTCATCAAACTAGCAATTTTTATATTTTATACATGTAATGAAGTTTTTTAACAAAGCCCTATAATTAAAATAATCAACGATATTATATTATGTTCAAAGTACAGTGGTCTTAGAATTAACTTCGATAAATAAAAAATCAGTGGATTGATATTGTATTATATGTATATAGTAAGTATATGTATATCTCACTTAGTTATAGCCTTAGATACAATGATCTTGTAAAAGCAAGAGAAAAACAAAAAATACTAAATATAAATATATAAAGAAATATTGCTTCAATAAAACAACGAAATAAAAAAATCCCAGGGCAGCAGGCTGCTCCAGGTGATGTATGCCGTACAAATGTAGGCAATTTGAATTTTCTTACGGGGCGGGGGCGGGGGCGGTAAGGTCAGGGGGTAGCAAAATAAGGACGAGAGAGGCAGCGAAATGGCGGAAGTCGAAATTGACTCCGGTACATTTCGTTTTGTAGCGATTGGTTCGCTATGCTTAAAATTTGCGGGATAAAAATCAAACAAAATTCAATATGTTTATAACGTTTATATTTTGAAACGTATATAGCGCACCTGAGAAAGAAATTTCATTTATATTGAATATTGTGTTATTTATTAAACCTTTACAACTAAACGATTTATTTCCATCGAAGTATAACACATTTTTTACAATCTGTTAATATATATTTTGACACAGCGTATTCACAGATGTTTTAAGCGAGAACTTGTTGAGAGTATGGTAAGACAGATGGAATGAGGAAAATACTTGCAATTAAATAATCTTTCGCTGGTTTGCATGCTTTTTGAGATCAGAAGGGGATGTTGCGTATAGAATTTTTACACAGCGTATTTAAATACATTGAAAACGAGAACTGGTTGTGAGTCAGTCATTTTATCTCGTTCTTGGTAGAGAGTATAGTAAGACAGATGGAATGAAGAAAATACTAGTAAAAAAATAATCTTTCAACGGGTTGCAAGAGATCAGAACATGTTATATATGGAATTTTGGCACAGCGTATTTAAAGACATTTTAAACGAGAACTGTTAGTTAGACAGAGGCTCAATCTCGCCCTTGGCGGGGAGTATGGAAAAAGGGATGGAATGATGAAAGTACTAGTAAAGTACTAATAAATTAATCTTTCGCTGGGTCGAAAGACTTTTGAGATCAGAACGGGATGTGATATGAAAACTTTTGGCACAGTGTATTAACTGAATTTGTAAACGAGAACTGGTTGTTAATCAGTTATCAATTTGCGCCCTTGATAAAGATTAAGGATAGATGGATAGACTGACGAGAGTAAAATCAATACAATAGCCTCCGTTGACTAGCACGTTTTTAGGGATCAGGATCAGCTCATGGTTGTGTCAAAGCTTCTAATTGATATAAACACATAGGAATTGAAATAAAATAATTACTTTGTTTATCAAATATCTAAAATATTTTTTATAAATTAATAAACTTAAGTGAGTTATTTAAGATGATATAATATTCTTCTGTGTTCTCTGTACCTTTTATTTTGAATAGTGTTACGGTAATAGTAAAGTGAATGAAATCGTTTTTACACATTGCGTAATAAATTGTGTATTGCAGAATGTTTTAAAATACAAAAGGTGGTTTATTGCTTTTTAAATTAAAAGAATGATTAAGCAATTGATAAAAAATGAGTAAATTGGCAATTAAGTCAATTGGGAAGCTCCGAAAAAATTAACAAATAAAAAAGTATTCGTCTGAATTCACTAAGGCCTACGTTAAATATGCCAGCGTTGAAAAGAAATGTCGTAAAACAGTGTCAAAGCAATTTCCTATCGTATAATCATCGGCAGGCTGGATCCTGAGAATATAAAGTTTGGGATTCTTAAATAAGGCAGCATTCTCATTTTGACCTTGTATAAGCCGAAAAAATATGTCGCTCAGTTCTTTCACTATTTTGAGTGCTCAGATTATTAAGCATGATAGAAACATGTTCATAGTTTGTCAAAAAACTATCAGTAATACTTTGGAAACTTCTCATTTTGGCATCATACAAGCCGAAAAAAATAGTGGTCAGTTATATTTAGTATCGGGCATTCAAAATATGAATCTTGAGAAAGTGAAGAATCAATGACGATAAATATATGTTACACCGAATATACGATATAGACTTTTACATGAAATGGGCAAAAAAATGCATAATTCGTGAATATTGCAAGCCAATTACCCTATTCGTTAATAAGGAAAATTATCTGATGAGTGCGTGAATTCACCAGGATATGGTATTCTTAAGCTGTCAATATGACAGCAGAAAAAATAATTTTAAGACGATTGGTTTATTAGGATGCGGGACGGTTTCGGGCTTATGTTGTGTCATTAATTGGACATGTATCAGTTTTAGTCAATTTTATGTACAGCGCATTTTTCAAAACAATCATATTTTTTTAAATTCTAGATAATTTCACATATCTTTTCAACGCTTAAAATTTTGCTCATTTCATGTAATAATCTATTTCGTATATTCGGTGTAACACATATAACAAAATGCTTGTTATATCAGTCTTCATTTGATTCGTCTGATGCAATAAGCACGCACAAAATATTCCCATTCGAACCCCCCCCCATTCCGGTTACCAGTAAGCAAACAAAGATGTCCCCCCTCGCTATCGAGCCGCTGCCTCATTGTGCATTATTCAGGCCGAAAAATGTACAGCCGAAGGGGAATGAATCCGCTTTCTGGAAGCAAACGCAAATTATTGCTATCGCCCTTTCTGCCCGCCTGATACTTGCCCTCACCGCATGGCAAGTTTTCAACCCCCGACCCTCTTGTAAATAGTAAGTACATTCACATCGATTTTTAAAAACATGAGCGATGAAATAAATAATAAGAACATTTTGGCTATTTTTTTCCAAAGCAACAAATTTTTGCATCCCTATAATTAAAAATTGTAGCTGAATTCATTCGAATTTATGCAAATATTCAAGTGAAGTCCGGTCCGTGGCGCAGCGTCAACATCGTTGGCTAGCGTGCCGGACCGCCCCGGTTCGATTCCCGGTACGAGCGGATTTTTTCAGTCGATAAATCTGTTCAAAGGCATGGGTGTTTGTGTTGTTGAAAATCCCTTCCCACCTTTCCTATCCCAAAGGGCGATTAGCTAACCACTGGTCCCATCCTAGCCCTCGTATCCTTTCAATCCCTACTCTCTTCGAAAAGGAGAGGTTAAACAAAGAGTAACAAGCAGTTATCGTAGAAATATATATGTTGAGATAAACTCCGTGACGAGCCCATATGCTCCAAGTAGGGAGCGGACATGGTTAAAAAAACCAAATTAAATCATGTTTTTTAAACCAATTTCGACTTCAATTTGAGGTCCGTAGTTTTCTTAACGTTATGGATTAAGGAAATAATCAGTATCTAGTTTGCTGAATAATGTTTTTCCCATTTTATTAGCCGAAAACAAAATTATTCAAATAACTCTGATCTATCTTTTTCCATCAGCTAAAAATGCTAGCGATGAGGTTAGGCTTGTATAAAATTAAGGAAATAGTACAATAGATTATGTTTGCGATGAATAACGTGAATGATTTTGTATTTTAACTAAACACTGTTATATTAACCTTATCAAATAGGAAAAAATAGGAAATTAAAATATAATATAACCATCGTGATGTTGGATGTTGGATTATTTTCTCAACTTATTGATTTACTAGTTTTTACGAGGTGACGTTTATTATGAAATATGTAATGCTTTTTTTTTGATACAGCTAAAAATGCTAGCGATGAGGTTAGGCTTGTATAAAATTAAGGAAATAGTACAATAGATTATGTTTGCGATGAATAACGTGAATGATTTTGTATTTTAACTAAACACTGTTATATTAACCTTATCAAATAGGAAAAAATAGGAAATTAAAATATAATATAACCATCGTGATGTTGGATGTTGGATTATTTTCTCAACTTATTGATTTACTAGTTTTTACGAGGTGACGTTTATTAAGAAATATGTAATGCTTTTTTTTGTTACACATGTAATACATATTTTCATATATTTTTTCAAAAAACATAATTTTTTTAAACATCTTATATAAACGAATTTAAAAGTTATGGAAAACTCAAAATAACTTTATTTTAAACTTGAAATATTGTTCGTCAGATGAAAAATACAAAAAAAAAACAAAGAAAAGCTGAATAAAAATAATAATACATTTTTAGTACTTTTCCCACATACAATTTATTTGATCAGGACCGGTTTCGCTCATGGCGAATATCAGTTGAAAATGCTCGCCATGAGCGAAACCGGTCCTGATAAAAATATTTTTTTTGTGGAAAAAGTACTAAAAATGTATTATTATTTTTATTATAATGCCTTTCCACCAAGTATTGACAGTGAACACCTTAAAAGTGAAAAGCTGAATGTTCAGGCTAATTTTATAAAATTGATAAACCATGAAGATAAATGAGTTAAGCAGGGAAAGGGCAATATATCTTATCTGTGTATATGCACTTTGAAAATTGCTTTAGTTTTGTTAGAATTTCACGAAAACAATACCGTCTCATATTTGCCATCGTCGGATGTGAAATATATACAAGACACCATCCCCATACCTAAGGGGCGATTCTGCATCCCTTATCTGTAGCAGACCTGCACTCGTTCGAAGCTTAAATGATGACATAAGGGAAGTAATTAAACAACTGTTTGCAAACAACCCTACAGATACTGCTTTCCTGGAGCCCCGGTATCGTTACGGGTCAAACTAAATGATGATTATATTATTAGTATCCTTGTTTCCCAAACAGATATATTCTTAAAGTTTTCATCCAGTTCTGGGATTCTTTATAGCAGTCGTCTCCAAACACAATGAGGATGCGAGCTACTTTCAGTAATTGAAATTGTCTGGTGAGCTACTTTTGTATATTGTTTTATCGACGTCATTTATTTTACCATACGTATAATTATTACCTATACTACTTTAATAAAATCGGACTTCCAATAATACATAAATGTGTACTTTAATTACGTATTTATAAACGAAACTAGCGAGTGCCCGGCATGCAATGCAATGCCACTCAAAGAAAGAAAATGTATTTTTGCTGTCTGGTGCGTACACCAATAAATCAGAAGGTTTTCTAACGCATGAGTATGCCACATGCAGCTGTCCATGTAAGAAGCATGAATTTTTCAAATGTATCCTTCCCGAGCTACCGAAAATGTCACCGCGAGCTACCGGTAGCTCGCGAGCGACTGTTTGGCGATCACTGATTTATAGCATATAATGTCACTAACATAGTTAATATTTGGTAAATATTCACTAAAAAGCTGAGTAGTAATACTGTTGGTCATTCGTCCTACTCGGATAAGCAGCAAAAGATTCGAGTCCTGGACGGACAGAATGGGTGGAATGGGCAAACAACGATTTTAGATTTCTTTAGAGGTTTTTATTCCATTACACGTAACGTAATCCGATATTCGACAGCGCCTTGAAGGTGGCTTGTATAGAGAATTTAAGTTCATATAATATACATATTTGTCCACGTTTGAATATTAGCTCCTCATATATAACCTATATCGTTCTTGAGTTATCATCTGTAAAGGTAAATATTGATCGATAGGATAAAAAGTTCCCATAAATACCTTGTAGAAAAAGCGGTAGTTAATAATAAGATAGTGCTATTTTAGGCAGACATAGGCATTAAAAAATATATTATATTTAAAAAAACAATTAGCGACGGGAAAAAATGTGTTATTTCATCACGGATCTTTTTGATTAACTGAGATTCGAAGCATTCCAAAAACCAATCTGTAAATGAAGATATGTTAATTTTGTATATTGAATAATATTTTGGTACCTCACTTTTGGTAAAGTTTCGGTTCAGGTATTGTATTTGTCTTTGTCCCATAATCTACGATACCCCCCCCCCCTTTTGTCAACACAAATTTGTTTCAAACTATGAGGCTAGTCACAGTGGCTTGTAGTTTCTAAATGGCATATCAATTCGAAAGGAACACTGCATATTTAAATGAAAACATTGATAATTTACAACACAACTGGTGCCTATATGAAAAAAGTGGACGATTTTTTTTGGTGGTATGTTTAGGAAGGTCAAAAGGCATATTTTTTCAGTGAGAATGTGAATAGAAGAAGCGACGTTAAGCTAATTTCTCTTAATCTCATTTTCCTTAAGATAGAAGAGAAAAGCCTTGATTTTACTGAAATACAAGTAAATCAATTGAAATATCAAAAAGAGATAATTTAATTTCGTAGATTTGATCATGAAAAAGGGCGAAAATATAAGAATGTCACCTCTTGAACACTTTTAACGTTTATGTAAATTCAAAGACATGCATTTAAATAAAATAATTAATGCAATCGAAAAATCAAGAAGGAAAACGAGAATAAGAATATTCACACTTGAATATATTGTTCTTGTTAACCCTATTGATTAATATACATTCTTTTGTAAGTCATACAAACATATCACTTTTAAGGTGTTCACTGTCAATACTTGGTGGAAAGGCATTATAATAAAAATAATAACAAATTTTTAGTACTTTTTCCACATGAGATTTATTTGATCAGGACCGGTTCCGCTCATGGCGAGCATTATCAACTATATAGTACAAAATTTGATTTTTGTGAGGCAAAATTTTATCGAGTCATCATCGAAAGTCAGATTAACAAGGTATTAATCTTTTTTTTTACTGATTCCATATAAATGAGGATCAGGACCGGTTTCGTTTATTGTGAGCTTCGCTATAGATGTACCATCATAACTTGACCACCGTTCAAATTCGGAACTAAAATAGTCCCCATACATTTAAAAGCCTTCGAAGTTTTGATAAAAATATATTTTTATGACGATTTTGTTTCATTTATAGCTTGCATATAAAAATGTGTTCGTAAATAAACAAATTTGATTGAGTATTGCACAGTTTTTACGCGATGGTGGCGCCATCACAAGCGGTCAATTTATAATAGCAAATCTATAATCCTTACCTTGCATCGTCCGACGCGACTGAATTGTAACAGTTTTAACTGGCCTACAAACCAGTAGTAACCAGGTCCAAATGGTAAAAATTGGACGCGGTAGTGTTTTAAAAGAAGGACGTTTCACATTTCAAAAAGTCGTTTGCCGTAAAGGTACAGTAATTTTGAATGCATTAGGGCTGTGGGTTAGGCGTGACAAAGCAATTAAATTAAATCTAACGCAAAATCATACCAAATGTCACACGTCATCATTATACAGTGGGTGATATAATAAAGGACAATGTAAAATGTATCCCGGTTGAGTGTTTAAATAAATTTTTGTCCTCATCATTATTGACCCTTTCACACCGTGGGGCTATTTTGAATTCAAAAAGTTTTGTCAACAGCATTCAGTCGACTTGGCGAGGCTTACGTGCGGTCAAGTGTAAAAGCTACCCCTGATTTTAAAACAACCCCAGAATTTAAAATGTTTTCACTGTGCTTTGCGGAAGGGACGGGTAAACTTTTACTAGTAATTTTTTTTTAATTAGTTTATCTAAAATTGTTACGAGTTTGTTTTTCCTAAGTTGTGTATATGCAGCCTCTTTTCACAACTATTTATATGTTCTTAGAAAAAAGAATTAACCTCTCACATTCATGGCCCGAGTGGATCTGCACGGGACAGATTTTTAACCGCGCACTAGTGTGCTTGAAAATAGCAAATAAAATAAAAAAGGGAAATTAAATTGGAGTGGCAAGCTCAGCCAAAACTCAACCTTTTAGCGCAGTTTTTTATATTCCTCATTATGACAAAAATATTTAACGAACCCGAAAATAAAATTATGGAGCGGTATCTCAAAGACATTATTTATGAAAGCTTTTATTCATATGTTAAAAATTATTATCATAAATCAGTGTAATCCGATAGAAAAGTGCACCATAATCACTGGTCCCATACGGCATATAGGACTGTAGGGCTTTAAAAGGTTAATGAACAATTGAGATATTTCTGACGATGGCGTAAGCCGAAATAGCTATCAATCACTTATAGTATAATTTCTGTAGGACTAAAATACGTTGCTATTTTTTCACCACCTTGTTGAGCTATTTTGACTTGAAAACTAAGTGGTCTGCATCTACCAAGGGGCGTCCAAACATATTTTTTCCCGAGACGTGACCCGGAGGCTCGAGGTGAAGAGTCTAGCGCCTGGACACTGGACTTGCCAGTTTATAACTGGAAATGGCAAGTTCAACGGCAAACTATTAAGGCAAGTTGGTCGAAAGGTCGGATTGCACTTGTGGACACGACTACCAGGACGTTAATCACGTAGTGCGGGACTGCCCCGAGGTGAATGCCGAACGAGCTGAGCTGTTTGCTGCGGTCCGTCTTCATACGGGCTCAATATGCCACGCTGACTTGATCTCAACCAAGGCCAATTTTAAGGCATTCGATAAATTTGCAACATCATATGGGGATCGGGATACTCTTGATTCCTCTTCAGATTCAACGCGAAGTACATTAAACTTCACGAATTATCAGTAAACAGATACATATGATACTTGATATCACTCTAATAAAAACGGCTGCACACACATAGCAGAAGGATGGTGGGAGAACCAATTTTTTCACCCAAATATATATTTTGACTTGGCCAACTTCAATTATCATTATGCAATATTATAGCGTAATGGCTCGCGCGCAAAAGATGGCGCTCCCGCTTTCATATATGCAAAGTTTATGAAACTGGCCGAGTCCCCTACCTATTGCGTACGTTATTATCCCCCGGTCTATAAATCTGCTAGGTCCAGATGTGTGCAAATTAAATTCTCGATAAATTCAATCTAGATTAAATGTACCCGCGTGTAAACGAAAACTTTATTCATTCATAGGATATGGTTGTTCTGCGAGTCGATTTATTGTACAAGCGATATTATATTGGACGATAATCTCTTATGAATTTAAATAGCAATTATTTTTTCAATACCAAAAGCAATTATAAAAAAAACCTTCAAATGTTCACATGTTTTGTATAGCCGAAATGAATTCTTAATTGGGAGATGTTTTTTGCTTTGTTAAAGATACTGTATTATTTCAAATATTAATTGGTCAAGCCGATGGAAATCAATGAATGAAAAATAAAAAAGAATTACATTTTTAGAGAGCACAGCTAGTACGACGGCCAAAATATTATCTATGAATATCAATTATTTTTTTACTTATGATTTTCTTAAATTTAGTAGTGATGTCCTGTTTTTTCTTTTACCAAGCGCAGTTTGGGTGAAACCAAAATTTTTCTATTTCAAATAAAAGCTGAATAAAATATGCAACAGGTATGAAAATAGTGTCTTACTATTTCTTATAGCTCGGGAGGAAACTTTTTGGGCAAGGTTAGGTTGGTATAAAATTAAATTGATCTTCCTAAATAAAATGAGTTCCCACAAAGTTACCGGCGAATCAGATTTGTATCCGAAACTTTTGTGATTTAATAGTACAGTTATATTTTTTTTTGTACTTGTCATGAATTTAAATATACTGTTTGAAAAACTAGTATTTGTATGGCAGTGTTTTCGGAGTAGCACACTTCTAGTCTGATTGAGGACATTTCGTCACCTTACTTTGAAAACGTTCTATTTGACATTTTTGCTTAAAATGACTTTTTGGTCGGAAAAGCTTGTATTTACCGCACTCTATCATATATATAAATTTCAGAATTATCTATGGTTGAATAACGGAATTAGAAAAATTCCGGAGTTGCACTGCATCTGCACACTTTTTTACTAAATTTATTTGACAAAGTTATGATATTGTCATCATTATTTCCAACATTATTTCTCAGCGAGTTGTGAAAAAATATGCTTAAAATAAGAATTTTGAAACATTTTTACTTGTTCATTGTTACTCGAAGTAAATTTTAATCAATCGAAACTTCAAACGCTCATATCTTAAAACAGTGTCAAGAACAGTTAGAACCTTTTTAAAGTAAGGTGTCAATTTGACAAATTTCAAATACGTGTTAAGCAACACGAGAGCCAGCAGGCGGTGATGGGAAACCATCATGTAATTACTTTAGAAAGCTATAATGATACATATATATTTATACACCGGATTAAACACAGCAACCATACAATGCTAAGATATTAAAAACGTCAACACGTATTAACGGGCAACCACTATACGTAATAAAATTGATAACAGAGGCATGCTTTATACGTGGAGAGTTATAAATGGATTTCGCTGAAGCTTCAGAATTTTCGCTAATATCATCCCCGTCCCGGAGGGCCGCGGATTAAGCCCCGAAACGTGTCAAATATGAAATTAAATTTTCTTATGACAGCTTTTGCGATAAATAATAACACACGGCGTGTGTGCGCTGTGGAAATTGATACAGGAGAATGTTTACATACATTTCGTGAAAATATTTATGGCCCGACTCTTTGACGATGAAAAATTGGTTTGAAGTTATTTTATCGCGCGTTTTTTTATGACCTCTTCTTGTGTCACACGCTTTCAAATTAAACACTCAACATTCAACGGATTTGTATTAATTTGATTAGGAATCACGAATCGCTTGTATAGTTCAATTCTACAAATCGTATTAAAAAAAGGAATATCTTTACTCAAATGGTAATACGGTAAAAAAAGCAATGTATTTTCAATCTACAGAAATTATTTTATATATTTGTTGATAGCTATTTCGGCTTACGCCCTCGTCAGAACTATAGCGTAAGCCGAAATAGCTATCAACAAATATATAAAATAATTTCTGTAGACTTAAAATACATTGCATTTTTTCTCACCGTAGTATAATGGAGCTCTACCAAGTAAATGCCAACTCAATCAATAAATCAAGTGGTAATATTTTTATGGTGCTAAGAGTTTCTTTTTGGTACAAATGAATTTATTTAAATAAATAAATTTAATTATTTCACTTGTAGTGCGTCTACATATAATATAATAAAGATGAGGACTGGTTTCATTCATCAAAAACATTATCGTCTGATGATAGTGCTTGCAATGATGATCAGCTGAAAATTCTCGCGATGACCGATTTCGATCTTTTTCATTATAATGTTATATGAGGATGTAGTACAAACAATGATTGTTTTTTCATTTCAAATAATGATTCATAATACCATGTGGAAATTATCCTTCGGCTTGAAGATGCTAAAAGGGAAATCTTAAGACACCAATGCGCCAAATATGTGAAAATATAACCAATTTGAATCATTTTTTATCTCGCTTAAGATTACAGGATAGAACGATGTTTGTCTTTTAAATTTTAAAAGACACAATGATGGTTCTATAGCCGTTTACGAAAACTGGTGGCATCCAAGAATGTTATATGAGTAGACTGAAGGTGTTATACACTACTGACATCACTTGGTATTTAGACGAGCCAATAACAAAAACAAACATACGCGACCATCAAATAAAAATTTCAATTATTTATTAGAGTAAATAAATTGTTTCACCTTACAAAGAAAAAAGTGGTTAAAGATTGTTCATTGCAAAAGATTTTATCGGGAATATAATAGCAATACGTTCTGTCTCATGAAAAAGAATCTAAGACGTTGAAAACTGGATTATATTGATAATATAATTTCCTTATGGATGTAATTTTTTTCGAAGGAAGTCAAACATATGTATGTAAGCAATGACAAAAATAATGTCGGCAGAAATTACACAAGTCTTGGTTCTTTAATGTTTTCTAAGTCAATCTATTAAACCTTCATATTTCATTTTCTCGTAAAAACTCACATCTGAAATGGCGACGTAAGTGATGAATAGTAAAGAATGAATAGGCAGTGAATGTAATTCAGGTGATGCGTACAAAACGCCACGTCGCAAGGCCTGGAAAGTGAGTAAAATATTTTTTACAAGTATACTTTAGTCAAATTTTTTCAATAAAAAAAGCTCCAGAACTCTTTGACACAATACGCGATCACTCCATTGAGCTCTCCCCGAACAGGCAGACGAAAGTTGAAAACGTGACGCGCTTCCGCAAGCAGGTGTATGTTAAATTTGCTTTCGTCCCAGCACCTGTAAATTTGATGAGCCTCACAACGAAAGCTCATGCCACGCAGCCTTCGCAGACTCGAGCTTATTACGACACCCACAATGAACAATGTGGTAACTCAGTTTTTGCACACTTAAAGTAAGGTGTAATTTACATTTTTTCATATATAATGCTGTAAATCACATTACACACAACAAAGAAACAATATACATTGAATTTATGAATTTTAATTTATTAATGATTGAATTTCATTTTATTAAATTTGAAAAAAACACCAATATCATTTCGGATATAGATTTAATTTAAAATCGAAATAATCTGACATTTCCTTTACACATTTAGTGATTGATTCATTCATTGACAAAATAAACAATTCTATATCACAACGTTTTTTTTTGATTGAAATGGGAAAAGATTGTTCGTTTTACTCAATGAATTGTCGGAATAGTGAATTTTTTAATGATGTTCATTGAAAAATCAACTCACGGAAAACTTAAAAGCTTACCAGTAAATACTTTCCCAAATTTGATCCCTAAAAGAATGTTTTACATGAAACAAGCTGTATAATTATTATTATCACTCTTTAATCTGAATGCTATTAGATAAACCAAATATGTTATGCAAAATCTTTCGAGTCTGAAAACTTCGTTAAAATGCATTTTAAATTTTCTTAACCGTTGTCTTTTTTTGAAAAAGAATCTTGCGATTGTTTCTTTGTTTAGTTATGTGAAAACGGCACTTTTTTATTTCAACAGCGGCTGCTGCGAGCGCGTTTGACAGACGCGTTCCTTTTTCAAACATTTTCTGACAACAGTCACAAAAGTAAGATGCTGCCTTTTTTGTAGCCTGCCGATTCGTAACTACCGAGCTTTTGAAGTATGGCACGCGCGCTTTTGCGAAATATTATTAACAGATGAGGTAGAGATAATTAGCAAGTTTCTCCCACGCGATATGCTAACATGGATTTCAAATTCCTTTGGTAATCAACACGCCTTCACATGTGCCAAAACGGTGAATATTAACGGATAGGTGTGTAGTAATAAGGTAATTAAACACTGTAGTTATATGGATATAGTTACCTACGAAGTTAGCCCTCAGAAATAGCGTGGAATCAAATTAACGAAGCTCAGCCTTTAGCCAACTCAAAGCTGCTGGGAGGTCTTCGATGTCAAATGAATGTATTTTCTACAGCTCTCCTTACCTGAAAACAAAGAGAAAAAATGTTATTTTACAAATGCGAGAGATAAATAATATAATGCTAATATGTTAATGAAAATATAATCTAAATTAAATAAATTAATCGTTTCAGTGAGAAAATAAACTTACATCTGTCGTAAGATATAGTTCGGAAAATGAAATCATCGTATTAAGAATCTAATTAAGAAATACAGCGATTAATGACTAAACAAAATACTAGCTGTATTCGTGAACTGTATCTTGTCTCGAATAAAAGACGGAGCAATATTGTACATACATATTTACAAGTGGAAATCTCGACGATAGAAAATGGTTTAGATAAGAAAGAAAAAAATGTACAGATTTTATTTCAAGAAACTTCAATAATGATAATGAAATTCTATTTTACACCTCATACAAGTTTTCGATATATTATTTAAAAAATATATTTTACATTTGTTGAAAATATTTACTCGATGGGCGTTAATAGACCTTAATTGATTATTCTTTTTTTCTTAATTGATTTAGTGAAAATTTAATGTGTTTTCACCATGAATGGACAGTTAAAACTACTATAGTTTATTTCACGCATTGTTTTGAGCATAGTGACACGGGTTTCGCATCTTAAATAAGACCTACTATCACAAGGTTGATTTAGAAATAATGTTAGAGATTAATTTATATATTCTAGCATTCAAAATTATAAAATGGAGGATATAATTTTTCCTTTTTATATGACGCCGGGAGGGAGGGCTAGAAACATGTAAAGTAATAAAAATAATGATAGTTCTTGCTTTATTTTTGTTTAAATATCACTGTTTCGTTGTATTTATTATCATTTGATAATGCTCATCATGAGCGAAACCGGTCCTGATCCAATAAAATTTATGTGGAAAAAGTACTAAAAATGTTTTATAATTTGTATTATAATGCCATTCCAAGTATTGACAGTTCACCATTAAAAGTAGGTAATATTTGTAATAAAATACGAGAAATAAACTAACTTAAGTTACTTTTAATTTGATATTAATATAAGTTTCCACAATGTTTCCAATTAATCCATCGACAGTACTACCACAGTTAATTATATAATTAAATACAACCAGAATAATCACCATTTAAGTTTTAAGCCGCGAAGAAATGTATTAAATTCGGATTACGTGCTCCTGAATTTGGACACTATGTAATATAGATATACATTATTTATTATGACGGAATACAGCTGGCATCGAGTTCAGTAGACGTTAGTAATATGAAGTAGAATTTCTGCATAGCCAAACTTTTGCCATATCTTCAAGTACGAAGTCGTGCGACAACCATGGGGATGTTTACACTAAGATGTCATAATATTAATGCAAGCAATATTTATATGAAAACATTATTACATACTTCCCTAAGCAAAACAACAAACAATATATTTCAGTAAATAATGCTGGATTTAATGACTTTTTTTACATAAAGGGACATCTGGAATCAAGGAACATATCCAGATTACTTTTATTAATTGACAGATATATCACTTAAACTGTCAATTATTGTTGTAAATGCATTATTTTATACAATAAACAAAACAGATATATTTATTTACAATATCCAGACTAGTATTTCTCATCACAAGCATATTCAATACATGTACATATATGTATCAATTCAGGATGTGATTACCCAGATTATTAAGTTATGTAAAATGTTGAAAAATATAAGGCTCTTTTTTGTTAATCTGAAAACTTGTGTAACAATGAAATATTATCGAGGAAAAAATGTTTTGTCATAAATTAACTTAATTGTATAATATTTACAAATTTGAAGAAGTAGACTGGCCTAAGTAAATATAATATTCTGCGTCAAGTGTATATAAACAGCTAATATTATACAATATATCAGAAGGTTATTTTCAAAAGCGGTCAATTCCAAAATATTTTTTTTCAACTGCCAGTTTTAGATTAAACTTTTAAGATTTTTTTTATTGACATGGAAAAGATTGAATTTTTACACATTATCCGTAATTTTTTACTTTAAAACATATTTTAAAAATATCGATAGTAAACAGAAGTTTATGAGGAAAAAGTAATGAAAATATCTCACATTCTCAGTTTTTCAACAAATGGATTTCACCACTTTTGAAAATTACCTCCTGATATATGATTCATAATTGAAATAAAAAATGGATGTGTACATTTATATAAAATCCAATGCTTTCTATCAATTTTGGTAAGCCTTCATTATTTATTTTTATGGGAAAATAAATTCCTTGGAAAAATACAATGACCTTCCGGATGAAATAAATTCTTTAATTGTGCAGAATATACAGTACTACACAATAGTTTGACATTTGTTTCCAATGTTCCTTTAATAGAAAAGTCTTAATGTTAAATTGATAGTGTGAAGTTTTTGGGTAATATCGATAATGTTTCAATAAAGGAAATTAATGACTTCAACGTTCAAACATTAATCCAACGAAATTGCATATGCATGATATTATACCAAGTGTAAAATAAAGCATTGTAATGACAATTTAATCGCTGTTTTTGCATGGTTTTGAATAGACTACGATATAAATTTTAAATTATATTGAAAGATAGAGAGGAAGAGTAAAATACCAGCAGAAAGCAAAAATAAGCGTATGTAATCTCTCGAAAAAAATACATCACCGTCAACTATTTTTGAAGTTTGTATTTAAGATAATATATAAATACGAAAAAAGCTACATCGTATTGGACTATGATACGAAACAAAAATAAAAATAAAGATATTTTGTAAAATAAACATTTTGCGTAGACAGTATTGGCGCCATTTTCATATCACGAATAACCATCGCATGAGCGGTTCTCTATGTCAAAGAAGGGAACTCTATGGAGAAAAAAAACAGATGAAATTTTTACAACGTTCGATTTTCGAAAAAGGATATTCGATACCAAAAGAGCATTTCGATATTAAATTTGATAGGATTTGATTTTTTTTTCATTTTACTTGCTTGAATATTGAAAATATTACGGTATGAGTATTGTGCATTGAATGTCAAGTGACTGGAGTATAAATGTAAGTGTTGATGAAAATATGAGAAAGTTATAAAAAACGTTTATTTATATCGAGAGATTTTTTATTAGTTTTGCTTTAGAAAACGCTCAAAATGATATAACTTGTTTTTTTATAATGAAAAAAGAACTTTTTTTTTTATTCATATATGATTACGATACTTTTCAAAATACATGAAAGATTTTGAATAACATTCAAAGTCAGTAAACATTTTCAAGCGATACCAATAAGTTTTTTTCAAGTTGAAGTATAAAACTACTCTACGATGTCTTCAAGATAGGCTGTTGCCATTAAAACGAATTGTAGAATAATAGCAATAAAAGATTAAATGATTATTGATTGAATTGGCAATTACTTGGTAGAACTCCATTATAACATGGTGAAAAAAAAATTGATATTTATTCGCGTGTCTTGAATAAATAGCTTACAACTTATTAGTTCTTAGCCCCACACTTTTTACCAAAACAAGATCTCGTTAATAAACTCGTATAACACAACGGGCTCTCAGTATCGGATTTAACGAAAGATATTTTGTATCAGTCGCTGGGCTAATTAATCCCTCCAATGTATATTATTTTGTTATTTTTATTTTATATTCTATTTTCAAGCACACTAGTGTACGGATTAAAATCAGTCCCGTGCAGATCTGTTTGGGCCATGAAAGTGAAGGGGAAAACCCCCTTTTATATTACGATAGCGTTGTGAAAGGCGGCCATAAAACATTGGCTACATATACACAACGGGTAGAGGTAGGAAAAATCAACTTGTCAATCAGAAAGCATATCATCCACATAAAAAAAATTATAAAAAAATCATCTATTGACATATGAAACATCATCGATGAAATATATTTGGGCGGGAAATTAATTAACCACAAATATAAATTCTTCCATTGACAGATTTTCAGCATTTCACAAAATAAATCCATTTGCATATATAAACAAGTGTATAGGTATGGCGGCTAACTAACCCCAATTGTAATGTCACCCTTTATTTTCTGTCAAAGCGAGATGAGTCATCATTCCTTGTTTTAGTTTGCGTGCATTTACAAATGGGGTCTTTTTAATCTCAAACACAACAGATTTCAATGAAATATCTGTGATGAATTTGGGAAAATAAGCGGATGTATTTTGAAAATTTACGTTCCACCCTTGTGGTTTTTTGTAAACATAAGTTGAGCAGGCATTTGTAGAATTTTGTAAGATCTTCTTTCGTACAGATCGCTATTGAGTTAATATTTTAGAAGATGTATTTTGTACTGGTTACTTTATTTGGTTACGCTGTTCATATGATCGAATTCCACTAGAGACAGTTTCATAGATGTATTAAAAAAATCATATGTAAATTATCTTTCCGAAAACCAATCCCAAAGACGAGGTGCAGTGATTACGATAAGCTATCTATTTAAACCGTCCAAGCTCTATCATTTAGTCTTTATTCAATCCTAAAATCAGTCTGAGTGACAAGTAGTTCACTTAAAACGATTTATGTTGAGATAATTTCCATTCAAAGGGTTACATATTGAGAGCTGATGCGGTTACAAAAACATAAAAAGGTTCCAGTAAAATAGCGTGCATTATGGCGAAAACAGAAAAATACAAAATCACAGTATTTAGATCCACAAGAAGAGATTTTAAATTTATGCTTTAGTCTGATTGATTAATACAAACACCCCTTCATTTGGGGTCCATTCGGCTACAGCGTTTTATAACATTTAACCGCTGCAGTACCGAGCAAAATGGTCACATCAATAATCAACAAGATTGACTGATGACAGAAGGACCATTTATTTCTGAAGACAGTGTATAGATGTTACTAGATATACAATGAAAGCAATCACAAGAATTCTTACAGGAAGATTTTTTATATTTGTGACGATAATCGCGACGTCCGTACGCGGCGACCACCAGTGACCTTACAGCACTGAAGTGGTTGATCATTTCATATAACTAATAAAAAATAAAAAAATGTATGGTACCTACTTATTTCACAATAAATGTATTTAGATTGGGACCGATTTCGCTCATGGCATGCATTTTCAACAGATTCAAACATTTAACATTGAAAGAACAATTCACTTCAACGACAGTGTAAAATTAATGCGAAAGAAAAGAATATAATACGGGATAGAAAATAAAATCTTAAACAAGTCCAAGATTATCGCTGAGTTCAAACAGGGCTGGCATATACTGCCGTTGCCTCAGGCTCGAAATACACTTAGCCTGGCGATGATTGCGCCCTATTTTTCATTAAGTATTCCGTCAATCTAGATTTTAGCGATAGGGCTCCATCGTGGAATCTACTTTCCCTTCACCCTATCTATTTAGTTGTTTATCAACTGTGCAGAGGTGTTGAAAATTCTAGTAATTGGACGCTATTTTTTGTCGCCGTTCTAATTGAGTAAATTATTGATGCGTTTCCGGTTTGAGTTTGAACAGTTCTCTGTGATTGTGGGTTGATTTTTTAAAACTTATAATTGGATGGTTTCATCGACGCCACACAGTTCAAATGAATGCATTGTTTGTGAGGAGTAGATGTTTGAACGTTATAATTTACTACAGGCTGTATCAGTAAGATTCACTTGGTTAGTTTCTTATTCAATGAGTATGCTTTAAAACTCTTTCCACTCCTTTTATTCGGGAAATTTAGCGTATCTTGCTTTTTGACGGTTTTGAGTTATGTATGCCACTTGATACAAATTAATATTTTACATTATGAGTCAAAGAGATATATCAATAGGAGAAGTGGATAAGAAGATATTCCAATGTATATTAAAATCAATCTTTGACAATTCTATATATTTTGTTGCTAGCTGTGACATGTATTTCGCCTTCCAGAGGAATCTTTGGACTTACTATCGCAAAGTTTGCTTGAATAAATATTAAAATCACTTTCTTTTTCACAGCTCCACCAAACCTAAAAACAGCACAAAAGAATAAATTACTATTTTATATTTGACAAATATAACCGAAAACCAAAGCATCGCCATTAAAAATATCGAAAAAATAAGTAAAATTGATTACTGGTGAAAACAATATTGCTTCTAAGGGGCTGTATTAATGTCGACCAATTGACTATTATTGGGCACAGGATTAGAAAAGAAATATAAAAAATCAAGAATGATAAATATACAATAAAAATAATTCAAACGAGCACAGTTTATTTGAAGCAATAAGTATCTTGCAAAAAAATCATAAACATTACATAAATGTTTTCGATGGTTTCGGCGGTAACTTTGTGGAAGTTCATTTTAATATAAAATTAAAAATAACTTTGATTATTCCACGTATTGTGTAACTAACTGTGACACGTGTTTCGTGTATAAGATGTCTAAAGAGTAATAATTTTTCTGAGTTTGCCAATCATTTAATAGAAAATGACCATAATTTTAATCAGACTAGTAATGTAGAAATACTCCACCGAGTAAATAAAAAAGGTTTAAAGATGAATAGTCTAGAATTTTTAGAAATAAATAAAACTCTTAATAAAAAAGATATATTATTAAATAATATTCTTAACAGGACGGGATGCTCGCCTCTGCTTACATTATTCCCAATTCAAAAGAGCAATCACCCAACCTAACTGATTGATTGCAGCTCATTAGTTTATAGTTTATTAGTTTGTAATGTTTAACGTCATTAGAAATATATTTGTTTGCTTTGTTTCAATTCTATAACCCTCTCTTGCGTCCCTTAAAAAGGAAAAATCCCAATCTAATTGATTGAGTGATTGCACCTTATTAGTATCATTATGTTATTGCATTGTTTTGATTATATCACCCCCTTCCTTGTTTCCTTTAGAAGGAAAAAAACCCGTAATCCATTTTGTAATTTCATAATTTAAAATGTTAAAATGTTAGAATTTATCTTGCTTCATTACTTAAGCAAACTTTGCGATAGTAAGTCTGAAGATGCCTCTGAAAGAGGCGAAACACGTGTCACAGTTAGTTACAGAATACGTGGAATAATCAAAGTTATTTCAAATTTTATATTACATAAATGTTTTACTTCTCTGAACGGCAGATACGTAAAATCAATAATATGCTTCCTTAATGAATAAACCATTCATTTCCAGGCCACAGCGATTCTCCAAATTAATGAAATCACTATCGCGGATCTTAATCTAATGGCGGCCTCGAAGTGCCTCTGGTCATCACATCTAATTCTATTCTATTCATTTCGTCCACACTTAGACAGATTTTACAGTCTTATCAAAATTTGGCAAGCTTACTCGCATGTGGATCGAAAAACAACAAAAGTCTTCTTTTCAAGTCAAACGTATACGATACTTACAACTCCACTGTAATAAAGTTAAAAAAAAGTTACATTATTAGTTTCATAAGAATCAAAAGGTATTGTTGATAAACTATTTGATATCGCCGTGACGGTAGCTTAAAGCTGTGACAGTTAGTTTTCTTTTAGAACTATATGTATATCTTATAATAAACGAAATGATTTGCTTTATTTACTATACGGTATGTTTCAAAAGTGTTATTTAAATTGACCTGAAAACAATAGGAATGAGAGTTACACATTCTCCTCAATTGAAACATTACTTTTCTAGGCATTGTTTTTAAGCAGGGCCGTAGCAAGACCCTCTACCGTATTGGGCAAGAAGTTGATTTCGCGCTTCCTCGTATCATTTTGGTGACCCTGTGCTTTTCCAGCAACGCGGCGCCCAGGGCGGTCGCCCTATACGCCAGCCAGTAACTACGGTTCTTTTTTTAAGCAGCAAGTTTCGTAAGTAAAAAATAGCCCGAAAGAACAATTGACTGTGAACAGTGTACGATTATCACAGAAATAAGTTATTTGCCATTTATATAATTAAGGATTTCAACTGAGGGTGCTTGATGGAATTTCAATATCAAATTTGAATTGTTTGAATTTTGTACTTTTCCACGAGTTTTATCGCTAACGACCCAGGTTTCGCGTTTCAGCATCTTCAGGTATTTCAAGTGCACGGATGTACTTGAACTGAAGCGTAGTAAACAGTTAGTAATTTACCACATGCATACATCAAAAGGTTTATGAGGTGAAATAAAGATAAACCCACTCTTTCCAATATGTATTTGTGAGCTTATATATTATCTTGTATTTGAATTTTCCTGTCAAGCCATTACCGTATATGTCGTATTATATTTTAGTTCGCAAAATAGTAAAGTATATACGGGAGTTAAATTTTAACACTAAATTTATCATATGAAACTTTACGGAGATTAGTCTAATTTCGACTCTAGTAAAATTGATTCTGAAAATTCTAAATACCCCCACCATCCCACCCTCCGACGTCACCTGTCACGTCATATGATTACGAAAAATTCATCAATCGTTTTTTTATTTTTTTAATCGGGCGGCTTTCAGCATCTCTCCCTATATATACACCCGTCCCTAAAGTGATGGCCCTGCAACCCGTACTCCCCCATAAAGCCTCCACTAGGAGGCTTTGAATGATTGATGGTGATAGTGCTTACCACTACCCATTTATAAGGATAGCTGGCGTGAACAGAAGCTTTAAACTATAAAATAGTGGGCAGAATAAATTTCAATACGATCAAAAATAGCGATATATTTTTCAGGGATATTAATCTAAAACGTCGGTCAACAAATCGAACACAGTATCAATGTGCTAAAAATCAGCCAAACATGTTCATTAGTCAGCGGTGTAAATATATATAGGAAATATAAAAAATCGTACATAGCACGTGCATTTTAAAGAGCCAAACAGATATTTTGAACGCGTCATGGAGTTTTTAGCTTAACAATTCATTCAGTTGATAATGATCGCGATGAGCGAAACCGGTTTTGATCTAAAAAAATTCAATGTGGAATAAGTAATAAAAATGTTTTATTATCATGCCATTCCACCAATTATTGACAGTGAACACCTTAAAAGTAGCAATTCATTGCTTAACACAATGGTATTGAGATCCCCTGCAGTGTAGCAAAATAGGTTTTCATGGAAATTATTAGTGGGTGAACTATTAGAATGGATGTGATATGGCGGTAGGCATTTTAACGGTCCGCAGAAGTAGTTAATAGATTTCTTCGAAGGGCCGACTGCCTAATAAATTACTATGCTTGAATAAAAAGGCCCCGCTCAAATTATGCGGCGTTATAAATGAGACGTTATAATATCTATTCGCAAAGTGTTTGGAAAGTATTTTAGGCATGAAGGCAGATAAGATTGGAATAAAAACTTTAAAAGCCGCCTTAAATTTATATCTCCCTTGAAACGCAAATTAAATATTTTATAAAATAGTTTTGAGAAAGAGAAACGAAAATTACATTTTATTATCAAACTGTATTTTTTCGTAATTTAAAAAGTTGATAACTGATTGAAACGTTTATTGGAATAAAAGAGTGAAAATTATCATTCTTGAGATCGAAAATTAAATTAATAATCTTGTTTTTTTAATATAGTAATATTGGCACTGAATAAAATACTTATTTTTATCACTCAAAGGTGCTTTTTAAATATATATAATATGTACATGGTAGAATATGTTTTCAAACGAAATTTTATTTAAAAAAATAAATGAGATCACGTAAATTACTCCACACAAGATATATATACCAATATTTATATTTCACCATGTCCATTCCCAAAGTGGAGCATATGGACTTTTTTCAACGAGAACTGCTTGTTACTCAGTTGCTCAAATGCTCTTTTTCGAAGAGAGTGGGGGTTCATGAGATACGAAGAATATGACAGAATTAGTGGTTAGCTTATCGCTCTCGCTACGCACCGTTTCAACAATCGAGATGGTAGGAAGGGATTATTTATAACACAAACACCCATGCCTTCGAACAGGACCAATAAATTGACTGAAAAATTTGCTCGTGTTTGGATTCGAACCGTGAGGTACTTCACGAAAGCTAACGGCGTTAACCACTTCACCACAGAGCCGGACGAAATATATTTAATTTATTATTTAAATGAATGAAATAATTTGATTCCGATATAATGCATTTTATGTGTCAGAGACAAAAGTGGCCTGCGACATAGAGCTATGGCGATGTGCATCCAGTCATTTGAGTACAGTTACAATTTGTAGATTCTAAATATAGACGTCTTTTATTCACAAGAATAAATTGTACTCTTCGACTGTCAAACTTTTGATTGTCAAGATTTGAAACAAGCATCCATATATATATATATATATTACATCAAATTATATCATACTAGTATTACTACCCGGCTTCGCTCGGACCAGTTTGGGGTTATGTTCACCTCGGGGCGTAAATTCAGACGAGCCAAGTTGAAACAACTTTTTTCAAAATTCAAAAATCTAGGTCAATGAAAATGGAATTAAAATGAACATTTCAGACTGGCATTGACATTTTACAGCCCCTTTCATATATTGACAGCCCCATTCTCGCCCATTAAAATGTGCAAATTTAAGGAAAAAATCTAATTTTCTGTCAAAGACATGTCAAATAATACCCCCACGTAAATAATAAACATTATTATTAATAATAAAAGCCGGGAAAAGTGCAGTAGACGACTAATTTATTACATTTTGACTAAATGTCTTCGCCGATAAAAATTCAAACATATTTTCTTTCATATTCGTTTTTATGGCAACTTAATGACCAACAATGCAAAAGGGAATTACACACCCACAGACATACATACGCCGTTTCGGTTTTATATATAAGATTTTCCTTACAATTGTATTCATCAAAGTAATCGAGACGTAGCAATATGCAATTAAATCTTTCCTCCCAAGTTTCTGCTCGCTTCCATTATTTGTATTGGGTCTCATATTACCCGTTCTTCAACTATAAATGACATATCACAAAAGCAATGTTATAACCCCAGCGTAACGTGAATAATTATTGTTGGCAAAATGCTTTTGACGACCCTTCAACACGTCTCTGTTTTCTTCACATTGTTTATGCAGCCAGCCTGTGAAATTGGAATGAATAATAAAAGAGCATATTAATGAAGTAATTTTTGACTCACAATATTTGAATGAACTGTAATGAAGAGAATATCCAGTAATGTAATCTTTCTAGAAAATAGCGGCAAGTCAAATGGATCCGTTTTGTTATGTTACGTCGTTTGTTAAAATACATATTTGTTTTATTTAAATTGTTTTTCATTAGATACATATAGCAATATATGTTATCTTCTATACACATATACTACAAAGTTGAGAGTGTGATTCTTTGAGGTGAAAATATATCGGCTACATTCAATTTGTTCATTGATTAATTGACATTTGCTTGGTAGAACTCCATTATAATACGATGAAAAAATATCATATTATTTTGAAAAGGTTAAAGCATAGTTCTGACGAGGGCGTAAGCGGAAATAGCTATCAACCATGTATTATAAAACTTTTGTGTAACTAATATACATTTCCTTTTTTTCATTGAGTTTATTTTTTTGTTAGATTTTTTAATTATTATGAAAAACACTTGTGCGATAAATTCTACGGTGACTTTGTGAAAGTTCATTCTAACATAAAATTAAAAATAACTTATTATTTCACGTATTGTGTGGATATGAATAAAACTCGTGTCGCCTCTTTAAGATGCATCATCAGACTAACGTAACGTACGATTGTATATCATTACTAAGGATACCGTGTGATAGTAAGTCTGATAATGATTATGAAAGAGGCGAAACACTTCAATAATAGCCAAACAATACCTGCAATAATCCATGTTATTTTAAGTAAATATTTAAAATTCTACCAGCTATCTAGATTTTCTCACGGTAGGACTATTATCATATAAAATAAGGTGGCATTACGTATCTTACAATAAACATATGGTAATAAACAAATAAGACATTTTTTTGTGAACTAATTCTACTAATAACTACTGTCGGTTATTTTTTTTTTTTTTTAAATTTTCAATAAAAAAAAAAAATTGGCATTACAGTTTACGCCAATGCGCCAAATATTCTTAATTGTGAAAGTCATACGAGATTATCTCGATGATAAATAATGAATCAGTTGTGCACAAAATCAACGATAAATAACATACACCCAGCCCAAGATCTCTTTTTTCAATTGAAAAAATCATACCTTGCCGGGAATTGAACCCAGGCCTCCTGATCGCTAGGAAAAAGCTCTTGCCACAAGACCACAGGGACTGACAAAGGAAATCTTCCATTCATAATGCAGTGACGATAAAACTGTGAAACTAATAATATTAAATTGTAAATTCGTTAGTAAATTGCACAGTGCATTTATACAAATTCTTAACTGAAGCAATCACTCTTTGTGAAGTTTATTTATCTCAAAGCAAGTGTTGCATTCACTGATTTGGACAGATAGGGGCAGTGAAATCCTATTTGGATCGGGGTGGCAGAAATACAGACGGGAGGAGATACTGGACACCGCGGAGCAATCACGTCGTCCTTACATAATAAGGGGCTTAGTGTAATGAGAGTATATGGGGATGGCGCTTGATTGCAGGGCTGCCACAAACATCGTAGCGTATGCATGTATCATAATAATATACATATATGATTTCACTAAACATATATTATTTTGAAAAGATTGTCCTAATTAATTGATAGCTTGATTTGTTTTCGAATGTAATAAAAGTCTTGAAGAACGAGAATAAATGCGACTGATCCAGCGTGATAAAATCGTTTGACAAAATAATTTTTCTAGGCGAAAATCTTGATCGACAAAATATGCCGATCTTAGAAATATGGATCTAAGAAAGTATTTATTAACTGATATTTTTATTGATGAATTGAATTTAAAATTATATCAAGGTTGGTTGGTATCAAAATTGTATAGATTTTTTTTTACTTATTCCGCATTAACTTTATTAGATTAGGACCGGTTTCGGTCATCGCAAGCATTATCAACTGAAGTACTAAAAATGGTTTATAGTGAGAACGGCTTTTTGGTTGATAGCTGAGTAAGATTTTTAGCTAATTGAAGTATCTGAAATATGACTTATAATTTTTAATAAACACGTAAGAAATTATTGAATTCACATGTTTTAAATCATGCCTGCTTTCAATTTAGGCTAACATAGACTTGTACAAGAATTTTAAAGAGTCATTTTAACGATAAATGGTTGTTTAAAATACGCTCAATTTAGAGAAGGTATTGTAAGATAATGGGTTGAGGTACGTTTTAACACAATGGATATCATCATTTTTTTATTGACGTTATTTTTGTCAAAAGAAAATCGTTCCAAGCCTGGTAATGTTCATGATTATACAATTGTGGAGTAAGAACGAGAGTGTTAAAAATATTTTTAAACGAGAATCGATTACAACAAGCTACAAACTTGTGATCATCATCAATATAAAATGCAAAGTGTCAGTATTTTTCAAGCTTATAAAATAAATAGTACCGGCATGCCGTTTTTGGCAACCTTAATTTGGTGTTCGTTGATTTGCCAACGAAACTTAACATGACAGTACAAAGGATTATGATGATTTCAATTATAAATAAAGTAACGAGTGAGTGATTAACAAATTCACAACCATTCAAAATGGTCGCTCGTGAGATGTCTGATAATGGCATGCTTAATTGAAATAGATCTTAGATATTCTATTTCGAAGGGGTGACTTTCAAACTAGACGAACGAGCTTAGGATTAGGAAACTCTCAAAAAATGTCTGGCAGAAGGGTTCGATAAATTATATTTTTTATCTTAAGTGGCCAATCAACCATGAGTATTGAATAAAAACAAATACATATTATAATTGCTTTAATTAATTATGCTCTATAATTTATTTTGGTAGTTTTTGCTCTCTGTTCCCCTAGCTCTTGCTTCTATCCTAGTTAAAAGCTTAAATATTATGGTAAGGATTAATATTATTATTAAAATAATAAAAAAAATTTAGTACTTATTCCACATAAATTATATTGTATCAGGACCGGTTTCGCTCATGGCGAGCATTGTCAACTGATAAGAAATACAACGAAACAGTGATATTTATACAAAAGTTATGTGAGAATTACAAGGTATGACAAACAATTGGTATTACAACTAAGCAAATAAATTGAAGTAAAATAGACTATAATACAAATGTTGAAGACCTCTTATCAATGAAAGCTATAACATCAAAAATCAACTAATTATGAATTATCAGTAACAAAGTAAAAGCCAAAAATAAGTGCACTTAATAAATAAATTTTAATGTATGTAATTCATAATTAGACGTAGGAAGTCCAGGAAAAAGTTCAAACTGATGCATTTTATTATTTTTATTACAATGCATTCAATCAAGTATTGACAGTGAACACCTTAAAAGTGATTTATATAAGGTAAAGTCAAAAGAAATGTCATTTGTTTTTGTTGTATGCTTTGCCGTCAGTTTACTTCGGGTTGGTGTCATTTTGAAGCTCTGTTTTTTGTCTTACTTTTTCATATATTTTCATATTTTTTTTACCCATAGTGAAAATGTCCAAGCCAGAAATTGACGAGACACCAACCTTGACGTGTTCACTCACAACAGCATTCCGAGGTAAACTGACGGCAAAGCATGCACCAACAAAAAAAAAAATTTTTGGCTTTATCTTATATTATTACATTTAAGAATAAGAAATAAGCATTCCGTGAAGATTTGTAAAGATAAATATTCCACAATCATTTATAAGTCTTCGTCACTGTAATACAGTAAGTATGCAGTGTTGCTATATAGGAAAACGACAGCCTGCATGAATAATTCCGCATAAGTATAGCTCGTATTTAATTCCGCGTGAAAAGCGAAAAGGCTTTTGTGACACTGCATCCTATATCGCGGCGGCGTCGCGGCGCCCGTCAATAAAGCGACGCCATGAATAAATTCAATAAAGCGTAGCAGACTGATATTCATGCGATATCAAAGTATGGGGCGATCAAAATGGAACTTTTGCTCATATGGACCTACATCCGACGATCGCTTCATATCTTTCCGTTGGAATAATAACACCCGCGCGCGAGCCTGTGCTATCCAGGGACAGACACCTCGCGTGCTATGATATAATATTAACGATCATTATGTTATTAATAAAAATAACATACATTTTTGTACTGATTCTATAAATTTAAGCAATAAACAACTCCAGTTTTACTCACCTTCACCATTTTAATGCAAACTACACTTAAAATAATGGATATTTATGGATAATATTAAATTGCAAAAAGGAATCAAAAAGTTTTGCCAACCAATAACAGTTAAAAAAAGATGTAGTGTTATTTTAAAATTAGTAGTGTAATCAAGGACTTTTACATATTTTGGTGGTTTTTTAAATATAGATTCAGGCATTGATTTATCACATATTAACAATGGCGAATATAAATTGTTTTATCAAGAAATATTAGAAATAAATAGGGCTCAGCTTAATATTTTACAGATTTTTAACGAACAACTTAATCTTGCAAACTCGCCATTGCTATAATCCTTTAAATTGTTATCATTTATAACTTATTCAAACATTGACTATCATTAATTATTAATTCAAACACATGCGATCAATCAACTCATAAGTAATAATAGGTAGAATAAAACCCTACATTTATTTTAGATATTCCTATTATATGGTCATTAGTATTTGCGATACTTCTTAATAATAATATTCATAAATCCCGATAATTATAACATACCCACTTAATTCATTGAAACTCGTTTACATCAAATTATTGCTAATTTACAGTTTAATAGCAATTTAACTTAGTGAACTACTTTTATTTTTGTATATAAGCGATACAAACTGTTTAATACGCGTTAGTTCAAGTACGCTTGGAATTGAAATGCTTGAAGATGCCGAAAGACGAAACCCGGGTCGTTAGCGACAAAACTCATGGAAAAGTACAAAATTCAGACAATTAAAAATTTGAAGATAAGTTAATAAAATAAAAATAAAGTTAAGATTTTTATAAAAAAAATAGATTAGGAAAATATGTTTGCGTATTTATGTGGTTAAATATTATTGATTTGGGAAATAGATTCCTAAGTTCGGTTCTGTTGACACATTGGCTATCGAAGCGGGTGCCTATCCTAAAGAAGAGAGTCCGTTTCTTTACCATTGAAGTCTTCGTAAAAAATGGTTCAAATAAATCACTTTCTATTTGAGTAGATGGAAATAAAAAGAGTTTTTAGCATGTGTGAGAGGAATTTTTCATTTTTTTTTTCAAAAATATCTTGGGATAATACATGGTATTATGGAAAATAGGCGAAGTTTGAAACGTGAGCAAGAAGAATCGCTAAGTCCAATAGGATTATATAGTATTGTCGAACGAGTTATTTTACTGTAGGGAATATAAACGTCGTATATTATGCTGACAGATAAAGAACATTGATATTGGTTTCGGATTTCAGTTAATATTATCAAAATTATATAATGAATACCGCCACAAAATTTGTATTGCGCAATTTTGATACGAACAAACTTAAACTATTATAAATAAAAACGAAAAAAAACCATTGTTGGAGTTAAAATTAATACTTTCGATTGTATATATATTTATCTGATAGCTTGGATAAAATAAAGTTAATGCAGCTCCAAACATTGACCATTTCACAGATATTTAATTAAGATTTGGGACTTTAAGAGACTTGGTTTAAGTCAATTGCCCACAAGCACTTTTGACACGTTAGCAAAAAAAACATAAGGCAATATATTTAAATTGATTAAATTGACGTTTTTTTTAAGTCATGCTTTCAAATTTTGATAAAATTTTTTCATTAGTCGAATAAAACATCTTTTTTTTTCAATATTTATTAAGGGATATCAACTAGTTGACACTACTTATTGATATTTGTGTGCTTCTTTATTCCCCGAGGTGCTAATGGTAAATATCCCATCCTTAATTTGTATGAGTAGTTCATAGCTAAGAACCAATACATACACAATAAAAATAATAAAACATTTTTAGGACTTATTCCACATACAATTTATTGGAGCTGGATATGTTTGTCATACCTTTTAATTCTTACGTTACTTTTGTAAAAATATCATTGTTTTGTTGTATTTCATATCAGTTGATAAAGCACGCCACGAGCGAAACCGGTCCTGATCCAATAAATTTGATGTGGAATAAGTACTAAAAATGTTTCATTATTTTTATTATAATGCCATTACATCAAGTATTGACAGTGAACACCTTAAAAGTGACCAATACAAACGTTTAGGCCACTTCCAATTCTTTGAGTAAATTTATTGTACTGAACAAAAATAAAAATACTTCTCCCTACGTCATGAATAACTTATATCGATATGTTAAATTGAAAACGCGTGAAACACAAAATTTATACATTTAAATTATCCGCCGTATTAATCAAGAAAAAGCTAATATCCATGAGTCGCAAATCTGTATACTAGAAACACGCGGAAAGCATTGAAAAAAATCATTTTTTTACAATCTATTTTGATGGATATTATATTATATGTGCAATATTATCATATGTATTAATATACTACTAGGAAATGCACCAATAAATGCGCAAATCGCATCGGACGCACCCTCGCGTGATGAGTGACGTCAAGCGTCGTTATCCAATCAGCGTATGTGCACGAAATCAGCTTACGCAAAAAAGCCTATCCTCAGAAAAGGATGAATATTTCTTTCCCTTAATATAAATTTCAAACAAAATTGTCAGGCGCTACCCTCGGAATACAAAACTCAAGGGTTGTTGATAGACTCAAATGTCTCAGCGGTTTAACACCGCAGAATGGAAATCGTCAATCGTAAAGTGACATATTTTTGTATATTAATTCATTTTCTTTATGCACAGTTCCGTAAATACTTTTATAATGATTTTTTTGATACTTAAATACTTCATACTGATGTTCAAACATAGTTCTGACGAGGGCGTAAGCTGAAAAGGCTATACACCATATACTATTCTTTCACCGTATTTTAACAATTTATACGAATAAAAGTGTCTTACGTTGTCACACTTTTCGATTACAGAAATATATTCCTCTAGCGAAAATTTGATGTAAGTGAGTTAAGTGGAATTAAGTGTTTTTTTTTATAATTACCGGGATTTTTTAATGTAATATCGCAAATACTTATTACTAATTAGTGTTTGCGATACTACATTCAAAAATCCCGATCATCATGAATAGCCCCACTTAATTCGATAGAACTTAAATTTAACATGGTGATCAATTTATATTTTTGTATATAAACGATACAAACTGTTTGTTAAATACGTCAGTTCAAGTCTATCCGTGAACATGAAATGCCTGAAGATGCCGAAAGGCGAAACCCGGATCGTTATATGATAAAATAGCAGATATATTACATGATATTGGGCAAATGAAATGTTTCGAATAAATTTTTTGGTAATCGGACAAGACAGATGACTTTCAGAATATGATAAAATAGGTTAGGTTAGGTTTTTTGTCATGTTCTGAAAAGTCTTGTTCTGTTTTGTCGTGGAACCGATTTTTTCAAATTATTTATTCTGATATACATAGATACAAATATAAATCTCTTCCTTATTCGAGTACATACTGTCATTTGTCAAAATTTGTTGCGTTTACTTTTTAAGAAAAAGCTTGTAAATTTAGCCCATTCCGTGCATTGAAGATGGATGATCTTTGACTTTGAATGCGCTCTGTTTTGAATCATAATTCACTTCGAGTTTGGACGGAAGCGCAATGAATGCGTCAAACGTGCTTCATTTTTCAAAGTTTTGTTTGGTTTGCAACAAGATAACATTTAAGCAAAAAAGAAAGTAGCGTTCAGGACGATAGATGAATTATTGCAGTCAAATTCAACATCACTTTTATGGTATACAACAGGGGTTCTTAACCTTATTGCGGTGACGGGCGCATTTAAGATTTTGAAGATGAGTTGCGGGCGCAGGTCGGATTTTTAAATATCAAGAAAAACAGCTTTACATGTTTTACAATCATTATATTGTGTGACTTAATTATTTATTTTATATTTACATTTACTAAAAATCCTCGAAATAATAAAGTACATTTCGTGTAATCTTTGACATTGCATTTCACAAAGATCAAAGAATCAATTTTAATTCAAAGAATTTTACATTGATATAACCATGTTAGATATATCGGTTTTCTACAAGGGTTTTTAATATTCTGTGAGATAAAGGATTTGTTCAAATATTTTGATTATTTTCAAGACGACAGTCTCGATATGTTTAAGCTTTAAAGGATAATATTTTGGCACATAATGCTTCTTGATGAATAAAACAATGATAATTCATAAAGTACGTGAAGGATTCATGTCTCTTGCAACGGGAATTTAATCCATTATTGCAGCCGACCATTGCTGGAGCATTACCACTAATTATTACTAATACCTTTTGTGAAGGCATGCTAATTTCTTTCGCGTATTTTTTTAAGACATTAAAAATTTCATCAGCTCTCAAAATAACATAGATAATATTTTTGCAATTTCAATAAATATTTATTAATTCTTTGCCGGGCGCAATGTATTCTTTGTATCCCGGTATACAATGATAAACAATAACAGCATGAATGGAAAAAATATATATGATTTAGTTTTTCTTGCTGAAATTATTTCCTTAAAGCGTTTAGCAGGCGTTGGTGATATTTTTGGCTGCAGGTAAAAATAAACCAAAATGTGAGTATTAAAAAGAAATCTAAAAATTCAGCCCTTTTTTATAGTTTGATTTTGTAGATTGTAAATGGTCGCGATGAGCGAAACTGCTCCTGATATTTACGGAATAAATGTGCCGAGTAATAGAAAAACATGAGTTTTTTATTTGATCTAAATCTCTTTCCACCAAGATTTGACAGTTAGCACTTAAAAGTGGATTTCTTTCAATAGAAGCACTAGATTCTAAAAAAATCATGATTGGAATTATAGAGAACCGGGTGTATGTTGCTGAATTCTTATTCTTTTTAATGAGCATATACATATTTTTTTCAGAACACATTTTATGTTAGCACACCTTGAAAAGGAATATAATTATATTCTAAGCAAAGATGATAAAGGAAGCGAACAAAAGTTGTTGGGAGCCCCTGTTCTAAATGATTGTAAATAAAAGAGCCTTGACGGTGTTGTGATGCTGAAAAAGCTATCAAACATAATTCGTGTAGAACTAAGTACTTTGGTTTTTTTATTCAGAATTATTAATATGATGTTTTATTCCACCTAGGAGTGAATAAGATATTAATTTGGATAACACGGCCTGGAAGTGATTCATTTTCTACCCAGTTAAAATATTTTTAATATTTAACAGCTATAAAGTTTTTATATCAAGGATACACGTGAACCAATAAATTTGTGTTTATTACCATTGCTTGTTTGCGTATTCAATTATTCCGATGTTTTGCGCAGAGAAATAAAAAGCTTGAGGCGAATTTGTGGAGAGCCCGATCTGGATAGATAATGTTTCTTGAAGGATAATCTTATACATCTAGTTTAAAGCAGAACGTGCAATTTAAAGATTTAATGGTTGCCCACTTTGCATATAAATCGAGCGTGAAAACCCCCAGTTCGCTTCTGTATTTTTTTTTGCCATTTTCACCCAGCAGACCATAAATTAAATTAATGTACTAGCGCTAAATGCAGCTATTTTGGAAGGAAGAAGAAGAGATATTTTACTCTTATTTATAGATCCTATTAGTATTCCTAAGCGATACTTTCCGAGAAGGAGAAACCCTCTTACCACTAAGTCTCGTGTGCCGATGGGAAATTAAAAAATGAATTACGCCAAGAGTGAAATTATTTAAAACTACTTCAGCAGTATTACGATTTTAATAATAGAATAATATAGGAATTGTACTTATGTGAATCAAATTTATGAAGCGATAAAACATTTGAGTGAATATCGTTCAAAACATGGAAGAATATTTTTTTAGCAATTTATGTTATCTAAATTATAAAACACCAAAAGGTAGTTCATTAAATCTATGAATATGAGAATACTTATCCTTGAAAGAATTGTTAATATTCATTTTGAAGTTGGTAGATACAATCATGATTATTTAGAGTAATTATTTATGATCTTTTATGAACGTAAAACAATAGTTCTACCGGAGATATATGTACATATGTATAAAAAACGGCTAAAACATGGCCCTGACTTTGTATCTGGGATCGCAAAACTTAATATTCAAAACTGGTGAACAATATGTATATCTTATGTTAGAATATAGTGTTTCTTTGAAATAAAATAATACATTTAAAAGGCTAGTTCATTAAAAACTGGATCTGCAATCGTGATTGAATCTTTGATGAAATAAATCTGATTATAGAAAATTTCTCTATAATTTCTATTTCCCAAACCGGTATTGAGGTGTTCCAAAATCAGCTAAAATTCCAAGATTCCGGAATTATGATTCTTACTCCTATCCTATTTCAAAAAGTACTGTACATATTTCATTTACAGGGATGAAGCAATAGGTACCTGCGGTTAAAGAAGCCCAATTCATGAATTCATTTTGAAATATTTTATTTAAAAATTAAATGATAGTGGATTTATATTAAACTTCTTATACGTTGATTGCTAATGGATTTTTTTACATTGATGAAAGCGGTCAAAAGTTATAATAATTAAGACTTCGATTGTTTTTCATGGATTTTTTTAATAGCTCAAATCAAGAAGTAATCAATAATGTGGCTTACCTGGAATTTAAATAATGTAAAATTTAGTCTCGATTTAGACATTATTTTATGACTTTTAAGATATTAAATAATATTCAATTAAATGAGATCATTAAATTCTCAGACAGACGAAGAAGCTTAAAAATCTCAGTCGTATATAAAAAAAGCTATAAAACATTGAGACAGCTTCATTTTAACTATCAATAGAAAAATCGTGCCATGCTACGCTATTTGTTAAGTCAGAAGCAGTTAAAATTACAAATTTAATGGTTTTTCAATCACCATATAAATATATGTGTTTGGAAAAGGCATATAAATTGTTACGGCATTTTTACGATGGAATATATTTTGAAAACCCCGGTGGTATCATGGTGGAAATTCATATTTAATAATATATAAATTGATAAGAATGTTATATCAACATAATTAAATGAAATTTTGGTATTTTTGAACGAGTGTTTCACCGTTTACACTGTAACAATCAAAAACTTATGAGGTATAATTTTGATAGTGGAAAAAAATACATGAGAATACAATTAACGACCCTTGTAGGTTTAGTAAATATTAATCCAATACCGATGGAGGACGGCGTAGAAGAACTTATTTAACCAATTTTCTTCGAGCACATCGGTAGAAATGAAGAAGCTAATATGAAAGGGGTGAATCACAAAGAAATGCATAAGGCTTTTGATTGTTTGGGGATAAAATTATATTAATAGTTGATGAGAGAGTGTAGAGAGTGTACTGTCACCGGGAGGATAGATAAGGGTAAAACAAATTATATTTCGTATTTTTCTTACAACCAAGTGTATGTTTACGGCGTTTTAGATGTCAGTTCGACTCCGACTCCAGCATTTACCAAAACCACGACTCCGACTTCAACATCGACCAAAAACACGACTCCGACTAGAAAAGTTTACTATCTCCATTTTTTTTACCTAATTTTCCTATTTATATGTATTCAATTAAATATCAACCCTACCAATCCGGCCAATAGCCAAATTGACATAAATAAAAAGTTCAAACTTTTGAAAATTTCCGACTCCGGGTACGACTCCGGCCAAAAACCCCCGACTCCACGACTCCGACTCCAACACCACAGCCCTAGGAATAAGTACTTTTAAATGAAATGTTTTTTTTTATTTTAATGTCATCCCAACAAGTATTGACAGTGAACACCTTAAAAGTAATTAGTTGGTTTAGTAAAATGATCAAGTAAAGTAAAAAGTAACATTATATGAATTGCTGAGTTTATATGTATGTATGATTAAATAATTCATTGTGGCGTAGATAGTTTAATAATTGACACTGTAGGTTAAAATACCGAAGCTTTCTTATTCCTTTATTATTTAGTTTCCGAGAATTTTGTAAAAAAAAGCTCACGAGATTTACAACTTAACAAGACGATGTATAAAACTTCCATTAAACCTTTCATAACTCGGAGAGATAACAAAAAACCCATTTATTTAAATTACTTAAACATTCAATCTTAGATACACATCTCGCGAGTAGGATGAAAAATCAAGCCTCGACAAAAGAAGCTGACAGGGTAGGACGTGGGTAAAAAAAATGAATTAAAAAGTCTTCCCTTACTTGAGGCATTAATTTTCTTATCTCGTCTCCGTATAGACCCAGTGGATAATTTGATTAATGGAAACACTCCGTGGAAAGTTCTTCGGAGATTTGCTTTCACCGAAACGCAAACTTTAAAATTTTGCATTGCGAAAGTTACCACTAAACTATTACTTTAAAAGAATTTATGCGTCTTTTTGGAATGATAAGTAATCATGCAATTTTATATTTGTGTAAAAATACTAGTAGCAACTCGTAAGATCAGCGATTTCCAAAATATTGCAACCACGGTTTCCAAAATTTGAAAAAGTCACCTGAAAAATAAAGTCTAGACTCAAGAGCAGTGGTTCTCATGTAAAATTGTACTGTGGTCGCATTTTAAACATAAGCCGTGCTGCGGAAATGTCTGGCGGCCGCATCGTTATTTTAGTTTTGAGTCTGTCAAATAGACTGTTTGAAAATTTACTACTCGTATTAATTGCTGTTAATCCTTTTTTCACTGTTAATTCCACGTCGTCCATGCATTGAATAACAGTATTTGTTGTCAAATTAACTTGTGAAAACATTTCTTTTGGGACATATTTTTTTACTATGAAGCTTTACTATGTTGGTGGCCGCAGCAAAATCCTCTGGTGGCCGTACATGATTACAACTGTTCGATAGTGTCTAGACCAGTGATGCATAACTTGCAGCTCACTGGCTACATGCCGCCTGCAATGAAATTTCATGCGGAAAAAGGAAAATATGGATCAGTTTTTTTCTTCAGAATTTTTTACGCACGATGGAAGAACTAAACTAAAAATAATGATAATGTTATCCATTTCACCCATGCAGCCCTCGATGAATCTGAGAATTGATAAGCTGACCCTTCTGCAAAAAAAGTTCTGCATCACTGGTCTAGACACTAAGGCAAGAGTGGGCAAAGTGACCACTCTTGTCTGAAAGTGGCCAAATAGTGCTCCATGCATTTAATATATTTATTTTGGATGAGAGTACAAAAAAACACAAAATAAGCGAATTTATTTCCGAATAGTTTTTGTATGCGATATCCTGTGATTTAAGCCTTGCGTATAAACTCTTTTAAAATTACGCTGTCAGTAATATTAAGTTCGCGTAGAAAAACTTTTGTTCATTAGAATATTATTTGATTCAGTTCGGATATGATTGAAATAAAAGTTAAAAGCCTCTCGTATAGTTTAAGTTCAAAAAATTAAAATTCAGTTTTCAACATTCAAATTTGTTAAAGTATTAGTTTAGTGATGAATCAAAATACCCACCATGATTTATTTATTTAAAATTAATGAAAATAAAACCTAAGTGAAGTTGCTTTGTTTTATTAACATTTTCATTGTAATAATTGCATGCCGACTTCTTTTATTATTTCACCCCAAATTTTCTCCGTTCACTTTAATAAAGCCATTTTTTTCTCTCTCTAAAATTTAATTCTACTTCCAAAGTGTAATGCAATTAAACATCTGGATATAAAAAAACGGAAAGAGTAAGTACTTCTTCAGTAATTCATCGATCCATGGCTTCGTAGTACTATCCACGGCAATAACGTAAATTCGACTGCATTTAGCCGGGAGTTTAACACGTGACTTTTGATGCACTATAGATAATACAAGTGTGAACCAAACCATGAAAGTTCATCTGTATCCGAGTGAACATAACAATAAAAAGGATTCTTTTCTTACAGGAAATAACAGTGGTAAATAAAAAAAGACAATACAACTTTCAAATGAGCCGTATAATATAAAAAGTAGAAGAGATTTTTAGAACCTGAACTAATGCTGTCACATTATTCTTCTGGTCATAGTGTATTACTTGCAATTAAATATTTCACTTTTAAGGTGTTCACTGTCAATACTTGGTGGAAAGGCATTATAATAAAAATGATAATACATTTTTAATTAAATATTTGTATTGAAATCATGTATATGTGGTATAAAAACGTAAAAGAAAATGATGATTGGTATGAAAATAAGAATAGTTCACGGCTTTGGAAACAAAAGTAGAATGGTTTGGTCTATCATATCTTAAGTGATGTGGCCGCTCATACAAATTTTAAGTTAAAAATTAAAAAGCCAACAAAACGTTATTCGAGTTTTTATCGAAAAGTTGGAAAGTCAATAGTTCTATTTTTAATACTATACGATTCAAAAATGAATTAAATACTGAAGTTATGCTGCTCAAATCACAAGAACGCCAGTGGCTGTGGCGATTTTTTATTTCAAAAAATTTCTGAGATAATCGCGATGATTTTTGTGATAATACTCGCCGCATTTCCTGAAGAAATTCTGGCCTGTTAAATAAGTAGATGTGTTTTTAAAATGGCTTCTTTTCGATCCGTGAATTCGTATTTTAGACAGAATAAAAAATACGCAGCTGTGATAATTACTGTCATAAGTTGAACCGTTTTGTGCTTTATTTTTCACAGCTCGAGTATTATCATCGTGACTATACTTGATATCATCCCCCTCATGGAAAGGGAGAGGCAGCGCAAAGAGTTTTACGAACGTGACTAGAATAAGACGAACCATATCTAATTTAATTGAACGGTTAAAAGCAGAACACTCGCCAGTACACCAACCATCTACTGTCAAATAATGATCCAATACAAATGTTCTTAATTTTAAAAAAAAAGAACAAACGATATTGTGTGGAGGAAGGAATTTATGGAAATATATGTTAAAATCGTTTTTTTGCGAGTATTACATGGGTCAACATATAAATCAAGTTTTGGTCGGTAATATGTCAAATATATAGTATGCCGGTCCCTGTGGTCTAGTGGCAAGAGCTTTGAGCGATCAGATGGGCCCGGGCTCAATTGCCTGCGAAGCCAGATTTTTTCAATTGAAAAAGAGATCTTGGACAGTGTGTTTGTAATTTTTCGTTGAGTTGTTCTCAGCTGATTCAATATTTATCATCGCGTTTTATCTCGTATGAATTATACAAAAAAAAAATAATTGGCGTATTGGCATTAGCTGTGATGCCAAATATTTTCTTAAAAAAAAAGTATTATAAACGATCTGCAACAGTATGAATGTGGTCAGTTGTACAATTGAACGGTCAATAATTTATATAACATGGTAAGTATTTTAATTAATTGGTCTGTCATTTTTGAATAAATGGCTAGTTTAAGTTACAGTGTTTTTGACTTATATCAAATATTGTCGTGAGATGTTTATTAAGTTCGTGCACTTGAAATGCCTGAAGATGCCGAAAGGCGAAACCCGAGTCGTTGGCGACAAAACTTATGGAAAAGTAAAATGTTCAAACGATTCAAATTTGATATTGAATTTCCATCAAGCACCTTTGGTTTATATCCTAAATTATAGTAACACTATTGTTTTAAATGGTTGAAAAAAGGTCACATGATGTAAACTTAATGTACTAAATCAAATCATAATCTATTTGAAATATCCCGTTAGTCAATTGTGTTAATTATTTCGCATGAAATAATTGCCATTCATATAATAAATGTATTGCACCTGAAATCCAACAAAATGGCGCTCGTTTTCTGTTTCCCGCGCAAACAATAGGGTGGAAGCCTTACTAATCCCGGAAAGCTTACACATATAATGTGAAATTTGTAATGATATTGTTTTTGAAATAACAAAAGCGCCGTTCGTTTTGTTTGTTCAGTTGTTTGCACATGTAATATATCAGATACGATTATTAATAATACAATAAAGTGTTAGTAGACGCGGGTAGAGGATGCATAAGCTTTTCAAAAGCTACACTATTCTAAAGTAAGTTTCAGATATGAATGGAATTTTCTAAAGCATGCATGTACACTAGAGACTCCAATTCGAGAATACTCGTCCATTTTTCAAGTACTCGAAACTCGAGTATTTTGAAAAATACTCTAGTAATACTCGTTATTTATAAATGAAGATTTGTTTCCAAAATTTATTTACTTATTTAAAAAAATATTTATATAATGTTTAACTGTTGAGCTTAACTGAGTCTTTCACGTGGATTTTCAAATAAAAATTGAGACCTTTTGAGGTGTTCACTGTCAATACTTGGTGGAAAGGCATTATAATAAAAATAATAATACATTTTTAGTACTTTATACATAAAATTTATTTGATCAGGACTGGTTTCGCTGATGGTGAGCATTGTCAGCGAGCATCAGTTGACAATGCTCGCTATGAGTGAAACCGGTCCTGATCAAATAAATTTTATGTGGAAAAAGTACTAAAAATGTATTATTATTTTTATTAAAAATTGAGACGTTTAATTCTCTATTATTTTTTAAATATATGTTTTATAAATGTATCATTTAGTAAAATAAGCCTATTTATTAATCTATCATCTATTTATATGAACAAATTTTAATTAATAATATATATTTTGGTACATCTGAAACTACTCGAGTATACTATTAAGTATTTCAAAATGTTACTACTCGATACTCGAGTAGTTGAGATGTCGAGTAATTGGAGTCTCTAATGTGCACTTTATCCTTTGCACTTTGAATGGCTATTGCCTAATTGATCTATTTTCCGTTGCGTTAACTTGACTAGACAATATCATAGAACGTGGATACGAATGGACGCTCGATTGAAGCCAATAAGCCTCGATGTTAATTCGTTTTCAAAGGCTTTTACGGATAAAAGGGTGTGCAGACAAAGCTCACGTGCTACTCTATTTGTCAAGCAAATGAATAAGTTTAATCTTTTGATAGCTATCAAATCACATGAACTCTGTTTTATGATTTACATCATATAGACGGCGAAAAGGTCATTCGCCATTCTAACAAATATTAAAATTACAGATATGAACTAATATTTTTGATAGCTTTTATGTAGTATAATTTTTGTCCATAGTTGAGAATCAAAACTCAGCACATCTTAAATAAATAAAACAAACTAAATATGTAGTGACAGTAAATACCACCGTAATAGTGACACAGTGCATCTTAAAACGCTTAGATGAAGTTATATCTGCCGAAAATTATAACATCGCTATTTGTTTTACGATGAAGTTTTTGAAATCACTCGCCCGACTGTTGATAAGTGTTTGGATAAGGAAAAAAAGATGGAAATAGTAACAGTTAGTGATCATTAAAAGGTAAATAAAACTACATATTTTAAACAGAGCAACTGAAAAACCACACGTATAAAAGTGTTCGCAGCGGGATTCAAATTCGTTGCTAAGCAACCAAACAGAAGAAAAAGCGTTGACTGAATTCAATTACTGATTTTTATTGAGTTACCTTAAATAAAATGGTAAAATTTATAAAGTTAAACGAGTGACAAAATTAGCACTGCGCGAGTGAAAAGAACCACCCAATAATCGGACGCACAATTTGAGTGGAAGTAAGCTAAGCATGGCAAATAGCCACTGCAGCGAGGCAGAAAAGCAACAAACATTTCTAGCTTTAAGGAAAACTTTCATGACCAGCAACACGAAGCAAAATAGAAAATTTAACGCAGAACAAAAGAAAAGCTGCAAACTTTTTCGTTTCAGTCCAGTTTTTAAAGTTTTGACCAGAGTAAAAGCTCCCTTTCTATGTTGAACAACAGCGGTGTACAACTGGATATTGAAAAGCTAATTTCTAATAGTTTTTTTAACTAAATCACCAAAAACTAGGTTTAACTGTTTAAAACTGCTGTATTAATAGACACACAATATAATTTTCGTGATTAAATGGAACTAAAAAATAGAAACAAGATATCTCTCTAAACTTACAAAAAAACTATATTCAAATAGTATACACCGCAAGGATTGTACTACTATTATTACCGAATCCGGGATTTTGGTAAATCTTATATTTTTTCAGTGTGGTATTTTGATATTACAATACTTATTACGGTACAATTTATATATGCACGAAAAATATTCCAGTGCTGATTGTTCTTAATTTTAACTATTTCAAATATAGGTATACCTGTATTGATGTATTGTAAGATCTTGGTAAGAAATTGCCTCGTATATTGGAAGATTATTACTCTTATATTGGATCATTGACAATTGAACTGGTTATTTGTATAAAGTACGAGAGATATATTAAGTTTTTGTATACCTCACTCTAGAAAAACCTATCAGTTTTTACTTAAAACTTTAATTGTATATTTTATAATATTGTTAATTACACAGAAGGAGAACAAAGCTTTGCAACATTGTTATTAATGTTTGGTTAGAATTTGCAGAATGAATTGAATTTTCATTTGTTGTTTGCATAAAAAAAATCATCAATTAATTGCACAAACCATTGCAGTTCCGATTCATTGGAAGGAAAAAAGATTCAGAATAAATACAGTTGTTTTCGAAATAAATACAGTTGGTCTCAATAATTATTATCTACAATCCAATTATTTGATGTAGTGAAAATAATAAGAACGCTGAGATTATTTAAACTTATTTACAAAATATATATATAAACGTTGTAAATAAGTTAAAATATAATACATACGTATATAGTTTATACATATATAATAAATGAAGTGGCTGGAACGCCTTTGCTGTCTAGAGTGGAGGAAAAGAAACTTACGTCACAAAGGCAATGAGAAAGAAAATAGAAACCAACGATGGATTGAAAAGAACTTATACTTTACTCTACTTTTCCACAGTAATAAAATGTGGGTTAAGAAGCTCTTTCAGTGGTTTAAATACAAACCATTGCAACGGAATCAGATTTTTATTCGCTGAGAGATAAAAATATTGCGATGTATTGAATTTTTTTGTTATAAAATGGCACCTATTTTGAATATAAATTCACAAATGAAAAAAACTAAGCTTACTTTGATGGTTTCATTTGACATTTAATAAAACAAATGCGGAAAATACAGTGTAACTAAAAATTCTTTGACTAAACAAACTATTTGAATTTTATCGCGCTGTAAAATGATACTATTGATATAATCTATGTGTTTCGTATTAAACTCTTACAATTCACTTGATCTCCATTGTTTTGAAAAAATGGATGGTTTAAATGTCGCAAAATGGTTTGGATGATAGAATGTAACACACGGAAGTAAAATATTATCGCAATTAATTAGGTTCATAAACATCTAAAAAAAATAATTCGTAATTTTCAATTCGAACATCAGTAGTACTGTAATAAATAATCAAAAAAAATGCACGTCAAGGTTTTCTCTGCCTCTCTTATGTTATACGCACTGAATTTATGCTTTTGGTAACATTATCTGCTCTCTAACATAGTTCAAAAAGTGAAAGATGAGATCCAAAGTAATTTTCATATTCATACTTGTAAAATTCTTCAACGTCTTCGATAAATGAATAATGAACAAAATACAACACAAACGAACAAACGAACAAACGAACACAGATGAGTGATTCTTCGGATAGCTATTTGGATTGAGATTTAAGTTATTATCCGCGTTAGCGTCAAAGTTCTTTCCGTCTTTCAGCTTAGTTTTTATATAAAATTTGCAGCCCTTTCCCGTCATAGCTGGTAAGGCGCGATCGCTGTAGTGGTGAGTAGTCCCTAGTGAAACCAGTTCAAGAGGTCAGCATAGTTTATCTTTTTACCCATGGACGGTCATAGAGAAAAATAGTTCTTGGTCTATACCGATTTTAAAATGCTTTCTCGTCATTATTCTGCGAGTAAGAGATTGTTGGGGTACTGCGATTTCCCACTGCCTTGTGAAAATTTTTAGAAGTTTCATCAACGAACTTATTATCTTACTGCATACGCAAATGGTTAATAAAATTGTCTATATTTTGTTCAAGAAATTTTTATACGATTACACGAAAAATAGTTAGGCAAACATGCCTTGTTCAACAAATACTGGTTTTGCAATGCAATACAAGTGCATACCGATTTCCTTCAAAGCGGATTAAACTTAGATTTGCGCACAAGTGGGGCTTATAATAAATGGTTTAATGTGTCATTTAGTCGCCACGTCAAAAAAACTTTGACACTAAGTTTGATGATGATCTACGGTTAGTAAGCAAAGAGCTTAAATATTGCTGAAATATATGCAAATCTCCGGTAAACGGCCGAGTAATTCCAGTATAGGGGATTTTGGAGGCCTTATCGGTGAGAACGGGACAATGCTATCCGGCGAGTGTGAGTACGATAAGGGAGGAAACATGCCACAAAAGAAAATATTCTTCGCACTCTTTGTGTGTGTACAAAAACGGGATATCAGAAAACCTTCGGATATCGCCCCCGAGGTTTCAAAATCTAATTTGCAAATGCATTTTCTCCCTTCGGCTGGCTGTATTTATGTTTACGCCGGCAAAGGGTGGTTTGTGCGGCCATTGGCGTTGAGTGTTCTGCTTTGTGTAAAAGTTTTAAAGCTACGGCAAACTAAACTTATAAAAGTGTTCTAATAATAATTTAAGAAAAAAATAATACCAATTTATGGCATTTCAAGATAAGCATAATTTTGAACTCTTATAGACAGTAAAAACGTTAAAAGCATATTGCTTTAAATACCTTAATATACATTTAGTAATAAAAGAAATTGGCACAATTTGTTATGTATATTAAATGAAAACAGATTAAATCTTGCATCTTGTTAGTCCGGTTATGCTAACTATAACCATTCAAGATATTAACGAGACAAGTTGTCTATATGTAATCACTAAAGCTAACTGTTTGACAATAATTTCTTTGTGTCTTTTTAAGTTTTACTGTTGATCACAGTTGAACTCTCAGAATCATTTTTTTTTTAAATTTATTGATTGAGTAGGCATTTACTTGGTAGAACTCCATTATAATACGGTAAGAAAAATAACAATGTATTTTAGTTCTACATAAATTTTATATATTTGTTGATAGCTATTTCGGCTTACGCCTTCGTCAGAACTATATAGTTCTGACGAAGGCGTTATCCGAAATAGCTTTCAACAAATATATAAAATTTATGTAGAATTAAAATACATTGTTATTTTTCTTACCGTAAAATTTTAATTTATAATAATCATAGGATACCACCACACAAGCAAGTGTTTCTTTCGAATTTAGTTTAAAAAATTGCATTATTTCTATGGATACCTTGGCTCGAACAATATAGACGAATATTATTATCAATAGTCAGAATGGAAAAATATGAAAATTGGAAAAGCAGTGCAAAACTACCGAGGAAATTAAAAAAGAAATGGTTGTGGCACAAGCTTGTTACATTTGAATATAACATATGAAATACTTTTTGCAATTAAATACTAATAATTTAATGCCATTTAAACTCTCACCAATCTATCTTTTTGCGGCCAGAATTTTCATATGAAACATTAATACGTACAGTCAAAAAACATATCTTAATATAATTCGTGATAAGCTTCAGTAAATACCGTTTTATATCGAGGCAAGACCAACACAGAACTATGTGAAAATCAAACATAATTTCCCAAAACTAAAATAGAGCATGCAGAATGCAAAATTGAATAACACATTATTACATACGATTCAATTGAATGTGAAAACTAAAAAAAGTATAGATATTTATTTTTTATTCAATTTCCGTTTTTTATGCACTTCACTGGTGACAGAAGTCAGTAACTTGCGCAAAATATTAATGAAGGGCGAAAAGAAATGAAGAAAAGCGTTTAAGGTGCGGAAGGATCGGTAATGAGTGAACGGAATTGCAAATATTTTCAAACCTATTAGGCAGAAAAACTGGGCATTCTGTTTTTCTAGTTAATGGTAAAATGATTACTTAGTTATGAGAGGAAATAGAGTTTTTTGCCTTCGCAAATGAAGCTCATCTTAGGAATATTGTTGATGAGAAAATAATTATTGTGAATTGGTGCATTTTTTTTTTGTTTTACGTTAAAACTAAGCTTCTCTGAAAAATGTTCAAGATCTTGTGAGCTACTTGAAGCAAGTATTTTATGATGAATGATGCGAAAAAATATTTTTTTGACTTCGTTCTAGTATATACTAGAATTGCATCTTTATTGATTACGAATATAATGCCTTAAGATGTTTATTGTAATATTTAATCTTAACTGAGTCAAGGTATAATTGTTTTAGCGTATATAATGATCATCTCGTTACACTATATTGCATTCAACAAAGCAAGAAGATTAAATACGGTATGACTACTACGCTAAGGTACTACTCTACCAATGCATATTTACCATACTGTAATAACTTTCAATGGTAAATATATACAGCGGAGGTAACTTAAAAGCTTTCCGGAGTTTAATTATAAGCGTATTTCGTAGTAATTGGATTTTTGGTTTATCGAAGCATAATGCAATCCGACTTTTCGTTAAAAAACTAAATTGGCAAAAATGAACAACAGCGATATGCAATAGAGCGTAGAGGGATGCCGTCCCGTCCCGTCCCATTTTCTCCCTGACTTTAATGGTCTAGTTAAATTTTCATCATTTTTTTTTTAATTTGATCGCATCATAAAACTTATTTATTTTTTGAATTATTTACACTTAATAGGTCAGCATGCATCAAACTATAGTACGCGAGCCGGATTATGCCAAAGGGAAGATTACATAGGCGTACAGTTTTTTTCAACTAGGTCTTGGATATTTGATATTATGTTGGCTTCCAATGAGGACCTTTGAATTTTCTTATTCTAAGTTGCTTTACACTTAAGCTTTAAAGATGTTTCTGGAGAAACTTTTGAAAATACAATGAATTTATTTACACTATGCAATATCCAAAGTCCGTGCACTTGACATGCCATAAGATGCCGAAAGGAAAAGCTCGGGTCATTAGCGACAAAATTCACGTAAAGGTACAAAATTCAAACGATTCAAATTCAAGTGTTTTTATATAAGAAAATAACATTTTTCGAGTAGAATTAAGAAAAACAGTAAGATATGTTTTATATGAAACCATTGATATATTAAAAGTTTCGGGTTCTTTTCAAACAAAGTTACGTAGTATTCCGAAAGTCATTCTAATTATAATATTAGCTATTTATTTTACACTTCTTGACGTATGTTTTTGTCTTATGTATGTATTAAAGAAAATTTGAGGCATTTTTCGATCCCAATATGTTAGTGGTAACTTACAGCATCGAGATATGTATTTTTTATGACTTAATATATCAAAAGTAATGGAACGCACAGTTACTGATAAGTATTCTTCGAATGCACATATTTCCGTATAATATTACATATTTATGAAACATATAATTTGCCTGAAAACTGTCACACACGATATAACCGCTTTATAGCAGAGGGTTGGCGCTGTAAGAGGGTTGACTGTATTTTATAATTTCGATTGAAGTTTCTTAGTGGAATTTAGTTCAAATTGAGTTTAGTCTAACTAAATGATAAATTATAATACGTTACGTCTAATCTTTCTCATAGTTATCGCTTATATCAAAGTCAACAATGCGGTTTCGCAGAAATAGCAAAGTTATCAGTTTGTGTGGCGGATTTCACCTTGTTTGAATTGTCCTGTAATCACAGTAATACAATACGATAACATTGCATGTTATCATAGATTATCGTTTAATTAGAGTAATGTATGTTTAATGTTATCCACTCATAATACAACCACTATATCCATAAATTAATTACTCCATTCAAATATTGCCATATTATTACATATTTGTTTTACAGTGCTGAAATTACTATACACGTATCATATTTCCGTTATTATAGAATACTAGTATTGCTACCCGGCGTCGCTCGGACTAAGCGACCAATAATTATTTAATGTTATATCATTCGACATAATTATATCACAAAATCTAACATCCAAAATATAGTTAAAATAAAATCACAAACTTTATTTAATTTGATGACAGCCCCATTCTCGCCCATTAAACTGTCCAAATTCAAGGAAAAAATCTAATTTGCTGTCAAAGAAATGTCAAATAATACCTTCACGTAAATAATAAACATTATTATATTAATAAAAGCCGGGAAAAGTTGGTAGAAGACCAATTTATTACATTTTGACTAAATGTCTTCGCCGATAAAAATTCAAACATATTTTCTTTCATATTTGTTTTTATGGCAACTTGCAACAACAATGCAAAATGGAATTACAGACATACATACATACATACGCCGTTTCGGTTTTATATAAATATAAGATTAAGCCAATGTAAACTAACGACGGAAAACATTTAAATAAATTCATCATGCATATAGATCAATACCAACACAAATATGTATTGCTCCCAGGGCAAAGAAAACGACACATTGTTTATTCTTTTTACACATTAGATTTATCAAGATCAGAACCGCTTTTGCTCATCTCGAGCATTTTCAACTGATGATTAGTGCTCGCGATGAGTGACCAGTTCTCCTGATTGTAATACATCTAATTTAATGTGGAATAAGTACAAAACATGTATTTTTGTTCGTTAATATAGGGCCTTTCCACAAAGTATTGACTGTAATTTATGAACTGTAAAGCCGTTGATTTTTTTGTGTCTCGGCAAAATGGCTTTTAAATATTATGGTAATAAAATAACTTATTTGAAACCATAATAAATAAAAATCGACTTCCAGTAAGCTATCTTCATATCCATCGAAAGAATTGAAAACAAATTGTAAAATTCCCACCAATTTGAAACTTTATAGGCATACAGAAGTTAGTTGGGAGGACAATATGTTTACGCCTTCGAAATGATGTCAGAGGAATTTAATAGCCAACGAAATCATTTAAAATTACACCAAAAAACGTTAAGCCAATTGACGCAATAGCGTTTGGTGTATAACACTTACTTCCACCAGATTTAATGTGGTATGTATACGCGATCTTAGTAATTTACTAAAAGTAACCGCTAAGCGAAAAAAGCGTACCTACTAAAAAGAGTACAATATAATTTATAATACTACCGAAATAATTTTGACAAAAATATTTTTACTAACGTTCGAAGTTCTTATAGTGTATATACGTGAGAAATCGTTAATTCATTATGGACGGTATTGAAACTATTTTCAGGTGTTAGTTAATTAATTAATATCATTTAAATGTTTGAGTCGAACTTTTGATACTTTCAGATTTTTTTTAAAATATAGGATATTTTGGATGTTTTCGATTCTTGGAACAAAGAAAAATAAAAATTAATTGCATGATTTATTTGAAACCAGTGGATATACTCTATAACAGTGGTTCTCATGTGCGGCCACCAGAGGATATGACTGCGGTCACCAACAGCTTCAGAGTAAATATTGATATTTAAAAAAAAAATGGTTTTACAAGATGATTTATCAACAAGCACTCTGCAATTTTTACCGATAGCAAATTATCAAACATGTTTGGGTCAGTTTGACAAAGCTCAAACCAAACAGATTCAAAACCAAAATTTGGTGTGGCCACCAGAAATTTCCATTTGACCACTTATGTCTATGATGCGGCCAAAGGACAGTTTTACGTGAGAACCACTGCTCTATACGTAGTCAGACTCGGATATTAAGAGCGGTAAATAAGTTTAAAAAAAAAACATTTTAATGTAAAGTTAAATTTGAATTATTAAAAAATGGAATATGTGAAATCTTTGAAAAATCGAAAGCAATTGTGTTCTTGCATATTGAAAAAGGAACAGAAATCTTTAGATTTAAAACAGAGCGAGATGGGGGAAAATCCGTACTGTGTTTCCGTCTCCGTTGCACCAATGGCGTTTATAATCGTCGAGTTAACTGTATTGGCGCCACGGGAGCAATAATAGCTGCGGTAGGCGCACTAAACCCAAAATCACGCGCCACCAACGGTTAAAATACACAATAAAATACGCGGGATGAACGGGGAGGTGTTCATGGGGTGGAGGAGGAGATCGCATAAAGGAGCTTTCCTGAACGCTTTGGAGGTAAGTATAATTTTCCATGAATAAAATTCCCTGACCAATTTTAATTCAATGCAATACTTTTTCGATCAATTAATTAATCTTACAACCCATTCTCAAGAAAAATGAAACTGTTTTTAAAGTGCTTGAATGGAAAATTAGGTTTGCTTTTTGATAAGAAGATATGAGATTTTGAAAAAATCACCTAATATAGTTGGCTATGATTTCACATTTACCATTATCAACATACCTTCGGAACCACATTCGTCCGATCATAATTGAACTCAAACTTATTTAAAAAGGATGCAAAGAGAGCCACAAACTTACTACTAAATATACTTCTCCTATGAATCTGATGATGAGTTGACTGAGAAACTAGTTTAATTCAAGGCTTTTTTTTTGAAAATAAAACTCCCTTCATGTCAAGCTTTTTACAAAATAAAATTATATTCAAATATCATTTAAGTAAAATTTTGTCTAATTGATATTTAAATCTGTGATAAAGGTGCCGGAACGCCGTTCAACAACGTTAAATTGGAAAAAAAGCCCTGGTTTAATTTAAAACAACTGCTGTTGGACTCTTCCACTGGGTGAACTGGGTTCCACCGCTTAAACTTATACATATATTTGTAACACGGTGAAAAATGGAAATGTATTTAAGATCTACAAAAAATGTATGTATTTCCATGAGCTTTGTTGCTGACAAACTGGGTTTCACCTTTTGGCAAATCAAGCGCACGAATGAGCTTGAACTGACGCGTAGTAAATAGTTTATTTCGCTTTTATATAATTACAATAATTAAACTGAGTGAATTACTTTTATAAGCCGAAACAGCTATCTACTATATATTATATAATTGTTGTAGAGCTAACATTTTAAGATATTTTTTCACCGATTTATAATGGAGTTCTACAAGGTGAATGCCAATTCAATGTATATTTCTCTCTATCACCTACATAGTTATACTGTCTGGTAATGAAAGAGTCAAGCACGCGTGTCCCGTGAATTGCGATTTGAGGACCCCTGATCTATAACGGTATGAGGAAGTTATACTGTGTAGAAGGATGTATAGTTTCACGGCCTACTAAAACGTGGAGGAATTGGAGGTCTCAACCACCCCTAATATATTATAAAGCCCCCCGTCCATACATGTTTTAGGTGTTTGAAAAATGACAAAATTGATTTTAGCGGATGTGGAGCTTCTATAGAAGTTTTATGCTTGGGACACCATTGGGACTGATACCGTAAAATATTTTTCATGTCCTACATGAAAGTTGTAACCGCCACCTTTCAAGTAAGGGTAAGGCATGCTTGAGCTATTGAATGTTGGCAGAGAGGAATTGTGAATGTCGATTGTTTTAAATAAATATATATTATATAATATTTTGTTAAATACGTAAGTTTTTCTATTTTTTTAATAAGTCTGGTCTGTGGCGCAGTAGTCAACGAAAATTATTCAATGAGTTCCATTACATAACGGTTCACAAACGAAACTAGAAAAGTGAATTCTTGCTCAATGATGCATCGTAATCATTTAAGAATGACAGAAAACATTGATGATTGTGTCATTTTTCAAATGAAATTATTAAATGTTATGTAAATATTTAACAGATTTTACAGAAATTCATTAAAAAAGTACGGACCTTAAAATAAAATAAAACATAGGGGTGAGTGCAAAAGATAAATTAAGCCTTGCTCATTGAAAAATCAATATGAAAATAGTTCAAAAACTGAAAAAAAATTGCACTTTTCCTCATACGCACGTGTAAAAATTTGTTATTGAATGTTCTTTTGCAATGTCATTGAACTGCATAGACCATAATCTATTGAGAATTACAGAAAATGCTCGTAAAAATTTATCGTCGAAAGATGTATAATATTTGAAAAAAACACCCCTTACAAGTGGTTTTTTATTCAAGATGGTCCGACGTTATTGCAGTCGGATGGTATTCATACTATTCCCCTTTGGTTGGCGAGATTACCGTGACAGGGATGTTCTAGGTAGAATATAATTTTTATGGTGAAAACTGCCAATAGTTTTCAGACTCAGATAAATTAACTATTTTCAGTCCGTTACATCCTTCCCCTCCCGAGTTATGCGTCAAGATTGATTAAATCAGAATCGAATCTTAATTCCTAGTTAGGAAGTAAAAGCAAAAATATAATATATTTATTCAATTAAACACATTTTTTTTAGATTATGATCAGGAACGATTTTGGTAAGCCAGTGAGAATTTGCAAGATTACTTACTTATCTTATAGCTGTACATTTTAATCTTATTGTGAAAATTTTATAAACTACAAATAGCTGTATCAATTAGTTTACTTTGTTTTACTTTAAAATCAAAGTTCACAATTCAATTGTTAACTTAAAATGAGCTTCCACAGAGCTATCGTCGAACCCATCAAAAATATCTATAATTTACGTAAATTGTACTATATATTATAGAATAATCGGCGATTCCATGTCGTATAGATGTGAAAAAAGTGTAGAGGGTAGTTTTCCGTGCAAGTTACAGTAAGGATTGCATCCCTCGACAACTTTCGAAGTGCTTTAGCCCCGGGTAGAGAACAACCTACCACAGAGCTTAGGGGAATGAAATGTGAATGCAGGATGCATTGTGAGATCTGACGGGCAGGGAAATTTGTGGGTGATAATTATTTCAAATTTATGCATTTTAGAAAATTTCTTCAAAAGAATTTCTTCGTGGTACCCTTGTGTCTTATAAAATGGCTTATAAATCGCAGCAGCTTCTCAAACGAATTACTTTTTTCAATGTTTTAAAGTAATGAAATTTTTCATCAAACTTCTATTCCGTCGAGATTTAATTTATATTATTATATCTGTCTGATTTGAAATTGGTTGATTTTTTGTTAATTCCTAATACTTAGCACCATTACAAGTCGTGCTTTACGAAATGTAAAAAACTGAATATATTGTAAATAATTGCACGATGCTAAAATAGTTAAAAATACTAAATATATTATAAAAAAATAGTAGATTTACATATGAATGTTGTAAAAACATATTCTTAGATTGTCTTATTGCAGATAACCTCAAAATGTTTTGATAATGTTAGGACAGGGCTAGTAGTAAGATATTCACTCTTGCTACAGACTGCTAAAACTATAAAACTCTCCGTACTGGGATTTGAGCCCGTGAATTCCCCAGTTGAATACAACGACGCTTAACCTCAACCACAGAGCAGGTTTACAAAAAAAGAATCATGCGGCCTTTCAGTATTTAAGAATATAAGTTTAGCGTTAAGTACATTGTGTTGAAATAAAAAAACTTGAGAAAAACGTGTCACATCTGGTAAAACAGTCATTGGAATAACATCGCTATACATTTTATTGTTTTTTAGTAACTTGTTTTACTTTGGAATTCAAATGGTTACTCAGTTAACGTTTTAAATGAAAATCAACTTATCTTTGCAAAAATTAAAAAAAAAATGTCTGGGAAAAGAAATAATTAAAGCTTGAATAGAACAGCAATAGTATACAGATATATCCACTCTCGAGACAAACGACCCGGCAAATTTACGTTCGAGTGCGTACTCGAAGAAGAAATTTGAAACTAAACTACTTGAACGACTCGCTCAAGACACGTTCAAGAGAGCTTCTGTCAATGACGTCGCTCAATCTAGCCAAAAAAGGTTTCTTTTTCAAGAAATAGACCCACACTTCTACAAGATAAGCTGAGATGGTCTTGTGGAAGAATTGCTGATAGGGTATATAATGAAAATTAGTCTCATACATAGTTTGTATTGTGAAAAACTTTTTTTTTGTACCAATTCCACGTATTTTATCAAGATCGGGACCATTCGCTCGTTGTACGTTTATCAACTATATTTATTTGAGATATTTTGATTATTTATCGAATTTACGTTATCTTGGTCATTTTTGATCAACAATCTTAAGCAAGATAGTCGAACAAAGATTTTTATTAAGTGATTATCATTTAGAATACATAGTAAAAAATTATCAATTTTGTACAACAAACCCAAATTATTCTTTGCCGTTCTTCCTGTGGGCTACATTTTTTTTAACAATGTCCGCACTCAACTTGGAGCGTATGGATTCCTCACGGAGTTTATCTTAACATATGTTTTTCTACGAGAACTGTTTGTTATTCAGTTGCTCAACCTCTCTTTTTCGAAGAGAGTAGGGATGGAAAGGATACGAGAACTAGGACAGGACTAGTAGTTAGTTAATCACTGTCACTATGCGTCACTCTTTGGTATCGAAAAGGTGGGACGGGATTTTCAACAACACAAACACCCATGCTTTTGAACAGATTTATCGACAGCAAAAATCAGCTTCTACCGGGAATTGAACCCGGGTGGTCCAGCACGCTTGCCAACAACGTTGACACTGCGCCACGGACCGGACTTAATAATTGTAAATTCTGTTACTGAAATAATGTGGTGTTTTGGTTACCAGTGAAATGTCAGTAGTACTTTAAAGCTAAGATTTTGATATTGTTCTACTGTGGCATTTCTATAGCAATTTTAAGAAAATTGAATTAAAAAACAACAAAGATAGCTCGTATTGTTAAATTAACTACGCTATGTCAATACACGATTAAAAATTCACTCTACACAAAATTTTATTCTCCAATTATCTTAAAAACAGTTAATTTAAATAAATATAAATGTAGTATTATAATGCGTGATTGCATACAAGAATAAATGCCCTTTTGAAATATTCCAGGTTTTGAAAACGTAGCGATTTTCGTTCCCGCGAGAAAATGAAAAGCGAGTCATTACTCCATTGTTATTTTTCCTTTAAGAAATTCTGCCTTAGAGCGAGCCTCATTATTTTCTTAAGTTAAATAAAGTATGGCGAGATGCATACATTTTTCACCGTCACTAAGTATATTACATTATATTATTTTATGATTAAAAAAAGCAAAGTAAAAACCGAATTTAGAGTTCACATTTGGGACGTTATTAATTAAGGTGCACGAGAATTATTCCTATGTTAGAAATTGCTCACTGATACTTAGAATGTAATTTGGTAGCCTCAAAGCAAAACAAACATGAAGCCTCTTTTGTAATTTTAGAAAATCTGTTCGACAACGAATAAATGTGAATCTGAAAACGTGCCACGAATAATACGGTAAAAAATGGCGTCTGGAATAAGTACTGACTATGGCGTGAAGCTGAAACAGCTACCAATTATATATTATAGTTCTAATAGTCTTATGGAATAAGTACACGAGGAGATAAATACTTTGAAATTCGTTATCTTTGTTTGAAAAGGTTCTAATTGACATTTTAGCCTAAAATGATCTTTTGGTCGGAAAAACTTGTATTTACCGCATTCTATTATGTATATGAATTTCAGAATTATCTATGGTTGAATAACGGAGTTGCACTGCATCAGCACACCTTTTTTACTTAGTTCATTTGACAAAGATTGTCATCATAAGATCTTTAAGATCATTATTTCTCAGCAAGAGTTGTGACAAAATATGCTTAAAATAAGTAATTTGAAACATTTTTACTAACTTATTGTTACAAGTGCATTTTAATCAATCGAAACTTCAAACACTCATATCTCAAAACAATGTCACGAGCAGTTAGAACCTTTTCAACGTATGTAGTCGAATTGTTAACGTAACGTAATGTAATCCAATTAATATGCTCATAATATACTTGGAGTGTAATGTTTCAATGGATAATTTTTGTTTTTCCTTACGTTTGAAACGAGGCTGTATTTTATATTCATGCAAATTGATTCCTATTTTTTTTTACTCACGATTTGCTAATAAGAGTATTAATATAAAATATAATGAATCACTCTGTTCAAATGCCGTCAAAATGTTTCACATGACTTCAAATATTCAAATATCGTAACAATTATTTTTTGGCGCAATTTGCGACTGCACAAATATTCAAAAACCGTCATTTGGAACATCCGCGATGTTCACCGTACAATAAATAGAAAAAAAAAGAATTTATGGTTGATAGCATTGATTTAATAACACAGAAAATAATTGAAAAAATTCATACATCCACCCCTCGCTATATTTGTACATTTTACAAAATAATTTTGATTGGATAAACAACTCTCACGTAATAGGGGTTGTCCCAAAGTGTTGGGGATGTATTTTTTTTGTTTTCAAAAGTAAAGTCAGACTCCCAAGGGAGGTGGTTATCCAAATATCCCTTCGTAAATGTCTAATGCTATATTACAATATTAAGTGATATAGTTTACTACCTTCTTTTCTTTTGCTTCTAATAAAAGTATACACATAACTTGGCAGCGAAGCGGCGCACAAAGGTTGTATATCACAATTTTAAAACCCAATATTCTGTAGTCGAGTGGTAAACGTAGTGGTAATTCTTCTTATTTGATTGCGGTGTTCGAGGAATGGAATCATAAAAAAAAAATACCCTTAGGCTTATAAATTAGGAATTGTAGGTTCGGATTTTTCTTTCTTACAGGACGAAATGAGGAGGAATTATTGTTATCAGAAAATAAATACGTGTTCATTATTTGGAGCAAATCTCAAAAAAATTAAGTGCATTAAAATAAGTTTATTTACATAAATACAGATATTGGTGATTTGACGAAATAAAATACAATCAGAGATATTTCCATTTATATGCGTTGTATGAAACTATCGAATAGGTTTGTTGAACACTTTTAAGGTGTTCACTGTCAACACTTGGTGGAATGGCATTATAATAAAAAAAAATTGTACTTTTTCCACATGAAATTAATTTGATCAGGACCGGTTTCGCTCATGGCGAGCATTGTCAATTGATAAGAAATACAACGAAACAGTGATATTTATTCAAAGTTTAAGTTATAATTACAAGGTATGAAATAGTAGGTCTGTTTAAATCTGTAAAAATCCCACACTGCTTTCGTAATTTTTCCCTTTTAAAGTTGAATAGTCTTGTAAAAAAAATAAAAATAGTCAAACATTTTTTTACTTATTCAGGACCAGTTTCGCTCATGGCAAGCATTATTAACTGAAAGTACTAAAAATATTGTATTATATGCCATTCCATCACGTAGTGTGACAGTGAACACATTAAAAGTGACTCGCAGATTTGTGCAATTATGCAAATGTAATACAATTCAATAAATAGATTTGCGTGCTAATCAGATTTTACTTTAAAGAGATTTTGTAATATGTCGCTAGAATATATATAATTTAATACAAAAATTACTTCACACAAATGGACTCAAAACAAGTGATACACATAATATATTTAATAATTCGATAGAAAAAATGAAACTGCCTAAATTGGAATTCGAACCCTGTGCTTCACAAGCAAGGTCGCAATTATGCAAATGTAATACAATTCAATAAATAGATTTGCGTGCTAATCAGATTTTACTTTAAAGAGATTTTGTAATATGTCGCTAGAATATATATAATTTAATACAAAAATTACTTCGTGGACTCAAAACAAGTGATACACATATTGTATTTAATTCGATAGAAAAAATGTTAAACGTTGAAATTGGGTAAAAGCGGTCGTTTCAATCAAAATGTAGCTATTATTTTTGATTTTATTATTTTATTCTTTCAATGGTGGTAAGGGCAAGGGTATGAATTTCGCCTTGGGGATGAATACAATACATAATAATCCGCATATCACGTTACGTATGAAGATTATTACTTGGCTTATAATGCGACAGTGTATTTCATTATTCGCACCCAATTACACCCAGCGATACTCGAATGTCGCAAAATATTCAATTTTTTTGGGGTGGACAATTTCGGATATCGAATCAAACCACTGGCGTGTTCATAATACTCGCTTTATTCAAACAATAATAAGAATTTTTATCCAATTCGAAATCGTCTTTTTTAAGTTGTGAAAAAGCATTATTTTAAATAAAGAATACACATTTTTTTACAACTTTTACATCAGGTTCGGTTACGCTCATTGCTCAAATTTTAAGCTGTCGACCTACACATCAAAACAGTGTTATTTATCAAAATAATAAAAACAATACAAAGTATAGTTAACGATTTTTTTTTAAAAATAGCAAAAATATTAAGAAAATCATTTACTAATAGAATTAAGTTGTTATTTATATAATTCCATGTTGAATACGTGTCAAAATAATTCGAATATTTATATTGAAATGCTTGGTCCGTAGTGCAGTAATAAACGACGATGGCTTCCGTGACGGACTGTCCTGGTTCGAGTCACTATATAATCATATTTTTTTATCGATTCTTTTCGGTGCTTGTGTTGTTAAAAAAAAATTCCCACCCTTCCATTCTCAAAAGCCAGTGTGTTGCGAGAGCGGTTAGCTAACCACTTGTCTTGTCCTAGTTCTTGTTTCCTCTCAATCCTTGTGAATGAGATAAGTTGAGCAACTGAGTAACAATAAAACACATTCTGAGATAAACTCCTTGAGTTCATGTGCTCCACGTTGGAAGTGGACATGGTAAAAAAGTAAATATACATAGAATAAAGATTTATCGTGAAAAATTGTTGAAGACTACATACCAACAAATCATGGCAAGAAGACCATCCCAAATGTGGTGCGAAGATAAATAACCGAAACTATACAGCCAATATCACAAACAGTACCACTTATAAATTTAAAAAAAATAGCCTTTGTATTTAAGAGACAGATATTGATCATAGACAAAAAGAATATAAATTGGAAGATGGAAAAAATCGTATGCTAGTGATTTTTTTCAATTATACAAAAAACTTTGAAATGAATGCTGTAATTTGTACACGCCACTGACAGGAAGTGAAAAAAGTAATATTAATTGAACCGAGAGGGATGGGAGCCGTCCCCGAAGTTGGGGAAGCAAAATAAATTAAAGGCATACGTCGTGATTCATCACGTATGACATTACGAGTTGTTGGGGAATTAAGTTCACTTGTCATCAAGCTAGATGATTACACTGGACACGAAGTGGGTATCAAAGTGCTTGCTGTATAATGCGCTTACTGCTTAAAATTATCCTTCATAGTTTCCCGGAGAGTTAAGTCAATCAATCTAATTTATTTTTACGAATTTAACGTCTATCCAACAAGAGTTGACAGAAGCCACCGATCAATTTGTGAAGTATTATGTCAATGTTTTGTTAAAACAAGACTTTTATAAGAATCGTGACATCTTTAGATTAAGATTTTTACATTCTAGTACTAACCTAAATGTATTGATAATAATCTTGCGATGATGTTACCAATTTTATTTGCATTCATGCGATTATGCATTTTTTTTAGAAATTATTGATTCACATATGAGCTATTGAGCAGTGAAGTGAGCTCAATAGAATTTTTTGGAAAAAAATAGTTAAATACAGTCTGTATTTTTTTACAGATCTTACAGTAACCTACAAATGAAGTGAGATTTTTAAAAATACAGTACTGAAGGGTATCGTCTGAGCTAATACAAAAATTAATTTTTCTATATGGATGATATGTTTGCAGTGAACTAATCTCACCGTTTTTATAAAACTATTTCCTTAACATATGTTTTTCTGATCATTTATATACTAAGCTTCTACGAAGTGTTAAGATGTTAAGATAGTAACACAAAAAAGCTAAGTAATAACGTGATTGAACTTAAAGGGTCAATAGAAAAGTATCACCATTTTTAGACATGACCCAATTCACCTCTCAAGGGTTCATATGTAATCTTATATATTATAATGAATTAAAAGTGGTGATTTATTATATTAAACATACAAACTAAGGTGAAAAATCAAAAATTCAGATGACATTTCGGAAAGAAACATAATTTTGAACTTTTGATTCAATAAAACAATCTAGTTAGATTTTCAATTTCAAACATTTAAGTCACGTTTGAATGATGGATAAACATCAAGAATACTTGTATAGAACGTATTATTGCGATTTAATGCCCGTATTAAAAAAAAATGTTTGCAGAGCAAAAAAAATGTCTAAATAAGGTTTGCAAAAAAGTGTTATAAATTTTGATATTAAATAGATTGAAAAAATTGCATCGAAAGGGTAGCACAAAGCGACGTGATTTTTTTTTATCTGAAGTAATATTGCCGGCAATTTATTTGGATGAAAGAAAACACATTTAGTAATGTGTAAATACGAATGAATGGAAAAAAATCCATAAAGTAATCAAACGTTTACTCAATGTCAAGAAAAGAAACGGTCTTTTTTTTATTATATTTCTTTATTGGCCGAATAAAAAGACTAATAAAGAAGCCAATACACTTTAGTAAGTATGAGAAAAACTACTTTTCTCATTGTGGCTGTGAGTGAGTACTTACGTGTGGATTTTTTTTATGATGTGTTTAAGGACTGACAAATACCGGCATTTTTTTTTAAATCCGGGACATAAAAGATTATATTCTGGGAATATAAAATAATTGGTTAACAGGACAATTATTAATTTGATTTGATATTACACTATTCATAACTTCCAAAAACAGTGATATCGAAATGAAAATAGTAAAATTCAAGCGGGGTGTTCATTGATTTAACCTTGAAAAACCAGTGCTTACGGTCGAGCAGTTTTATGTCACAGATCTATGTATGTTAAAAATGAAATTCATATTTATATATTGCTTTTTAAAATAAAAGAAAATCCCTAAATATGTGTAAAAAAAAATTACCAAATAAACCATATTAATTAATGTTGTTTAACAAATACTGCTGTTACGATGGTCATTCAAATTCTGTTTGCGGAAATTATAGCTAAAGAAGGAGTGATCTTCGAAAAAAATACCATTATAGTTGATGAATCTCTCACACTGTCCTTTTTTCAGGGGATTGAAAGTAAGGAAGCAATAATCACGTCTTTTTTCATATAAATCATTGTATAAAAGTTTTTATTCTAGGGCTTGAGCGTGTGAGAGTTCCCATTATAGAGCATTGAATTAGGTATAAAATAATGTTTCAAAGATTGAACAAAAGTATATATATGTATTGATTGAGTAGGCATTTACTTGGTTGAACTCCATTATAATACGGTAAAAAATAACAATGTATTTATGTAGAACTAAAATACATTGTTATTTTTTACCGTATTATATATATGTTACTTACGTGCCGATCATTTTAACATAAAAAAATTATATTCATCATGTATGTAAATGTATAAAAATCGGTTTGTAGAATATTTGCCAAAGTCTATTATCAATTCCCATGCAATGGCATTTATTTGAAATATTTCAAATATCCATCAAGAGAAAATACGCATGCGCTAATTTCACTGCCGTAGCAGCTACAATGTAAAAAAAAATACTTTTCCAGTTCGATTCTGGACCATGCAAAACTAGGGGCCAGCTTAACCATCAAATATTTACAGGCATCACCACTGACCACCCCATTCTTTCCCTGTTCATATTATCCACCTCCATTGCAATAAAGAGCCGGCTGCCATTATTTGAGAGCCCCCCTAAAGCCAGCGTCCATCATAGTTCAACCGCCCTTCCCGAAATCTACCCTGCTCTCTTGAGTGGTTTGTGTCATACTTTTGCATGCAGCTGCACGGTGTAAAAGTGTGCAGGAATGTTCCAATGCGGTTGATAGCAGCAGGGTAGGCAGTTGTAGACTCAGAGATATATAAATAGTATTTGATTAATACGGTTTAGGTTTAACCAGGACATTTTCGGATATACATTTATTCCTTTTTCACAATCGACAATCCTTTTCAACCGATCCAAAAAATGCAATACAGATAATATAAAATTCAAAATAACTTTGATTATTCCACGTATTGTGCTACTAACTGTGAGACGTGTTTCGCAAATTTTGCCTAAATAATGAAGCAAGATTGATTCGATATTTTGAAAACACGTGTCACAGTTAGCAGCACAATACGTGGAATAATCAAAGTTATTTTTAATTTTATATTAAAATAAACTTCCACAAAGTTACTGCCGAATCCATCGAAAGTATTAGCAATATAGATACTTGATATCTAAATACTTCTTATCTTCTTATCTTATCGCAAACGCTAATTCGATTCACACAGAACGTTACTTATTATTTCGGCTTTAGTCTTAAACATAGAAATATATGTATTCTTTACTTGCTTTGCATGGTATTGGCTTAATACGGCTTAAAAATTAATACAATAAATAGTCCTGACGAGTGCTTTAACCGACTTAGCTATAAACTATACATATAAGAGGTGGCCAAACTTTCACAAAATAAAAGAGGAATCAGAGATGCGTTCATCAGTACACCAGACAGGCTGGCGACATGGAATAGCTACGCGATCGACACTTTAGGCACCCCTGATATATGTGTATAATATTATTTTTGTAGAAAGGAAATGCCAATCCGATCATTATTTTGAATATTTGGTAACTATGAATGAACATCTATCAACTGATTAAAAATAACTTCAATGGTTTTGAAACCAGTTTGCTATTTTTTTAAAGTAAGATCAAAATATACGTACAATGTCTAAATACGTGTGTCCAAGTTTTGTTTTGATTGCTTTCAGTCCTATGACAGTTTGACGGACGTTCAAATGTGATCACCTAAGTTCGTATAGTTTTAATACGGAAAGAAAAATAACAATGTATTTTAGTTCTACATAAATTATTTTATATATTTGTTGATAGCTATTTCGGCTTACGCCTTCGTCAGAAATATTCGTATAGTTTGTTATATATCATTTTATTATACAGGTATGCTATCACAGCTTCGTGCCAATTGTATGAAATATCAGTTGCGAAATAGAAAAAAACGTTTTATAATTATTTTGTACTTACATTCTGTTCCTACGATAGGAAGCTATTTTCAACGGCCGCAATTAATTTAAGCATGTTTCCTTACCTGAAATAAAGAAGAAAATTCACATATGTTAAGAGATAATAAATGATCGCTTAGAAATAATGCTTTATTTACATAAAAAACGGTAATATATACTTAAAATTGATATCCACTTGTAAGTTATCCAAGGTAAAAATGTGAAGTGTAAAATATATCTGAATTTTCAATATAAATGAGTATTGTTGACTAGCCCCTATAAATACGTGTGATGTTTTAGAATTAAGTGTGTATTTTCTTTAACTTTCTGCCTTTATCGCTTTTAGATGTAAAAAAGTTAAACAGGGCCAAAAACAATGATTTAATTATTTATAGGTTTTTAAAACGATTAGAACATAAGTTTTTATTTTTTTTTAATTCGGTTGACAGGTTTAAAAGCTATGTTAACTTTATGAAATCTATTCTTTTTTTTTCGGAGCATATGGCCGCCACACGGTACCTCCAGGATTCTCTATCACCCGCCAACTTCCTCGGTTCCTACCAGGTCATCTCAGTGTCCCGTAGTTCCCCCGAGTACATCCTATGGATGGTCATCAGAGGCCTTCCAGGGCGTCGGGATCCATCAGGTTAATAGAAAAGGCAGGCAGGATTCAAGATGCCTTAGGGCATCCGCAGCACATGTCCAAGACAGGTCCATCGTCCGCTTTTTATTTTGGACGTAATAAGGGGCTTGTTTGTCCGCTCTCTTACCTCCGTGTTCCTGACACAGTTAAACCACCGTTCTCATACCATACAAATATTTGTTTTAGCGGTGTGCTAATGCGAAAAAGTATTAATAGCAATATTTTGTCGTACCGACAATACCGCTCAATCCGATTCAAGATACATGCCTACACGTGATATAAACGCCTATAAACGTGCACTGCACTCCCATAAACGTTCGCCCCCAAATTTCCGTCCCTCCACTTTGAGCCCGAATTGTAATAGCTGTTAGAATATAATCACACAGAGAGCAAGAATCCATTTTATCTGATAGGACCTCATAAGCTAGAGTATAGGTGTGCCTGGGAGAACACTTTGCCTGCAATATTCTTATCTGGAGCTCGCTATTTTCGTTTTGCGGTCTTCCCGACTGCCATAAACAAGACAAGTTTGAATAGGAAGGGAGATTGAACGGACTCTCGCGGCCCGAAGAACTTTTGTTTCAACAAAAATATGATGCACTTAAGCCAGGTGAAAGAAACTAAGGGCCGTAAGATAAAACAACGAATCGATAGTTTATATGAAGCGATCGACAATTTTAAAAGAAAACAGCGGCAATGTGTATTCGATCAATTCAAAATGGAACTGTTTCAACAAATATACTGAAAATATCCGCTGGGAAATTTATTTGGGTAGGTATAGGAAGAAATATTTTTTTTAACCATGTCCGCTACCAACTTGGAGCATATGGACTCTTCAAGGAGTTTATCTGGACATATGTTTTTTCTACGAAAACTGCTTGTTACTCAGTACCTCAACCTCTCTGTTTCGAAGAGAATCGGAATAGAAAGGATACGAGGACTAGGACAAGATTAGTGATTAGCTAATCGCTGTCCGTATTGTGTGACAAACAAAACACTTACGAATACTGATTGTACGTGTCCAGTAACACGGTTATTCATTATTATCAGGAATTGGCCATAAAAGAGTGTGGTTTCTGGAGGTTTGCTTGAATACGGGACATTCTTTATTTGTCTTGAGGAAGTGAACTTGCTATATTTAAAATTGCAAAAAGATCTTAAAAACGGAAATTGTTGGAAAAAATGTGTTAAGGGGTCACAAATTAAAAAAAACAAATCATCATAACTTTACAGTGGCTCGGTAAAATAATTTTACAACCATTCATTGATTTTATTTGTTTGCAACTGTGGTGATTATCAAAGTGAATATTGATACATTTAATGCTCTTTAGATAAATATCTGTGACAGATTGTTAAATTGATGTGTACGACAACACCCGAAGACAAAAAAGAATGTTGAAATAGTAATAGTAATAGTGAACAAATTAATTCGTGACATTAACAGCATTTTAATTAAATTACGATATTGAACCGGCTTGTTTTTGGTATCTTCGTGACGAAATCAATAGTGAAATAAATTCCAATTAAGGCGAATTTGGCAAGCTAACATGTTGGTCTTATTTGAGAATCTAGGCCATGAGTTTTTGTGATTGTATTTGTCTGTTTTCGTCTTCAAACTATATATGTCGAATGTTCTGTATTGGCGTATTGCCAAAACACTGCTGGGGAATATGTGTTTGAGTACTTTTTCTAATTCAGGCATGTTCATTTTCTTCTACCTACCCTTAAGACAGAGCGTAGCGAATGAAGAAAGCTCACCATTAGAGTTTTCCTTGCCAAATAATTCCAGCTTTATATTTTACGAAAAGTGGAGGTAATGCTTCTGATTAATGAACAGCTTCGGTTGAAATTTCAATTATTTGCATTTTGTACATTTTCATGAGTTTTATCGCTAACGACCCGGGTTTCGCCTTTCGGCATCTTTAGGCATTTCAAGTGCACGGGTGTACTTAAACTGACACGCAGTAAACAGTTTGTATCGTTTATATACAACAATAAAAGTAGATCACTAAGTTAAATTGCTATTAAAATGTAAATTAGCGAAAATTTGATGTAAACGAGTTTCAATGAAGTGGGTTTGTTATAATTATCGAGATTTTTGAATATACATACATTCATAGTATCGCAAATACTTTCAGTTGAAATGCTTTTTTGAGATTTTAAACGTTTCAGAAAATGTGGGATAAGAGTAACATTAGTCTTGTGATCTGTATCATATTGGCGTATGATTAAATTGAATATTTATACATTGACAGTTTTCTTGCAGTAAAGTAAAATTGTTTGAATGTATTATCATTTGTGTAATTCAGTAAGTCTAAGGCATATGGCACTCGATTCGCAGCAAACAGCCATAAAAATATTTCCTTAATAGCATCGCATCAAATATATTTACCTTCTCAACTGACGAAAAAATGAACTTTTGAGCTGCGGAACTTGAGAACGCCGCCCACGCTTGCAAACAACCCGCCGCGGCGGCTGTAACGACACCGTAAATCCAATGCGGCCCTGAGTTACTGTAATTGTAACGGGAGACTCACGCTAAGGCTCTAAATTCTTGGAAGAGAATAGAGTTCGGACACACCATGGTGAAAATATGACTAACTGTGAGCCAGGAAGGCTTTAATTATTGCCTGCGCTCTGCAAACTTTTTTATGTTTATGAACGAGGAAAATAGTCTCAAGAGTTTTTATAAAGTTAACTTAGGAAAACTTGGGATCTGCATACACATTAAAGTTAAATAAAGAACAAAAAGAAAATCTATGTTGACTTAATTTTATTTTGTAAGTTTCCTTGAATTTTTTCATGTACGAGCTTTCGCTTTTACTATTTCTAACTACTTTTAAAAATGACCGAGGCTTTTGACAAATAAACAATACTCACGTTAGTATTAGATTTAAAATAACTGTGATTATTCCAGGTATTGTGCTACTAGCTGTGACACGTGTTTCGCCTCTTCGAACTTACTATCGCAAAGTTACTAATGAAGCAAGATTGATTCTTATATATTTTAAAATGATAAAATAGTATTTGGGATTTTTCCTTTTCCCGGGAAGTAAACTTACCTTAATATTTGAAGTCCACCTTGAAATGAAAGGCTACACGATTGACTAAGGCGAAAAGAATAGCCTTAAAAATGAATTCATATGAATAATAAAAAATGTGGTATTCTAGTTGTATTCATACGTAAAACATGTGTAAATGTTCAGTATTAATATTTAAAATTAGGAATTAGGAAAATTGGCAGCGATATCTGAGACAGTACTGTTTTTAATCCATCTCAAAAGAGTTTCATTGATAAGTTTTTAAAATTAAGATATTATCATGTGTTTGTAATCACTGGAAAATTAATGCAAGACACTATTTTGTAAGATAGTCGAAATGAGTCTGCGATAGAGTGTTCGCGTTAAAAACCGACAATGGTTTATACTGCGAGAGTGTTTTGCAGTGCAAGGCATATTAGCTTTTCGCACCGCTTTTAGTTGATAACTTATGATGAGATTCTTAAACCCCACCCGGATTACTTTGTATAAACACCATTGAAGCTGCAAACTGCATTGCAAAATATAAAGACTTGAGATTAAATATTAAATTATGCATTTTTAAGACGCGTAAAGTAAGTTAAACTTTCTTACGAATAGTTTTGTGATAATGGAAATGCATTTGCTGATTTATTGTGAAAATTATTTGTAAGAATTACTCTAAGTATAATGTTTGATAAGTTTCAGTTGATTACTCTACAAGAGAAAAGATATTTGCATGTCAGAACTACAATTATTATCATAATGACTAGATAAAGCTTGAATATTTTTTGTGACTTCAAAATCTGACATACTCCCGATTTTTATCTAGGTGGCCAAAACCATCTTAAAAAATTCTTTTTACTCTCTTTGTTTTTAAAGAAAAAGTAAAATACATGAGATTGCAGCTGACGCCAATGCGCCATGCATTTGAAAAACACACACAACACGAAACATATAACAAAACACAACAATCATTCAACAGAGAATATCATTCACGAGTTGCAAAGTCTGTTTTTGATGCACAACGATGGGAGATGGACATATTAAGCAGAAATCTTAATTATTTTTTAGATTTTTGTAAAAGCTTCCTTGCGTAATCATATTACGTTACGGTTATGACAGTTAATACAATCTGCTTTAGTCATGCTAAAGGCAATGTTTAAATCATTTGAATCGATACGGATTACTATATTAAAAGCATGACACTTCAAGAAACTGTAAAATTAGGAAGGCTGACCTTTCTTGCTCGCGTTCTTTTGAAGAAAAATATCAAATCGAACGTTTTATTTCACTTACACCATAATTTTCACGATTTTTATAGAAAAAAGTGAAAAGTGTGCGAAAAAACCGTAATAAAGTTACGAGCCAGCTAAACTGCCAAAGTGCAAATAAATATTTCCAACGCGGCGTTATTATAAAATTTCGCTAACAGTCAAAAGTCACATCACGACGATTAATCTAATGCGGTCTTTGCGAACCTTTCTGCCTTTATGATAATCGCTTTAATGCTCACAAAAGCTGACGACATATTATCCTGTGACGGAACAAAGGGCCGTGTGGAAAGTTGCCTGTCTCGTATCCAGCTCAGAAACGACTTGCTCGCGTGGTGTTCTTCAACTTGAAAATGTATTATTGTTAGGCATGTAAATACCAAAATAGTCAAAATGCATACTTGAAACTAAATAAGAAACTTTAGAAGTTTATCTACCTGTCACATAGCTGGTTGATTCATGAGGGAGCTAAATATCAAGACTGCAAACATTATATTGTTATTTTTATGGAAGTTTTATCTACTGAAACTATGAGGATTCTAGAAAGCCGAATTTTGGTTTAAAGGCTTATCTATTGCCATGTTAGATACAGACTAAGACATATCCTTTAGTCAAAATAAGTACAGTGAAATTCCGATTCTAAGTTTTTCAAGGGACCATAAAAAACGAACCATTAATGCGGGAAACGAGAAATGCGGGAAAGTTTTTAGTAGCAGATTTAGCTTGATCCTTGAAGTAGAGAAAGATTTTTATTTTTTGAGAGTCAATAACGCTTCTGTGACATTCCAGGTTCATTATTGTGTTTTTCGTCATCTTCTCTTAAACACAGATGCTCAGTAATCACTGGAAACACCATGACCCCGAATCGTTAACAGTTGCACACTTGCAGTTTCCTTTTCCACGAACCAATTGGATATGGTCGTTTGAGAATATGAGAAATATTCAACAATAACGGTCAATCGGAATAAAATTTGTGATGGGACCATAAATTTTAGACGATAAATTGGGGAACGATTAATGCGGGATTTTTTAACATTTTTAGTATGGGTATTTGGTCGGGACTATAGAAAATGAACGAAACATGCGGGAAAACGGTTTGTGCGAGAAAGTTAGAACTGTATCTCTATCGAACTCAGAGGTGATTTTTTTTTCTTGCATGTCGCATTGTATAAGCAACACGTCAAGTGGCAACAGGAGTTAAAACTGATACGCCGTAAGAAATGGCGTAGAAAAACGCAATGACCGTTTTGCACGTCTCAACTTTGCTGTACATAGTGATAAATTGCGCCCAACTTTCGGCGAAGTCAACTTTTACCTTTTATTTAATTACAAAACAAACTTTGACAAAAAGCTGCCGCCTCCTCAGAAGTTGCGTTTTAAAGTAGTTGAGTGGGTGTGGGTGTTGGGTATGAACAAAACGAGAAACGGGTATTGTATTACCAGAGCGTGCATTTAACTGCCGCCTTGGGAGACTTTTGTTACTTAGCTTGACACTTTCAGCCCGCAGTTGAGAATCCCTGGCTCTTCAAAGACATTTGTTTAAGTGGTGTATTTGTTATCCTTGATATCACTACTTTGGTCATACTTTGTGCTCCAAGATAAAGCTTTCTGTTATTTTTATTTAAACTAGTTGTTATTTAATATTTTAAGAAAATGCAAATCATGGCATTACAACTGACGCCAATGCTCCATGCATTTGACAAATATAAAAACATGTATTTATATATATATATACATATATACGTACATGTAAATACATAATAAAAATCACAAATTAGTTAAAAACAAGATGAAAACATTCTAGTCATAAAAACAGAGAGGAAAAATTATTAACATCACATTAGAAATTTTCAAAGCAGTCAACCGAGTGAGTTCCGACAAAATCAACTATAATACTTAAAAAACAGTACTCGTCTGAGCTCACTGAACGTCTATATGTCCGTTATGTGTATAATTTCCGTGAAAAAACTAATATAAGTCTAATTATAACATAAAAAAAACAAATATGAATACTACAAATCCTATCCATTTTCAATGACTTTGTTATCTATGTTGAAGAGTTTCTATGTCTGAAAGATATTGCTTTATTAAATAAGGTTTAATCACCAATATATTTGAGATGAAAAAAACCTCTGTCTTAATCTTGTTCTCAAAAGATTTGAGCTTATAATGTAACACTTTCTAATAAAAGTAGTTATTTAATTGTGTTTTTTAAGGACTTAATACATCGAAGATTTAGCCTTGTTTTCTTATAAACAAACCTACATAATTTTGCAAAGCTTGAATGATTAATAAGCTTAAGCTTAAAGTGGAAATAATATATTGATTTAATCTTTGACTTGATACATGATTGCTAATAGTCAAGACTTATAAATCACAATATTTACAATAAAAAAAATCTAAAAAACATAGAGTTTATCGTTTTTAAAATAATGAGAAAAGAAAAAACATTGATATATGACGGACATATGAATATGAGTTCCAATATTTTTTTGGTCGGGTGTAATTAAGAAAACAATATTGTCGTTATTTCAGCTTCTAACAATAAAAAATATGTCTTCTTAAATTCTATAAATAAATCAAAAGTTAATTTGCTTATAATATTTCTGGTATGATTTAAAAAAAAAATACATACAGAAAACACAAGGCGCTGTAAATTGAAATACTTTTTTAAGAAAATTTATATCAAAAAATTATTGGAGTAAGAAATTTGATGAAAATTTACAGAAAATAATTTTACCAATTATATCTAAATGTTATAAAATCGTCTATAATTGAAACTTAACTACTCCTTACAGGTAAATGGATACTAATCAGTCATAATTGTAACTATAGTTAAAATATAGTCATTATCAAATAAGAACTTTAAATTTAAATTAATTTAAAATATGTGGGTTGGCCGCACTTATAGTAATTATTATAACTCAGCCTGTATAAAATATCTGACAATTGTTACAGCGAAGTAAAAAGACGCAAAACGCCCGGACCTCAAAGAAGTAAAGCGTCACACCACTTTCGCAAGGACGAAAACCGAGTTTTTTCTTCGCCGAGCGGAGGACCACAGATGCGACAAATGGGAGAATCCTCTCGCAAAAACTCGGGCCGTTTGGGAGCGATATCCTCGGAACGAATTTCCCCACACCTCGCGCCGAAAAATCCTTCGCAGAATCCTTCCTACGAAACGTGTAATTTGTTTTTCATTTCGTGTTAATATTAAATGTTTATTTTTTTCTGCGCCCGTCTCAAGGATACTCAGAGAAATTCTGAAATTGGATAGCGAATTTTCGAAGACTCGATATATTTATTATGTAATACAGCAAAAGTAAACTGTAAAAAAATACTCCATAGAATAGAAATTTTGATATCAAATTTATTCATAAAGACTCTACTTTAGAGTATATTGTCTTTACTCTATACGAATAAATTTGTTACGAAGAGACGAGCACGATAATATAATGATTATTGAATATTCAAGTCAAAAGTGGCACAACGTGAATTGACTTCAAAAGAACAATTTCTTTCCGACTCTTATTCAAATATTTTTAAAACTTTGTAGGAATAAATTGAAACTATTATTCATCATCGGGTCCGTGGTCGATTGCCAAACTTGTAAGCTTCTTTCGCATGTACTCGGATTCAAGTCCAGGCAGTTTCAGTTTTCAATACAATAATCTGCGTTGCTTTAAATTTCCTCCAACAACCCATCCGATCATGAAAACGGAACGTAGTGAGAGCGATCAGCTGGCCACTAGTCCTTTATTTTCTATCACTTCTCTTTTAGAAAATGAGAAGTTAAATAATTGAGTTATAAGCAGTATTAGAGAGTGTAGTGTTAAAACAATGGAAGCCTTCTAAGACAGAGAAATTGACTTCACGACAATAAGATAAGAATGACCCAATCTTGCCTGCCTCTCTTACGATTTCTGTTATAATACGTGACCGTTCACAATGCTACGATTTTTGCCTTTTATTTTATTCTGACCATTCGTTCAATTTTTAAATTAAAATCTTTGAAAACTATGCTAGAGTTTTTGCAACTATCTGGAAAGCTTTGGCTGTAACTACTTTTTTTAAATGTTGTTCATTTCGATGGAATCGGCAATTTATTCTGTATTCTACGCAAAAAGATAGTGAATAAAAAGAATATTTTGCTTTATTAATTGATAGAATTTACTTAAAGATAGTGGGTTCAGAGATGCTTCCCTTAAGAGGCAAAGCACGTGTTACACAATACGTAGAATTAACAATAGCACCAATTCAATTTTTAATTAAAATATTGTAAAATTACAACAAATAAAACATAGGCCTGTGCTCTTGACAAAACCGCTAATAATATCACGGAAAATCATTAATATTAGAACCAAAGAAAATTATAATTTGTATGTATGTATATTAATTGTTCTTAGAATTTCTACACTATGAAAGGGAAAAAAGCCACAAATTCATTTAACATATCGTTTTTTTTTTTTTTTGGATATCTGCTTGACGGGTCAGCGTTCTTCCAGTCTCTCGTCTCTAAATGTTTTAATTCTTGAATTTTATTTGTTGACATACCCTTCCTATCGCTTCCGACAGGAGGGCGCGATCGCTACAGTTGAGAAGTCAGTTTAATATTGCGTCTCTATCTAGGGAGGGTCATCGAGAAGAATAGCTCTGGGCCTATATCGATTCTCTGAGGCCTTCTCGTCATAATTCTGCAAGCAAGAGATTGTTGGGTTACTTAGAATTGTATGAAACTTTTAGAGGTTTCACGAACGAATTCATAGTTGAACTCAAATCTCTGTGTAACAGCGAACCACGCACGAACCATGGAGCATCACATATTTGCCTTAATGACTTATTCTGAACAACCTGGAGAGTCTTCAGATGCTTTTGGTGAGCAAAAGCCCACACGTTACCTTACTTTGAGAAGCTTCCTATTTACATTTTTGCCTAAAATGACCTTTGGTCGAAAAAGCTTGTATTTACCGCATTCTATCATATCTTTGAATTTCAGAATTATCTATGGTTGAATAACGGAGTTAGCAGATTTCCGAAGTTGCACTGCATCTGCACACTTTTTTTACTAAACTTATTTAACAAAGATTGTCATCATTAGATCTTTAAGAGTTGTAAAAGAATTAGCTGAAAATAAGTAATTTGATCATTTTTAGTTTCTCATTGTTACAAGTGAATTTTAATCAATCGAAAATTTAAACGCTCATATCTCATAACAGTGTCAAGAGCAGTTAGAACCTTTTCAAAGTAAGGTGCCACTATCCTGTCAAAATACCCAATATAACTTTAATTAAAAATGTGTTATTGTATTTATATCAATAAAATAATAGATTAGTAAAAAAATTAGCAACACAAGTGACTCCTTAGTAGAGACTCTAATTACTCGACACCTCAACTACTCGAGTATCGAGTAGTAAAATCTTAAAATACTCGAGTACTCGAGTATACTCGAGTAGTTTCAGATGTACCAAAATATATATTATTACTTAAAATTTGTGTATTATAACAGGGCTGTGGAGTCGGAGTCAGAGTCGTGGAGTCAGAGCTTTTTGGCAGGAGTTGGAGTCGGCGCGGCGTTGTGGCTGGAGTCGTACTCGGAGGCGGAAATTTTGAAAAGTTTGAACTTTTTATTTTTGCATTTAATATATCAAATTTGGCTTTTGGCTGCATTGATAGGGTTGATATTTAATTGAATACACATAAATAGGAAAATTTGGGAAAAAAAGTGACGATATTAACCTTTTTTTAGTCGGAGTCGGAGTCGTGTTTTTGGTCAATGTCGGAGTCGGAGTCGTGGTTTTGGTGAACGCTGGAGTCGGAGTCGGCCTTTTTTTTACCGAATCCACAGCCCTGACTATTATATATACACATAGATGATAAATAAACAAACAAGCTTATTTTATGTCATTGATACATTTTTTTCATTTTATGAAACATAAATTTTAAAAATAATAGAGAAATGAACGTCTCAAATTTTAATTTGGTTCGAAATTTTGTTTTTTTATTCCCGCAGTAGAAAAAACTCTCTCTGTTGCTGTGGACATCGGCTTAAAAATTAACAAACAATTAAATTGATTAAATAAATTCTTTTTCTGAACGCTGTTTAAAACACTATAAAATTTGGAAATAAATCTTCATTTATAAAATACGAGTATTACTCGAGTATTTTTCAAATTACTCGAGTATCGAGTACTTGAAAAATGGACGAGTATACTCGAGAACTCGATACTTGAAATGGAGTCTCTACTCCTTAGTATCAAATGTATATGCAATATATTAGTATTGTTATTGTTTGTATCTTCAAGCGTCTATTGGTATTTAACAATGTAACCACGAGGGAAATAAATGATAGTGACTATCTTAGATGAATTTCCCTATATGAACTTAATTTGTAGGATATATTTTTCACTTATTATGTTCAGTGAAATTAGTGTAATGTGGACGGGCACTTTGCCCAAACGTGTATGATTAAAGGATTTACGACGACCCTGCCGAAGAATTAGCGGCGCAGGGTCTTTGCCGTTCCACCATACACACTGTCCCTTACTTGTTAGACCAATCTCTATACCTCCTCGGTCGACATGTTATCCTGATACCGTTGTCCTCGTCAACTAAGACTCGTAAAGCCTGCTGGCCTTGTCTTGACCCAAGAATTAACGCTGAAGAATAAATCAGGAGAACAAACTCAACTGAAAAAGTAATATTTTTAAAAATTCCGAAATTTTTCCATTCTTATGTGTCTTATATTCCTAGTGCATGAAATATTTGTTTTTCAACTACAAAGTCAGAAAAAGTTTTCAAGCTTTACAGCTTATCTTAAAATCATTTAATTAAAATACATGTTATGAAACAGATTGTTCGGGGACTTTTTCTGTTTTTTTTGTGTATATGCAGCCAATGTTTCAAGACCGCCTTTTACAACGTTATCTACATAGAAAAATGAATTTACCCTTCACATTCATGGCCTGAGCAGATCTGCTTGGGACGGATTTTTAACCTTTCAATAATGAGTTTGAAAATAAAAAAAAAAATAAAATAATTTGGAATTACTAGTTCAGCCACTGAAATCAATTTGATACAAAGTATCATTTGTATAATCTGTATACTGAGAGCCCATCGTGCTAGACGAGCTTATTGAATCTATTGAAGAATCTAAGTTATGTCGATCCTCGAATAAATTTGCAACCAAAACCAACGACTTTTACTACCCAGCTGATATTTTTTATCAGCCAGTAAATTATGCTGATGAGTAATTGCGAAATGCTCACCACAAAACTGTAAAAATATTATTGATATGTTCATAAATACATTCGCAGTAAACGAAATAATTATCCAGATGTAATAAATTCATTAGCAGTGTGTCTATTTAAATTACAATGCCGCGATGGGATATAAATGATGCATTTTATTATCCATTATAGTCAGGTATATAATATAACTGTGTATATACGGCATGCAGATATTTCGGAGAAATAATTTGATATCCCTGATGGTACGTTCACTGCTAATTTGATAAACCGAAACAATAGAGGTTGAAACAATGAATGCTGTAATATGGACTTTCAATGTACATAGATGAAGTTGTACATAATATATATATATGTATTTCAGTGATTTTATAACTATACGGTGTTTCGTATCGAATTTAACCAAACTCCGTTTATCAAGGATAAAAAAAAAGCTAATTATCGCAAGAGCATAATGACGGGTGAAAACATATAGAAAAGTAAATTGTAAAGAATTGAGATTGAAACGAGCTTTGATTTTTTTTTGGATATCAGTTTGACGAAGCATCAAGTTCTTAGGCGTGTTAGCGCCAAAGTTCATCAAGTCTCCTTCGTCTCTAAATGTTTTAACTCTTGAATTTAATTTGTTGACATTCCCTTCCCATCGCTTCCGACAGGAGGGCGCGATCGCTACAGTTGAGAAGTCAGTTTAATATTGCGTCTCTACCTAGGGAGGGTCATCAAGAAGAATAGTTCTCGGCCTAAACCGATTCCCTGATGCCTTCTCGTCATAATTCTGCAAGCAAGAGATTGTTGGGTTATCGTGAAGGCCCATAGCCTTATGAAACTTTTTAGAGGTTTCACGAACGGATTCGCGAATAGTGGGCACACTTAAATTTCTGTGTAACAGCGAACCACGCACGAACCATGGAGCATCACATACTTGCCTCAATGACTTATTCTGAACAACCTGGAGAGTCTTCAGATACTTTTAGTGAGAAAACGTCCATACACCATCGGCGTACACCATAATTGGACACGTTATTGCTGTATATAGGAGAAGTTTACTCTTTATGGATAGTTTGCTCCTAGCATTAAACATAAAGTACAATTTCGCTTTTGTAGCATTAGCTTGGCGCTTTTTAATCGCGGTTTGTTCGTTAAATTTCAGTCTCTTATCTAAGGTAAGTCCAAGATATTTGACAGTATTAGACATACTGATCTCTGTATTGTGAATTCTAATGCAATTGAAGTTATGTTTTTCTAATGAAGCCTTTAGAAAACATTATTGCCACGCTCTTTTCTGCGTTGATTTTAATTCTCCAGTTATCACATCAGTCCGCAATGGTATGGACGTGTGCAACTGCGCTTTGCCGATTACGAGATTTAGCCAAAATGGATGTATCATCTGCGAGTAAACAATTATTTCTTGTGACTAACCCGTCCCCGCGTCTAACAGAAAAAAATCCTACTTGATTTGGTTGATTTAGAAAAGCAAATGTCTACATACTCTACATAATAAATAAAAATCGTAGGATACAGTCTAAAGAACGAAATAAAAACACGTGTCACAACTAGTAACTCAGCCAGTGGAATAACAAAGATATCAACACTACAATTTACTATTGCAAATTCTTTCACTTTCAATACCATATTATTTGAGGTTGATGTTTTGAGTTATTGACCATACAAAACATCTCTTTGGAATGTCAATTTTATTAAATGCCAAGTATCACTGTGAATATGTTTTTTTTTTATCTTTATTATATAAATAACTTGAAACGGTTAGCCCTAGCGCTCAATCTGAACGAATACGATCATTAGAAACTCGCTTCGTTGTTTTCTTTTCGAGATATAGAAATGTAAAGCTTCAATCAGAATCTGAATTTTAAAAATATGAACAAAAAAATTCATAGAATTTAGCAGAAAAGTAATGAAGAAATTATTATCGTAGAAATGGAGAATGTGGGTGCTGTAGGTGCTGAGAATTAATTAAAAAAGTTTCATATAAGGAAGTTACAAATCTTTTGAATTCAGAATAATTCAAAACTCTCCGGATTTCTGTTCGTTGTATTGGGTTAATTTGAATTTATTCATTTAATCTCAATCGTCACTCTGTGTGATATATGTATATCAGCAAATAAGTGCTTCCCAATATATGTTCTACTGTTATTTGGAATTTGGTATAAAATAATTAAGGATTCCAAAAGATTTAAGGAGAATTCTTATGTGAAGTGATCGACGCTTTTGAATGTGCACAATAATGAGTCATTGATTTTCATAAATGAATTAATTGAGCAAGTTGTTATCGTTGGAAAACTACTGTTGATACGCTTCCGAGCTCATATGCTACAAATTTTAAGCGGTCATGGTTGATAAGATCAAATTTAATTAATATTAAAATAAGATCGTATGTATTCTGTGCTACGGTATGGTATATCGAAAAGCTTGGCTATTTTTTTTAAAACACGAAAAGGTTCTACGGCTAAACTTAATTGGGAAACTTTGCTCTGTATGTACATAATATATCATCAAACGTGTACTACACGTAGTTAAGGCGTTTCTAGAATGTACAATGGAAACACAGAACAAGCGTGAATTATTGATTCAATCTAACTATGAGCTCGAACAAAGATATCATTATTGGACGCATTAGTGTAAAAGTCATAGCAAATGCGTTCGGAATTGTTGATGATTGTGTAATCAATTAAGATATCGCAACATACATACCTAACTATTTTAAGCACTGCCAAATACAGAATAGTCAATGCTTTCAGATAAAAGCTTTTCGTAGAATTTCAATTGAATTAATGCACACTCTTCGAATACGTAATATGTACGCACCACATCACAATTAATCATTGACATATTGATATGTTAAAAAGAGTTTTACATGCCGAATGAAGCGGTAATAAAAAACATACTAGTTTTTTTCTTCTACACAATTTTGCGTTCCGCGGTCCTTTTGTTAAAATTATATTATTCTGCGATGAAATACACGTTTGAATTGACTTGTGCTTTTAATATCAATCACGCCAAATAGGTAAGGCACTTTTTTGTATAAATATGAATTAATAATGTGATGAAATTAAATTAAATTTAATTGAATATTATTTATCTTAAAACACAACATGTTATTTTGTCATCACGATGCTACAAAAATAAGATTGTTAACAGAAAATTTCCATAAAATTACGATAAAATAAACACGAGTTTATTAATTTAAAATATTTACAAGGTACAAAGTATGTTATTAATTATTTCTCTAACAGCAATAATCTACACATAAAACGTTCAGTAAAAAGTATGAAGGTTTGAAAATAGATGATTTGAAATATTCATGGGCACCAATAAATTTTATAATATTAGTATTTTTAAATAAACTCCGCTGTTTTTGTTGCATATTGTATTGTTTTAAAAAATTTTCAGTTTAAAAACAATTCAATAATGTTTGATATATAGTTATCGTCACAATTTTCTTGGCATGAAGCTATGATTTATAATTACACATCCCTTAAAGGCACATTTATACCCTACTCATGTAAGTCAAAAAAATAAAAATACATCAAAAGAATAGCGTGGTTGTATGATTTCTATTGTACCTTTCAGAGAGATAAGGTTTCGCTGCGCGCAAGATAAGCTTTCATAATCAAAGCAAAGCCTACAGAAGCATAACAATTGACAAGATTAAGAATACCAAAATAGAGCCTTACGTATCTCAACCCTTGTGCACAGTGGAAAATCAGCCAGATTGTATTCAGGTGTCAGCGTATTGAAGGTGAAAATTGTCAAAGGTACTGAAAAATAAGCTCGCACGGAAAATCGGAAGGTTCTGTGTGAAAATGAGCAGATCAATGAATTTTCTTTGTGGGCGTGTGTCCTAATATAATTATAAAGATCCAAAATGCCAAGGGAGCGTTAAAGGGATCGTTTGGGTGAATTTTTCAATTATCCGGTTTCTAATCTTAGGTAGGAATTTTTCAGGTGTATACTTTTGGGATTTTTAAAAATGATAGGGATTTCATAGCAGCGAGGGAAGTTTTTTACCGAGTGATAATGGGTTATTTTGATATTTATAATTTGCCAGTTGTAAATATAAATTCGATTTAATAGTACATGATGCAGATCATTTTATTTTGTAATGATTGAGATTCTAGTGTGCATATTTAATATTTGCTTACACACATTGTCGCTATAATTTAGTTGACCCGAGTCTTGGGTTATTGTTTCTGAGACACTATCGTCAGTAATTTGTAGTGTTAAACGCGTCACGGAATTGACTTTAAATTCATTTTGCGTGAGGCAAATGATATAACAGTAGAACAAAGGATTTTTTAAATTAGTCTTGGATTTTAACATAATCTTAATTCCAAAACTCTCAAAAAAACACGTATTTTTACATATAGCAACAATAAACCAATACCTCAATGGAGTAGATCTATGTCGATATTCCAGTTGTCTTCTAATACTTGTATACCGATGCAGAAGCGATAGTCGGCTGAGCTATTGAATTATGGTGAAAATGATTTCATTGTTTTATTACAGACCTGGAAACATTATAAGCTTTTATTTTTTAGCAACTTCTTAGAGGTCTGCACGGACCTAAATTTTAAAATTTTACCCGGCCCAAACCCGATGACCTCCAACACAGCCCGGCCCGGGCCCGAAGCTCATTTCCAAAAGTCTTACCCGAACCCGACCCGAGCCCGACATTTTGCAACCTTGCCCGAAAAAACTCCGATTTTTTTTTTCTAGTAAAAATTAAAAATGACTCACCAATCATCGTGTCTGTGCAGTTGTGCGAAATACATTTCTTCCTAATTAGGATTAGTTTTTGTTTATTTTACAGGAATGACGATTCAAGTGAGTAGTTCCTGTTTTTGAACTAGAAAAGCTGAAAATGCATTTACATTTTATACACTCAACGTATCCAACTTTTTTGTTTGTAGCCACCTTTATGATTTCACTAAATGATTTCCACACTTCATTTTTCCCATGTGTTTTTACTGAATAAATATATTCTCTTTTGTCTTAATGTTTTCGAAGCCCATTTCTTGCCGGTAAATTAAAAAAAATCAACCTAACAAATAGAATTGCGACCGATCGAAATAACCATATAAGAAATTCATTATGCGTATTGTATAAACTCGTATTAAGCAGACATTAAAAAATACTAAAATAATGGCGTTGTTAAATTTAGAACTATACATCTTGTTCTTTCGAATGGGTCGAAAAGATGACTAATTCGAGTACGTGAAGCTTATTATAATATTAAATTTATATTTATCATAATGGTGAGCTCATTCGGCCCGATTCAATAGCCCGATTTTTATTATATTTTGTTGTATGCCCGGCCCGGGGCCGAATCCAAACCTTCGTTACCCGGCCCGACCCAGCCCGCGCAGACCTCTACAACTTCACAACTTTAGGCTTATGTTACGGTGACGTCTGTACGTCTGTTTGTACGTCTGATGACAATTGATTATTATGATCACCAGTAATAGAAAAGACCAACAAGGATTACTTTATCAACGTGAATCTGAAAATTGAATTTAAAGAATGAATATTATAACAAAAGTATACCATGAAAAAAAGTTTTGAAACCAAATAAATTTTTATCAGATTTTTAATAATTCTTCTAATCATAGAAATAATAGTAGTTTTCAGGAGTTCAAACGTTAATTATAAAATATTTGTGTTTAATTAAATTTTAATTCAATAACTTATGTAAATGTTTGGTTGTATTCAAGCATGATTGGATAGGAAATGAAATTAAATTGTAAAAGGTTCAGTCAAATTATCTCTCCACATTGCATTTATTATGAACAACAAAACGGTAAAGCCCCTAACTAGGAAACAATTCAAAGGAACAAACTGTGTAATTCAGTCACATTCTCGCAACTGTATGCAGCCGCACTGAAATAATTTGAAAGCCTTTATGAATGCATCTCTACGGGTAATCCCCAGCTAACGAACACCGTGACGCCAGCCCAACGAGGGAAATCCCAGCTCTCTTATCAGGAAATATCTGAAAACTAATCGTAGGTAATACTTGTAAAATGTATTATATTACTATGCATATTTACAACGCGTTTTAGAAGTGGAGTGAAGTTAAGAGTGGGTTACTATATTTATTGATATATAACAGTGGTTCTCATGTGCGGCCACCAGAAGCTTTAGCTGTGGCCACCAACAGCTTCAGAGGAGATATGGATATTTAAAAAATGTGTTTCTAAAGTTAATTTGACAAAAAAGACTCTGAAAATGAAATATATCGTATGCATTGTATTGAACATCAAGGAGTCTCTATCCAATTGTTATTAAAATCATGGAAAATATGGAAAGTGATAGTGAGAAAAGTATTCAATGCAATTAATATCATTAGTAAATTGTCAAACAAAAATTTGGTGCGGCCAACAGACATTTCAGTAGGACCGCTTATATTTACAATGCGGCCACAGCAAAAGTTTATGTGAGAATCACTGAAATAGACAGTCTGTGAAATAAAGAAAAATAATGCTGGAATAATAATTTTGGAGTATCAGGATATGTATGCTCAGAATAAATGCACCTTCAAAATAGGTTTTATTGCAGACTTGTAGTTACAAATTTTAAAACCTTTGTCACATATTTGTAATATACTATTGGTGACAATTCCTGATATTTGTTTCTATCCTTCAAAAAATTTCTCTTTTCTATAATCTTTGAATAAATATTAATTTATTAGATGAACTACCCTATATTTTTGAGGACACATACAAATGTTCTTTATTTATTATAATCCATTATTATTTGTTGCATAGTTTACTTTTAAGTGTCTATTCTTAAAAAAGTGCAAATTTGGATATAACCATTTTGGTAAGAGAACTCCTTAATTGGAAAAGGTTGTTCCTGCCCCATACTGTTCATTAAAAAATTAAGTAACGTTTTGAAATCTATACAAAAACAATGGATAAGTCATAAAAATACGAAATACTATTTCTGCGGGGCTTATTATTTTTTTTAATTTTTTTTTGCGTATGATTATTTTGCTTATTGATTTTACTGGATTGAATACATAATTTTGTGTTTGTTATGAAATAAAATGCTTTTTCAGTATGTAGTAAAAAGCATTGCGCATGTTTTATTAGAAATTTTTGAAATAATTAAAAAAAAAGCTATAAACATAATTCAACTGCGAAAAGAACTCAAATAATAATTGTTCCTCATTTTATATTCGTCGTATAATGAGAACGTAATTATGAAACAAATTTGCAGTAAAATTGTAGGTGCCTCATTCGCAACGTCCATTATATTGTGGGTGGCAAGCCTAATTCGACCATTGTAGCGAAATAATTCAGTAAGTAACAATATTGTTGTATAACAGAGGACGACAAAGCGCCGTGCATTGTCACTGGGGGGAGCTTTTTTGATAGCGACAAAATGGCCGCTGTGTTAGTGGGTCACGGAATGGCGGCGTGACAAATTTAGTTATGATGCGCTCTCAAAAAGAATATTTAAGTGGAGGCAGTAATACTGTTACGCTTTGTTTGAATATCGGTATATTTGATTGACCTACTCTTGAACGAGCTTCAACCGGAAATTATTATGACAAAAATTATTTTTATTAAAACGATATCTAAGTAATATTTCAGGAGAGTATGATGATAATATTCAGGCGGTACTGTTTTATGACTCAAAGCAATGAATGGTTTAGTTAGTAAAAACGAATATAATTAGTTGATTGCAGAACTAATTATGAAGATGGTGTAAGCCGAAATAGCCATCACCAAATATATAAAATAGTTACTGTAGAGTTATAATCCAATTAGGTTTACAAATATATGACCTATGTGAAAAAGCAAATTCAAAGCAAAGTAGTAACAATATATCAATTATAGGTTAGCATTCATATATTTGCAATCACTTGCAATTTTAATAAATGCTTTAATACAATTCAATATTTTAAGAATTTCATGAAATAAGCTAACACAAAATATTCCATTACATATATATTTAGACCAGTGGTCGGCAAAGTGCGGCTCCGGAGCCGCATGCGGCTCTTTGGCCCCTTAACTGCGGCTCAGATATAAATAATAAAATACTAGAAAAAATAGTGGATTCAAAACTTTTATTTCATGGTAGACGTCACGTCTCATCTCAATTAGCTTAATCATAAACTACAAGGGAAAGGAAACACAGTTTTTTCGAGGTTAGAAGAAGTAAAATCATTCGAAAATAAATTATCGCTTTTTCCTCAAGATTTTGAAAGGGAAACATTGTTTTACTTTCCGAGCCTGCTCATCGCCAAGAAAATAATTAAAATATTAATAAACAACCATTTTAAATATAAGGAAAGCATTTCTCAGCAGGTTTCAAGAATTTAAAAACAGTCAGCGACCTAAGCATTCGTCAAAAACCCTCTTAATATACCATAACAAATTTGAAATTTTCTCCTTTTGGCATCGACATTGGTAAATTTGAAATAAAATTGCTGGATTTAACAAACAATGAAATATGGAGCTCAAAATTTGAACGTCTCTGTATTTATTTGGAAATACTGGAGAAATGTGAACTTAGTTTAAAACACGAGGAGTCTGCTTTAAAAGACCTGGAAAAGGAACACATGATAATTTTCAACGCCTGGAATAGTATTCCTGACTCTTATGATCAGCTGAAAAAACTCGCGTTTGCTGTTCTTTCCCTTTTCGGTTCTACATATTCATATGAACAATCTTTTTCAAGCATGAATTTTATCAAGAGTAAGCTCAGTAGTCGTCTTATTGATGAGAACCTAGAATCGTGCCTACAATTAAAAACAACAACCTACAAACCTTAAATACTCAAACTTTCCAAGGAGATGCAAGGACATTGTTCGCATTAAGTGTTTCTCAGTAATTATAAAGTATAATTTAAATTTAATGATACCTTTCTTTCATATTATTTTTTTATAAATATAATATATGTATAATTAAATAATATTTTTGCTAAGTATAAAATCGAGTTTTATTCAGTGTTTTATTCGTTTATTATAATTTTAGACATTCATTAGTTATGGGTACTAATGAAGGTCTAAAATTATAATAAACGTGTATTAAATTAATAAAGAGATTTGGCTCCCAACTTTTTTTTTATCGTTGCAATGTTCATATTTGGCTCTTTGGCGAATAAGTATTCCGACCACTGATTTAGATGGATATTTTTATGTTCGGTTCGACATTGTTAATAAAAGAATCAACATTATGGCAACGCTTGATAATTTTTATTAATTTAATTTACAATGGTTTATAAAAATGAATCAACACGTTTTGGTTAAAATAATATCAAATCAAAAGCTTTTTTTTAAAACGCTTGAGAGTCCTGAATTAATTTTGAATGTACGTAATATGTCAATTACACAATTTAATTTATCAATGGTTTTACAATATAAAATGAAAGTGATTCAATTCAGAACGTTTTGGTTAAAATAATATCAAATCAAAAGCTCTGAAAGAGCTTTTTACAAATATTACAAACTGGTAAAGTATTTTAAGAGTTGACTGTCTTAGCATCCCTCTGCACATTTTGAACTAAAAGCACATTTCCGGTTGTTTGCATTAAATCAAATTTGAAGTAATTTGGTACTAAATACGTCACGGGCTAAATGCATAAGAAGGCACCACTTCCAGAGAGGCTGTCAAGCACCGGATATGAGATGCGAGGGCGTTCTGGAAATAGCACCACAGCTACGTCGTCTATTTGCACCCAGGGAATGAACACGATTGATTGCCCGCCTACGGGTCACTCGGATAACTAGAGTAGGCGGAAATGTGATCAAACTTTGATAGTTCAACACAGTGTCGCTTTGAAATCAATTGATTGCCAGGATTAATAATCTAGATCGTATAGCCTCATTCCAAGTAGCAGTATATGACATTATTATCAGTCTCCGTGTGTCCACTTGTAGTACACCATCGAGAACCAGAGCCTGTGTTATTATTAATAATTATATGTATAGTTTAAGTAAAATTAATGACCTTTCTGACGCTTAATCTCTTCGATGCCGCGGCCGTTTACACGCCAAACAATTCCGTGCTCGTAGGGCCAGCCATACAAAATGCGCGTGTTTACGCGCAGTACTTGAGACGTAGTAAAGGCCACGAGCAACGTTTGTAACAATTTTAAAATATCATGAATATAGTGACATCTGATGTAATAATTGAACTTTAAAGATATTAAATAAGATAAGATAAGATTAGAAAAGGAAATCTATAATATATCGATTTTAAAAAGAGCTGTTCCGTTGTGTTGATATGTGTCGCTAGCAGAGTATGTGTAGAACCTTGCGTTGAGGCATACCACTCAGTGGAAGACTATTAATTTGCTTTAAGAATTTTGGACGTATTTTTTATTTACATTTAAGATTATATTTATTATGAATCAGTTCCAATTTAAAATCACGTTCACATATTTTCTGTTTGAGTGTTGTGACTACCCTGAAGTTTTGTGAAACGTTTTTTGGTTTGGTTTTTGAATACATGATGGCGTAATTGAAACATCGTGTATTAATATGGTAAGTGTTTGTGATGTACTATTAAAATATGTCCAAAAAGTAAATATTTATTAGGTTTTTTGTTTTGAAAGAAAATCACAGCCTTCCATGCATGGCCATACTAATCCTAGCCGGCAACTTCTAGGTTAAATAGTAGAAGTTTGTAGCTTTCGGGACATACTGATGTGCTAATAAGAAGTTTTGTCACCGTCGATGATGGAGTGATTGAATTGTTATTTCCAAGTTCTCCGTTCGAGCTTTCTCAGTGTAGGAATGGCTTTCATGGCTGAATTTCAATATTTGGGAACGGGAACGTCTATTACAAATTGTTTTCATAATAATTCGGTAAAATCTTAACAATATCATCATAATCTTCACTGCGCTATATCAGGGCTATTTTTTTTTATTTTATCGGTACAACGGATATCAGTGGTCAAAGTTGATTTTTTTAATGGAGACATGTGAAAGTCAATGCAATTTTAGTAACGCAGTTCACAATGGACGTACATAACAGCCGTTTATTTCTTATAAAAAATCACAAAGATAGAATAACAGATGACGTTAATGCGACATGGCAACTTATAATGACTCTATATAAATATTTTATTTGAACAAAATTAGACCCAAATTGTGTATAACGAATTAGTTATACATATATTGGAGTTCTTGTAAAACAGTAAGAGCCCTTACTTAGAATTATGATAGACGGTGCACGGTAAAATTTTAATATCAAATTAGCTTGAATATGTCGGGGTTCTAAGAGAAAAAACTCACCCAAAAAGTACAAAATTTAAGCCATTCAAAGGGGGTCTTAAAATCAACAACAATGTATGACAGATTTCTCTATGCTACTCAATTTGTTTCTAATAAAAATTATAACATATTTATAGTACTTATTCCTCATTAAATTTATTGGATCAGGACCGGTTTCGCTAATGGCGAGCATTATTAACTGATAAGATAAACAACAAAACAGCGATATTTCTAAAAGCAAATAAATTGAACAAAATTCAAACAAAAGTATTTTTCTAAGTATTGACAGTGAACATATTAAAAATGAAATTCGTTTCTCTTTAGATCTTCCCCTTCAATCACAGTAAATAAAATCGTAAACTGGACTGTTATTATACGGTAAGAAAAATAACAATATATTTTAATTCTACAGAAATTATTTTATATTTTTGTTGATAGCTATTTCGGCTTACGCCCTCGTCAGAACTATGTTTTAAGCGTGCTTAGCTTTCACTTCATGAATACAACAAATCAATTTGTCACATTAAACAACTTGTTATTTCCATATAAAATTAAGATGGTAGAACAGAGAAGAAGATGTATTGTGTACCCTGTCTAGCTGGGGTATATAAGCTTGTTCTAATGCACGTTTAAAACATAGCTATCAACAAATATATAAAATAATTTCTGTAGAATTAAAATACATTGTTATTTTTCTTACCGTATTATAATGGAGTTTTACCAAGTAAATACCTACTCAATCAATAAAATGTACTTTTATTGTTAGTGTCTAGCTCCACCTTGCATTCAGCAGAAATAACCAATCCCACTTCTTATTTGTAAAATTTCATATTAATATAATGAGTTAAAATCCTAAGATATATACGTCTGAAAACGCTTCTTAGGAAATGAAATCATTTGAAGCACGTTGTTAGTAGCACTGTCAGTGTAGTATGAAAGTTATCAATGCACTTGTGTGCATCTAATAACACTGTAGTCGTACCTGAAGCTTTTCACTTTCACTTAATGAAACCTTGCAAAAGTGGGTCGACATTAAACTGACCAAATAAAGTCCTTGAAAGAATGACTCGAGTTTTGTTAATAAACTATATCACCGACTTCCGTTGCTAAACAACGAGAAAAAGAAAAGAAAACAAGAACAAACAAAAATCATTACCGGGGACGCAAAAAAAAGTTACGTCGAATGGCAGAGGGCGAGGAGTTTTGAGAAAAGTTTAAGAACGTCCGCCAAATTATGATAAGAACTCACGATGAATTATTCATCGAATGGTCTTGAGAGAAGGCGAATAAAACGACGAGCAAAATATCATCTCAGTAATTCGGATGTTTCTTTAGGCGAAGGAAAAACTAAAAAGAAATTTATAATATTAGATTCAGTCTGTTGAAAGTCATCCATAGTACCACATCGTTGCTGCTATGCCAAAAACAGTTATGCCTACAGTACATATAGACCTCATATAACACGGTTATATGGTACCAGAAAAACGTCGTGCAACACAAATCCGTGTTATACAAGGTTTGAAGTTCAGACAAAATTTGGGTTTGCGTTCCAAAAGAAAATATCAAAGATTTTTATTTTACTTTATTTTTTTAAATAAAAAAATACACATTTACATATTTATTGAAATTAACTTTTTATAATATAATACACCATTCATTCATCATATTCGAGATCGGTTGTGAGTTGTCATCATCGGATGACTCTAGACGTTTTGCGGTTCAAAAATTCGGAATTGAGCAATTGCCTGCTTTTAGCGTATTTCCTTATAAGGTTCCAAAATATTTGCTACTTACCTCTTAAATTTCGAACTTTTTTCCATTATATGATAATTTTCAATAAAAAAAATCTGATATGAAAGCCAATTCCATACCGTCATTTATTGTTTTTAACGTGAAACATGTAGCTACATACTTCGCTGCAACTGCTTTTTGAGTCATTAATTGTGGTAGGTTCATCCAACATTTCGACTAATTCTTCTTCGTTCAACGTACGATTCTCCAATATTTCTTAGATGTCATGAATATCCATGCCATAAAAACCTTCTCCACTAATTCAATACATTATTTTTTTTCCTTAAGCCGTGTTATATTAAGCGTGCTGTATCAATATAGGTTACAATTTATATAATTTATTTATTTACTAGTATTGCTACCCGGCGTCGCTCGGACTAAGCGACCAATAATTATTTAATGTTATATCATTCGACATAATTATATCACAAAAACTAACATCCAAAATAGAGTTAAAATAAAATCACAAACTTTATTTAATTTGATGACAGCCCCATTCTCGCCCATTAAAATGTCCAAATTCAAGGAAAAAATCTAATTTGCTGTCAAAGAAATGTCAAATAATACCTTCACGTAAATAATAAACATTATTATTAATAATAAAAGCCGGGAAAAGTACAGTAGAAGACTAATTTATTACATTTTGACTAAATGTCTTCGCCGATAAAAATTCAAACATATTTTCTTTCATATTCGTTTTTATGGCAACTTAATGACCAACAATGCAAAAGGGAATTACAGACCCACAGACATACATACGCCGTTTCGGTTTTATATATAAGATACATACGAGGCCCAAGTGTTATAGTTAACAAAATAGATTTTTGCACTGATATTAATACAAAGAAGTACAAGACGCATTTTTTTCAGAGAAAACGACAATATCTACTTGTATACATACATAAAAATCGCATACATGTCGTGAATTGCAGCAAAGATGTGGCAAATTTATATTGAGAGCAAAAATCGTTGAACAACATTTAAGTTTTATTTTCAATAATATTTTCTAATATGGTTTTCTTGGTGGCATTTTCATATAATTCTTGTCTCGAAGAAAATAAATAAACACCCTTATTGAAAACGGTACACAGGAAAAGCTTGTGTGATAGGCCTTCAATGTCGAATGCAAAGATACATTTCGTAAGTACGTCACGTAGAGGAAACAAGCTACAAAAATTGCACTTATTTCTCTACGTTGTGCAAAATAAACTTTCATTCATTCGCTTTGATTTCTCAGAATTTTCAACGTGTTGGATGGGCTTATGTGAGTTTGTCTTTACAGAACGATGAAAAAATGTATTCTGCGGAACAGAGTTTACAGTCTATATTTGTATATTACGAACCGTTACCACTGGCTTCCGGAAAATTCTGTTAAGAGTTTTTTTTTCCAAAACAAAATAACACTGAGAGTTAAACAACACATAAGATGTCTAAAAAGGAACAGTTTTTCCGAGTTTTCCAATCATTTAATAGAAAACGATCATATTTTAATCTGAGTAGTAATGTAAAAATACTCCACCGAGTAAATAAAAAGGGTTTTCAATGAATAGCTTAAATTTTTTAGAATTAAATAAAAGTATTAAACAAAAAATAAGTATTATTAAATAATATCCTTAATAGGACAGGTTGCTCGCCACTGCTTACATTATTTTTAATTGAAGGGGTAGGGTGAAACCTACCTGATTGATTGCATCTCATTAGTTAATATTTTGTAATTTTAACGTCATAAGTGGTATATTTATTTGTTTGCTTTGTTTTTATTCTATAACCCCCTTCATGCTTCCCGTAAAAAGAAAAAAATCCATACTCCATTTTGTAATTTCATCATTTTAAAATATTAAAATTAATTTTGCTTTATTAATTAATCAAAATTTGCGATAGTAAGTCCGAAGATGCCTCTGAAAGAGGCGAAACACGTGTCACAATAAGTTACACAATACGTGGAATAATCTAAGTTATTTTAAATTTTATATTAGAATAACACTGATTTCTATGGAGTTTTAAATAGGATTTTAATACCATTGTTTATGTCACAGAAATTTATGTAGAATTAAAAAATGCGGTTAAATTAGGTTCATAGAGCAAAACATAATCAAAATGTGTTTTTATCTGTATTTAACAAAATTAGTGCCACTTATGACATTTTTACAAAAAAATTCGCAGTGCTATTTCAAAAGAATTGTCTTCTTTATTAATAAATAAACTACCATGTTTCTGATTAAAAATCGGCAGTTGAATAAATATTATTAAATGAAACCCCTTACACTACAATCATTTTGCTAATGATTTTGTAATTGTTTGGACATGCTTTTTGTCAAGAGCCTGAAAGCCTTGAAATAAAATTTTCTGCTTAACGTATAACGTTGGCTAAAACAATGAATCCCTTTCGCATGGGGAGCTGTATGTGCTATTTCGTAGAGTTAAAATACAATAATATAGTTAAATAATTCAGCATATAAGAATCAGTGCGTAGTTGACGAACAAATGCAATATTAAATCATTGAGAAAGCTAAAACACACATGAAAGTAATAACAAAAAAATAATTGGATATAAAATCTGTTCATTTTTACATCATGAGTATATTTAGTATTTAATAACGGGACCATTTTGTTTTTATAAAAGATAACAAACATTTTATTAAAACGAAAAATGTGCAGAATACTTTAAAACAATAGATATCATTGTTTGTTGAAAAGGACTGTTTACCCAAGAGATAATCTCAATAAATCAAACACTGGACAAACAAATGCCTCGGCAAAAAAACCTATGTGACATATTCTACTGAAAACGTGAAAAATTGTATGAAAATGCAACATCAGCATTGTAAAATGAAAGCACTCTTATTCAAGTGAAAGCAAACTTTTCGCACGAGAGCCATATTTTCTTGTGTATTGTGAAAAGTGGCATTGACTTTAATGTAATTTATTGTCATTTTTGTATAAATATTAAATGAATAACTGCAATATTAAAATGATTAATAATCATAAAAGGTTTGGAAATTTCACTTTGAATTATTTATTTGTAAATCGATGATGCATGAATTGTATTAAAAAGCATCGATGTTTTCGGTGTTTAACTCACTCCCTTTTCTATAACAGAAAAAAAAGTTTAAAACCACCAATTAAAACAATAACATGACGGTTGCATATCAGTTCAAAATGCTCGCAATGAACTAAACCAGGCCTGAGATTTTTTTTTCATTTGAAAATTTTAAATGTCTGAAGATGTCGAAAGGCGAAACCAGGATCGTTCGATACATATCTCATTAAAAAGTAAAAAATTCAAATGATTCAAATTTGTAATTGAAATTTTATCAAGCACTTAGGCTAAAATTCTAAGCACATATTCACTATCTATTTAAATGAAATTATTTCCTACCGAGTATTGACACTAAGTAACACATTAAAATTTGTAAAAGATATACAATATAATCGCACCAATATTTTACCTCAAAGCGGTTAAAGATCAACACAAAAGAGTTAACGAAGCAGAAACAATGTTAGTAGTAATTGAGATAATCTTGTGAAACAGTTTTTAAAATTGATTGACAGATAAACACAAATTTATTCAATACGTTTGCCTTTAGTTTACTACTCATGGACTATACTAACAAAAATGCAATGTTGATTAAATGACAAGTCTGTTTCTTTCGTGAGTGCGTTTTACTTTCAGACAAATGAAATTTATTCAAACATCTTTACAACCCCAAGACATATTGTTTGCTACAAAGATAAATAATATTGCAGTACTAAGCATTACAACATCGGTAAAATCATTGTATATTTCGTTAATAGAAAACGGCGCTATTTCAATCCTTGTTCTTATGTGTCTTAATAGCTGTATGAAATAATTATTAGAATGCCATTCCACTGCTTATTACATTATTGAAAATCATGCATACCACCTCATTCACGGATAACAATACAATCACTAATTAAGTTATGAATCATTACATGGCACGTGGCGTAGTGTCGTCGGTTTCAGTTACGGGGGGAATTCACAAGTTCGAATCTCGGAACAAATTTGTCTATCACATAGATGTTTAAATTTATTTATCTCTCATTAAATAGTCGTATCATTAGTTATGTCCCAGTCCTATACTGACTTCAAAAAAGAGGGGCCGATCAACTGCGCAATACACAACACCTCTTGTAGAAAAATTCTGTCGAGAGGAGAAGATTAGGATAGTAGTCCAAATTCGTCACATTGGCAGTGGGGGAAATGAAATCGGTCCCGATTTGTTTAAATTCCTGTAATAAAGGCCTTAAGCTAAATGCATTGGAACAGCTTAGAAATTAATAGATATAATCAATCTAATGGCATTCTTAATGACCAGATTACAGTTAATGCGTCACCTCTTCTAAATCCTTTAATACGCAGCAACCTAAAAACAATTTAAAAATAGATTCACTTGAGACATTGCAGATTTTGAGTGGTTTGACACGATAAAAATAACCCAAAAATACCCAGATTAGGTTCTCAGGATTACGATAGACCAATAACTTAAAATTGTTTTAATTTTTCCATATGGTATGGTTGAGCAGAGAGAGAGGAGGTGTGGTGTACCCTATCTAGCCTAGGTATATAAGCTATCTCTAATACACGTTTAAAACATAGTTCTGACGAAGGCGTAAGCCGAAATAGCTATCAACAAATATATAAAATAATTGATGTAGAACTAAAATACATTGTTATATTTCTTACCGTAGTAAATTAGATGTGTGGCGAAAATTTTTAAAACACCTTTGAGTGTTACTGAAGTCATGATATAATTCAATAAATGTTTAATGTCTGCAACGTCAAGATGGTAAATCATGAAAAATGGTCAGCTCAGGCTGTCACTCGAGAGGGGAGAAATAGAGTAAAACGAGTACGGAAGAGCAGACAAATAAAAGCAGAGGCGATGCAGGAGGCTGGGGCCCTCTTGTTTCCAGGCGACGTAATCAGATTCCAGGGCCGGACAATTTAATTTCGCCTGTCACGCGCGACTGTGCCAGACGTCGGAATAATATGAGTTTGGACGACTACTTACTTACTATTGTGCGGACTTCTTTCTGCACTCTCTTGACATGAACAGTTGAAATAAAAAGTGGCATGCATGTAGACATCAGAATTCGAAGCTTCGTTTTCAAAATCTGTCCAAATATAAATTAAGTATTAAGATAAAAATGTTATGATCAGTGGCGGTCGGTGAGTGTTAATATTGGGTGTGCTGTAAAAAACCGTAAAACGTACATTTTTTATTATTTAAGCTGAGGTAACAAATTTCAAATGAACAATATAATAATTGTACATAGTTTAAATCTTCTCTTCTTTCTTTACTCATGATTTTTTCGATCACGTTGTCATAAAATGTGCTCTTCTTTGATGTCTATAAGGATTCCCCTTGCTATTGAAATGAAGCTAAGGCCACTTCGATAAAAAGTATTGATTCGTTTCATTGCTGAAAATGAACGTATTTATTTGGAAAAGTTAATATTAGTTTGCTTGATTCATATACTTACTAAAAACCTTACTCAAGATTATTAAAAAGTTTAATATGCAGTATCATTGTGTTTATATGTAAATATATATGTTATACCGGGTCCATGGTGAATTTATTTTTCTTAAATATAACAGTAAAATCAAATTGATTACTTTATTGTTATTTCACGGAATGGGTATCAAGGTATGAAAGTATATCATACGATTTTTTAAAAGTAATGCTATCATAGCTCAACTTCTAACTGTATATTAATACAATGAGAAGATGAAAAAGTATCCATAAAAATATGCTTTTTTCGTTGTGTTTCGGAGTTATACACGATAATCGGTTATATATCCAACAAAAAGATGATTCTCTGCAAGAAATGCGGGTATCGAAATATAATAATATAAAATGTGTATTATCGTTTTAATGTAAAAAAAATAGGCATAACAACGTATCGGCAACGATATATTTTTGTGTTTATGGTATACATTTCGAAAACAGACATAAGTTTGAGTGAAATGGTTTGGATTCATTGATATTTGAATTTTAATGTTTTTTTTCTAAGCTTCTACAAACTTGTTTTCATTTCTCTATACTAGTCTTTTTGTAATTTATAGTTACGCATTTTTACTTATTAGTCATCGAACAGGGAAAAGAATAGCAACTGAGCAAATAAAAAGTTAAATTTTGAATCGTTTGAATGTTTTAGTGTTCCACGAGTGACCACCCGGGTTTCGTCTGTCGACATTTTCAGACATTTCAAGTGCACGAATTAACTTGAACTGACGCGTAGTAAACAGTTTGTATCGTTTATATACAAAAATAAAAGTAGATCACTATGTTTAATTGTTTTTAACGTAATCTACATACATATATGAACGAGCGAATATGCTGATGTTTAAAAGTTTAATGAATTAAGTGGGTGAAAATTTAAATTATCGAGTCAAAATTTTATATTATAGTACAATGATTAAAAAATATTTCTGCAGGCCGAATCCATGGAAAATGTATAACATCCCTTAACTGGTATTAAGAGCCATTAGCACATGTACGTTTATTTAAGACCGGTTGCAATTGCCAACGTAATATGGCTTTAGATAAAAAAAAGCCCGTTAACGGACACGTACATCTTGCCAAAAAAAGCACAAAGAAACTTGTCGTAAACACTTCCGGATTAACGAAACCCTTTAATTCTTAAACAATCCGTCCCGCCCGGAGCGTGACCGTCGCTTTTAAAATGCAATTTGGCCATAAATCCTCCCGAATCCAATTTCAGAATCTCAAGATTCGGCCGATAATAGAGGGAATCCAATATATACAGCGAAGGCAGGATCGTCCTTAGCGAAAACACAATTCGTACCAACTTAATCCGTCACGAGCGCCGGAAAAAAAGCTTTCCAAGCGAAACGAATTCGTCGGGACGTATAGGGCTCACTGCCTGGCTATTCAACTTAGTGTATGTTATTTTTAATCCATTTTTAATTGCTAACTTTTTAAAAACGGAACAAAGTCAAAAGGATTATTCTATTTTAAATAATAATAGCAAATAAAGCCTTGCGAGAATATCACATACAGAATTTTACGCACGAGGAAAATGAGTCACTTATGCGTAAATCGAGTGTTTCGAGTCTATTTCCATCTTTGATTTGTATCTCCGCATAGTAGAAAAAGTAACTTGGAGTTCAATTGTAATTGAATGCTACGTGAGTCATTTTTTTCTTAGATTTGGATATCGAGTGATTCTTGGACAGTTCTTACAGATGCGAATGAGTGACTCCCATTCTTTTAGTTTTATCCATAACTAAACGACGCACGTCTTGTAAATCAAATGATCAAAATTTATAAGAAATGAGTATGACATTACAAAAAGATCAATTCTTTATAGCTTTGTTCATCTGCCATAATCTGCAATTAAAGTGTGCCTTCACCTGAATAGTTTTCCATTTTTAAATGAGCAACTTAATTTTTCTATCTCACCCACGTTGTATCCTTTTAAGTAAATATCATTAATTATTATAAATTCAAAAAAACGATGTTAATAAATCCTGAAACACTCACAGTATATTTGACCTGCCCTGCTCTAACGAATCCCCGTGCAGAGTGAGTGTTTGTATGTCCAAATTTGCAAGGTAAACAAAATCAGCATAAAAGAAAGAAAGTATCCTTTAGTAACCAAAACCAAAGTAAATGGCCACTGATAGCTAACCCAGAGTAAATGAAAGTAAATTCGATGAAATAAATCAGTCTAACTCTGACTTACGTGATATTTTAAACATTTTTTTATATTTGATTGAGCCAAGTGATAGTTTTCTTCAAAAGAAAAAACGAAGAAAACATATTCCACAGTGAAATGCTGACTGTAAATAATTACAGCTTTATTACAGTATAAAAACTTAAATTTCAGAATGATAAAGACCTACTAGCTTGTGAATTTGATCGGTTAAGCCATGTAGATAGATGAGCGGTTATTTTCCTTAGTAACGTGGTCGAAAGTTTGCACCACTGAATTTATGCTTTCAAATTCCGATTTATGGATAAGTATTTATAAATGGTATATAAAATAAGTGTGATGTGCCATTTTACTCCGCACGCCTTCTATTAAATCCTGAAAACGGTGCGAAAAAAGGGCGAATAACTATTACTGTACAACTTTTAAAGCACACACTTGGAAATATGCTGATATTGCATCAGAAGAGGGCCCTGCATTCTGCATGACTCTTCTATCAACCGGTTGAAGTCAATCGCACTGGAAGGTTACTTATGAACACCCAAAAAATGTACTCGGTAGAGCAACTGGACGGCGATGACCTGGGAAGAACAATACTCCGAATAGGGAACAATGCATGTTTTTTTTTATGAATTTTGTTTTAAAATGCATGCGTTGTTAGAATATTTTTCTTTTACACCCAGAGAGAGCTATCAGATAACAACTTTTTTTTTAACCCGATCATAATACCCGTTCTCTTTACGATGAAAGAGGTAAAGTGATTGACCTACTTTAAGCTCTCGATACAAACTCAGTTGAAATGTTTTATTAACACGTTCCCTACGTTGGGATCAACTTATTTCAGTAAAATACGATGAGTAAATTAAACATTTGGAATACTAAGCTTACTTTGAAAAAACAAGCAACAAAGCAACTTAATTAATTATGAATTTCTGTGGATACATTAAAATATCTTTTTTTTTAAATATAAATTGTAATCGCCCATGATTAAGTTATTGACGACCATTTGACTGATCGACTATTATATTTAAAATATATTATGTTGATTAGATAATGATTTAATACTTTCGATGGTTTCGGCGGTAACTTTGTGGATGTTCATTTTAATATAAAATTAAAAATATTTAAACTATTCCACGTATTGTGTTACTTATTGTGACACGTGTTTTGCTTTTTTTACATCTGGGACATCTTCGTATGATGGCCCTGATAGAGGCGAAACACGTGTTTCTAGTTATTTTAAAAGTAATTTTAAATTTTATATTAGATAATGATTTGATTAAAGAAATATAAGTACGAGTAAGACTAGTATTTTAACAAACTCGTTTATTATATTCACAATATATTATCGCAAACTTGAAGAGACAGACCACTCGAATATTTTGCTAAAGGCAAAAATGTATGCGAAATCATAATCTCTGTGTTAGTTCCTCTTCTAATTCAAAGCAAACAGAGCTTACGAGATGTAAAAGAAGAAGAAAGTGAAGGAGTACGAGTGAAAAAGGAGGCGACGAAAAGCAAGTGGAGGAAAAGCTTCCTGAAATGTGACTCGGCGAGAATCCCACCCAAATAATGTATAAGAGAATAGACAAATCCAAGCGAGAGTAGGTATGGAGGAGAAATTCCTTTTTATTTTACTCACTGCGCTCCAGCCAGTGGTGGCACGTCATAAACTCTTGACAGATTTAAATTAAGTATTATGCTTCGTGTAACCTTGCAATTTGCCAGTCTCTTACTCACGTCCACACCTTACTTTGAAAAGGTTCCAACTGCTCTTGACACTGTTTTAAGAAATGAGCGTTTGAAGTTTCGAATGTTTCAAATTTCTTATTTTAAGCATATTTTTTTACAGCTCTTGCTGAGAAATAATGATCTGAAATATCTAATGATGGACATAATGATGTAGCGGCTGGCTTCCTGAAAGTTCTTTCCCATTCTCACCATTTACGGAGTAAGCAAGATTGAACGACTGAATAGTTCTCATAAAACAATGTTTGTTGAGATGCTCTGTAAGGATTCTAAGCAATAGTCTGCACTGAGAGCGGAAATATTTGATGTTTTTTATTATTAATATTTTTTATTGTAAAATTTATAACAAAATACCTAATCGAAACTATTTTAATAGAAATGCTTCATAAAACAATTCTTTATGTTGTAATAAACTACACGATGGAAATGTTTCTCAGCATTAATCCTGGTGTGATTTATCATTATCTAATAATGTTATTTGCACAATACTGTTCTGATAAATGATTACTTTGATAAACTTGGCTTTATTTTACATGACCGTACAAGTTGTCCAAATAATGTATTATCAAATTTATGAGCAAAAAAGGTGTACACTCAAACCTCAAACTCTCTTTTTGTGCTACTTTTTTTTGTATTATTACAAAGTTATGCAGTTTTTTTTAATATTTTTTTTTATTTATTAAAATTTATTTTTGGTACTTTATAAAGGTACATATGTATAACGTAATAAACAGCGCGTTGTTCATAATGTACGTAAAAAATCTAGTGTTTCACATGTTTATTACAATGTGACCTTGACACGTGCGTCCTTGTACATATAATGTTCCTTAAGTCATAGCTTTGTTTGTGCGATTTTGCTCGGAACGCATCTACCGTACAAAATAGGTTTAGGTGTATTCGTTTTTGCAAAACATAAAAAAAGCTGTTGAAAGCTGTTTGGTTATTTTGGCTGATCCCATCAAAAAAGTCTAGTCGTAAAGAAGTTAACAGTTTTTAATTATTTCAGTTGTTAAAAATGTAGTTATATAATTTTCAAAACTAAATTAAAAATCGTTTTACTGAATTAAAGATGTCACAAAAATTGCATATATTATACAAGCAGCTGCGAGTGAAGTGGATAAAAATAAAGTGGATTTAAATTAAAATAACTGATATAGCATCATGGTATACGAAGCTGAGCGAAAAAAAAATAGTAGACATCACGAACTGCCACTGCCAGCTCCCTACCCCCTCCCCTCCCTATACATCCCCATTTAGTTGTCTCAACTGTCACCCATCGCGTGTGCATCGTTTATCTCCCTTAAATCTCTAACCATGTTCATTTCTCGACAAATGTACGGGAACGGTTGAGTGGCGTATACACGCGAGCCTACACTACGTCGGCGGTTGAGAACCACTGACATTGATTCTGATATTTAGTGACAATCATGTTGTTAATGTAACATATAAAGGTTTGTTGAGAATAGTTACGTGAAGTTTTTTTCCAAATTTAAGTAACTTACATTATGTCGCCGATAACAGCTAAACTTATTCGCACAATTTATACATTTATTAAGTCCAAACAATACCTATAGAATGGTGAAAGAAAAAGGAAACGCAGAAAAATGTAACATATTGAATCGAATGTAAAAAAATCATTTACATAGTCACCTTTTCGAAATTAATGAGACTATAACATTTTATTTTGTCCATATCCGATCCCTATCCGAGCATATGGCCGCCACACGGTGCCTCCAAGATTCTTTATCTCCCGCCAACTTCCTTGCATCTTCCCAGGTCATCCCGGCGTCCCGTAGCTCCCCTGAATACATCCTATGGATGGTCATCAAAAGCTTTCCGCGGCGTCGGGATCCATCAGGTTGATACAATAGGTAGGCAGGATTCAGGCTCCCCTGGGGCATCCGCAGCACATGTCCAAGCCAGGTCCATCGTCGTCTTTTTATTTTGTACTCGGTCAGAGCCAAGTGCCACTTATTCAACGCATGCATACTGACTATGCTGCTTTACGGTTGCGAGTCATGGCATATCACAAAAGCATAGGGTAAACGTATACTGTGCTTCGAAAACAGATGCCTGCGGCGAATATTAGACGTACGGTGGTTTAGCTTTGTCAGGAACGCGGAGGTAAGAGAGCGGACGAACCAGCCCTTTATTACGTCCAAAAAATAAATTGTTTGGAAATAATATATTTAGAACCGGAAACATTTGAATAAAGTATCTGTGAGTAAATATCTTTTTAATTGATACAGGTATAATTCTGTTGGCTTTCTTATCAGATATTTTCGGTTACGAATGTGGCAAGAAGGTTTTTTGTTTCCACCAAAAATCCCGAAATGATGACATATTGTTTGGTCGTTTACAATTTTGTTTTAATTATATTGCAACCACCGTGTAACAAAAACATCGACAGGTTGTATTTAAACATTAAAAAAAGGTTTCGAAAATGTTCTCTACCACTAGACTATGCAAACATAAGACAAAATGGCTGACACACTTTGACATTCGAAATGGCGAACGCAATGTTGTTTATGGTTTAATTTATTGTTTGTGGTTTTTATTCGTTTTTTTCCTCTTTCTGACATCTATTCAGAATAAGTTCACGAGTGGATTCACAGAAACTATGCGTGATTTAGATAAGGTATAAATGAAATGTTACAACTTTCGTAATACATTTTTTTTCAATGTTTTTTTTTCTGGAAACTTCTTTTCAAATACTTTTTTATATTACAGCTATTATAATTGAAATATTCGTAGAAAGAAAAGCTGTTCAAAACTCGTTTTGAGAAAAAAACTTTGTCTGAATTAGTCATAACAATATATCCGCATTGCAGGTAATTTGTAATACCGTGATATTTATCACAAATTAAAACCTCACATAAGTCATTTTCAATCGATTTTTATTATCATTTTTCTTTACCAATAATTGTCCTCATGTTTGGACTTATATTTTTAGACCAATGCCTTTTTTATATAAACCAGTTTTAACTACAGTTTGCCACCTTCCCTGACGAAAATGGTTGAAGACAGCTAAATAGCTAATCACTCTATCGATGTTATAAGTTTTAAGCAGGGCTGTGGAGTCGGTAAAAAAAGTCCGACTCCGACTCCAGCATTTACCAAAACCACGACTTCGACTCCGACATTGACCGAAAACACGACTCCGACTCCGACTAAAAAAAGGTTAATATCGGCAAATTTGACAAATTTGACATATTAAACGCAAAAATAAAAAGTTCAAAATTTCCGACTCCAAGTACGACTCCGGGCAAAAACGTCGCGACGACTCCGACTCCGGCCAAAAAGCCCCGACTCCACAGCCCTGGTTTTAAGGATTGGATGGTATAAAGGAGGGAAGATAAATTGATATAATCTGCGCGAATATATTTTTTTAACTACATTAATTTTCTTTGTACATTACATTATATTCTATACAATAATGGTCCAATATATATTTGTATGATTAGCAAAAACAGATTATAGTACTGTATGTATTTGTGCATGTAATATTATAATTAATTAATTCCTAATAAAAATTATGAAAGTAATTAATTTAAATATTTTACGTTAAATTAATGAAAGCCTAGCACTATCCAAGGCAAAATGAAATAACTGCAGACATTCATTCACTGAATGGCTGACACACTCTGACATTTAAAATGGCGTCGAGCTATTTCTGTTTTAATTTATTGTTTATGGCGCTTGTTGGAGGAACTTTTCTGCGTTTCTTTCGACTGCGAGCCCTCTCCGCTTTTTACGATTGGATTGACTAAAATGATGTATGACATTTGTTTTTTTTATGACTTGCTCCACATTCATGTTTCCTACTTTTATATACTCAGATAAAGTTTAGATTCTCAGCGAAAACTGGGACAAACAGTGGGTATCGAATAAGGCTTTGCTCGTATGTAATAAAACATATGTATTTGTTCTCTTATAAATCTATATTAATTTTAGTTTGTTGTTTACTTCCATTGGCTGAAACAAAATATTACCCAACACAGAAACGTTGTAATCAAGTAATCAGAGTAAACTTTAGATGGCTTCAATGATTATTTTGTGTGAGTTTATTTAAATAAAATTAAAAACAGATTATCCTTTTTCAGATATATTATGTAAATATGTATAGATAATTTATTGACAAAAGCGTACAAAAATAATGTTTGAACAATTCTTTAGGGTGTAGAAATCGCACGCAGAAAGCTATTTTTTTTATATCTATTTGATGGAGTATCAAGTTCTTAAGCACGTAAGCGTCAAAGTTATTCCCGTTTCTTTCGTCTCTTAATTTAATTTTCATATTAAAGTTGCCTTCCTTTACCATCGTTGCTGACAAGAGGGCGTGATCGTCGAAGTGGTGAGCAATCCCTTGTGAAGCCAATTCATGAGGTCAGCGTACTATATTTTTTTTTCCAATAGAGGGTCATCGAGAAGAATGATTCTCACCAATAACTAACAAAAAAGATATTGTTCGTAATTAGAAAAACAATACGATTGAAAAAATGTTCTTTTGCTTAAAAAACTAAATTGATTATTTGAGCGTTAAACACAAAAAGTCATTTACCACGAATATTGTGGAAATATCGGCTTTTTCATTAAGATGCTTCATAAAAGAAAAAATCTCCGAAAATTTCCAAGAGATGGAACTTGTGATAGAATCTGTCCACAAATGAAAAATAGCCTAAAGTAACAATAGAATATCAAAATCTATCAAACGTACAGGTAACAATAACAATGCACGTGCTCTCCGTATAATTGCGTGATGTCAACCATAGAGAACTTATACTTTAATGCCAACTTATTAACACACATAGAAAAGAACCAAAGACAATAATTTCAATAAAAAAAAATGCTCAAATACGTATGACAAGAATCAGTACAGAAAAGTGAAATAAATAATAATGTGAAATATTGAGAAGTATATTTGTCGATATGAAATTGGACGGTTATGCGCCGTATTAAAAATCTCATCGATTCGTTTGACTAGCAGCAACTGGGACTAATCAGCAATATCCGGTTCTCAGCGAAGCAGATAGCCGACAGCCGATCGGAACTCTTTCCGCTTTGGAGCTTTCGTCGAAGTGTGGGAATAATATTTCAATCCAGTTAGATACATATCAGATACGCTCGTCAATTTAGCCGATGTAGCCTGATTTAATGTTGCAAAATATTATGCTCCACATAATCTTTGAAATATGTTACAGTTAATTGGATTAGATTGAATATTACTCAAAAATTGATATGGAAAGATTTAAATATCAAGCTTGATACCTTAAACATATTTAAAGTTAAAGAAGGACGAGAAATTCATTTTATTCTATAATTAGGGCGACGATATATTTCCATAAGAAATTGGAAGATGAAATAAAAACACGTTTTCTCTATCTGTTTTACTTAAATAACCGAGTTTATGTCGTATGATTTTCATATTAAAAAATATTTGGCATTAATTGTAATGTCAAATATTTTTTAAATTTTATTCAATAACAAATTATAGCATGTCATGTATTTTTCAATTTGATATCAATGGCTGTGTTGGTATTTTTATTGTATCTGTTTTAAAATTTCTCGTAATGATCAAAATCGGTTCCGATATTATCATTATATATATATACGGAAGTAGAAAAAAGAAAGATGTTTCATTAATTTAAATTTAATATAACGCCGTTCCAAAAAGAATTGAAAGTGAACAGTGAAAAAATGCTACGAATATTGTACATCGAGTTTCATCAAATTACATACTTTGTCTACCATCATTAATCAATCTTGTAAAATGATGAGCACATTTTTTCTTTGCGTTGAGTAAGTTAAAAAAAATCTAGTACGAAACAGTTTCCTGATCGTCATCTGCACAGACATAAATTTATTGTGACCGATTGGCCGGTAATGCGACTCTGCCGAGGAAAAAACTGAAAAATGATTTTTATGGTGCTGAAAAGATCGACCCTCGATAACTCATCTCTAATAATGCGTCCGCACGGAATGGAATATTGCGACAAGCCACGTCGTTAGCTTTATTGTACCCGCCGAATAATGCCGTGTACGCTCTACGTAGATTTTGTGTACGGTTACGTGATTTTTGAATTTACATCCATATGTTCAACAATGCGTGGGTGATTTGAAATAGTATTGTACAATTTTCAACCGTAATAAATATTTCGTAGCTGTTATCACTGGACAATTATTTTCAAAATATACATAAATAATGCATTGTTATTGTATGAAAATACGATATCGCCTTCGACATAATGAATATTATCATTATTCGATCATTTGATTTTCCGACTCTGAAATGGATGAGGACTTCCTATCGTATATTTTGGCAAACGTCAGTTGGTTGACCATTTATATTTATCTTTGTTTGAATAAACATAACATGTGTTTTTCATTGAATGTACAGTTAGTGCTTCTTTTAATGTGTAATAAAACACCCGGAACGTAGTGCAGTGGTCAACGTCGTTGGCTTCTGTGACGGACCGGCCGTGTTAGAATCCCGGTACGAGTAGTTTTTTACAGTATATCCTGTTCGAAAGAAATGGGTGTTTGTGTAAAAATTCCTTTATACCCTTCCAATCCTAGAAAGCGGCGCGTAGCGAGAGCGATTAGCTAATTACTAGTCCTGTCCAAGTCCTCGTAATCTTTTCAATTACTACTTACGTAGAAAAAAATATGTTGAGATTAACTCTGCGAAGAGCCCATATGCTCCATTTTGGGAACGGACGGGGAAAAAAATATTCAACGTATGTTATTTGAGGCGTTTTATAATTGATGATATCAACGATTCAGATACATAATTGATATGATTATTGTTTTATGTTGAATTATATTTTTTTTAAACCTCATAGTCTGTCAGTCTGCATTGAATGGTTTATGTTGAAATAGTCCACCACAGAATTATTGGTCATCATTGCGTATACTAATAGTAATATGAAAAAAGTAAAATTCCAAAAAATTGGTAACCAGTGGTATATTTTGACGTGTGAACGTTGCATTATCAAAGAATGTGAAATGGAATATAACGCAGTATGTTGTACAAGCCTGGGATTAAGATCCCAGCAGAAAAACTTTGAGAATAAATCGTCATTTGAGAGTGCACTATAAATCATCTTCGAGTGGTCTAATACTATAGAAACTTACATAAAATATTATGTGAGCTTGGAAAAAGTTGAACTGGTAGAATATCAGAAAACCAATATATTTTACTTTGATCTTATGAGTATTTACTGTGACAAGAAACTTGTGCAGTGCTTAAGAAATCACGGTGAAAGCTTTTATGCAGATGGCCATCTTTGCAACTACAACGAAACAGTGAATAGATTGTCAAGATATATAGTTTTCAAGTTCAGACTTATAAGTATGTATATGTTACAGTGAAACTGTATTTTCATATATAAATTATATTAAACGGATACTAAATGGAAGTTTGCTTTTATATGGCCATGGAATACAAAAGAAATCTTTAAATTTAATGAAATAATACGTATTAAGCTAACTTGAATATGGATAAATACCTCTCAAAATTGTATCAAATTTTCCAAAGATAAATTGTCGAAACTATTAAATTTATTCGTTTTGCATGGAATTGAAAAAAAACTCTTCAATCACTACATCAATTATAAGACAGTGCGAACAATTTTTCATTCAACATACGTATATCTGGAATTCAGTGTCTTGATATAATAGCCGTAAGACCCCGTTTTTGACCGCGCAATTTTCCTACGCCAACGTCTTAGACGCTCTCTCTTGTCGCCGCAGTATTCTCCACTTGTCAGCGACTTTTCCGCGTCACTCCACGGCGCCGCGGCGTCTCTAGAGTGGCGTTCCTCGTTTGTCTCCCAGTTCTTCTTTTCCTTTTGGTCACAGTTTTTTGTGAGAGCTTTTTTGCGACACTCGCCAAAGCCAGAACGCTGTCTGTGTTTGCTCTGGTTGTCTGACAGTGTAAACAGTATTATCCGTATATTTATATATATTACATATAACAGAATGTCGCAGCAAAGAAAAGTATCAATGTTTTCTTATACGGATATTAAAAAGGTTTGTATATAAAAAAAAATACTTTATGGAATTTAATCACTGAATACTATACATTTTATGATGAAGCTTAATCTGATCAACGAAAAGTTTTATTATTTAGTTTTATTTAATGGCAAATAATTTTACATACTATTGTTAATGTCTCGTTAAATGACCATTTATTATAGAAGAGAATGTTAAAGTAAAGTGCTATAGATTAGTTAGCTGTCTAAATCAATTGAATAGGCATTTTTATAAAGGTAAAAATTGGGTTGGTCTGTGGTGCAGTGGTCAACATCGTTGGCTACCGTCCAGGTTCAATTCCCGGTAAAAGCAAATGTTTTCAGTCGATAAATCGATTCTGCTCAGAGGCAATGGGTGTATGTGTAGTTAAAAATCTCTTCTCACCTTTCCAATCCCAAAGAGCGACGCACAGTGACAGCGATTAGCTTATTGCTAGTCCTCGTATCATTATCCTCACTTCGGAAAGATAGGTTGAGCAACTGATTAACAAGCAGTTCACATATGTTAAGATATACTCCGTGAGGAGTTCATATGCTCCAAATTGGGAGCGGATATGATAAAAAAAGCTTAATATTACATACGTTTACAATTTTTAGCATGCGTTCATAATTTATGAAATTGTTTATACGGTTATTTGAGCCCGTCGAAAATTTTACTGAATATGACAAACGCCACCAATCGGCTACCTGACATTTTTACAATATTTTTTACAAAAAAAATTTACTAATTGAAAAACCAATGATAAGTGTAGCAACATTTTATTGAAATGAATTGCCATTTAAGAGTTCGAAGTTTGAATTAACTTATTTGAAAATAAACGAAAACAAAAGAACTCCTTTCTTTTGTCATTCTTACCGCTTCAATCAGTTTTAATAGGAGAAATGTTTAAAAAATCGTATCAAAGCGGAATTATGTCAATATTAGACAGCGTGGGATCAAAACCGCTGTCAATATGGGATTCTAAAGTGAAAAACGGACATATTAAACGCATATCAGACCCGGAATTGAATTCATTAGTGCTGGAAATAATGGGCTTAAACGTAGCCACTACGTATATAAGCAGCCCGAATTCTAAGAATAGCCTTGGAATACACCAGCCGTTTTTAGTAATCGTGGCTAAGAATCTGAAGAAGTATTTCACGTTTGAGATAACGATTTTAGATGACGCGAATATTAGGAGAAGATTCCGAGCTTCAAACTTCCAGTCGTCTACTAAAGTCAAAATGTTTTGCACCACGATGCCGATTGCACTATCAGAAGGATGGAATCAAATACAGTTTAATTTGGCGGATTTTACAAGACGGGCGTACGGTACAAAGTATATGGAAACATGTAACATACAAGTTCATGCGAATGTAAGGCTGCGAAGGATTTATTTTTGCGATAGGCTGTACAGCGAAGAAGAATTGCCAAAGCAGTATAAACTTCACAGTCCTGTTAAATTGTCATCAAAGAAGTATTCAAAGAAGTCAATTGCGGCGAAAAAGATGGAGAATATTCCACCAGCACCGCCTCACAGCCCTCGTGATATCAATCCAAATAAATTAGTAATCGATTTAAACGCTGAATCGCAAAAAGATGATAAACAATAATTTATCGAAGTAATGTATACTTAATTTAAATTCTTTATTTGTTGATATTCAAGTGCTTAGTCAAAGAGAATCGTGTGAATTTCTTACGATTGCTTTATCGGAATTTTCTCTTTAAATTTCATTGCCACTGGATGAGTTTTTTTTTACTAATTGTTTAACGTAGTTTTGTGTTGAATATAAGTGCAGTCAGCCCTGCTATAGCGGGATTATAGGGAGTACGATATAACAAATAAACGCTATATAAACTTAGGCACCCATACAAAATTTGGGGTTTGGTTTTTTCAATTGTATTTTGTGATTTGAAGCCAATCAAAAAATTTCCAATTTTTAGTTTGTAAGCAAGTGGCATATGCAATGTATGAAAAACCACCACGTAAGCTATGGTAAAAAGCTCTATAGAAGTGTCCGCTATAGCAGGGTTGACTGTAATTCATTAAATATAATAATTTATCATCAGTGTGGCAAAGCTAAAATTTATTACAGACGGTATTTTGAAAAATAAAGAAATGATGTATTCAGTTATATCTTTATTAATGAGACTGAAAGATTTAATTTTTAATTATTTATTCAGACATGTCATTGTCATACGAGCAGTAAAAATGCTTTTTTTTAATCCAAAACTTATTTAAACAAGAGTACAGCTTTGACAGTCCAAGCCTCATAATCAATTTCAAAAACGGATTTATGGACGACAAAATAATGCATTATGTTAAAAGAGCTTATTCATATAAATGCTTGCAGTTCCTCGTTGAAGATGTATTTATATATGAACAACAAAAAAAACATTTGTCAGCGTGATCTTAACTCTTTTTTTATTCAAATTCTCAAAACGAACGCAGCAGAAATACAAACTGTGACATTTTTAGAGAAAATCTTAGAGAGAATTCGTCAAAATTTTATTGAAACGTTAAAGTAGTCACGTACTAATTAGGAATGCAATCACCGCGTACCGTCCAATAAATTCGGTAGTTAATCACACGTGTCGAGGAGTGGTTCGCCATTTTTTCGGAACGTGAGTGAAAAGCCTAGGTGGCAGCTGGCTTTGCGACGCCACTCGAGCTTGGCGACGCTGATGCAGCCGTTTTGTTGAAGGCTGTCGTGAAGTCTCAATTGAATTTTAAATAATGACTGTCGACTCTAATTTGTATGAACAACTGAATACACAAAAACAGTAGCTAAAATTTCGGTCATATTTACTATTAACAAACATAAATTGTAAATATTGGTTAAAATTCATTTATAAGTTATGCAATCCAAACTGATTAACTTGAGTTTTAGGAATTTCGAACAGAATGAACGCATCATGTTTTACGATAAATCGTTAATTGATTATATTTATCATCATATATGTGTCACTTTTAAGGTGTCCACTGTCAATACTTGGTGAAATGTTACACATTTTAGTACTCATTCCACATACAATGTATTGGATCGGAACTGGTTTCGTTCATGACGGGCATTATCAACTGATAAAAAATACAACAAAACAGTGATATTTATACAAAAGTTAAACAAGAAGTACAAGGCATGACAAACAATTGGTATTGCAACTAAGCAAATGAATTGAAGCAAAATTCAAGCAGACCCGACTTTATACGCAATTAAACCACAATGCGTGGCATAATCAAAGTTATTTTTAATTTTAAATTAAAATGAACTTTCACAAAGTTACCGCCGAATTCACTGAAAGTATTAAATTAGACTTTAATTAAAATGTTGAAGACCTCATAGCAAAACAAGCCATTAAATAAAAAAATCAATTAAGTGATCACTCAAAATGTAAAAACCACAATAAGTGCATTTAATAAATGGATAAAATTTTTTAATGTAGATTTGTTATGTAAATATAATGAAGATATGTAATATGTATATATTATTATAATACATATACCATGAAATTCTTTCTGAAAATAATCTAATGTTTTATAAATAATTATAAGCGATAGATTTTCACTTAAAATTAATAACGGAACATAAAAAGCGGAAGAGTGAATACTTGTCGGCAAATATGCCTTTGAAAAAGCCAAGAAAATAGTGCTCACAAAAAAGTCCAAGACACACATTTAGACAATGTGAAAGAAAAGCGAGTCGTGAAAAGAAGGCGTTTTTAAGGGCTTTCCTTCACAAAGAAGCCTCTACATGTTTCGCGTACCTTGTAAGCCTAAAGGGATTCTCATTAAGTCGTATGAATGTATGAATGCCTATTTAGTTTATATGAATTTATGACGTTACGCCTCGAAAGCATTTCTCAAGAAAATTTATCTTTTGTTACGTTATGCTCGCCTGATACTGCGCGAGGTGAAATATATATATTTTTTGTTCATTGTTACAAAAATACTTTTATTTGTTTTTCCTATTTATACACAAAGAATAGAACATTGATAAGTCATAGAGATATGTTTAAAAATAGACTATGACAATTTCATCGAATTTACTGATTCTTTGTTTGATTATTTCCTTTAGTTAGTTAATTTATTAAGTTAAATAAAGTTAAATTAAGATTTGATATAAATGCCTACAATTGAAAAGGTTTGCAATGTCTAAATGTTGGAAGGCCGAATTAATTTATCATTGATTTAATAAGGTGACGTTTCAGAAAGTTTAATGGGGTATTTTTTATACGTGCGTACACATTTTTGTCAGGGTACCAGGGCAGCATAAATTACAAACCCACATTCGATAAACATAACATTGTCTTAGCAAACTCAGCCATAGTAGTATATGTTTCTATAAAAAAATGGCGCTTAAATTATTACTACAGTTAGTATCAACAAAATTCCACTAATGCAGAATACTTAAATAACTTCACCCAGATAAAAATTGAGCTTAGTGAACCAATTTCATTCTGATATAAATATAATATTATATAAGCTATACAAACTATGTTTTACGCTTGAGTTCAAGATCACTTGTGCACTAGCAAAAAAATGAAATGAACAAAATTCAAACCATTCGAATTTGCTTTATACTGATGTGACGACATATAATGTGACTAATATATTGTTAATTGATCGAGTTGGCACTTACTTGGTTGAACTCCATTGCAATACATTGTTATTTTGCTCACCGTATTATACTATTTGTTTTTATTTGTACAATATATCTTTTATTCTTCACGTTGTTTTAAAAATAATGCTTTGTTGAAGACGTTGAAGAAGAGTTGGTTTGACGTAAGCAAATTACTTTGTAATACATAAGATAACAATCAATAATAATAGATGAATCATTAAGAAAACAGAAGCTAAGAGTGAATATTGTATTGTAACATATTTCATATGGCAGCTATAGTATGCATTTTCATATGGTAAACTTTATTTTTACAACTGCCGCCATAGTTTTGCACTTGAGAGGCTTTGCTTAAACAATGGCGGAAAAGCTAGTTTTCCTCTTGCAACGTAGACGCTTCTCAGAGGAACAATTGCTGTGTTATAAGAAATATTATTTTTACTTATTGTTTCTTATTCAAACGCTTGGTTCTTTGGAAAATTTCATCTCTCTGTAGAATTTACGTGCAAGTCTGGAAAAAGAAATCTCAAACTATCAGAACATGACGGTATCCAACTTATTTTTATCGATAAAGAGAGTTTTGTTATTAAAAAAAACATATTTAATAAAAAAAATTACAAACATTCATTATTGATAAAAAATAATCAATTATTTTTAGATTTCAAAAGTTATATTTCAAAAGGGTCACAGATATTAAAATAAAACATTTGCATCTTTCTCTGGCTTTGTCTGCATCAGTATTTACTAACATTATTAAAGCGGTCAACTTCTATGCCACGATACCTATAATTATATATAAAGTAAATACAAAACCATACTATTTTACACATCGACACCTTACTTTGAAAAGTTTCTAACTGCTCTTGACACTGTTTTGAGATATGAGCGTTTGAAGTGTTGATTGATTTAAATTCACTTGTAACAGTGAGCAAGTAAAAATGTTTCAAATTACTTATTTTTAGCATATTTTTAGCACTAAGAAAAAATGATATTAAAGATTTAATGATGGAAAAAATGATGACAATCTTAGAACTTTGGCAAATAAATTTCGTAAAAAAAAGTGTGCATGCACTGATGCATAGCAACTTTGGTATTCTGCTAACTCCGTTATTCAACCACAGATAATTGTGAAATTAATATATTTGATAGAATGCGGTAAATATAAGCTTTTTTGAACACAAGGTCATTTAAGGCAAAAATGTCAATGAGAACCTTTTCAAAGTAAGTTAACGAGATGTTAAAATAAGACATTTCAAAATGTCGCAAAAACACTTTAAAAAATCATTGGAGTATACATATATTGCGATAGAAGTATCAATTCAGTGTAAATTGGCCTAGAGATTGAATGAAGCATGCATAGCAGCTGCACAGGACAAGCTTCAGAAGGCTGCGGCTTGTGGGTGAAAGCTCTGGGGGTGAGAAATGAAGGAGTGGCGCTCGGCGGTGATGGATGATGAGGCCCTAAGCATCACGCGATCCAAGACGGTTGTTGCAGGAGTTTTCATTTATTCATATGCTGCGGCGTGCCACGTTAAATATGTATGAATTAATGCAAAGCACTCGTTGATTTATAGAACGGTACTTTTTGCAAGAGCTTTTAATCAGAAAGTTGAGCTCGAAACGCAAGATTTCAAATTGCAAACGTGCTCCTTATATATTTTGATATAAAGAGTACGGATTAGGGATTCCAACTCGGTTATTTGAATATTCGATATCCGGATATTTGGGGAAATATCCGAATAGTATTCGTTATAATTTTTCATGACATATTTTACAAATTCCAATTCTACATAAATTAGAACTAGTTCTGACGAAGCCGATTCCTTTAAAAATAATTTATGTAGAATTAAAATACACTCAAAGAATAATTATGAATACCCCAGGTAATGGATTTTTTTCCCTCCCCGAACTCGGGTGCTATAAATATCTTATAATAATACTTGAGAATTGGCTTGGATACAGGGCTAAGCAATCCTTTAATGCCGTAATTCAATTCATTAAAGAAATACTGCTGTAGTATCCGGATATCCGAATTTATCCGGAAAGTTTCAGTTGTACTATTCGATATTCGGAAAGTTGATAATGACGAATAGTTGGAATCCCTAGTACTGATATAAAGGATAGAAATAGGACAAGACAAGTAGTTGCCAGATTGTTGTTACTACCTTAAGTTTTAAGATCAGATAGGTATGGGATGGAATTTAAGACAACATGTCTTCGAACAGAAATCAATAATTCGACTGAAAAAATTAACCTCTTAAAGCCCTACGGTCCACCAGTGATTATGGTGCACTTCGCTATCGGATTACACTGATTTATGATAACAGTTTTCAACATATGAATATTAGCTTTCATATATAATATCTTGGCATAATTTATTTATATTTATGTTTTATCCATAAGTTTATATTCGGTTTCGTTAAATATTTTTGTCATAATGAGGACTATAAACATCTGCGTAAAAAAGGTTGACTTATGGGATATGCGTTGTGTTATATCCAGCGGAACGTAATAAATCAGCTCTTTTCACACCATGCAATATATTTCAATGCAGATACAATTTTTTTTTCCTTACCTAGAAATTTATCCTTGGGGCTGACCGATTCTATTTACAAGATAGCTTAATCTAAAATGGATTCGTTTATTTGTTTGCCTAGATAATAAGAAACAGTACAAGTTGCGGTGCTAGTCTTTGTTTGTAAATTATAAACAGCTTTTTATTTTACACAAATAGCCTGACTTGTTTTAGAGATATAATTATTTTTAAAAGTGCTATGGGTCGCGCGGATATATCGCAAATAGTGCTCGAGCGCTTAAAGGTTAACTACGCGGACTGATACATCAATCCTTGCATTCCACAACCAAAGCCTACTAAAATATAAATGGAATTGCATAAAATATTATTTGCCTTTCAAAGCACAAACTTTTCATATGTTTGAGAAAGAAATATAGTTTAATATTTAAATAGTCACCATAATATTAACATTGAAATAGTCTTGTTATTTTTGCATAAGTACGCACAAACCAGGTAGGTTTTTCATCAATCTATAAAAAAATACATATAAAGATATTCAAAATACAAAGCACAATCAGTTGTGTACTTTAAAATCCGGTGTCTGAGAAGATGATAAGAAATTTATGCGTCGTCAGTGGAATAGCAAATGTTTGAGAAGTGTAGTAAGTACCAAGGATACTTTTAATATCTCTGATAGGATTGGATTGAATATTTTAGAAAATTTAATAACACAAGACGGAAATTTATAGATGGTATAAAAGACGTAACAACTATAAAAGGCATCTAAAAGCAAAGACCGACAAGTCCACATTTTGCGAGAGCAAAATCTCTTTCGAGTTTCACGGAATCATGCACAAAAACCGACAGATTCAATGCCACTGTGTAATGTTTTAACTAAACCGTATGTATTTATTAAAAAACGTGGTTGGCTTACTGACAATAATGCTTTGCAAAAATGAACGAATTGTTTTTGATTAGAAAGATTTGATGATGAAAAATAGGTAATTATTTACGCGTGGAACACTCGATTTTGTAAACTATTATGAAGCTTTCCATCCCAAAAATTTAAGCCATTTCTTCAAAATTTTTGAGTTTTTTTTCTGACGTATTCAAATATACATACATATACACATTCCAATACCAATGTGGGGAATAAAGATATAAAAAATACATCTATACATTTTTTCTACAATGAATTTTTGGTGTTCAGTAGTTCAATGTTTTCTTCCGATGAGGAAAATGATATGTTTACGAATAGGAAGTAGATCGTTTTCAATATACCTATCTCAACGTTTTTTAACAATACTTGTAACGGACGGCACTACCTTTAAACTCAATTAATGGAAATGTTCATTCAGGGATTTGAGCTCGTGACCACTGCAACTTAACAAGACGAACGCTCAGTCATTGAAAATTGACTTAAGGCCCTGTATATTAGATATAGATGTTTACAAAATATATTGTTTCATTACACGTATAGAATAAAAAAAAACTAATTGGTCGGAAATACAAAAGAAAATATTGATCTATGAAGAAGCAGGTAGCCTAATGGGTGACAAAGACATATTCGCTGATTAAAAACAAGCTTTGATCAAAAGAGAAATAATATGAAAATTATTGTAGGTCTATGTGTAAACGATATCACGTCTTTTTATTCTTTGTTCTTATTCCGAGGAAAAAACATACACAGGCAAAAGGCGGTTGAGAAGAAGGGCGACACATCCCGAATGCTAATTTGTGTGAGTATTTATTTCATCCCCAATTCTAGTAAGGCCACTATTGCTCTACTTGTGTTGTATCGATAAGGGATGTGATGTTTCTCAAATAATATATACAGCAATAATAAAGAATTAATTATTGATTAATATATATTTTATCGAACGATTTAAAAATAATTTATTGTTAGAATGAAATCGAATATTGAATTAAATAAATCATACGCCAGAAGATATTTAGTAATGAGAACTAGTACTAAGTACTATGAACCCATATTAGGGATGATTTTGACAGATATGACAGACAGTTAATGAAATCGAAATTGAAATTGAATTGAGACTGAATTGAAATTGAATTGAGAAATGAAAATGAAATTAAATTGTCTAGTCCCTCAATCTTTATTTTTTGGAGAAAGTTCGAGATAAGAGAAGTAAAAAGTTATCCTGTTGCTCTCTTACGTTTTAAGGATCAAATTAGTAAAAGTTAATTTTATAACTTAACATCAAGGATCAGAGATGCACAACCTTTTTAAAAGAAGGGCCAGATAATCAATTCTCAGATAGTTCAAGGGCCGTATCGGTAAAACTAATTAAATTATCGATATTTAGAGTATATATAAAAATGAAAATTTTACTGTTCTTTCATTGTTGGTGATTGATATTTGTCATTGCGGACCCCATTTAATGTCGTTGAGGGCCACAGGTTTTGCATCACTGTCATTGATGATCATCTAATATGTGTCGTGAATTACAAAATGAATAATTGTAGTATTTAAGAAATTTAACTAAACATGAGACTTGCATCACAAGCTCTGACTCAATTTATTTTGTTATATAGCGATAAAAATTTACAACATAAGTTAAAAAGTAAAACATATCGTATTTTTTTCATATGATAATTTTTTTGTCGTTATTCATTTGTAAACAAAACTTTTCGTAGGTTTTCAAATCAATGGAATATTTACGACTCGATTTTAGAATCTAAGAAGAGTGCTTTATAAAAACTAAAGTTGAACCTCTGGGGAATTGGTAGAGCTTTTCTTCATTTATAGTTTAAGCGACACTGCCTTTGTTTTGTACAAAAAAATCTCGGGATAATGGCAAGGAAATAAGGACAGTCGGGGCTAGTGGGGGTAGGGGTATTATTTATAACGATGGATAATCGATGAAAGTTTATTTATAGCGTTATAAAAAGCGGCGGAATGTCTTTTTCATTCTGTGAAGGCAGATTTACGACTGTGTGAGCGATCTAATTTTACCGACCATGAAGCACGGAATAGACCGACATTAAAAAAATAGAAAATGCAATTTTTCATGCCGCACTTACCGCGCTTTTGTTTTGCGTATTTTTTTTTTATCTATGATAGTTAAAAAAAGGTGTTAACACTTGGGGTAGAAAGAAAAGGAAAACGTATACGCTATTTTGCGGTTCTACATTAAAGTAATAATTTAAAATAATTGCGTACCTTGAAACGTATTTTTAGACAGGCTTTGTGAATATTTAAATAAATTTTGAACATATAGTCAAATATATTGTACATTTATTTTCGGGCATTAACACGAGCAGGCAAAGTCGTTGGCTTTAGTCACGGTGCTCTGGGGTTCAAGTCCCAGCACAGAAAGTCTCATAAATAGATTCGTCAATTCATTTGTTTTCGAACTAAGAGACTTCTTTATGAGAGGTCTTCAATTTCCACCCACCCATTTAATTCTATACACGAGGCATAGAGAAGGCGATTACCCAACTACTTGTCTTACTCTGGCTCTATCCAAAATCAAACCAGGCTAAGCGCTAGGCAAATGATTTACAGGCAGCTGTCGTAGAAATTTTCGAAAGATAAGCTAGGAGTCTATCAACTCCACATTGAGAGCGGGTGGGTAAAAATATACCCCTAAATTTATATATTAGTTGCATTGGCATTTATTTGGTTGGAATACGTTATTAGAAGGAGTAGTTCATTGTCTTAGTGACAATATGGCTGTTTAATATATCATATTATTCTAGTGAAACCATAAACTTTTTTAAATTTATCAAATACAGCATTAATTAAGGATTTCGACTAAGGGTGCTTGATGAAATTTCAATATCAAATACTTGAAGTTCAAGTACATCCGTGCCCTTAAAATGCCTAAAGATGCCGAAAGGCAAAACTCGGGTCGTTATCGACAAAACTCATAGAAAATTAAAAAATTCAAACAATTCAACTTTAAATACAGCATTGATAATTATATCGTTTTCTATCAAATTAACATAAGGCGCATGAAGTTATATTTTTTAAAATTCAAATACAACTGCAATAAAAAGAAGAATTTATTATCTCCAACAGATGGCTGTTAGAAAATGAAAGTGTGCTTTAAAGTTTCTCTCAATTACATTAATTTCAAGTCGTTTATTCATCTAAGTTTTTCAACGCCATTATCGTAAATCTCTTGATAAGGAAAAAATATGCATCTTAATAGTGAGAAGACTGTAGCATTTATTAATACCAGAGTGAAACCAGATGATCATTAAAAAATGTCATATAATGAAAATGAATTACGCTTCATTTTATTTTGTAAACATATAACATGGCTATATAAGACAGCGATTAATGCGTGAATGCCTCCATTATACTTTCTGTACTCCAAGCGAAAAGCTATTTGGCCGTGACGCTTTATGTTAAATTCAAAGATTAGAAAAAATATAGGGTGCTTTTATCTCGCCGGAGCTTTTTTGTGTCAATTCGGCTCATTCTATATGCAGGCCGTACAACAATGTCCTATTTACATAAATGAGCACTGCGGACCTTAGCCATTGTTCATTCAAAGTAAGATATCAGTATTTTTTCTAATAAGCGTGTACAGGCCCAAGAGGGTAGACGAAGGGAAAAAGAGTCCCTTTAATATATATATAGCCTATATACGTTTATTTATGTATCCCATCGAAAATAAGTAGCGGGATTTTTTTAATCAGAGATTTACGCAACAATTTACTCTGACAATATGAAATAGCAACTTAAAATATAAACAAAACTATTCGATTGTTTTTTTATTTTATTTCGACGATCAAGGACCATCCACCTGGAATACAATTAATATAAAATTTAAAATAACTTTGATTATTCCACGTATTGTGCTAATAACGTGTTTTGCCTCTTTTTAAATTTTAGATTTTATATTTAAATAAACTTCCACAAAGTTACCGCCGAAACCATCGAAAGTATTGGAATACAATTGTTTTTAATCAATCCTTAAACGACTACTTTTTTGCATGCTATCCATTCTTCTTGGGCCATATTCGCTCCTTATATGGAGCATACGGCTGCTACGTGTCGCCTTCTCATTTTCGTTATATATAATACTAGTATTCGAACCCGGCTTCGCTCGGACCATTTTGGGGTTATGTTCACCTCGGCACGTAAATTCAGACGGGCCAAGTGGAAACAACTGGCAACTTAATGACCAACAATGCAAAAGGGAATTACAGACCCACAGACATACATACGCCGTTTCGGTTTTATATAATATTTAATATTTTATAACTACTCGAGTACTCGAGTATTTTGTAAAATGTACTATTCGATACTCGAGTAATTGGAGTATCTATACACACATTGATAACGAAACAAATTTACCGTCGAAACTTTCGCGAGCGAAATCATTTCGTTTGTTTGAACTTGCAACAACAATGCAAAAGGGAATTACAGACCCACATACATACATACGCCGTTTCGGTTTTATATATAAGATTACCAAAAAAGTGCTACGCCAATATAGGTTTTGAAAATTAAACTTACCTGACGAGGAAACATCTCATTCAATATGTGTTTTACTTGAAAGATCTGTCAAATTTTCATTGGATGCCGTTTATCTTACCTGAGAAAAAAATAAAAATATTCATTAAGTAATGAAAAAAAATTAATCAAACGCATAACGTATCGTCAGAAAATCATGCGCTTAAACAGTGATGCACAGCCGCGGCCCAAAATTACAAATATCAATTACCTTTTTCCTTCCGAAATTTTTACGGGCGATGGAAGAACCATATAAAATAATTAAATATTCCATTTTATATACGCTAAAAATATCGACAAAGTGATATCCATGAGGCCCTCAAAAAATCGGAGAATGGATTATCTAGCCCTGCTGCCAACAAGGGTGTGCTTCACTGCGCTAAAGAGAGGCAAATTTAAAAATGAGAGTATATGTAAAAGCCTAAACACACAGTATTATGATGATAAAATTAATTTATTTTTATGATACAATATGTTAGTAAAATAAATAAATTAAAAAAATTCACGGATAAGCAATAAAATTTATATGCCAATAACTGAATTTATAGTGGTATCAGTGTATTTTTGATAGAATGTTGTAATAAAGTTCAGTTTTAAACACATTGAAATAATCCTTAAAAGTCCTTAACGTTTAGATTTGAGATTATTATGTGGTTAAGAATAGTTTTAATTTAATTATACGAAGAAGACAAAATGCTTCCTTAAAATTTCATTGTTGTTTTTCCGTAGGTCCATGTAACTCGAAAAATTCTCCAGTGTCTGTCTATTGTAATTTTCGCGTCTTACATTGATTGATAGGGTACGCGTAATGCAATGTCTTCCGGGCAACATCTTGCCCATCTTATTATTGTCTTATTCATTAATTAAATGGCGCGAAAGAAAGAGCTGGCAATGATTGATCGCTAGAATTATCTATCGTTCTAATAGAGAAGTGTAGCAACTACGTGTTGGGTGACCATTAGAAAGTTGTAGCGAGACATTTTTGAACAACGTTATATATTAAAAAAATAATAATAATTATAACTCATTTTTTGTTCTTATTCCACATAAAATTTATCGGATCAGGACCGATTTCGCTCATGGCGAACATTATCAACTGATTTTTATATTTTTATTATCATGCCATTCTACCAAGTATTGACATTGAACACCTTAAAAGTAACGCTATACATTATATGTATGTATCTTACTCCTTCATTTAAAAGTCTTAAAAATATAATTACAAAGCAAAATAGGAATACTGTAAGATGCATTATATATCGATGTGGCATTGATAATCACCAATTATGGTAGAAAGAAAAAAATCTATAAAATTTAAACAAATGGGTTTGCTTGTCATTCTGTCAGTTTTACCTCGAGCAGTGTAAGCATAATAATATAGACTATAATTAAAAGTTTGAAGACCTCTAGACTTTTTACTTGTATTTTGCTTCAATTTATGTGCTTAGATGTAATACAATTTGTTTGTCATACATTGTAATTCTTGCTTAACTTTTGTATACATTTCACTGTTTCGTTGTATTTTTTATCAGTTGATAATACTCGCCATGATCGAAACCGGTCCTGTACCGGAATAAGTACTAAAAATGTTTTATAATAATGCCATTCCACCAAGTATTGATAGTGAACACCTTAAAAGTGATTTATATATTCGATTTGTGTGGGAGGCACAGTTTTAAAATAGAATGTGAAATAATTTAACCAGTATCGTAAATAAAGCGATCGCAGTGAAGAACCTACGCGTTTCACAAAAGACTTGGGTTTGGACTTCACTGATTAACAAGAAAAAAAATTGTGTTAAGATAATAAAGGACAAAGAGAATTAATCAACTGCAAAATTATTTTCAATAATAAATCACAGTCACCGCATGAAATACAGTACGTAAAAGTATTAAAACGTCAGATTATTTATCGACTCATTCAGTTCATGATAAATTAAAAATAATGGCTCGAGGAGGTTTGTAATTAATTATTATATTAGAAAGTATTCGGAGCAACAAGCTGATATAAGGATTATATTTTGGGCGTTTGATTCACCCACTTTTGATATTAAAACATATTGGTTACGGATGACTCGTATACGAGTCCTTTTCGCATGTCTACCTCGAGGCGTCGAAATATAAACATCCAATGCGACAAATGTTTTAGATTCTCTACATCAATGGCAAAACAGATGTTTGATGCACCATTAAAAAAATAGAATATAAAAAAATGTTTACAAATATTTTTTTTATTCGGTGATTTACATACAAATTAAAGAAAAATCAGCAGACAGTTAAAATATAACTTTTTTTTTTAATGTTTATTAGTGAATAATATATTTAGGATATGTAATAAATGTCAAATACTCGATTTTCTATCTAAAAAAATACAAAAGGTTGAGTATAACTTACAGAAGCAAGTTAAAATATAAATAGTATTATGCCACAAGGAGTTGTACAGCTGGTGTCCAAATTATTTTTTTATGTGTCTCACAGTTTTAAAGTTATATCTTTTTTTCGAAAGTACCTCATTTTTTGCACAATTTCGCAAAACCCGTAACGAATATGTAATCAATTTGTCTCGTATACTCAATAACGCGCATACATTTTTACTCTCAAATTAAACATTCATACATTTTGCTATTAGTTTATTTTATAATTTCATTCAAAACGGCAATGATGAATTCACATTTTTCTTCACTCATGAAAACCTGTGACGTAAAAAGGGCGGTAAACTTTTTTTCAATCGATTCGTAGCACCACGACTAGAATTTCCTATCCCAGGCCAAAATTTAGATATTGGGACTGGTCCCGGTATTTGGAATATATTATTGTAATGGTCGATAATATTCGTATTTATTAAATATTGACTATGTTCATGTATCATGAAAAATAGTTAGGAATAATTGATGTCACTATCTTTTTATGAATATTATATTTTGGTTGTTTATCCTTTACTGAAGAGCAAAAATATTCGATTGAAATATAATGTACGAGAGTATCGGTTTCGTTCAAATGCGATCTGATAACTAATTGAAATAAAAAATATGTCTGGTTCTACAAATATTTTTTAAAATTTACATTGTTAAAATGAGGGTACATGAATGGAAATACATAGCGCTTTGATTGATGACAAATCAATACCGACATTTTCGTGATTATGTATTTTAATCCCGGGATTCGTCAGGTATTGAAAATCCTCGAGATTCCAGGATTGGAACCCCTACTCGCGACCAGTTTTAGTAATATGGTCCATTAGAAGGACATAAATTCGACATGAAATTCGAAAAAAAAAAATATACCCATACCCAATTTAAGGGAATGGGAAATTGACAGTTTACTTTATTTTAGGTTATTTTAGTACTGAAAAATATTACATTGTTTGGTAAGTTAACAATACTACAAAGCTCACGTAAATTAAATTATATTCACTTGACGTTACTCGAAATGAAAACAATATAATTCAATGCAGAGCTTTTGAATTGAATGAGCTTAAAGCGCCATATGCTAGTCACCTAATATAACAAAACGCAATTTGTCAAAGTACAGTTTGTAGAGAACTTTGCATGGGAATTTAATATTACGTACAGCCACAGAAGGCGAAAACCTTTATTAATTCAATCTAGCTAGCGCATGCGAAACAGAAAAATGAAAAGTTCCACGAATGATACAATTTAAAATGAATATTTTTTAAAATATGTCCTCTCGCAATGTTTAGAGAAGTCAATTTTAAGAGTGGTTATTTTGTCACGGAAAGTGGTCTGAAGACAGACAACCAATCTCTTTTGGTAAGGAAAAATGGATGAGAGAGTCTAAGCTTTTTTTACTATCTTGAATTCAATGGATATTGTCGTATGTTTATTCATTTTAAATAAAATATTAAGGATAATAACTGTGTTTTTCTAACAGGTATGATTCGAGTTTCACTTTTTAAAAAACCCTAGGACTAACAAAGTATGTAGTAGTTTACAAATCGCTTTCTCTTTTCTCTGAGGGTCTCCAATCTATGGCTTACAAGAACCATCCTAAGAAGTAATGAACAGTTACAGCATGTTGGTACGGCGTATTGGATCTTGGTCCAGTTGAATCAATCTCACAGTCAACAAGAGCTGTGTGCAAAATGATCCATAATCGATTTAAAAACAATTAATAGGATCAAGGATTCGAGCCCGGAAATAGCGCAACTAAATAAGACAAGCGCCTAAAAATGTAGTCTTATCAACTTCTAGTATTGATACCCGGCTTCGCTCGGACCAGTTTGGGGTGGGGTTATGTTCACCTCGACGCGTAAATTCAGACGGGCCAAGTTGAAACAACTTTTTTCAAAATTCAAAAGTCTAGGTCAATAAAAATGGAATTAAAATGAACATTTCAGATTGGCATTGACATTTCACAGCCCTTTACATATATTGACAGCCCCATTCTCGCCCATTAAAATGTCCAAATTCAAGGAAAAAATCTAATTTGCTGTCAAAGAAATGTCAAATAATACCTGCACGTAAATAATAAACATTATTATATTAATAAAAGCCGGGAAAAGTTCAGTAGAAGACTAATTTATTACATTTTGACTAAATGTCTTCGCCGATAAAAATTCAAACATATTTTCTTTCATATTCGTTTTTATGGCAACTTGATGACCGACAATGCAAAAGGGAATTACAGACCCACAGACATACATACGCCGTTTCGGTTTTATATATAAGATTATATTTATTTAGGTACTTATATAATTCATTTAAACTCGTTAATTATGTACATATAATGAAAGTCACAATGAAACTCAGTGACCAGCTTTTATTCTTATATTTAAGCGATATTAAATATTTATGAGGCGTAAGTTGAAGTTCATTTGTGCTCTTGAAATACATGAAGATGCCAAAAGGTTAAACCCGGTCGTTAAAAGTTAGCGACAAAACTCATGGAAAAGTACAATATTGAACGATTCAAATTTAATATTGAAATGTCATCAAGCAACTTTGTCAAAATCCTCGAAAATATTTTATAATTTTTGTAATTTTTTTTCAAGTAAATATGATAAAAAATACGTACCTTATATAGAAATGTTTTCTATAGTATCTGTATTTTTTTTTGTATAACTTATTGTATGTCGAATTGTGACAGCCGTTTAGTTCGGTAAGAATCCCGCATCGGTCTTTCGCCGAGTCGCCTCTAAGGTTAGGAAATCGGACTATGCGATTCGACGCGACACGACGCGACGTTCCGGGGTGAAATGCGTAGGGTCGGGCGGCCCAGACCCCACAAGATTTACGGCCGGGCCTTGAATCGACGGCGATATATTGCATCTGGTTTGAACGAGAAGGCCAGCGTCGCTTTTTGCAGCAGGGCCGAACTAACCACAAAAAGAATTAGAGAATTTTCTTAATACTACTTATTTAATTAAGGATTTCAACCGAGGGTGCTTGATGGAATTTCAATATCAAATTTGAATTGTTTGAATTTTGACCTTTTCCATGATTTTTGTCGCTAACCACCCGAGTTTCGCCTTTCGGCATCTTCAGGCATTTAAAGTGCACGGATGTTCTTGATCTGACGCGTATACAGTTTGTATCGTTTATATACAAAAATAGAAGTAGATCACTAAGTTAAATTACTATTCAAATGACAATTAGCCAATATTTAATGTACACAAGTTTCAATGAATTAAGTGGGTTTGTTATAATTAAGGGGAATTAAGGAAATACTAATGATCAGCTAATAACATATGAATATATAAAATAATTCTAGGTATATACTGCTTATTTAGTTTTAGAATCACAAATTCAATTATAATAGTGGAAATAAAAACCAAGCTTTCAGCCTTATTTTACTCCTTTATACTTGTCATAGATCGCACAAATAGATCGCAAATCGCACAAGTTATGACTTAATATGGAAACATAGCACGCACAAGTGGACGTGTCAAAATCATATTGTAATAAACAGGTGAAACATTGGATTTTGGGCGTACATTATGTGAACAACGCGCTGATTATTACGTTATTACATAATACATATGTATTTTGCTCGGTACTGAAGCGGTTAAGGAAACTAAAGCTTTTAAAAAGCAAGCAGTGACTAAAGTCTAAATTAACGTGATTGAATATTGACTGAATTTGTCAATTTATTTCTTACATATTGATTTTTTACTGCGTTATAATTTTAAAATTCAACTACTAGTAAAGAAAAAAAGAAGATGTTGAAATATAGTCTTATTTAAATGTGTTATTTGATAAATACAGTAATCTTAATTTGTATTGCCAAGAGCGCAGAAAATCATAAGATAAATTACATCCAATCCGTTCTCTTTGAAGAATTCCAATAGCAACGGCAAGCTCCGTTCAAAGTTCGGTACATCGGCCACCATCTCCTTTGACCCTATTCTGGGAATATCTGCTCTAATGCATGCTCGCCTGATACTTTTGCTATCAGAACAAAAGATTTTATTTTCTTTAACAGATTCGTTTTACCATTTATTGACAATAGGATTTTCTCTTATTTAATATTTATCGCACACAAACCCCCTTTAAAACATATCTATAATAAAAACCAAACTTGTTTTTATTTTTCACAAAAAGTTGTCACTATGTATTTTTATCTATGTGTATCCAACACCATGCTACAATGCTCGTACATAAATATATATTTATAATTAAATTAGTTGAATATGCCTGCCTCTTCTATCAACCTGATGGATCCCGACGCCGCGGAAGGCCTCTGATGACCATCCATAGGATGTACTCAGGGGAGCTAAGGGACGCCGGGATGACCTGGGAGGATGCGAGAAGGTTGGCGGGAGACAGAGAATCTTGGAGGCACCGTGTGGCGGCCATATGCTCCGAATAGGGAGCGGATATGGAGGAAGAAGTTGAATATATTTTCATGTATTCATATTATCCGAATATATACAGTATGCACAATTATCGATACAGTAATTTGGGCATCATTAAAATAATCTTATCACTTTTACTTTACTTTTACTGTCAATACTTGGTGGAATGGCGTTATACTAAATAATCGTAAATTGAAAAACATATCCTGGTAACCAATTTCAAAAAATATGTGATGGGATGGGTGTACTTACTTTATTTAATTAAACACAGCTTAAGTTAATCATATACATAGGGTGAAATTGTTTTCATGTCTATATGTTCGACAACACAACAAAATCCATAATTAATTCGGCTTTATTTTTTTTCACTGCAATATTTATTCATCGTTAATTCTGTTCACAATTTTGTATGAGTTGAAACGTGAATGATACCTTGAAATTGAATTCAGTAGTAATTCCAGAGTTAGTCTATCAAGTAAGTTCCAATCAATAGATTTTGATAATTTAAGATCGTTTCATTAGATATTGAATTTAATCATTTTATCCAGAATAAAAAAAAACAATTATTTTTTACCTAACGAAGAAATCAATTGTTGTAACATTCGTCAATATCAGGTTTCATTCAATCAGTAAACTTCCCGTCCTTTGAAATATTAAATAACGCGAAGGGATTGTTTATTCAAAATATCACACATAGTACACATTATGTTTACAGTCCCTTCAACGTAGGAATTCAATCAATCCCGGTCGTCTTAATAATCCGTTTAGATTACTCAGTGTCGAAATTCACGCCATCGTGTTTGTATATTATGATGTTCCAAATACTATTGAAAGAAAAATTGAAATATCTATTTTTCGCTGGGTGGCCCACAAATAGCTCAGGAAATTGTCAATAAGTTGCAATACCAACAGAACAAACATTCAAAAACAATATTCCGAGTATTTATTTTTGAATATCGAAATTTTTTTTTATCAGAATTTCATTTTATTTTCATATTTACACAAAGAACCTGAAAAAGGCTACATTCTCTGCAGTAATTGAAAACAAACAGACTAACATAATATCAAAAAAAATATTTCAATATACCATCACAAAGAAAGTTCATAAGGAGGCTTCTTGTTTTTATTTATTTATTTTTTTATTATTTTGAATAGCTAACGGAAATTATTATAGCTATGATCTCTAATAATAAAAGGTAAAAGCTTTATTTCTTCAATTTCGTTTCCTTTGAAAAATATTTTCACCATATGTGTAAGTTTCTTCTCACATCATATTAAAGATTGTATACATATTAAAAAAATATAATTAAAATCAAAAAGTTTACATTTAGCCTGAAATATTTCAACGTTATTCATAAAAATAAAAGTTTTATTTCTGTGTCTCAAATTTTATCTCAAACAAAAATATTATATATTTGCTTATTTGTTGAAACAGCATTATGATATTGGCTCTGCATCATTACTTTAATTTTATTTAACTGACAATAATATGACTATTAATTGATCCTTCAGTTGAGGATTTTTGAGGATGCTAAATTGAACGATATAATACGGTAAGAAAAATAACAATGTATTTTAGTTCTACATAAATTATTTTGTATATTTGTTGATAGCTATTTCGGCTTACGCCTTCGTCAGAACTAGTTCTAAGCTGAAATAGCTATCAACAAATATACAAAATAATTTATGTAGAACTAAAATACATTGTTATTTTTCTTACCGTATTATAATGGAGTTCTACCAAGTAAATGCTTACTCAATCAATGAACGATATACTTTGACGGTACTGAATTTTTATTAGTTGCCTCTTTTAAATACTATCAACTTATTTCATGAAAGCTGCGTTTATGTAAGGTATTTTTCTTTCTTTGCTCATTGGCGCAGTGATGAAACGTGATGGTCTCAGGGAATAGTAAGCCATAATGGAGCTGCCATAATTGTTTTTGATGCCATCAAAGCCTTTCAATTATTATCCGGCGTCCATCATAGCTTTTAAAGTTGACATTCAAAAAGTAGAGCGATGGAAAATTAGTAACATAAGTTTAAGCCCGTAAGTGGAGTCGTTAAAAAGAATTACGACTCCGACTGCAATATTGACCAAAAACACGACTCCAACTCTGACTAAAAAAGGTTTAATTTCACCACGTTTTTTTCCTACCTTTTCTATTTATGTGTATTCAATTATATACCAACTAACCAATCTGGCCAATAGCCAAATTTTATATATTATATGACTCCCGGTACGACTCCGGCCAAAAAACTCAGACTCCACAGCCCTGGTTTAAGCCGAAACATCGAAACTGTTGAACAATAATAAATAGATACAGTATAAATGAACGTCTTGATTTCTCTATATATTTATATATCTGCAACGTACAGCAGACAGAGATAATCTATGATGTACAAAATTACGCTATTCTACAAGATACCATTTAAATCAGTTGTTCAAACTCTCTTTATCGAGAGTATGGATTGAAAAGATTATAAATAGTGGCTTATAAATCAATCAATCTCGTTTATTAGGGTAGAAAGGGCGTGTAGGAGGGAAATTTTTGAGAACACAGACATTAATGTCTTAGAACAGAAACTGGGATTCGATCCCAAGGGCCCCAAAACCGAAACCAATGACGTTGATGGTCAACCATAGAACTGATAAGTTAAAAATAGTTTCATTCACCAATCCAACACACAAAGCAATCATCAAATCATGTTTTATAATACAAACATGGGGGATTTGCAAAGTTGCTTATTTTAATGCTAAATTATTTGCCGAGTGCATTTAAATCTAAGGTATCAATGTTTCGAAATTGATTATTTGTTGTATTAATCCAATTATTATCTTCGACTGTATTCCCTTTTTTGCTGTCAAAACAAAATAAGTCAGTCGTTTCTTCATGTATCATTCTTCGCCAGACGTTGAAATCACCAAAGCCAGAAAAGATCTCTACCAGGACTCAGGTACTCCAATATATTCACATTTAGTGTTTTTACCAAGTCTACATATGACCGAATATGTTATGCCGGATACGGCTTACTGGACGGTCAAACAAAATGTGACATAAAATATAAATCAGCGAAGTGCGCGTGCATATTTAATATATTTTCTCATTGAGATATAGCTCGAGTCCCATGCTTCACGCTTTATCTCCAGTAGCTTCGTTTTATAATAGAGCAACCCATTATTTTGCTGTATACGTTTTTTAATGGAAAATAAACGAAGTTATATGCTCAGAGTACCTATTTGCAATGGAATACTTTACGTCTGGTACTTATATTGGCTTTATGATTTTATCTCAGTATTCATTATGAAAAATAACTTTCTAGAAAAAAGTTTTTAATCATATTTATTTTTATGCATCGCTTGAATTCGTTTTCACGTCAAAAAATAGCTGAACTGTTAAGTAAAACTTAAATTAAAATCATTTCACACCCCTGGTAAAATCAATAGATAACAATGAAAATGCAGAGCAAAAAGCGACAAAATTCAAATGGATTTTTGTTGATAATATGTGAAAGCAATAAAGTAGAACTTGTTAAGTATTGTAATCCAAAGTTATAGAGTATCCAATCACTGCTACAACATATATTTTTTAACATAAAATTTAAAATAACTTTGATTATTCTACGTCATCAATACGTGGATTAATCAAATTTATTTTAAATTTTATATTAAAATTAACTTCCACAAAGTTACCGCCGAAACCATCGAAAATATATTTTTAACACTTTTTTTACGGGCCTTTTAACTATTTTGATTATTAGTATGTTATTTCGCATTTGATAGCCAATTAGCAAACGCTAAAATTTGTGCACTCTATTAGCATTTTTACATAGACAGAATACCTAATCTGTTTACAAAAATTATACCAGATATTGACATCAAAACGAATTGCCAATGCCAGTGCATAATCAATGTTCATCCAATTTTACTTTAAAAATATCATTCTTTTTCTAAATCATCACATCGATACTGCAATAACTTGCAATAAATAAAATTTATGTGTACCCTCGTCTGTAAAGTTTTTGCTGGTAAGATATTACTCTCACATTTTTAGCTGACGAAATGTTTTTCTTTTATTTTTTTGACCCCTGCCACCCTTTTCAATCAGAAGATTGCAAACTTTTATTTTTATAGCTTTCTTCCTGTACACTTAGCATAGTATGCATGCACTAATGCCATCTCTTATACAGTAAAAGTGCACAATTCAAACGTAAGCATCTTTAAGGGAAAGTTCAATAAATAAAGTTTGGCAAAGCGAAATTCCTGTGGTATAAGACGAAAATTTATTTGCATTTCCAGAAAAATAGAATGAAAATCTACCAATGGGGGCTTTTTTCTTTTAGAGATGTATTAATTTGTAATAAACATTGTCCGCCTCTTATCTTATATATAAAACCGAAACGGCGTATATATGTCTGTGGGTCTATAATTCCCTTTTGCATTGTCACACAGACATTTAGTCAAAATGTAATAAATTAGTCTTCTACTGAACTTTTCCCGGCTTTTATTAATATAAAAATGTTTATTAATTACGTGAAGGTATTATTTGACATTTCTTTGACAGCAAATTAGATTTTTTCCTTGAATTTGGACATTTTAATGGGCGAGAATGGGGCTGTCAATATATGAAAGGGGCTATGAAATGTCAATCCTATTCTGAAATGTTTATTTTAATTCCATTTAAATTGACCTAGACTTTTGAATTTTGAAAAAAGTTGTTTCAACTTGGCTCGTCTGAATTTACGCGCCGAGGTGAACATAACCCTAAACTGGTCCGAGCGAAGCCGGGTAGCAATACTAGTATAATATAAAATAAAAAGTGAGAAAATAACAATTATGAGCTCAGCTCAGTTCAAGTTTATTCGTGTACTTATTTAGATTCCGAAAGACAAGTCCTGGTCGATAGCGACAAAACTCATTGAAAAAGTATTTTTTTTTTAATTCAAAATTAAATTATATGTGTATTCTATGTTATTCAAAATGATTTTAAGGAGTAGCAGATATATCGAACCAAATATACTCTCCCTTGGGCGCTAATAAATGATTAAAGTGACTCAAGAGCATTCAAAATTTATCTAAGTTGCAGAACTATAAAGCAATAATTTTTTTTATCCTTAAGTTCCTATATTATATATAATTGCTCTCCATACGATGTCACACAGTTATATCAGTGGAACTGACTTGTGTAACTCGTTTCTCTTTGTTTAATTCTCTAAATTCCCCTGAGATAGAAATCGGTTTACTAGAAATATTACCGACCGATCGTCATGAATGATTGGTAATGCTCTAATTCTTTTCGATTGAGGGTTATACCCTTTGAAAGTTGTTTTTCAAATAGATTACTTATATATATTATAGTTTGTCTACGATATCTTCATCAATTCGGTATGGTAGAATTTTGTTGTGTAAATTTGTAGAAACGTGCAGATGCCAATTGTAAAATTTTGTAATTAAGGATTTTGACTGAGGTTGAATGATTGAATTTCAATATCAAATTTGAATTGTTTGAATTTTGTTATTTTTCATGAGTGGTGTCGCTAACGACCCGGGTTTTGCCTTTCGGCATCTTCATGCATTACAAGTGCACGGATGTATTTGAACTGATGCGTAGTAAACAGTTTGTATCGCTTATATACAAAAGTAGATCACTAAGTTAAATTGCTATTAAAATATGAATTCGCGATACTGACCAGTTTCCGCTTTCAGCCAGAACCCCGGGTCGTTAGCGACAAAGATCATGGAAAAGTTTTCTTTTGTAAACAAATTTTTAACTGCTTTAATATAGTTTGGCCTTGAAAATGATGATTAAAAAATGATGATGAAGTATATTATAATGTTGGTATTTATTATGATGATGTCTGAAGTAGAAAGTAAAATAAATTAATTCCTTCCCAAGTTTGCGGGTAGAGCTAAATTACGAGAAAATTCCTAATCATAAATACCAGGCGCTCATAAACAGGCGGGAGGTAAGTCGTGGCGAATGTTTATTATAGCATCTTTGTCTGAGTTCTCGTTATTCGAGATTCGCATTGTGTGCGCCTGTACCTATATAAACTTAAGTAAGTGCTGTTTCAAGACCCTGTAGTGGGCAAAAGTGGAAGATATACATCCGCAGTGACCGCTGGAGCCCTAATAATGAGGATCTTGACTTAATCCTAGTTTCTATGAAAAGGGACTACTTAACCGAGAAATAATGCAGGTATTAAAAAAGGTTAAAGTGGCTCTCGTCGAGATATAGCCAAATTAGAAAATTTCTAACAAAAAGACTGACAAAATTTACATAATATGCCATTGAAATTTTCTTGAAGAATAAATATAACAATCCAAAAACATTAACAATATTCATTATTTATACTAGAAGAAATAAGATAGCAGGCTACTATAAAACTTTGGTACATTCTTTAATTGGCAAGAAAAACGAGAGAAAATTTGAATGATTGAATGAAAATGTATTCAATAAAATATTAAACGCATTGAATTATTAAAAACTAATATGATATTACCTTTAAATTCGTTTTAATATACTATATATTATCATAAACCTATTTCATTTTTTTCATATGGTTTACGTCTTAAAGTTCACGAGCTTAAATGGTTATGTTGCCTCTGAAAGCTTATCTAAATTATAAAATAAAAATTTTACTTAAAAGACCAGTGGTCAGCAAATTACCCTCGCTACGTCCAGTTTTAATGATCGAATGGATGTGAGAAGGAATTTTAATCAACACATTCATGTTCCTGATCAAAAATCAAGAATTTTTGCCGATTGTGACCATATAGTCACATTGAATGAAACCTTTCATGATTTTTATACCAATGTAGAGTAAGAACAACATACATTGTCTTTTCAATAAGATTTATTGCTTACAACTTCAAATAAAAGTGATATATTATGATTTAAGTGTGTAGAACTTAGCGTGCCATGAAAACTTTATGTTATGTAATAAAAATCAAAGCGTGTACTTCAGGTTTAAAATGTAGACATATTTTCATGAGTAAACTTTTGTTTCATTTAACATATTATTACAATTATTTCCTTGATGCCTAAAACCTCCCACATTTCCCGAGGACATGTAAGTTTTACAACCTTCGCATGACGTTTTATTTTGAAATAAACTCCTGGAGTGCTGGTAATGAAACTTAATCCTGGGTGCTTCAGAGGTCGAAATGGCTGTCAGAATTAAGAAGAAATTTTCCTTCTACGCAAATGCCAGAGACTGCCAACAATCTGGAATTATTTTTATAAATCACCAAAGCGCATCGATAGGAAATCGTTCTGTATTGATCCATGAACATGAAGAGTATTTTTTTTCTATATTTTGATCATATGGAAGGTGACCGTGAAACAGCGGCTACATGCTCATAACTCATAAGGGATAATGTAAGGACAACATTTGTATCATTTATAAATAACAAAATATTACATAACATTAATTCAACAGAGTTGGTTTGATTATCAAGCAATTAAGATACGGTATAAAATAGTTTCACTAGAATTGAGAAGTAACTTAGTAACATATTTATCTGTATTATTAATACTTAAACCTTTTCACTTAACCTTGCATCAATTGTGGTCAGATTTTGTGTTTTAGGTGCTAGTAGTTGATAAAACTATTGATGACAGTCGACTGATATAACGTGTGTTTAAATTATATCGTGAGAGGATATAAAACAACTTTCGTGGTGTAGATGAGAATGTAATTTGAATTTGGATATTTCACGCATGTAAAAACAATTCGTACGAGGTTGTCGCCGTACGCAAATAATAAATCATATCATTATTTGTCATTAAAACCATGAAGCACAATATTTATTTGTCTCTATATTTGGCCATCTTTGAAGGTGTTTTTATGTTGTATTAGGTAATCCTGGAATTAATGTCGTTTTTTTAATATGCAACTCTTTGTGTGTTTTGGTCTGTTGTCTAGTAAAGACGTGTGTTATTGTTTTTCTCTTCTCTGTGATTCTTTACCTGTCTTTTAAACAAAAAAAAACAATTTTACCCCATCTACAAAAAATGGCAGAGACGTGTCTTTCGGAAACACATTTAAGAAGATGTATGCTGATTTTTTTCCATTAAAAAAAAACTGCAACAGAAGCAACGGAATCCATTTGTGAGATTAACGGTGATATACTGGACGTAAAGAAGTGCCAAGGATGGTTCAGAAAATTTCGCTCGGGCAATCTCGATTTGACAGATGAGCCTCGAAGTGGACAGCGCAGTCAAGTGGATGAAGCAGCCCTGAAGGCGGAAATTGAATTTGCCCCTGTTAATACGAAACAAATATATGCCTTTACTACGCGTCAGTACAAGTACATCCGTGCACTTGAAATGCCTGAAGATGCCGAAAGGCGAAACCCGGGTCGTTAGCGATAAAACTCATGGAAAAGTTCAAAATTCAAACAGTTCAAATTTGATTTTGTCTTAGATTGCAATAAGAAGCATGTTGGTTACATCTGCTGTGTGGTAGAACTCACCTACACTTTATACTCACGCGTGTTTGGTGGGAGAACTACGTAATTTATGACCTTACGCTCTTTAATGTAGGCACCCTGCTTAAATGCGTAATGCCTTTCTAACATTTATTCGTATCAGATCTGAGCGAGGTTAATTTTCCGGCTCTAGATGTTCATTTATTCCAATGGGATACTGGGAACCTCTTCATTAGTCATTTACTTGAACTACTAGAGATCTTCATGTCAGCCATTCATTGTTTTCACTAAGCTTCTACTTTACAAAGAAGAAATAAATATTGTTTTCAAGGATACGTCTGCATTGAAATTATTCAAAATCTACCACGAAAGCACCAATTCAATTCATTGTTTGCGTGTTTTTGATGACCTAAAAAAATGAATACATCTAACGTGTTTTAAAAATAGTTGACAAACAAAATTCGCTAGAGAAAAATGTGATAGATTTTGTCAAAAATTTAAGTACAGTTTAGCATTCTTGTCTGAAATCAATTCGGTATAATGTGTATTGAATTGAGTTGAATGAATAATTGTAAAAGACCATAGGTAACGTTTTGGTGTTAACAGTGGTATAGATATGGAGGTCATATCATCCAAAAGGAGAACAAGTTTTGTAAAGCGCTATCGAAGAATTAGAATATCACCACACATCTTATATATCAAAATCAATATTTGTTTGTTGGTCGTTCATATGATTGCGATAAAGCTGTGGTGAATTGTTGTGTGGACGCCCACAAAAGTTTTTTAACTACGTTTATGTATTAAAATGATTTTTTTTGGTCCCTTATGCCATCCTATACCTTTCATCCAATTGCGATAAAACTTTGGTGATTTTTTGTGTGGACACCAACGAAGATTTCTTAATTATCTATCTATCTAAACATATAAAAATGAGTAATTGTTTGTATGTCTCGTATGCGTTCTTATAACGTTCATCCGATTGCGATAAATTTTGATGATTTGTTGTGTGGATACGTTCAAAGGTTTTTGAATCAGTACAGCCATTAAATACAGCATTACAAAATTAAAACACAAAACTTAATTTTTTTGAGTGGTATTACAACGCTTGCCGGGTACCGGCTAGTTACAAATAAAATAAACAGTGTAAGAATAAGTTAATGCATATAACAAATTTTTGATTGGTTCCGTAGAGTAGTCTTTAGGTCATGACGGTAAAAGATTCAATTTTGTTTCTATAAAAGCTTCTTCAAAACAATAGTTTCATACCAACATTAGATATTTGTTCACATATTTTGATAAAGAAAGAACTTTTCATTGTGACATTCATGTAATTAAAGCGGTATAGTAATGTGTTTTCTCAATCTACGGTGACAAAATAAGAATTAACAAAAGCCAGGATATTCCGGAGAGAAAAAATCAGAGATAAAAGCTTTTCGATCGAATGTCCTTAAATGACAGATAGTAAATCATAAAGGACAATTAGTCCGGCCAAACATTTATAAGTGAAAATAAACAAGGGAAAATTTGTCCCTGGAAATAAACAAGGCAATGCCGCAATAATAAGTTGTCATACGAAGGGCAGAAAGAATTAAGAAAATGGAACTGGTATTTAGATATATATCTAGACTAACAAGGCAGGAATTCAGCAATAAACCTCTCACAATTAGTTGATATGCCAGTCGTGTGTGTACGCATTATACATACACGAACTAACTAAATGTATAGATATAAAAAGAACAGCGTGTACAATATATCACTGCTTAAAATCGTGATAAAGAAGTCGTTAAGGAAAAAATCAGCTTTCGACAAAGCTTTATGTGAAAGGAATTATTTTTACGTGTTTCTAAAATTCTCTCGTACAGCTCATTTTTAATCTCAGAACCCACACCATTCAGTGACTATTTCAATGGAAATCGGTAAACATTAAATCACGAGATGTCAATATTTTTATATGAATGACAAATGGTTTAAGTGTCTTGATAATCAAAAAAAACTATTCTGCTTTTCCATGAAAGAAGGCATTAACTCGCAAAATTTCTGAAACTAAGTTATGAATGCCATTTGCTAAATATTTTTTAAATCTAAAGATGGTGCTCACTTTTAAAGCATCTGCTTAAAGTATAAGAATTTATAAGAAAACCAACAAGTCTATCTTTTTTAGCAAAGTGGCAGTTAATGTTACATACTACTTTGTGCTTGTTTACAAAGAAATTAGTTCATTTTCACATCAACCGCTTTTCATAAATTCTTAAAACAAAAAATTCAAAAAGCACAGCATGTAATTTTTCTCAAAAGTTTGTCAGAGTCACGTACTGCCTTCTTGTTAGGAATGGTACTATACCTGCATGCACGTTATAGTAAAAAAATCATTCATTCATACGCTTTTGTAATATGTTGACATTGATGAAGAGAAAATGTAAGATCTGAAGTGAATTAGTAGTGAAAAAATATTTTTTATACTATGCAGTCAAAGCAGTTGCAAGGAATTGTATTTTTAAGTTTTCCACGTGATCTTGTGATTAGTTATTATTCTTAAAGAGCCTATAAAATATTGCGCTTGACTCATTTTTATGAACAATTCCCCATTTGTTAATATACACACTTGATGGATTTTATATTGTTAATGATCATCTTTACTTCATTGGTTTTTGATGTAGTAGCTTGTATTGCAAAAAGGTATATTAATTATTATTAATTAGTCATAAGTATTGGTTAGCTTTTATATAAACAGCGCTGTATTTTTGTATTTCTTATCAGACGCAATGAGCGAAGTCAGTCCTGATCTCAATAAATTCAATGTGGAATAAATACGAATAATGTGTTATTATTTTTATTATTCTTTAAGAGATTTTAACAAAGAGATGAGCAGGAGAAAAACCATTCATTGACTGGAAAACGATGTATGATATATTTACTCGAAGGAAGAACATGGAACGGAAACATTTTACTTTATTATACGGCCACAGTTATGAACCGCCCTGTCCAAAATGCCATAGTCAAGATAGATGGTGGCCGGCGGGTGAGTCTAGCAAAAATTTAAGAAGACAAACCAAGAGAGAAAAGGGAAACAAAAGACGCACAGAGGAGAATAAAAGGGAATTTTATAAAAATAAAAATAATTTATTGCCATTAGGGATAAACGAAGAAATTTTCGGGGCCCCGTCGAAATAAACACGGGATTGAAATAAAAAATAAAGTTTTCTCAGGGCTAGAGTTTTCACTCCGTCTGCGAATATTAATTGCCGTATTCAAATTTGAAAGTTTTTTGTAGATCACGAGTGAGGTTTCTTTTTTGTATATGTCGTTAAAAAAGTGTACATTAAATACGATTGATAGCGTTGAGAAATAATAACAAGTTTTTACTGTATTATATTATTTTCAAAATACTGTTGAATCATTTTGTAAGCGGTTCAGAAAAAAAGTTGTAATAGTTGGGTCATAGTTTGGATTCAATTTTTTTCAAACGAATCCATAAATGTTGAAGATATCTAGTTTGCAATGTTTTCATAATTATCAAATAACGATACTGAGTTGTATTGGAAAATATGAACGATTCGAAACCTCTACTGAGACTATACACGAAGATTAAAATATGAAATAAGCAGCACGGTGTCATACCAAAATGACTAACAACCATACTTGTATTTCAATCTGAATCGATGGAATTTTGTACATTACAATGCGCTTCGTTAGTTATGACCCGGTTTTCGACATTCAGCATCTTCAGTCATTCATTCAATTCGATGAATTGAAATTGAACTTGAACTGATGCTTTTTAAATAGTTTTTATCTCGTATACATTCTATCCAAATGTTATTATTATATTTAAATGACTGAAATGAATGAATGAAAATTACTACAAGTGAAGACTAGGTACGAATTTCCAGTTATTTGTTTCCGTTAAATTTTAAGTAATCTTTCGGTTGTTATTTTTATTAAAGTAAAAATAAATATAAACAACAACTCGTAGCATAATAATTAATATAAATTAGCTTATGGTAAAATACGATGAAAATTTAGCAGTTAACACTTGATTTTGTATGTTATTTGTCTTTAAATATTGCCTAGAATGATTTATATGTAATAATTTATGATTTTTAAGCACTTGTTCAATAAATGTATTCAATAACTATTCAGAGTGATAGGGAGGAGTTTCGGTGACTTCAAAATTGTTATTTATTGAATAAACAATCGTGTTTAATTATTAGGTGTAACATGCACTTTTAATTATAATAATCGACGCTACATGTTTCCACGTTCTCGATACTTGGTTGTCATAACCAGTCTCATTTATGTACAAAATTAATACCATGCTTGAAATAAACGTATGGTTTTAAGCATTTTATTACATATACTTAGTGTTAAAACATATTGTTTTGGTTTATTTAAAGTCTCCTCACAGTCCAAAAATTAAAATAATTTTGTAAATGCTTAGTTTTTAAAATCGAGGACTCGAATTGGAAGTTGAGAATTTAAGTACCGTGCACTTCTACAATAGATGTAAAGCATAAAAACTAGCCAAAAGAACTTTTAAATTATCTGTTTTGAATCTGTCCCCAGAGTGAAATTAAGTTGTGTGGTTTTACTTCGGATTAAATGAATTTATTTATTGTCGTGCAAAAAAACCATTTTGAAAGGGGATGATAATACAATTCAGTCAATTCAGAAGACTAAATAGTTAAAAGAACAAGCACAGTTTGTTTGTTATTTTTAAAGTTTACCAATATTCAACTATCTCATAAAAAAAATTGTCTAGTACCTTATTTATATTCGGAGAAGATTTCCTCACGTACGCTATTGCAAACTCTTAATGCTAGAAAAGAGATAGAATTGATTTGTTAAGAAATTTATAGTTTAAATTCAAAAATATTTTTTTATATTCCATTTAAGTAAATACAGCAAAGAATTTAGTTCGACAAGAAAAATAATAGCTCAAACTTTTATTTTTTTATTTCTTTGGAAGTTAATAACCTCCTAATGTTATTATATTGTAATATAGTAATATCCAGTTCATTTCAATCAGTAAACACTTTAATTGTACGCCCAATAATGAAGCTAAATGAAACGATAGTTATAATTATTCTCTTTCAATTAATGTTATTTCTGATGGAAAAATAATGTTGGCGTCAAAAATTTCAGTCATATTTTTTTAATGTTTGTTACGTAGAACTCATCACAAAGAATAATGTAACACAAAGGGAAATAAAGTGGAGTGTTGAGAATGTTAGCTGTGTGTAAAAAAAAACTAATTTATTAAGAGTGGCTATGTCAAGTTCTTTCACAAAATGGTAAATTAGCAATGGAAATATTGATGTCATTAAACCACCATTACTGCAAAGATGATGGCGAGCAATGCTTCTCAAACTGTGGTAATATTTCGAAACGACTAAGTGAATCTAAACAGGTACTAAAAACGAAATTTTTCAAATCAAATATAATTTAAAAGTATTATTTATCACTTGATTTAAGATAAATTATGTCCTTACCACGCATATATAACATTCAGCGAGCGATAAATAAACGATTATAAAGAAGACTTAATTTAAAGCTCTTAACAAATTCTGTCAATTTATTAAAATGTGCTTATTGCTATTGATAATTGAAGTGTGTAGTTTAGACAGTTAACACCATAAAAATGATTGTGATGTTAAAATCCCAGTGCATGAATCAGTACACATTATTATATTTCAAAATAAACCAGGTTTGTATAGTATATGATATGATAATGGGTTAGGTAAGGTAATTTGCTGATACAAGTAACTCGGTGATAATTTGTGTTTTAACGTGTAGCCAAATAACCTGCTGTGCAAATGCTTTCAACGATTAACTATCTATTTATATACAGTCAACCCTCCTACAGCAACGAGATATGGATGTTTTTTTATGACTTACTTTATCAAGAGTAAAAAGACGTACAGCTACTGATAAATATTTTTCGAATGCACATATTTTTGTATTACATATTTACGAAACATCAAATTTTCCTGAAGACTGTAGCTCAAAAGCTACAAATAACCGCTTTATAGCAAAAGGTGCGACAGGAAGGTTGACTGTACTTATTATAAAAATCTATGGTGGTCGAAGAAACACAATTAAATCCAAAAGCATTAAAATAAAGACATGTCAAAATATCAATTTGCATTTGACGTTTTCGCTATATCACAAGATTTATAAACAAAAAAAAATTGTTGATATTTTGGCGTAGAGCCTCGAATGGCACTCTAAGCCTGACATTTGGAGAATCTTTTTTCTTGGTGAAACAGTTGCAAAAAAACAGTCATCAAGGGGGAAATATAGCACTTAGCAAAAGCAGCGCTTTCCATATAAGTTAGCTTTTGCGGTCTTTGGAAACAAAGGGTCTGCGTATGACGTCAACAATCCATCTGTCGTCATCTACAGCGCTGGAACATAAGTCAAGCGATGTGAATTAACGGAAATGTAACCTTAACACGCCGAGGGCTGAAGCTGAATTTAATTAAATATTTTTTTGCAATTTGAATATTTGAAGGGAAAATATTTAGTCCAATTAAGCTGAACATTAATTTCTTTAAAAATGCTTTTGATGTAGGATCCCTAAAAAACTTAAAATTTCATAGAAATTATTAAGATTTTTAAATTTATATCAATTATTCTAACAAATGTGTCAAATTATTACTTCATTCAATCAATGATTTTTTTTGTTTGTAAATAAAAAAAGTCCTGTTTTCTATAGCAAAACGATCTCAATTTTTATAATGTGAACTTTTTGTTTTTTTAAATAACTATTTTTTTCTTTTAACAGTTTGTCAATTTTTAGTCATGAAATTGATGGGCACTGTAAATTTATGTGAATTCAGCAATCATTTACTATAATTGATGATTTTGAAAAACCGACCGAAGTTGTTTTCATGATATCTGTTATTTCAATCTCATTTCAAATTTCATGCATATGCCATATAAGCACACATATTTTTAAAACTAAAAGCTTTTAGGTTAGATACATTCTTAACAATGATAATTTATCACCTTAAAGGTTTGAACTTTTTGTTCTTGGTGAAAAGAGATTATTAACAATTAATAAGAAAAAAATTGAGCACTACTTTTACTTATATTTTATTAAAGACCAGGACCATTGTCATTCGATAATAATTGTAGTGACGAGCGAAACCAGAACTGATCTTTGTCAAATTACAAGTAGTATCAATAAAATAATGTGTTTTATTTATTGAAAATAGTGATATATAATTCACAGGGTATGTAAAGAAATCCTTGTTTTTGAAACTTAAGTTTTCTATCAGCAATTTTAATGACATTTAACAAATGTTTATTCTTCGAATCCCACGCTTAACGTCACTTTGTCCTTGATAAAAAATATTATTGATTCCTGCTCAGATCACCCAGCTCAGTGATAATCAAAGCTGTAATCAAAGGAAACAATGAATGTCATTCTAGCTAGGCAATATGATAACGATGTTTGAATGGACCATGGATTTATACTCGGAAACGTACTCAAAGGGTATAGGCAGTGTGACAAAAGAATAGCGTGGCTTAGCAAGTGGACGGAAAACTTTAATGGTTCGACAAAACAAACCATTTATTAACCGTTAAGTACTATTCTAAAGCATGCAACCTGAAGTGAAAACGTTAAAATGGCCAACCGGCGCGAAACCATAAGAAAAAAAAACCCCACTAAGAAAATCGAGCCGCGTAAATCATACGAGAAGCGCAGGCGTTGGAGGAGGAGGGGGATCAAATTTATACCGTCGCTTATGACTGTTTTTCTTACGAAAATGGATCCCTTGAAAAATTTGGTAATACAGCTTTTTATTTCTGCTGTCCTGGTACTGATTTTTTCCTCGAGCCAAAATTTCGAAGCACGGATGAGTGATTGAAGCTTTTTTTTTACATGCGAAAGAAAAATCCAAATTGAATTAGTCAAATTAATTTTTACGCCTGACACGTTTCTGTAAACCTAATACTTTTTTAATTGACTGAAATAAATTAGTATGTCGAAAAATAGAACTTGTCGGGTCCGTGGCGTAGTGGTCAACGATGATGGATTTCGTGACGCACCTCACGGGTTCAAGTCCTATAACAAGAAGCATCAGTTGATTTATCGATTCTGTCCGAAAGATATGTGTTTTTGATGTCGAAAAATTCTTTCCCGCCCATCCAATTGTGAAAGCGGAGCGAATCAAGCAGTTACCGTACAGAGAAAAAGTTGATACCTCTAATTAAAAGCCATATGCTCCACATTGGATTAGACATGGGTAAAAAGACTACTATTTGATTAAAACATACAATATATATATATTTTAAGATAAAAGTTTAGCGTGTAATATATGTACTATATGTAGGTACAATCGATTTAACTTAATAATAATTGGGAATAGAAAACTTTGTTCATATAATACAAATACCAGTCAAAGTTACTTTTGTAATGATGTGAACTCTGTCTTTACATAGAAAGTAAAAAATATATATTAATTAAAAAATATCAATTATTTTCAATTCATAAGCGATTCCATTCGTGTGTATATATAAGATGTTGATGTGGACATCGTCGGCAGTGAAATTGGTGCTTTGTTAGTATTTTTTTTCTTTTTATGTTACTAAAATGTTTCTTAAGGATTTCAAACAATTCAAATTTAATATGTTTCTGTTCTGTTTCATATATTAATTTTGTGTTATATGTTATGTGATATTTATATTAAATTTGTCAAATGCATAGCGCAAAGGCGTCAGCTGTAAATGCCATGTATTATATTTAATTTTTTCCAATATCCGGTCCGTGGCGCAGTGTCAACGGCGTTGGCTTGCGTACCGGATCGCCCGGGCTTGATTCCCGGTACGAGCGAATTTTTTCAGTCGATAAATCTGTTCAAAGGCATAGGTGTTTGTGTTGTTGAAAATACCTTCCCACATTTCCGATCCCAAAGAGCGACGCATTGTGACAGTGATTAACTAATCACTAGTCCTGTCCTAGTCCTAGTATTCTTTCCATCCATACTCTCTTCGAAGAAAAGAGGTTGAGCAACTGAGTAACAAGCAGTTCTCGTAGAAAAACAGATGTTGTGATAAACTCCGTAAGGAGTCCATGTGCTCCAAGTTGGGAGCGGACATGGTTAAAAAAAAGTCACTTTTTTAATGATGTGAACTTCGTTTTCAAAAAGAAAGTTAAAATATGAAAAAAATTCCAACAAAACCACATCAGCTATTTTCTATTCATAAGCGATTCCATTCGCGTGTATTCATAAGATGTACTGTAGAAGCGCGCTTATGTTGTCAATGATAAACATGCATTGTACGCATACACATAAAAGGCATATAAATTGCTTTACCTATATCCGCTTTCATTCAATTGGCAAAATGAATATTCATTAAAATGTTAAGGAGAGAAATAGTAAATAATCGATATTTTTTAATCCCATGAACCTTCACAGGACTCGTAAAAAAGGGTTCGCGATTTAATCAAGATAGTGAAACGGCTGAAAATAAAATTTCTTCCCGCAAACAAGAAAGCGTGATTCAGATAAGTGAAATGAGGACAAAAAAGATAAGTGGGCCACTTCATTCTTCCGTTCGCAAAAGAGACTTCCACGTAGGAGGAGTGGGGGATAAAAAATTGCATCTTGCAACCCCTAAGTGGTGACTGTCCACCCCAAGGCTGATTAAGTCATATTGTGGAACGCTACTGTAGGGATGATTAAATTATTCCGCATTATTTAGTACGCCTCTTTGCGAAGAAAATTACTGAACATATTGAAACTACACCACGCTCACAAGTAAAATGAAAGATGCGATGGTAAAAAGTAATCAGTTCCACAAAGCGAAATCTAATATATAAAAAAACAACGTTTGTTTGCTTGTATTTTATGCGTTGCCATACCGTTCATCCAATTCCGATAAAACTTTGTCAACTTATTGCTTCCACTTGCGGTAAGATTATAGGTATAGTAAAATCAACTTACAGTAGGTCTTTTATATAAAAATCAATGTTTTTTCATATTTCATGCGCTGCCATACCGTTCATTTTGGCAACTTATTGTTGCACTTGCGCAAATGTAATATGCGTAGTACAATTAACTTTCAGTAGGTGGTACGTGTGTCGTACCATAGACAATCGGCAAAAGACAAACAGCAATCGCCAAACGGAAAATGTCATCGATACCGATCAATGTTAGTGAAATTAAATCGAAATTATTTCTTTGAAATGCATCGCAACGCTTGCCGGGTACCGGCTAGTAACATATAAAAAAACATTCACGCAATTGATACATGGTTTTGATTACTTAACGTCTAAGAAGATCATTTTTTTGTGATTTACATATAAGGAAATAAATAAAGTTTTTTTAATGACAAAACCATAACCATCCAGAATGAATTTGCTTGCCTTCTGAATTGATTACAATACCAAACTGATTATTTTTTTATATTCGATGCTGCCATCAATGCATAACGTAGCAAATTATTATTTTTTTACAAGCATCCTGGGTTCCAAAAATGACACATGCAATTATACGACATATTACGATTTTGTTTATAATAATTCGTTTGTGCTTGATAAATAAATCAATCCCAAAGATTTCGGGATCATGTTTTCTAATTCTAGGGCTCATCGGGTATTGGGAATCTTCGGGATCCGGGATTGTTAGCCCTAATTTTGACGTTATGCTGAAGTAAGTTTTTTATTGAGACGCTTAATATTATTGATTGAGTAGGCATTTACTTGGTAGAAGTCCATTATAATACGGTAAGAAAAATAACAATGTATTTTAATTAAAATTATTACTATATTATTTTTCTTACCGTACTTAATATAATATTCATTTGAAATATCAATGTTTGAATATTTGAACATTGCAGATAAAATTCCAATAGTTTTGACTACTTCGTCACATATTATAGTATAAGGTTATAATAACCAAAATCATACTAACTTGCAGTTAACTGTATTCATAGCTACAGCATTGGAAATCAAAATAATAAGTTTATTGTCCTATATTACACACATTCCAATTTTGAAAATGTTATCAAAATCAATCTTTAATTAGATTTGCTGGATAGATTGCGTCTTTCACAATGGTTCTCAAACATTCAATCTCGATTGCAAAATTTCTTTGAGCCGAAATACCACATTGTTCGTCATTGAAATCAATTTAGATTTCAATGGCTGCGTTACGAATTGACGAGGCGTGTTTTCAATTTTCACCTTCGCCATTCAACAATTCGACTCTTTTCATACAAGTCTCAAAGCAGATACTTATCAGTTTTAATTTCCCGTGTTTTCGATATCAAGTTTTTACACTATTATACTAAAAGCATTTTGACAAAAGCCACCCTTTAAAGGTTTTGTTTTATGGTTACTTTTAGGTTGGCTATTTCCAAACATGACTGATTTAATTAAAGCATGATTGCACGAACAAAAATAAGTTATATTTGAGAGATCGCAGTTATAGAAGAATGTTTGATATTATTTGGTTCAAACTCATTTAATTGTTTTGAAAATATCGTAAATGTAAATATAAATTAATTGATCATGAACCGACTTCGATACAAAAATATTTTTTTTGCCTTATCAAATATTTTTTTATAGAATTATTGATTGAATTGGCATTTACTTCGTAGAACTCCATTATAATACGGTGAAAATATTCGTTCTATTTCGGCTTACGCCATCGTCAAAAGTATAGCTCAAACTAAGGCGTAAGCCACAATAGCTCTCAACAAATATATCAAATAATTTCTGTAGAATTAAAATACATGTTTATTTTTTTTCACAGTATTTATTGAATTAGTACATATATAAATTACATATCCCTGCTTAAAATATGAAAATCGTTAGAATTTTTATATAACCATGCATTTAAATAATGAGGAACAAAATATAATATTCAATGATTATATGGAACGTATTTTTTTATTATATTTTACCTATCGATACGTGTCTCACGACAATCTATCGAGGAAATAAAACGTAAATATTCCTTCTTCATTTCTTATTTACAGATATGCTCAAATAAAAAGGTTCAGACTTACTTCAAGGAGATTTCAAGTCAATTAATCATTCAGTTTCAAAACATGCGGAGGTATTTGTTTTGCTACAAAGAAAATGTTAGTTTTCATAATACATATATACCAGTTTTTATAACTATAGCCATTTTTCTTCCATTATGTCAGTTTATAAAGACCGAGAAAATACAAGCGGTGTATAATATGTAAAATAGTAAGAATTTTTCGAAGTCTGAAAATATTATGGTGAATGGAGATAGCCAGAGTTTTGACTCCGACTGTAAGCAATTGAACGAACCAATTCTTTATAAGACACTGTTCTTCTAATCTTGAATAGTTAGTTAATAGGCCAACATAAAAATTTGGCGCTATAAAGCAGGATGATGCTGAAAAAATCTTATGCACAGCTATTTAATGTACGAAGGAAAGGGAAAGCACTTGCTTAATTCATCTGTTCACAGCTACCCTAGCATTAACATCAGAAAACAAATAACCAACTTTATCCTTGTTTTCCATTTTTCGTTTCTGTTATCCTCATTTTTTAAAGCTTGAAATCCTTCTCAAATTGAAAACATCTCATACTCAACATTACTTCATACTATAAATAATAATGTTTAATATATTGAGACTACCTTGATTCGGCTCCCTCGTAAATCGAGAAGGAGCCTCCTATCTGACACCGAGGAAGAGGGATTTTGTGAACGGAGTAGGAGAAACATGGAACTCTTTAAAACAAAACACGTTCGAAAGAGTTCTGATGACCTACCATATAAGGCGGTGTCAATATGATCCTGGATAATACTGAATTTCAATATTATACCTTTTCAGTATTAATCATCAATTCAATCAATTGGTGGCTAAGCATTTTGCAAAATAAATAAAACTGATAACATATTACTACTTCCTCATAAATTCTGATAAAGATCAGAACTGGTTATTTATATAAAGAGAAACATAAGATAAGGTTTGAAAATAGGCATTTGGCTTAAGAATGAATATATAATATGTGGAAGTTTTAATAAATTTGTGTTTTATTTATTCAAAATTAATAAAAAGATGGTGACTTTTAAAACATGCCACTCATTTGTACCTAAGGCTGGCGCGGATAAAATTTCTCCACCCCCTTGCCACGTCTGGAGAACGTGGCCTTTTGAATTTTATTTTAATGTAGGCAGGTAATTTTTTTCTCTTTAATATTATTTTTCAGCTAAATCTACGTGCCGTCAAACGAAATCACTTTTATGAGTACGCACGCAAAAAACATTTTTAAATAAAATTATTGATAGACGACTATTTGTGTATAATTAGTATTTATTTAAATCTAATATATAAAAATCAATGTTTTTTTGTTTGTTCTTATTGTATGCGTTGCCATACCGTTCATTCGATTGCGACAAAACTTTGTCAGCGTACTGCTTGCACTTGCGCAAAGGTTATAAGCATAGTAAAATCAACTTATACCGATCAATGTTAGTGAAATTAAATCTAAAATATTGTGCATCCGAAAGCACTTCAATAAACACAAACACTTTCTTTCTTTGAGTGGCAGTGCAACGCTTGCCAGGTTTCAGCTAGTACTGAAATAAAAATGGATTTTTTCAATCTTGTATTGTGATACATATTGAGCATATGAATTAAAAAATACATATTGTCTGGGAAACAAACTAATATTAAGTACTTAAGTGGAACAATCTCGAATAGTATCCTCGTCAAACGCCTTGAAATATTCAGTGTAAGAAAAAGCTTTGGTCCTGAATTCAAAATTGAGTAAAAAAAATACACATTTTGTATACCCAGGGGGGGCAAACTTTTCGGATCGAGGGCCAATTCCAAAAATTCAAAATGAGCAGCGGGCCGCAAGTAAAATACCGTTTTTAGATCGTTTTTTACGTGATACATTGGTTTCAAAAAGTGGCACACCTAAAAAAATTGCGGAAAAAAGTATCCAAAATAAAAGAAAAAACAAAAAAAAAAATTCAAATTCGACCTAAAAAGAATTTTTTGCATAAAAGATATACCTAAAAAATTCCTATTTTCATTCAAAAATAATATTTCTCTATTCAGTTCGTATTAATTATTGTGAATTTAAAATATTTGGACGTCTGAAGTGTAAATGCATATATTGTTATATTTGACATAGTAACTCTGTGATAAAATTTTTGACCACCGGGAAGCACGTTTCCAACGAATTTTACAATTGCATTGTGCTTAAATAAGTTTCAGAGTAGAGTCATTAATAATATCGCATGAGTTTGCGCATCATTTTGTCTGTAAAAAGAAAAATCGCGTACCTACGAATAAATCACGGTGTCATCCAAAAAATCACGTAAAATCGAAATCACTGAAAAAAATTGTGTAAAAAGAGGACCGGGTGTACTCTATTTATTATCACGATACATAATTTTTTCAAAAAAATATGAGAAGAATGAAGCTGTTTCAAAGATTGAAATTTTTTTAAAATTCAAAAGCTCATTTTGTAGTTGATATTTTTAAAACTGCTTGTGAATGGTCATTGAAGAAGATGGAATCAGAATTAAACTGAGGTTCATGATCAAAAATGTGTGTTCAAATTTTCGTGTAAATTCTTTAAATTGGTCGAATTAAGATCATTGTAAAATTTGCAGATTTTGTCACGACGGTGTAATTCTCTTAAATCAGTGTTACATTGCAGATCAATAATCTCAAGTTGTAGCTCTTTTAATACAGGTTTAATATCTATTGAAAATGGCGCCAGACTTGTCGCCAATTTTTCAGAAGTAACCAAATCTTTGTGAAAAATCGTAATTCAGGGCGTTCATAACACGGAGTTGATAGTGTTTAAGTGTGGCACGATGTCCAGAGTAAATGCAAAATCACAAATCCCTAATCCCAGCATCGGGAGAGTCATTTACAAAAATAAAATTATAGTAATTTTTATATCCCGAGCTCTTCGAAACACTTTTTCCAAGCAAAACCATCGAATTTCAATGAAAAGGAATATCTGTCAATTCAATATTTTTTTTAAAAATATACAAAAATTATTCTTACTTAGAATTAGGATTTATGATGGTAGGCCGCAGAAATCTCTCGGCGGGCCGCAGTTTGCCCATGCCTGGTGTATACGTATGTGTCGTTTTCCCCCCTTTACTTGTCGTATTATATTTAACCTTTTAAACGCCAAGCCAATTCTATGAATTTTTGCCACAGGCCACCATTTTCAACCATCGATTTATACATGATAATACATGGAAAATCATTTTATACCCGACTTACTTTTGGTTTTCAAAGAAAAGTGGAAAAAAATATCTTTGGTCTAAGATTTAAAAATGTTTACAGGGATATTTATGATAATAAAGAACAACTCCTAGTGACATCTGTTTAATATCAAATAAAATAAAAACGGCTATAAATATCGATATTTTAACAAATATTTACATTGATTTGAAAAGATGCGTCTGCATTAGATTTCATTTAAAAACACGATATTTATTCATCAATAAACTCGTAGTGGCGTTTTCATGCCTGCATGGCGTGGTCCTGGTGGTTAGACCAATTTCGAGTTCCAGCACGCCACGACGTATGTACGGTTAATTCAAACCCGTCTGGAGCGTAAAAGTAAAGTGACATATGATTGTCATTCGGTTCAAGAGGGCTATGCTATGAACAACATAATACTGGGATTAGTAATACTCAAGTGACCCCATATGAAATGAATTTATTCGTACTATCATTTTTTATTTAAATTTTACCTTTCAACCCTTCTCCAAATATATAGGTCGTGCTATGTTCTAGATAATGATATATCACGGAAAATTTAAAAAGAAAACAATTTAAAGATCTCACTAGTTAGTGTAAAATAAATCGAAAAAAACTACAGACACCCTTATGCTGAGACGCAAAAAAGGTGAAAGCGTTATATTTTTCTCATTCTTTTTTGAAAGAGAATCAGCTTCCATTCAGGGGCGTTTTATTAAAAGTCTCCCTCATTCACTGAGATTTTCACATTTAAGTGGGTTCTTGAAATGCCCGCCAGAAAAAATAAAATCTTTGTCTTCATTATCAAAACATGTAAAGAAATCTCCGCCTTTACGAAGAAAAAAAAACCCATTGAACTTGTAATACAGTGAAATAATTATTATATTTTATTTAATATTCTTTGATTTTCTCTTTCATTAATAATTATTATTGACTTTACATTGAAAAGCCTTACGTAAAGACATTATACAATACTTCGAAAAGATTTTTTTTATTAAATAATTTTTAAATAAAATATCAGTTTACACGGCTAGCGATGAGCAAAACCGTTCCTGATCTGTATCAGCGAATACGTCGAAATATTACTGTACATGTACAGTGTGTTTTAAATATTTCAATAATGACTTTTCACCAGTTGAGAGTACAAACACACCTTACAAATGATTACTTCGACATATTTAATATTGCTCAGTCCCGGTCTCGTTCATAGCAAACATTATCAACCGGTGAAATATCAATAAAAACATTAAATATTTTACGATAAATGCAAACAGTTTTTGCACTCATGTAAGTAAAGAAAATTTTTAAAAACTTTAAATGACCTGTGATTTATTGAGTATAACACTGTTTTTTTTAGTGTGTTATCATCATTTTTTTATCTTAATGGCTTAGTAGTCCAATCAATTAAAGAATTAAACGAAGTAGTATCGGTTTTAATATTATTTTAATTTGAAATAAATTTTTGTACGTACATATGTGTATGAAACAATATGTATACCTGTGTAACTGTATTGTATAAAAGGCCAAAGTATTTTTGCCATTAACGGCGTTCTTTGCACGTCCGCTTTTTATTTTGTCACGGCTGTATTATTATTTGGACATAAGGGCAAAACTCACTCCATTCCGACCCTGTGCAAGAGTGGACGAAGACGTGGTTTGGCTGCGAAGATATTATATTTTCCAAAAAAAAAAGATTTTTTATGTTAAGGACTTATTGGAAAAAAATAATCAGCGTGTATACCTTGCCGGGGGTTGGTAGATACTGGAGTGCTTTAATAAGAAAGGGTACATTTAAATCGACCTATTAAATAAATACTAATATCAAAAGATCGTTTTATTTTGTTAATTGACAGATGATTTCAGAATGACCATTACACTTACAAAACCTGCATGTCACTTATTCGCTTGGTGTCTATTTATCGCAAAGAGTAAAGATTATGGTAATACAGGACTATTTACTAGTAACTCGCTCTAGCAACCGCACCTTTTCAGTATCGGATAATTGAGACGTCCCATATATTTATCTATACACAAAATATATATTCTCATGATGGAGTCCGTGAACACTAAGACTGAAGGCAATGACGTTGGCCTTTTGGCTACAAAACGGCATTCAACAGATAACATCTAAACCAATCATTGATTTCTGGTTTCTAAGCGTTGTGTATTATTAAATATGCATAATGTTTCAGGGTAAATTTTCACAGCACTATTGACAAATAAACATGAGTGCAATTTTATCACCAGATAAGAGTTGCATGGGAATGATTAAACCATGCATTAATCTGGTTGAAGTCGTAAAACAACAAAAAATGATGTTATCCTTCCACGAACTTTTAGCGATGTAAAACGGTACGAAGATGGTTTTTAAGCCGTTTATCAACTTAAATTGCACAACCACCAATTTATGGTGGTATTAAGTACCCTTTTGCAGAATTTAAGTGTCATTTCGAAATATAGCTCCCATGTCTGAAAAACACATTTAGCTTTTCGCAAAATTACCGTAAGAAGCTTTTGTTATTGTAATTGGTACGGTTGAAGGGAATTCAAACATAAATATTCACTTGGATAAAATTCGATGTGTGAAATATTTTCATCGAAGATTTGTTCACGTAATGGATTAAGAAGAAAACTCAGAAACTCAGATCGTTACCATTTAGTCGTGATTAACGGTAGAAAATATTTCCATTTCTTTCTGTTCACCGATACAACAAAGTATGCGTAATTTACTTTAAATCACAATTATGTCACAGCAAAAAACATTCCAAAGTTTAGCTTAAAATAACTTTAATTTATGACGTTAAGTATCGATACTTTGTGCAAAAGCAAAATATTTACGAAAATTAAAAACAATTTAAGCGCACGTGATTGTGTTCGTAATGAAAAAAACAGATTTAGATTTGAAATAACATCATATAGTATGAAAAAAACTAGACTTGTTACTTTCTGGTAATATATATAATAATGTACGTAAAGTTTTCATCATGGACAGCAAGATATTTTGAGAAATGTACTTAACATTCGCTGAGAAGTTTCCTTGACTTAAGTGACTCAAAGTATCCATTAGACATTAGACACTGACTGAACGGGTGTTAAAGTCATGGATGATATTTTACGAGTTCTTTACACGTGTTAAAAAAAGGTGTTTTCGACCCAAATACAGTAATGAAAATTGGTAACTTTTTGTGAGTGAAGTAGTGTGTGATTTCTTCATTGCTTTGTTGTGAGCAAAGAAATTGACGACACATCAATTATTTTTTGAACAGGATAGATAATATGAAGAACTGATATATGAACTGTTAACGCAACGATTTGCTCAACCTCATACGACCTGATCTGATGCCTCTTCGGAAATTGGGCACCGAAAAAATGGCGTCCGATGAAAAGCGTTTTTTCCTGCTTTGTACTGTAGTGTATTTGAAGCTCAATAAGGCAGTAAAGCTGTAAAATTCTGATAACTTTATTTAAAAAATTGCAAAAGACTTTTTGCATCACAACTATTATATGTATGTATGTATATGTTACAGTGAAACAGTATTCTTAGTGAAAATGTATTCTTCTCCAAGCTGTCATTGAAATTAAATTTGACCGCCCTATCTTCAGCCCAATTTTTGTCTGTGTTTTTCTTTGGTTCTCTTTTTATGAAAGGGACGAGACTACTTACCGACTTTGTTTCATTGAAGCAAACCATAATTTTAGGCCGGCAAATCATCGACTTGGACCAATAATTTCAATGATCGTGACCAGTGAAATCATATTGTCATACAAATCTATTACTTGATACATTGAGAATACAGTTTCACTGTGACATATATAAAAAAATGCGATCGTTAATCGTGATGTCAAACAATCTAGCTAAAAGCTTGGTACCATAAGAATTTTACAATAAGTTGTTTGCTTGCAGAACATCGTCCTCAATAGTTATTATAGTGCGACGCCGCATTAGCCTCAATCGGAAACATGTTTCTTATAAAGCATTTTAAAATTACGTTACCTTACTTTGAAAAGTTTCTAATTGACATTTTTGCATACAATGACCTTTTGGTCGGAAAAGCTGTATTTACCGCATTCTATCATATGCATATTGTAAGATTTTTATCATAAGATCTTTAAGATCATTATTTCTCAGTCAGAGTTGTGAAAAAATATGCTTAAATTAACTAATTTGAAACATTTTTAGTGAAATTTAATTTGATCGAAACTTCAAACGCTCATATCTCAAAATAGTGTCAACAGCAGTTAGAACCTTTTAAGAGTAAGATGTCGATTAGTACGACTCGGCTCTACCAAGTCAATCCTAATTCAAAACATTAAAATTCTTCACACAACCAATACCGTATGGAAATTTTTTCCCGTTGACTCACGTTATGTATTATTTGATCCGCCCTTCTCTAACACTCCAATCTCTGCTTTGGGATCTTAATTCCACCCGATCGTAAGTCGAATCGGGTCACTGTGAATTTGATTTGGACTCATTGTTTCGTTGAGTGTTTAGTCTCTACTTAGATATAGCAGCGATACCATGGCATGGATGATAAAATCGATAGAAATCTCCGGGCCCTAAGCTTCTTTTATTCATAATATAGAACCTACTGCCCTGCTTAAAAACCTTTGCTCGTTCTTTACGAACTCTCCATATATGACGGGGGTATACAGTCGTACCATGTTTTATTATTGTACAAATATTTACTTTTCATAAAAGAGGAGATTGGCGGCTTCACAGCTACCAATAATGCGCTATGCATACTATACCTTTTTTAACCCTCTGCGTTCCAGACTTGGAGCATGTGGACTCTTCACGGAGTTTATCTCAATATATGTTTTTATACGATAACTGCTTGTGACGCAGTTACTCAATTTCTCTTTTTCGAAGAGAGTAGGGATAAACAGCATTCGAGGATTAGTAGTTAGCTAATCACTGTCATGCGTCCTCTTTGGGTGTAATGGTAGCCAACGATGTTAACCACTGCACCACGGACCTGAAATACTATACTTTATGCAATAAATTATAAAAAAAAACTACATGAGTAACTTTCAACGAATTTTATCTAAATCGAATGGACATTAATAAGTTGAATCACATATCGCTAATTTTTTCAATCGATTAATGCATTTTTATCTAATGTCATGCATGGCTGATTGTGATTTTTCATTTCACAAAAAACCACACCAATTCATCTGGAAAGAGAAAATAATTATCCACCCACTAATAATAATGTCTTAAAAAATGTGAATTTTTCAAGGGAATGCTTTATAATATAAGTATATATATATATTATACAAAATAAACCACACTTTTCATGCTGATTCCTTAATTCTTTAAAATGATCACGTTCTTTTTCGTTGTACGCGATTACTATAGTCGCTTGTGATAGATCGCAATCAGCGAAACCAGTCCTGGTAATTTCATTTAATTGATGAATTATTTTCAGTTAGTGATTCAATGTTGTTTTTGTAGGACGAACAATTAAAAGCGTTTATTTTCATTAAAAAATCCGTAAGAAATCATTTTTATAAAATAGAAATTATAAAACATTTTTTGTACTTATTACACATAAAATTTATTGGGTCAGGACCCGTTTTACTCACGGCGAGCATAATCAACTGATAAGCGCAACCGGTCCTGATCCAATAAATTTAATGAGGAATAAGTACTAAGAATGTATTTCCATTCCACCAAGTATTGACAGTGAACACCTTAAAAGTGATTCATTTTCATTTTTACTTTTTGTGCAAATAGATGTGACACGTTTTTTACGCTTATTATAGGACAGCACATATATTTATATCTATCCTTTTATATTCAACCAAGTGATGCTGCCATAGTTTGTGTGGCCTTGGTGTAGAAACTAAAAGTTTACTGTCTATCCTATAAGGGTACGTACTCGATTTTATATTTTTTTTTTTCCCTCTCGAGTTTCATCTTTATATTTAGCGAAAATATTCGCCGCGCCAAAAAGCTCTCGATGCGACACGATGAGCCGGCTACAAAGAGATTTCATACAGAGCGACTATGTACCACGGTGTTCTTTTTGTGTAATAATCTATGAAAAAGTCATTTTTTTGCATGCCAGTATAGGTATGTTTGAAAACAAAATATGCTATTTTAAGCCGGCTCTTTACCTGTGTTTTTTTGACGCGAGTAAAAAGAATATGATGTTAAGTATTCCAGCGTTACATGTTTTTCAAAGAAGGACTGGAAGTGATTCGATTGCTAATCGCGTCCGGTCCGTGGCGCAGTTGTCAACGTTGTTGGCTTGCGTGCTGGACCGCCCGGGATCTATCAATCTATCAATTCTTGGTGTAAAGACAATTTGTGTAATACTTTGAAAAGATCGTAAAATGAATATATTTACAACTGATATCAGTTGTAAGTGCTTCTGTTATCAAATGTTGATGGAACTATTAAAATAAATATTCTTTTTATAAAATTCATGATACCCAATTGCTTTTTGCAATAAATCGCTCCATTGGTGGAGGACTGACAATTTCCACATGTTTGTAAAAAGAACTATATTTTATAATATTTGCAATGGGATCTTACTACATAATCTGAAAATTAATACGTTTGTATACAGACCCCCGCTGCATACAATAGTTTACTTCCATTCAAATAGAAATTTGAAGCGTTTGAATTTTGTACTTGAGTTTTGTAGTATCGTAAGGAAAAAATCGTTTATATTGTTTATAACATCCGTGTAAAACAATAATAAAAAAAACTAAGTCTCAATAGTAATAAGTTCTAACCCGAAATTTTATGAAACAAATTATAGAAAAGCAATTTAAAAATATATGTATATGTGTTTATCATTGAGTTCCGTATTAGTTCATTTATTAAAGCGGACATTCCTTATTTAATATAAATATACAAAGATTAAAATGAGTCTATGTATAAGATTTTCACATTTAAATTTATTGGTGGTTCACACAATTAATTTAATTAATTATGTAAACATATCTCGAATATTTGATCGTTAATGTTTAGATGTTTTTGCAACTATAATAACTTCGCCAGGATCGTTTTTTACGCGTCTTAAAGCTATTCAATCTTGTATTGTAGAATGACATTTTACATGAGTTTGTAAACTCATGTAAAACTCACTCCTGGACTTGATGAGAATATGACTGAGTTGGCCGCAGCCATTTAAAGTGCTGCTACAACTTCCCTTAAATTAATGTCATTCATCAACATGTGAAATCGTATTTAAATATTAATCCATAGGAAATCCAATCAGCCACACTAAATCAATTACTATTGGTGACGTGACGCCATGAATAATAATTTTAAATATGAATCGAAACTAATTAAAATATGGCGCCCTGTTATTTCGTCAGGAGGGGTGCAAAAAAAATAAAAACACCCAAAACGTGACGTACAAAACAGCCCTTTGAAACATTAAAAAGCTTGCGATGGTCTTGTTTTTTTTGCTTCTACCAGAAATGTGTGACAATCTGAAAGGAAAAAAGCTATCTTATAAAGCTCTCGGCACGTTTTGGATGAAAAAAGGTTTTCAAATTATGTAAGAGCTTATTTAAAATTGTTAATTGATTATTTACTAGTTATATACTAACATTATGACAAGAATTTTATGGAAATATGTATGAAATTTTTATAAACAATGATGCTTGACATTTAACAAATGGAATATCTTGCTATGCTTTTGAATGTAATATGTGTGGAAATTTTTAATTATACTGACGTTAATGAATGTATATAGACTACTTTTAAGGTATCATTTATTTAAAATTTTAAATACATAACTTTAAATTCCATTAGCCTAAAACCACTTAGTTTTCAATTTCTTTACAGTACAAACAGTGTTTTAATACTTTCTATTGATTCAGCGGTAACTTTGTGAAAGATCATTTAAACATAAAATATTAAATATTTTTGATAATTCCACGTATTTTGTTATTATTTGTGAGGCATTGAGGCAATCTTACAGAGGCATTTTTGGACTTAATATACTTAACCATCATTAATTCATTTTATAGACTGGCTGCTCCGCAAAAAAAAAATATTATTCAAATAATTTGTGTATGCAAAAATATTTTTTACTCTCATTGTTTGTATCTTCCGTACATCCAAAAATCACACTTTGTATTTCCGATATACAAAATAATAATTTAAGGAAAAGAAACTTTGTATTAGACATCTTAATATGCGTACATACATAGGAAAAGTTAATGTTAACGACTAAAAATAATAAAAAGTGTGCCTAATCATCGGAAAATTGACGATAAAATACAAACAGAACCTCTGTGATAATAACAAAAACCATTTATATCATGAAACTTTCGCACTAATATCCACAGCTTTTACCAGCAAAAGCTCAACGTTGGGTAGTCTATATACGTAAATAGGCTGTATATCACCGTCCTCTATCAGAGAATGGGTATATAAAATACCGTTATACACGATAATTAGTTTGTTCCGGTCCAGCGAGCACCTCCGGTCAGGCTCCGGCGGGAAGGAGTGACGTCACGCGGAAAATAGTGCCGCCATCTTATCGTTGAGTAAGCGTTTTCCGGAAACGGTGACCCGCCATATTGCCTCATCGCTTCACCTACACGTATACATGGTGTTTTATTTATCATCTATCAGCATTATTTAACGTTGTGTATTATATGATAAACTTTCAATATATAAATATATTAGCATCTAAGTAAATTAAGATATGCAGAGTAAATATTTTATTCAATTATTGTTTGTCAACTTTGAGGAGCTTTTTTTTCAAAATAGCACAATAATTGATGTGTTCAGAAAAAAACAGTTCATCGTTGAGTTGTGGCATTTGTTTTAAATCACAGGTCAACTCAAGAAGAAAAGATATCGAATTAATTAGCCAAGTTCTTGCCAGGATTCAACTCAAGGTCACAAATCTTGTCACCAGACTACAAACTCTGTCATTATTTAAGAAGAAAGAGGTTTATAGCCATATCTAAAATCAATCAGTTTTAAATAAAATTTGTATGCTCTATCAGAAAGATAAATATACGATGAGCGTAACACGTAAAATGCCATCATTAAAAACGATGTGTCAAGCTGTGGAGTGGCCTTAGTCACCACTTTTTACCGTCATTATTGTAACCTTATTAAGAAACGTAAAAATAATATTACTATGCATGAAATCGTGTCTTTTTCATCTTCATTCAAGTATCAGAAAGGGCTCAACTAATTATCGCAACTATATGACTAAGTAACTGTTAAAAAAGGTATTCCACAGAAGCTTACCAACAAATATTATTGAGCTTACCATAAAATTAACGTTTTAAAACTACGTCGCAAAAGGTTCAAATCTAATAAAACTAACACCATGTTAGTAATATTTTTATCGCCAGACTTTGTACAAAGGTGTGAAAATGATAACGTACTATTTTTAGCGAGCGTTTTTTTTTTTTGTTTCAGTTCAGTGTCGATTACTCTGTCCGACATCGTAATAAATCTCTACAACATAATGGAACGGCAATATCTTACAATGTGATATAAACGCTAAATGGGAAATTATATCGCCGATAAATTTACATTGCGATACATTAAATACGAAGGCTTTTCTAGGTTTTTTTTTTAAGAATATTGAATAAAATATTTTTCACCGAAAAAATCTACAATTCAATAAAAAGGCGTTTATTTTTGTGAAAATGAGAAGTAGTAGGTCAAAGAGAAAATAAAATTGTATATTATATAACCGATACAAATGATACAGCGCTCTTTGTGAAAAAAAAGTAAAGTTTTTGGACGGATAATTTGCAATGATAAAAAACGCTTACTGATGTGGAGAAATGTTGAGATTTCTGTTAAGACGAAATTTATATGTTTATTTTTACAAAGGTTCGTATGATTTATAAAACCTACCTCGCTATTATTTTAGGATCGAGGAAGTTTTTTAGAAATTCGTTTTATTATAAATAGTGATATCGAAAAATAATTTATAACTAAGCACGTAGTTTTTGTCGAAAACTTCTATTGAGATTAAATCCATATGGTCCATATTGTCAAAAAAAAACATGCTGCATAAGAAAGAAGTGGTTTTATAAAAAGGTGGCCATTATTATAAGACTTAAAGCTTAATTTAATTTTGGTCGTTATTTATTTAACATTAAATAAAACATATCTCTGGAAGGGTGATGAATTTATTTGCTATATATATATCTTTACAAATGAGCCCTTGCTCTGAATAATGTTGTGTCCAATAAAAATATCAATGTTTAGTAATCAATTAAGCAATTTTGAGTATGTTATTATGTATCTTGTAATGTAATTATTATGGCATGGTACTATGTGTAGTGTATTTTAAATTTTAACTGTAAAAAAACATGACGATGGTCTAGTTTTCTCCACATTTCTAATTGCAGGCTAATTTTTTCATTCAATATTCGTCGGGACAAGGGTTCAAATACCGTCATAAATCGGTTGTCTCGCCACCACCCTTTGCTGAGTCGTGGCCATCTTTCCTAATAAGAAAAGAATAGAATTTACTACAGATGTACTTGGTCCGATACAGAACTGCAGCGGGACGAAGCTGATGTTTTAATCATGCAAAGAAAAGAACGCTTGTTACTCAGTTGCTCAACCTCTCTTTCTAGTAGGGATGGAAAGGATGCGAGGACTAGCACAGGACTAGTGATAAGCTAATAGTTGTCACTATGCGTCGCTGTTTGGGATCGGAAAAGTGGGAAGGGATTTTCAACAACACAAACACCCATGCCTTTGAACAGATTTATCGACTGAAAAATATCCGCTCGTACCGGGAATCGAACCAGGGCGGTCCGGCACGCAAGCCAACTATGTTGACACTGCGCCACGGAGCGGACAAGGGGAGGAGGGAATAGTATTAAATAAATAGTATTATGTATGTATATCCATCCATATATAGAGAATGTTCAATTTAATAGGATTTTCTATAGCTGATTGAGAATACAATTGAAAACAGGAGTACAATTTTTTAACATCGAGCTCAAATATAAATATCGATCAATATTCTAGAAGCGCTAAATTCGCGATTCATATCGGCGTTTTAGTGCTGTGCGAAACCGCAGATACACGAACAATAAAGCTAATGTTGCCACATTTGTATTCATAAAGGGCTGTTGCAATAGCGCCCACAGTGCGACTAATGCACGGCGTAAATAAGGTGGAATAACCTGTGTGGTGCTTTTATACAAGTCTACGTTCATAAGTGAGCTGCAACATTACACGACAGATGCAAATAGGGTATATTAAATTTATCTCACACTGTTTTGGTGTTGGCTATTAAGGTATTTAATTGATAGGTGCACTGGGATGTAGTAACACAATTATTTTTCATTTTTAAGATATTCTCTGATAATACTTGGTGTAATGGCAATATATTAATTAAAATAAAACATTTTTGTACCGGCATTTTCAAATAATAAGATAGAAAAATACTCCGTTATTTATGCATCAACTAAGGTAACTTATTGGATAAATAATTTTAATGTGGAATAAAGGTAAAAAATGTTTTATTATTTTTAATACGATCCTTATTTATGAGTTAGCCGTTAATTCTCGGTGGAAAGTCCTTATATTCGAATAAATAAAATATTTTTTTGTACTACTTCCACACATTTATATTGAACAAAGATCAGTGCTAGTTACACTCATGGCGAGAATTTTCAATTGATGACATACAAATAGGTACATTTCTATTTAATAAACAGTTGTTATAAGAAAATTGGAATCAAATCGTCAATTGTTAAAATGTTTATAGATTATGTTTAATTTGTTTGACCTCGGGGTTTCAAGATACCGATTGGATTACGAGATTATTAAACATTGATTTTCGAAATACTTTTTTTATTTGAAAACTACAAACTTATGACTATTCCAAATTGAACTCGCGAACTTTAAAGCAATACAGTGTATGTGTTTTTAGCAATAACTCTAGCTTTCAAATACTTTTCAACCCGAGGAAATTTTCTGACACTAACTACTTTCCTATCGATTTCTCGATTTGTATACAAATACATAGTTGTATGTGATGCTTTTATACAACCCGACCATCCCCCTGACCCTGAACATGGGGAATGAAGAGGGCGACTATCGTACTATTAGTACTTACATTATTTACGCCCACCCTCTGAAGAGAAAGGTTGAGCGGCTGACCTGCAAGGGGCTATCGAAAAATAATCATATCACATATAGATACTAGATACATAGATACTTGCTTATAACTCCATTCGATACACAAAAAGCTGTGATGAGACAAAACAACCAATTTCTATATATAATAGGGGCTAGGTCACTTGAAAGGTGTTTTCATTAAATAAGTGATAGATAAAATGGAGACCAGTCTTGATAGATATAAAATATGTCCAATAAAAACAAAAATTCTGGTTTATTTATTCAATTAGAAAATCAGTGTTCTAACAACTATTCTGATAAGCCCGGCCCGCAAACAATTAATATAATAACCAGTTCGACGATGCTAAAATAGAAATGTTAAAAATTAAAAATATATTCAACATCGATATTGGTTAATCTCTTTCCACCACAATTTACAGTTTTATATGTTAGATATGAACCCTCACTGAAAACTCAAATATAAACAAAAAAGCTCATAATATTTTGGGTAATGTCATTGGAGGATTTAGCATGGTTGTATCTTACACTAGTTAATTACATATACGTATTTGTAATATTCAATATTTACATATTGCATTTCATTAAACTTCCACATTTTCCACGAGCCAAAGATATTTAAGTAGCTCTGGTTAGAAGATTTACTCATATTTTCTTAATAAACTTGAAAAAACAGTAAAGAAAAACGTTGTATAAGTTTCTTAAAGATAGAAAATCCATATTTGATTTAACATTAATTAAATTCATAAAGAATACAAACACAAGCTTCATGGTATATAAAAACAAGTGTTTTTAAAAGAAAGAAAAATATACTAACTATTTTATTTCAGCCAATTAAACAACTGTTAGATTTACAGAAAAAATATAGCTAAGACATAACCAATTAAGGTAACTAGGTAAGTTATATTACACATCAGGAGCAGGTATGGCGAAAGAGAAAAGTATGTTGACTGTTGTAGCTCTCATTTTGAAATTTTTGTTCCAATAATGCATGTTATATCGTTTAGCGATAAAACGGGAATATTTTTTGATGCAGACTTTAAATCGCTTAATAAAATACAATTTTAGGTATATTATATAAATACACATGACTCCATTACTTTTATCTATGAATTTGTAAGTCGTTACAGAATCTAATGCATGCGTAATTTTAGGTCGCGTTTATTTTCATATAAACATTTCGTCTACGATTGGGAAAAATGATATTTTTAATACAATTTTATATAATTTTAACAAAAAAATATTACTTTTAGTGAGCACTAAAAAACCGTTCGTAAAACAACTATTAAGTAGAACGATTAATATATATTTTCTTTCTTTTTATAAGATTTGCAGTATTAGAAAAGTTAACACAAGGCTTATTTTAAAGTGTTCATTGTCAATACTCGGTAGAATGAAAATATATTGAAAAATAAAAATACATTTTTTGTACTTATTAAATTATAAGAAAGGGATCAGGACCAGTTTTTCCCATCGCAAGAATTATCAACTCAGCACTCACAGTTGATCACAGTTGATAATGCTCGCGATCAGTGAAACCGATCCTAATGTTAATAAATCTAATGTAGAATATGTACAAAAAGTGTGGTACTATTTTTTAATACTAGGTTTATTGTTTAAATGTTTATTAAATATAAAAGAAAAATGATAAAATTGATAACTTTTTCACTAAAGACATACTTGAAGCAAAAAGTTATGCCTTAGATATGGAACATCATCCTATCTAATTATAAGGGTAAAGTTCTTACCCTAAGACCACCAAAGCCGAGATTGTAAGTAAAATTATCTACTTACATGTATTCTGCGCTGAATATGACGAATATGTGTTAAGATGTTTTCAGTGCACATACCTGGAAAAGAAAAGAGTAAATACATTAAATACTATGTGATAAATTTATTGTCGTGACAAGGAAAAAGCTCGGATCTACGTGACAAGAGTGATAAATATGCTCATCGATTCAAAAAAAAAAAATTGATTTACATACTTCATAAATATATCAAGACAATGTTAAAAAAGTTACAATAAATGTAACACGAACAATATTTAAGCTCAAGGATAAAGGATTCATATTTTGTGTGCACACTGTAAACTAGTTTACTCATATTGTTTGGCCATCTAGCTGAGTGTTCAACACTGTTGGTATTTAATCTACATGTTTTAAATCACGGACTTGAATGAAAACTATCGTAAATTGCAATATGAATGAATTTTAGTTCAGGTATTTATACCCTCACCACACAAATATTTGTAAATAATGTAAAATACTTTCCGAAAATATTCTTGCCTCACATTTTGACAAAAAAGGTTAGATTTTCATTATCGGTGAGTTCTGACAAAGAAATCAATTGCGATTATATATTAGAAGAAGAAATGGACAGCAAAGAAATAAATAACGTCAACACGATTGAATTTGTAAGAAATATGTGTCGTGCTATGCAAAACCAAAAATTCAAGTAAAGTTACAATATATAAAAATGTGTTTTTGTACAACTGTATTTGTTTGTATAACTCCAGAATTTTAAAGTTTGCAAAAATAGCCGGAAGTTGCAAATACAACGGCGCGATGTTCAGCAATATTGTGCACGAGACGCCTCTAAAAGTGCAATAAAGCCTGCAGATAGAAGTCTTCTGCAAACGCCATAAATTCAAGCGTAGCTTCCGCTAAATCTGCTGTTCTTGACCTAAATGCAGTGTGACGAGGTTGTATTATGCACGTCGGGCTTGCATATAACATAAATGCACTTCTGAAAGCTTTGTTGCTTTATGATATGCAAATGATACACTGTGTAAGCTGGTATTGAGCTTGAATAACAAAGCATAAAATTAAACAGTACAGAATTGTCACTTGTTTTTAAATTTTGTTTTTCTACTTTGAATACAATAAAGCTTTAATAGAGATTTACAATGACCAATAAAATGCACATCACGACCTGTTAATAATGAAAGTATACTATGAAAGTCAATTGATTAAATGAAAATAACTTGTCATAGAGAGACGAACTACAATTTGGCAGTCAATATTTAATAGAAGAGAGAGCCGAGTGCAGAAGATGAATGAGATAGAAACACACATTTTAAATAAAAATAAATCTCCATTATTACCGGGATTATGGCGTCAGATACCATAAAAATTAACTATATGTGAACATTAGCCAACCATCGCTTCGCCGTTTGTAACTAAAATCAAAATTACTCGATTTAAATTTGTGATTGAATGGGATCATAAATAGTCAATGGACCATCTCTACAACCCATGATCAGGAGTAGATATAAGGTGGAAAACATCACAAAATCGATATAACTAGGTATTTATTATAAGATTCGAATCATTGATCCCACAGTAATACAAAAGTCCAAAAGCCTCTACCACTTGGTTACGAGATCAAAAATATCACGACAATATATTGAGGGAACAAAAATATTACTTCGGGTGTAATAAAAAAAACACTATCACAGTTTACAATATAAAAGTGAACGCTTTTTTTGCTTCATTTTATTCATAAATTGCGATGCTCTTGAAAATTGCAATTGCCACAATGGCCACGGCAAAGGGAGCACCCTTGTAATGCAATAACGCTAGGGTTGTTTGGCGTAATGCATTTTTGTTACGATCGTTACCTACAATGGCTTCTTCTCGTTTCGTTTGTGCACCGATTCACTCAAGCAGGGGAGCTTAAAGCCCAAGCTTTCAAAATGTGTTAGATACAATGTTTAATATTACAATTTGCTGTCAATAGATTTAATTTAAATTTATAAGATGTAGGATATTTTTTTTATCGAGCATTGAATTCTTGAATGCTCTTTTTCAAATAAAATTAATACTGACATTTTCGACTGTATTTAGTATTTAAATTCCCGTTCATATATCGACTCAACTGTAACTGATTCAATCGTATTAAAAGTTATATTATTTGTGTGTCATTTATCATAAATGAGTTTTTTTTCTTTTTAACATATACACGAAGATAGTAAGACAAAAATCTTGTCAAGTAATCACGTTTATTTATGTATAATTAAAAAAAGATTTAAATTAAATTAATTCAAACATTAAGGCGCTTAATTGTTTAATATGCAGATAATTTATATTTAAACATTAAATTTTAACATCCGATCCAAACTCTATAGTATAAATATGAGTTTCGAAAACTATCAACAATTATTCATGTTTTACTTGGAATACAGTCGAGAGAATGATCTTAAATAAATGTTTGAATTATATTGAATGCAATCGAAGCACCCATTGTTTCTAAAAATAAATGGTATATATTGCAAAGTGGGTGCGTTAAAAAGCTCTGCCGTATTGCGACGTGGCAAGAATATTGCTAACGACAAAGCAATCCAGTCACATACAATAATACATATAAAATGTAGGTTGCATCGGAAAAATGCGCAGTGTGTCGAGAGATAGGACAAAGGAAGAGAGAAATGTGTTGATTGTGAAGTGAACGTATGGTCTATTTGATATAGAGTCGCTTTCAATTGAAATGCATGCAGTGTTTAGCTTGTGTAGCAGCTTAAGCGTTTTCAAAATCTTTCTGAATGCTTTCTTCATTGAAAGCTTTGGATGTTTGAGAATTCCATCACCTTTAAAATACCCCACATATTTCATACCAAAGAAGATAACATTGTATACATAACGAAAAAAAATACATTATTATTTAAACACAATATTTTACTTTACTATGTCCGCTCCCAATTTGGAGCATATGGTCTCCTCACGGAGTTTATTTCAAAACATGTTTTTTCTACGAGAACTGTTTACTGTTGCTCAATCTCTCTTGTACGAAGAGAGTAGAGATGGAAAAAATACAAGGACTAGGACAGTACCAGTGATTAGCTAATCGCTGTCACTATGCGTCGCTCTTTAGGATCGGAAAGGTGGGAAGGGATCTTCAACAACACAAACACCCATGCCTTTGAACAGATTTATTTAACGGAAAATCTACTCAAACCGGGAATCGAACCCGGGTGGTCCAGCACGCAAGCCAACAACGTTGACATTGCGCCACGGACCGGACAAATCATCTAGTAACACAATAATTACCATTTGAATATATTCAGTCGGTAATTCAATGGTGTCGTCTTTAATGCTGTCGGCAAAAAAACTGACACAAATACTAAACCATGAAGAAGTTGGTCTGCTTATTGGAAATTAATCGAAATAAACTAAAAAATGTGTGACAAGCTCAGTTACTTAAGTTGATTTGATGTACTGTGTATTATTCGTACTTTACAGTGACCACATACAGAAATGATGTAAACAAGGAAATTATATTTATTATTTAAATGAAGTACAATATGTCTTGTTTGGAATCAAGTTTTCTTGAAAGCTGTTTCGTAAAATTTTGCGTTTCTACACCCATCACCAACGTGGACGTGAAAAGTGAAGACCAATCGTGGTTCATCGTTTCTTTTAAGGTCTCTCTTGCTTTGGCACTCCTTTTGTCATCATTTTCTAATTATGCATTTCAGTCAAACGAAGGTCAGAAGGACATGTCACACATCAACAACAATCAACGCAAAAATGTCATCGTCAAACAGAACGAAGACCTTAGCGAGAAATGCTTTTATGTACGTTTTATTATTTTTGAATTTATATTTATTGTGGACATAATATTGTAATATTTTATCCATATAAAATATATAGGCCGTCATTTCCATTGCAAAAATGTCTACAAAATATGCGTATTGGACTTCTTTCTACTAATAATAGTTGCCTTTACGCCTATTTCACACAAATCACTTACTTACAGATGTTATACTTTATGTAATGTACATATGTATGTATATCATATTAATTGCGTGTTTTTTTAATTTTTGTATTATTACGAAAAAAGCTATTATCATTTTATTCAAAGATATGGAATGGAAACGATGATCTGGTCATATTTTTTCTCACGTTCGTGTGAAATAGCAAACAGGTGTATTTATGAACGTACTCTTTCATAGAGCAGGTAAAATATTTTGCAAGCAGATTTTTGTTTTTTGATCTAAATGGTTTAGATTATTTTGGGATAGATACATCGCAGCCAGTAAATAAAAATACTTGCTTTTTCGAGGCACGTTCGAAGTTGGCAAGTCAGGTCGGGCAATAAATATCCGGAGCGCAGCATTCTTGACAGACCACTGAAACTTTTCTGATATGAGAAACAATAAATCTTAATTACGGCAGTTAGTCGGGCACATGACGTCATCCGAGCTCTAATACCACACACCCCTTTCTGCCTGCCTGGTAGGGACAGCTCTGATTTCTGTTTGGAAAATATTTTTAAAGTTCCGCAAATACTGCAAAATACTTACATGAATAAATTAACTTAGTTAATCTAAAAAAAATTCCATCGTATTATTCTTTTTAACTAATACTAATTTGTATCATTTATTCCGCTGAAAAAAAGAAAGCATTTGTATTGATTAATAAAATCCTTTCATTTCTTTGCGATTCATTTATAGCCATTAATTTCATTTCATAAAAAAATACAATTGTTGTTGGTCTATTTTTTTTCCATGTAATTGATAAATAATTTGTAAATGTTCAAGTTTAATAAAGTTAATTTATTTTACAGAATTAAAATAGCCCATGATATGGACAGCTTAATTTTACACATATGTTTATTATCTTTCCATCGAGAATGATTGACATTTAATACCAGCTAAAAGAGTAATAATAACATTCTTTCAATGGTAGATTTCTTAACGCACATACTTTTTACAAGTAACATATTATTAAAAATGCTTTAGGTGGCTTCGGCGATAATTTTGTGCAAGTTAATTTTCAGAAGCATCTTCAGACAAGATGCCTGAGAAAAGGCTTAAACACGTACAATACATCAAAGTTATTTTAAAATGTATTTTGACATCTTTATGGGCTATATTTGGTTTGATTTCAATATAGTGCTTTCCATTGCTAACTAATTTCATTATGATGAGAAATTTGACGAAAGCATTTTTTTTTGTAGTCAGTGAAGGGCAAATAGTATTATAAATGAAGGTGTTAAAATGCCGATATAAATGAGCTTCACGTTGTTATTTTCTTAAATGACGAACACCTGTCACTGGGATGTCTATTTTAAACTAAGATGGTCAGTATCTTTTTGGCCTAAAGCTTAAAGCGTGGAGGCTTTGATCAAAATTCACTCTCTTTTACGAAACTCATTATCAGAGCAAAGTTCCAACAAGTGCTGCCACCCCATGCGGGCAAAAGTTAAACAGAAAGTTAATACCCTTGGCTCACGGTTCTGTTTTAGCATATTATTTGCTTTGTTTTATTGTGTATCCATAGGGTTGACCGTGGCATGGAAAAGTGAGATTTTAAGCCCCTCTGCCACATTTTTCATGCTACTTCTGCGGTAATTTAATTTCTTTTGATGGTTTTCCGACTGTTCATAAACATTTTTATGGCTTCAGGCTTTATAGGATATTTTTCCTCCGCAGAACCTTTCTGCGGTATAATAATGTAGATACTCTTTAGTTTTCGAGAATTTTTTTCCCTACTTAATATTACCTTAAATTTTATTTCTCTTTCAAGTAGAGTTTTTCAATCAATATAATGATCTAGAATATTTAAATAAGCACACAATTAGGGACTTAAGATAACGTCCTCCTTCGTTAAATATTTTCATTTGCAGGCCATGAAATACTTGCCTTGAAACAATTTTGTAATTCAGCAGAGTTTTGAAAGAGCGAATAGTGTTTTATTCAGCAATAATGAACGGATATTTTTTGAGTAACTTTCATAACGAGATTTAAATTGAAAAATAACGCTATCCGAATAACGACGGGGATATTTATTCTACTGTAAACTCCAAAAATACTAAAATAATAATATTATGCTATATGTATTCAAAAGTAAATTAAATACGTGAACTAAATTGAGTTATTCCCTTCATTTTTTTAGATGTATTTGCAAAAATAGTAAACGCTATTTAAATGAGAATTGTAGTGTCAATATGTAATAATGAACGTTTTCTCACATTAACTTAATTTGAAAATATTATTTCGTTAAATGTGGTTTTTTGGTCATTATTTTCTTCGTTATGTTTACGATAATTTCATTTAATTCAATTATTGCTAGACTATGTTTTTACTCAGTTGCTTAGTTCATTTGTTTATAAATCTATTTCTTTACACACCACTTGATTGTCTAAAAATGTATATCACGTAAATAAACGATTCATCAGATAAAAAATTGAAATCAAACATAAAAAGTTAAATCAATAAAGAATCGTTCATAGAGCTGACAAATGTCACTTGGTAAATAAAATATATTTTTGGTATTCTCTGTATTAGTAGGTGAGAAAATACGAAGAGGTGTTTTCGACTATCGCGAATGTTAGTTTTCACACCTTCCACGAGAGAGCACTCCCACAGGCCACAGAGTAGCATCGCAATCGATTACCAGGAGAACAGAGAACCGAGGAGGTGGCAATAAACACCGAAGACGCGCTAGAGAGACTCACTTCGTAGAATCCGTTAATGTAATTAGTCGGCTTACAGTTAATTAAATGTCACTAATTAGAATTACCCATAATTGAGTATGGTGCGACAGACAATGCGCGCATAAGTAAGTGGGAGCGCAGCAGATGTATCAGGTGGGTAAATAGTTAGGGTGAAGAGAGAAGTGCAGTGCCGTTTGTTTTATCAGGAACTCAGCAAAATGATCAAAGAAAAAGTATTCATTTTGTTTTGCAGTTAAGAGGCTGGTACTTTTACCATAAAGGTCTTAAAAGGGAATCTCACGGAGGTCAAAACAAACTTACATTAGAGATAATTGCATGATAAATGAATAACTAATCTACAAAAAATGCATTTTTCTGACTTAACTATTCATACGCCACGCGAATTCGGTCTAACCACCAGGGCCACGGCGTGCAGACACGCAAACGCCACTACGAGCTTATTTATTAATAAATATTGTATTTTTAAATGGGATCTAATGCAAACACATCTTTTCAGAGCAATGTGATTGTTGAAATATAGATATGTCTAGTCGTTTTTATTTTATTTGTGGTTAAGCTTACAGATGTCAATAGGGCTTGCACTTTGCTAAAGTAAACATCCCTGGATTTTTTTTTAAATCTTACACTTTTCAATTTCTTTCACTTTTCTTTGAAACCCGAATATGTTACGTGGCATTTTCATAAATAAATCGATGGTGGCGTGTGGCAAAAATCCATGGAATTGGCTTGGCGTTTAACAGGGTTAAAAGTGACCAGCTTATTCGGTGGTAACTATTTTAGTTCTTCAATAAAAAGAATAAGTTACTCATTTCAAATGTTATAATCTTCTTAAAAAATAGATACAGAACTGTTTACGCAATATTTAAAACGAGAACAGGGTGTCAGTTATTCTCTCGAATGCTCTTGTCAGCAAGAATACAAGAAAGGGCGGTTCTACGCCTCACAATTTATAGGGGTTGGGTATGGTTGGGAAGGGACGAAAACAAAATATACATTCATGCGTTTGGATACAGTTTTGAAAGGTTTCACAGCACAAATGTTGTCATTGCAACTATTACCTTTAGTTCTAATAGATGAAATATTGTGTTTATTATGTAGCTATGTGATGCAGGGTGAGATGTGTATGTGTAAACATAACTCAGAAGTGTTGAGAAATTTGGAAAATTGAAATCCTTTTTTCAATTATTTTATAAATATGATTTTTTCTTTTCTACGATTAATTTTTCGCCTGTTCGGGTACACACAATATGCCATGGGTTTGTCAAAAAAGCGTTGAAGATATTTCTCGTCATTTTGATTGAAAAAAAAGCAGTTTCTTTGGTCTCTTTCTTCAAGATACTTTTATAAATTTTCTAAAATTTTCTGTATCCACTAGTTCAGTGGAAGAGTGCCATTTTATTTTGAAAAGCCGCATTAGTTAAGCAGCAACGTCACGAGGCCAAATAAAGATAATTCAACGACAATCCATGCCCGCCCCTAATAATTTTTGTACGAGAACTGCTTGTTACTCAGTCGCTTAACCTCTCTTTGGTTAAAAGTTAAAGCTAGGTCAGGAAAAGCGGTGTATTCAAACAGGATCGATAAATTGACTGAAAAAATTATGCTCGTCCTAGGACTCGAATCCGTGATGTTCGTCACGGATGACAAAAACGTTGACCACTGCACAACGTATCAGACGATGATGTTTCGTTATATGCTACTTATTGATGCAAGAAAAATGATATTGTAATATAAGCACAGAGAACTGTTCTTCAATAAAAAAAACATTCAGATGGCAGTATTTCAAGACGCAGGTTCCCAGCCCCTGTACAAGTTAATATGTACATATGTTGTTAGTCACAGAATCAGACACTCAGTATTGAATTAAATGAATAATTATCTATCTAAATTATTGGATCTTAGATACTGACAATTCAAGTTTTAGTACACACACATGAATGCGTATATACAAGAAACTAATAAGTAATCTAAAAATCATTTTAGTGATGCAGGAGATTTTATTGTTTGCTTGTTGAATCAGTTCATTTTTCATCCAATTGAGGGTCATTTACCTTTACCTAATGAACAATATTTCAATAAATTATCCCTGCGTTAAAATAATTATATCTCGAATCCGAAAACAGCTGACTACCACTGACACGTTTAATAATCTCCTTTTATCAAAGTAGTGAGTGCACAGTGTCCCATCAGCTGGAAAACCGACGATCTACCCGGTGACGGTGACACGTGTGTCGGTCACGTGTGCAAAGACGTCATTTGCGGTTTCCGCTCAATAGTGACAACCGCCCGACAAATGACCAGGAGAGCAGACTCAACAGGGGGCTTATGGAATGCGTCGGGGAAAATAATGAGAAAAAACAAAGGTCTATAACGCATCGAACACTTACTTACGGCATCATCTTTTCTGCTTACCTTATACAAAAGGAGAAAATATTTGAATGTTTTTAAGTTTAAATATTTTTTGATGCAGATCCTGCAGCTGTAAGAGATATCAATGTTGGGCATTTATATTCACCCAGTAGCGAGTTCTAAGTTTAAATTTCAAAATAATACATTTTTAATATTGATTTATAGATTTAAATTCAATTGCCTTCCATCCAATTCTTAAGCGTATTGAAAAAGCCACTGGATGACTAGTAATACTTTCTGAACTTAATCTTTCTGTCGTTACACTTAACGAAGAGAGAGGTTAAGCGACTGATTTACAACCAGTTCATCTGAAATAAGTCCCACTAAAATGCTGCAGTATTTTCACATTATAATGTATACTTTAAAACCTTCATGACTATTTTCAATATCGTGATAAATCTTACCTTTAAAGATGTTGGATATCTGCCCAATGTAGTCGGCTAGACAGTTATCAAATAAGAGTTCATTAACACTACTAATAATCAATCATTTAACTGTATTTATTTTATTTAATAACATTGTAACTCAAAAATTCGTTGATATATAGGTAGATGCAACTCTTTGACCAGTATCTTTTGCGCTTGCTTTATCAGACAGTGCTCAAATCTGTTCAGCTCTATTTGACTTCCAACAAAATGTTTCGTTTCTCGTAAAATGCATCGTTTCTGTGTTATAGTAAATTCGTAGTCTCTCGTAACTATGTTTTACTGCAACTCTCTTAGTAACACTACGTAATGGTGTGTTTCTACGTAGAATAAATAAATTACAGCTGTACTCTGCTTTATGCCCGCTCCACCGTTTGATTTTATTTGCCAGCGGACTACTTTCCACCAAGGGGAAGATTGACTGAACGTATTTTTAAAGCCAAGTTTACCTCTTAACCCATTGAATCACATTGAAGTAAAAAATAAACTGGTATGTTTAATGTAAAAAAACTCTATTCCTTTATTTTATATGTTCTGTCCGTAGTGCAGTGGTCAACGTTGTTGGCTTCAAGACAACCTCCCAGATTCGAGTCCCTGTACTTTTTCAATCGTTTAGTTTGGAAGCAATGGGTCTTGGTGTTGTTAAAAATCTCTAACCCACCCTTGCAATGTCAAAAAGCGGTGCTTAGCGAGGGCGATTAGCAAAGCCATAGTCCTGTCCTAATCATCGTATCCTTTCAATCCCTTCTCTCCGAAAAAGAGAGGTTGATCAACGGATAAACAAGCAGTTCTGGTAGAAAAAAACGTGCTTAGATAAACTATGTGAGAAGTCTACATACTACAAGTACAAAAGAAGTGTTTTATTTATTAAAAATAATGCCTTTTCACCAAGAATTGACAGCAAACACCTCACAAGTGATTGAATTTAATGATATAATTTAATATTAATAAAGGAATTCAATTAAAACATTAACCGTACATTATAACCAAATATTTCAATATAATATAAGAAGATTAGTTGAATATTAAAAAAAAAACAACTTATACCTTTTTAACCTCATGTCGAGCCAGATTTTATTGAAAGAAGAGCGGTAGAAAGTGGTTATTTGAGATGTTATAAGAAATATATATATGTATATAATATGAACCGATTCGTTTAATAGTATACGAGTAAATCAATAACGTGCTTTGAAAAAAGAGAGGGAGGGGGTTTGAAGGTTAAACACATTTACGAAATAATACTATAATAAAACCAAACATATTACTATTTCTAAACAATAAAAAAATATTAAATAACGACTCTTTGCTTGAATAAACTATAATCTTGAGCATAAAATATAAATAATAACTCACCTAGCGAAATTACGTCCTCGTTTCTGCATTCTGAACATTTGATGTAGCTATTCGGCGGAGTGGTATGAGAAAATCAACAAAAGTAGAGCGACTGAATGCGGAATCAGTGGGTTGGAAGTGATCGGATAGAAGAGGATAATCGCGAAATGTAGGATCGCATTACAATCATGGGGAATTTTATTCCACTGCCTATGTGGCTTAAGCAGGGGAAGATATGGCAACATTATTATTTATTTTATTCGCGTATCCTATATCGGTTCCGGAGTTTTTAACGTTGTGCGTTTTATTTCAATACTTTTTTTAGTTGATGCCATTACCATTTTTAACATTTCTATACATTTACCATATTTTAATTAAACTATTGTATTTTTAATCATTCAGCATTTACCATTTATTGTTTGGTTAGGTTGCAATAATTCGTAATAGAAAATTCTTTACATATCCAATAACCTAACACAAATCATTTTTTATTCCGTGCTTTAATTATTCCAATCCCTTTTTTGTATACCTTAACTTTCTTACTGAAACTATATGCGGAGTCCACAAAGCGGGCTCTTAGTTTCCTGACTTTTTTTCTTCCTAAGGTGGGCACAAAATAAGTTTTTACTTCCCTTAAGTATTGATTATCTTAAAGATTCTGCTTGCTATAAAAAAAACTATCAATTTAAATATTATTATATATTAGAGCGATGTATAAAGATACGTTTAAGCATAATATTACATTTTTTAATGCAGTTTATACCAATAAAGCCACACCACTGGGGTATTTTAAGACCCCCCTCCGGATCAGGCGTTATTTTTCAGAGACCGTCTATCGAAAGTTAAACTGAACTAAACCTTTCGATGGTTTCGGCGGTAACTTTGTGGAAGTTCATTTTAATGTAAAATTTAAAATAACTTAAAATAGAGTAATCATTAACCTATCCGATTGATTGCAGCTCATTAGTTTAAAAGTTTGTAATGTTTAACGTCATTAGTAGTATGATAATTTGTTTGCTTTGTTTCGATTCTATAACCACCCCCTCCTTGCTTCCCTTAAACGGGAAAAATCCCAATCTAATTGATTGCAGCACATTAGTATGATTATTTGTTTGCTTTGTTTCGATTCTATCACTCCCTGACTAAAAACAGTAAAAATCGAAAAAAGTAAATTATAGAAAAAGATTTTCCATGGATTTGTCGTAACATGTTGAACATCTACAAATCTTTAAAGCTTTATCTGTCTACCGTATTCTCGTCATATTATCACATACGTTTAAGCTAGAGCGATTGTAATTCCTACACGTGTATTGAAAAAAATATTTAAGTTCCGGCTTTGAATTTGGATTAGTACAGGAAATACATAAGCCAATGGTTTGGGTATACACTGGGCTGTGCAAAATTTCCAACAATACACCTGAGTAAAATGTCTATAGAATTAATGAGATTTTAAGCGAAATAAGGGTAAATGTACTAGTAGTTGACCATGTACCAGTAGTTGACCTTTTGGATTACTACAGGAAATACATAAGCCAATGGATTGGGTCTACACTGGGCTGTGCCAAATTTCCAACAATACACCTGAGTAAAATTTTTATAAAATCAATGAGACTTTAAGCGATATTAAGGTAAATGCATTAGTAGTTGACCATATACCAGTAGTTGACCTTTTGAGAAAAAAATGGCCCAAAATAAGAAATGAAGATGCGGGATTGCTCTAAATTGTAAAGTTCAGACAAGTTAAGGCATCTGTGGTCAGAATGAGCCACTAACACATCACCATATAGCCAATGGAGTGCCAAGGTGGCCATTTGAAAACAACACCTTGTGAGGAAAGTGTATTATTTCAAATTTCTTAAGTGATCAATCTAGAAACGGTGTGTACCTTGTTCCTGAAACACCCATTGGTACTTGTTTCAACCAAGAGTGGTGGGACAGAAAGCCCTGAGGCAACTCTGACAGAAAGTTCACTTTAAAGCCCCCTGATAGACATGGCCAACTACTCGATTTTTCAATATGTGAGATGGTCAACTACTGAAACAGGAACATGACTTTAAATAATTTAGCACAACTTTTTTTAAACAAGTCTTTTCGTTATTTTTGTTACATAATATTAGTTAAGACATATGATCCAATATGAGTATACTTGCTTTGCCTTCATTTACGGTACAATGCTAAACCTTAATCGTTATTTTTGTTGAAATTTTCTCTTAAACGGTCAGCTACTGGTATATTTACCTTATATATAATCAAACTATTCAAATTTCAGCCGAACATCAAAATACAGTTAAATTGTTTTATTGTTTATAAGACGTCAGTAAGTAAAATACCAGATATTTTCACGTTGAATTGCTTGGACTGAACAATGTTTTTGTGTTTCAAGCTTAATTAATAATATCGCTATCAACAGACTATAGTCGATTTTTATTTCTAACTAGCTGTTATCCGGCAAGCGTTGCAATGCCTTTCAAAGAAAGAAAGTGTTTGTGTTTATTGATTTGCCTTCGGATGTACAATATTTTAGATCAGCGGTCACCAAGCTACGGCCCACGGGCCGGATCCGGCCCCAAAATTTTTTGAATTTTTGTATTAATTATTTATATAGAAAATATTAATTTACAAAGTAATTTAAGATTTTATTGTGATTTTACAATACGACATGTGTTTCAATTTATCAATTGGGATAAGCATAATGATAATGTAATCATATAAATTAATATACTAACTGGATTCCAACACGAATTTATTTGTCGACCGGCCCGCCATGTTTTTAAAAATTTCAATCCGCCCCGTTTCTCAAAAAGTCTGGTGACCCCTGTTTTAGATACATAATTTAGATTAAATTTCACTAACATTGTTCGGTATCGATGACATTTACTGTTTGTCTTTTGCCGATTGTCTGTGGTACGACACAGGCGCCAACTGCTGGAAGCTAATTGTACTATGTCTACAACCTTTGCGCAAGTGCAACAAAAAGCTGTCAAAATGAACGGTATGGCAGGGCATAAAATGAAAACACATTGATTTTTATATAAAATACATACTGTAAGCTTATTTTACTATGCCAAAAACCTCCGCGCAAGTGCAAACAAAAAGTTTGTCAAAGTGTCATTGCATTGCGGATGAACGGTATGGCAGAACATAGGGTGAGAACAAACAAACAATCAAACAAATATTGATTTTTATTAGATATAAGACATTGTTAGTATTTTCTAAAGCTATTGAAAGTGTATTGTAATACAAGTAAGCATTCAATTTATCGGTATACGCGTGAGATTTTGACAATATGTCAACTAAGTGGTGAGGCGTTAAATAACCATTTGCACAATTTTAAATAAATATTAAAATTTTAATACACCTACAAAAAAAAATTAGCATGCTTTTTAACAAATTGGCTCCGAGACACGTGGAATACGTGTCGCTTTTCAATTGTAAAGATTTTTCCCGTAGACAATGTGTGATACAGTCAAAACACATCTAGGAAAAAAACTTATGAAATAACAAAGTTATCATTTTTTAGTTTATATTATACCATTATTCAATTGATTTATAATAGGTTACAATACTATTATCAGTTTAAAATGAATACTTACATATTCAAATAATGATAAGATAGATTAAAACTAAATTAAATTTTAACTTCAACTAGTAACGACAAAAGGCTTCGATCTTTGATGTCGTGTCTACGCTTTAATCTATTCGAATGAAAAGTAAAACGTCTTTCAAATGAATTGAAATCAAAGAAACTATCTCTTCTCACAATAGTTTCGAGTGACTCTTAGATCAGATAAAATATCCAGAAGTATGAATTCTTTCAATTAAAGCGATTCATGGATTTAAGCACGTCAATATGATATTATAATTAGTTAAGTTTTCGTAGAATAATACTAACTATCAGAGATTAAAGATATTAGATTACGTCAACTAATTTTCAAGTCGCTCTCGACTTCTCTAATTACGCAAGAAAACGTTTGAATTTAATTTAACGTTTCGTTGCCACAGTGTTAAAAGATGTATTCTCATCAGTTAATAATCTTTAAAAAAAAAAGTACAAACAAAATTATTTTAGAGTGCTAGCTGACAATTCTTGACGGAATGGCATTATATTTAGAGCAATCCTATTTTTGACGTCAAATCCATATATTAATTGAAATGTAGGGAAAAGTTTCTATGGAGTATCAAAACCGCGCAGATTCCGACAAAATAGCACAAATTTATTTGGAAAAATCGTATACCTAAACTTAAACATTGAACACTCGTTATTTTGACAGTTGTTTAGAATTTTTCGATACTAATTAAAAAATGGAAAACCTTTTACAATTTGATAAATATTATTGTCGTTTTGAGGTTAATCCGACGGACACCAAACTACGGCCCTCCAAAGATTTTCATTTAGACCAACAAAATTTTTCGATTTTTGTTGGTAAAAATATTTTTTTTTAAGTTTTATGATTTGGATGTGAATTCGCAGCTATATATTTCAATTTATCAATTGTCAGCTATAGTCTTATAAGATACGAGAACGTTTGAACCCAAAAAATATAATAAATATTTTCTACTATAAATTCTAATAGAAATTACATTTGTTTTCACTATATAATTATATTAGAACATATAAATTAATATTCTGATTGAATTCCAACACGATTTTATTTTTCATCCGGCAGGCCAAGTTCTTAAAAATTTCCATCCATCCCGTTTCTAAAAAAGTCTAGTGAACCCTGGGTTAATCGATTTAATACCGAGAAAATTCTATTTGATAATTATCATTACAGATCCTTGAGCATTTATAAATATATTTTTTTTACGCAGTAGTAGAATTTTCCCACCACTTAAATGGATGTATTTTTTATGGTGGCTGTATTGAATTTCTTTTCTTCGCAATGTATTGTCAAAAAAGATGTCATTGCCTAAACCAATTTGAAACTTTCAATTCTGTTGAAAGTGTAGTATTTAGTAAATTGGAAGAGTAGAGACATGCCGCTAAGCAAATAAACTTGGGACCCTGCGAGTGTTTAATGTAATATACTATTCACAAATAAACTCAGCCTTTGCTAGAGTTTAATGTAATGTAAACCTATTTGTTGTTTTAAGTAAAAGTGTGAGCTATCGTGAGTCGAAGCCGCTCAGAAATTAAGCGAAGCTCGTTAATGTATTTTCGGAGGTGAGTGTTTATACAGTGGCTACTCAAAGGAACCTAACACAATATTTTACTAATGTGAATATATCGCCACGGTTCATAGAAACTTAATATTTGAATAATTTTACGTTCATAAAGCACCCTCAGTCAAAGCTTTACATTAACAAATTATATCTGAATTGATTCATTTGAATTTTGTGATTTTATAAAAGTTTTATCGCTTACAAGCCGGGTTTCAGTTTCCGGTATCTTTACGCATTTCAAGTACACGAATGAATTTGAGCTGACTCACTGTAAATAGTTTGTATCGTTTAGATATAGGAAAAAAGGAAGTCTCTAAGATCAATTGCTACCATCGCAAACGGTAAAATTAGCAAATGTTTTGATGTTAATGAGGTTCAATCAATTGTATTAGTAAGTGTATAGGTATTTGAAAATGTGATATCGTAGAATTGATTACTAGCTAATGGTATAATAAGTAATCGCTTCAAATCGATAAAATCGAACTCAATTAAAATCGGCAAACAATTCAGCTGAGCCCTATTTATTTCTAGTATTACACAAACAAAATTTGATATTGAAATTTCATGAAGCAACTTCAGGCAAAATTTTTAATTATGATCCAACTATTATAAATAATTGACCGTAGTATATTTATTTATTGTACCTCTTTTTTTGATCGATATTTTATTTGTGACTGGATTTGCGAAGTTATTTTAAACTGACAATGTTTTTATCGAGTGTTGAATATCTCAAAAATTGTTCCGAAATAAAAGAAGTTGTTTTCACCTTATATTTTTTTGGTAGATTTATTTTGATTTATCTTTCTATCTGCAACGTGACACACACACACACATACTCTCTTTCTTTGCATCTTGCGCATAACGTTGAATGGTGGTTCTACTATCAAGTAACATCCAGCTTATCAAATAATGATTAACATAAACTGTCATGAGATACACTTTGTATTTTCTTTTAAAGTCAAACAATTATTATAAATATATTATATATAATAGAGTAACATGGTTTCTCATACTGGTTCACTGAAGTTACATTTAGAAGGGGCTATAAGCAAATATCTTTGACAAGTTACTTAATCTAGTGTATTTATTTAGCGAATTTAATTGTAAAAGGCGGTGTATGCTTCAACGTTTAACTTTCAAACTTAAATATTTTAGTTTGTCAATACATAAACTACACATTTACAGATATATAAGAAAACATTTCGTGCGAGAACATCTGAATGTATGTAACTAAGCTCGAGTAATTTCAAATGGAATATAATGTGTGAAGGAACTCTAATCGAATACTTGAATATACATAGTCACCCTTTTTAGTGTTGATATTTGATAAATAAGTCGACAGTGGATCGATTACATGGGCCCCGGGAGGTGCGAAATATGTTCTGATGGTGGAGAGGGCTCAGAAGAATTTTTGAGAATTCTCTATTTGAGGACATATGGATACTACCCATGGCATTATCCAACCAATTTGCTCTTTGGCATGCTTATGTTCAAAAGTTTGAATGCTTGAAGAGAAATTTACTTGGCCATTTATTTCTTTCGGCTTATCCGAGGCCACCACAAGAATTCCACCAATTTTGAGAAAGCTAAACTTAATCTTCCTGATATTTTAAGAGTAAACCCAGTCTGGCAATGGATATGTCACTGGAAAGAGATTTAGTGATCTTAAACGGTGTTGCTTCGGATGTTGACATATTTCACATGGATGTGAGTGAGTTCAGACGAGTTCTATTTTTCATGTTTTATCAGTTGATTTTGTCGGGATTCACTCTTATATCTGTTAACCATATTTTTTTTCCAATTGCAAAGTAATAAACTGATAATTTATAGTATTATTTGCTCACAGTTTAAGTTCTAAATAAAATCAAAACTAGATCCACAGAGATGTTTTACAAGGTATAAGTGGCTAAATTTATCAATCACATGATTTTTTTCTCCATATACATATATTCACGGTTGCAGAATCAGAATGTTTCAAATCGGTTTATGTGTCAATATTGTTTTTTAAGATACAATATTTTATTTTGTAACCAAGTCGATAAAAGTCATCGATAAACTCTGCCTGAGAATACGATGGCGACACTTTAAAATAAATAAATATTGCAAGAAAGCTTTCAGGGCATGGCAATGTTGAGCGACATTTGCGGGGAAACAAAAAAAGCGAAGAAAATCAGTGGCACGCGATATCCGGGAGAGCTTTTTGATCGATTCAGGACTTTTGAATAATTGACGAGCGGAGAAAATAAATTTTTAAACGCCGAGTTAACAGTAAAAGCTTCGCGGAAAGAAAGATTGACAAAATAAGACCTTTTTAAAATATTTAATATTTTAATAATACATTATTTTATAAGTAAAGGATATTTGGGGAACGATTTTGTTAAATTTGAGGTACATAAAAAAATACTATCTTTATCGAATGTCAAAGTCAAGGTTACTATTGATTGATATTCGTATTTGATTTCACCCTGTCAAAGCTACAGAGCTTTTTAGTCAAGCTGAAATAACCAATTCGATAGTTTTGCATAGGTCAAAATTAAATATAAAGACTTTGAACATTTTATTTGACTCTAAAATTTACAAATTAACTCGCGCATCCGTAATTATTAGTGCCATTTTTTCAGTAATTTTAATTTAAATATACGTATACAGTATGTCAGAAATACTGAGAATGACAATCTAACCACTAGTCATGTCCTAGCCTAAGTATTTATATCCCTGATCTCGTCAATCTAGAAATAGAGGATCAGCGACCGAGTAACAAGATTTTTTCCTATAAAAACATGTTTAGACACATTCATTAATAAGCTATATGCTTCGCACTGGCGAAAAGTACAGTAATTATATCGGTGTTGTTTGGGCATAACATGATAATTGCAAAATATTGAATTAACAGAAGGAATGTTCAAAAAAAAAATAGTCCATAAAAAAAAAAATTGAGAACAAACAAATTATTACAAGATTACCGACTATTCCACTAATCATCGAAATAATTACGGGTTTTTCTTAATGTACCTATCAACTACGGTTTTTTTCAAAAATTATTAATAGATTATATCGAAAGTTCACCGATAATCTTATATGTGGATAAGCTGGTACCCGGCAAGCGTTGCAATGCCACTGAAAGAAAGATATTGTTTGTGTTTATCGAAGTGCTTTCGGATGCACAATATTTTACATAAATAATTTCGATTTAATTTCACTAACATTGATCGTTATCGATGACATTTGCCGTTTGACGTTTGATGTTTAATTTTTGCCGATTGTCTATGGTACGACACACGCGCCACCTACTGAAAGTTAATTGTACTATGCATATAAACATTACGCCAATGCAACAATAAGTTTCAAAATGAACGGTATGGCAATATGAAAAAACATTGATTTACTATATAAAATACAATCGTTGAAATTTGCCGTTTGGCGCTTTCTGTTTGTTTTTTGCCGATTGTCTACTGAAAGATAATTTTACTAGGCGCAAGCTTTACGCAAGTGCTAGAATTAGTTGTCAAAATGAGCGGTATGGCAGCGCATAAAATATGAAAAAACATTGATTTTTATATAGATGACCTACTATAAGTTGATTTCACTTTGCTTATAACCTTTGCGCAAGAGCAAATAATTAGTTGGCAAAGTTTTAATGCAATCGTATGAACGGTATGGCAACGCATAAAATACGAACAAACAAACATTGATTTTTATATATTAGATTACTGATTTGAGAAGTGTTTCACAATTTTTAAAACCTTATCTAAAGTTTTATCTGTCATTCAACTCTATGATAGTATGACAGACAAACATAGTTCGCGGTAAGATGGTACATGCTTAAAGACGCTGCAAGACGCGTCGGTACATGGCGTAGGCATAAAACTTTTCGTCTAGGGCGATGGGACGCTCTCGTAATTGGATGATTTCAAATTGAATCCCATTAGCAATTAGTGAAGCCCCGCTGACTTGGCTTATCTCGACGGCTGAGGGTCCATTATACATTATTCCGTCTCCAAGATGCTGCGAAGAATCAGGGAAGGGGAGGTTTTTGTGAAGATTTTGTGGCTGCTGAAAAATTTTGACGCCGGATCAAATTGAAATCAGCGTCTAAATTTTGAGGGATTAAAGAATAACATGGTTTAAAATGATGCAATAATTCTCTCCATCTACGATATGGATTGGAGGTTTATTTTAAGGCTTAAAATATGTTTATTCATTAAATAAACAACAATTAACTGTTTGGCCAAATTAATCGAACCAAAATTACAAAAACGTGTAACCCTAAACAGTAGCATTAAAAAAATCGTACACAATAAGAAAATATTGGATAATTAATTCTTAAATTTCACATATTTAAGAAAGAAAAATAGAATTTAACATAGAATAAATAATAATTTACTCAACTTAATAGCAATAACCACTGAATTGTTTTTAGGTAGAAATGAGGAGATTTGTTATTTGATACGTTCATACATTATACTTAAAAGATTTGGAATACAAACATATTTCCAATGTGCCTCATGGAAAAAACAAAAAATTATCCATCAAATTATTTATTGAAAAGATATTGGAACTACTTTTGAAGCATGTCTGAATTTTTTGATATCCAAGCAAATAAAGATCCTGTGACAGTTAATATATTTGAATGAATATTCATGTATATATATATATATGTTACAGTGAAACTGTATTCTCAGTGAAAATGTATCAAGTAATAGATTTGTATGACAACATGACTTCACTGGTCACGATCAGGGGAATTATAAGCCAAAGTTGATGATTTGTCGGCCTAAAATTTTGGTTTGTTTCCATGAAACAAAATTAGCAAGTAGTCCCTTTCATTAAAAGAGAACCAAGGAAAAACACAGACAAACATAGGGCTGAAGATAGGGCGGTCAAATTTAATTTCAATGACAGTTTGGAGAACAATATATGTATATATTATATACATCGAAAACAACGATTCCAAATTAAGTATGTATCTACTCTTACGATATTTTGAAATTCGACAAATTTCGGTTCGATGTTTTTGCTGAGTGAAATGTATATAGTATCAATAATTTTGACTTGCATTAATAAATTTTTGTCACACTATTTTGCTGATACATAAAAAATGTACCAACACACACATTCACACAAATAAGAAATTTTTTATTTTAAGATACATAAAAAAGCAAACATGCTTTACGCTTAGAGCTTAAAGCATTGTTAGTTATACCTGTATAAGAGGTAGAAAAAAAAGAAAAGAAATGTGGAAAGGGGGATTAAAACAATATTCACTTTTCAAGGAAAAGCTCCCGAGCACGAATACGAGTTATCACTTAAAAATAAATGAGGATTTCATCTCGAGTGTAAGCTCTTCTGAAAAAGCTCATTTTTTTGTTTTTCAAAATCTAATAAGAGAGTACACTTCTTCAGAAGAAAGAGATGTAAAGATGTTTAAATTTGAAGGAAGTATATTAAATTTATATTTATTAGTTAAAAAGATCCGGTTTTACTACGAGATACTGGTCTTTTAGTAAATAGAATATTTAATATAATATATTAATCGTGTAGTAATAAATTAAAGTCCATTAAAATTTAATTATTTTAAAACCTGAATAAAGTGATTGTTCCTGGCAATGCGCTTAACGTTGCTGTTAAAAGCCAAGCTGGTAAAAACAGCATGAACTATAAAACATGCTAGTGGGTCCAACAATTCGTACTAAGAAAATAGTTTTTTTTTTAAATTTTAACCGCTCCTAACTTCGAGCATATGGACTCCTCACGGAGTTTATGTCGACATTTATTTTTCTACGAGAACTGTGTCACTCAGTTGCTCAACCTCTCTTATTAAGAGCGAGTATCGATTAATTGAATCGATACGAGGACTAGGACAGGACTAGTGGTTAACTAGTATAAATTATACCGGTAATCGAGCCCGGGTGGCGCGTCACTGAAGCCAACGACGTTGACTACTGCACCACGGAACAAGTTGTTCGTCTTGGCAATGCTATAGGTATGTATTCAGATGTTATTTCATCGATTCACAGAAGCCCTCACTATTTATCAAGGAGTGTACATATACAAACTATTTTTGAATGTGTTAAATTAAGTCAAATACCTCTGAAACAAATGTAGTTGTGAGACTCGTGAGTCAGTTGGTAGACTTTCTGCCTAGTTTTACTATCTTTTCCGATTCTTATATTGCAAAAGTAATAAACAAAAGTCATAGTTATGCATTACATGGTTTTTAATTAAATCAATTGAATCTTGTACTACTAAGCGTCATATAACTTAGTAGATAGGTAATAGCTTGTATTGAAAGATTTTACATTTACTTAAATGTCAAACATGAAAAATATTTCACGCTGGCATTGCAGTGTTTCTATCGCTTTATCGCCTACTTATTTATCATATAATTCTTATAGAAATAAATACAAGCATGAATTTTTAAGTTTCTATGCAGTTTATTTGCCGGGCGTCTTACAAAGTACTGAGTCTGAGATAATTAATGTGACTTCGCTCGTAAAATTATGGTTTGTAATCATGGCATTAGAATTTATAACAATGGCCACAATTATATTGAAGATTGTTTTTGAAGTTGCGTTCCTAGTAACCGAAGCTAGCTTAATTCGTGTCGCCCTACATTAAAATATTCCATCCACGACTTGCTCGAATTTAGTATGCATGAGTATTTTTATCCGCAGCCATTCAATTCGGAAAGTGCATCTAAAATGGAGCCCTAAAGTCCTAGAATACTTTTGGAGACTGAATAAAACAGCATTTTCTTAAAGGGCGTAGAATTAAAGCAATGCGCTAAACATTGATTTGTTTTGCCGTAAGTAATAATTAAAAAACGTGGAAAATAAAAAAGGTGCGAAGAGATGTCTTAAATTTTATGACGACGCGTAAAAAAAACACAATGGTCTTCTGGAATTTTCAATGTCTGTATATTTTACAACCATGTGCGTTCCCAATACGGCATGAAAATAAAGCGTACCGTAAAACGAGGTTTACAAAGACACTTTTTACCCTTCACGACTATGTATCCTCATACCTGCGCGCCACATAGTTCAAATATGAATGGCTTGAAACTTGTTTCTATGGTCCTACTACACATTCATGACAATATTTTTCAAATATTCACTATCGTTATTAAGACACAGTCAATTTTGTTTGATGTCTCTATTCACATTGAATCGGGGTGAATAGAGACGAGAGAGGGTAAATCGAGACTTCATCTTTTTGCAAAAACTACGTTATACTTAGTCCTTAAATCTTTATTTTCAGGGACAGTGAAGACAGAGCATGTCGCTATTACAGGACTTTCGTATATGCGGAAAGGAATTAAGAAAATTCTAGAAATACATGTTTTGCAACAGAAATTTATTAATCGATGTAAATGCAAAACTTAATATCTTAAACTATCTGAAAACGGATATATTCGAGACCGTCAATATATAAAACTGAAAACAATTAAAGTAACCACTTTTTTCACAAGGTTTGGTATCTTTATTAAATGCGTATAAATAGGATTGTTTTTTTTTTAAATTATTACTTGATACTTTTGTGGTCATTATAATGAAAAATTACATTTTTTTTTATTTCACGTATTTTGTAACAAATAGTGATACGAGTTTTTCTCTTTAAAAAGTATCTCCAAAACCAATATAGAATATGCTTCTTATTGGGGTGAAACAGGGGTCAATATTTTTTACAGATTATTTGAAATTAACAAAGCTATTTTTAATTTTTTAAATATTATGTGAAGCCGTAACTTTTCCATTGCTGAAACAGTGAAAAAAATACTAAATTCCAATCTCTGGATTGAATAATATTGCTGAATAACAGGACAAGGCATACATATACTTCACTTTAGAGTGGACAGATTGAAATAATAATTGTGGGATAAAACAGATAACGAAATCAAGAAGTTTGTTGCTTAACTGGAATTGAAATAATTGCTACCCTAACGAAAGGTGGTTTTTTTTTATTCCAAAGGGTTCGTTAACCAAAACAGGGGGTTTGTTAATTCAAATGTCAAATAATAAAAAAACAGTCTCTTGAAATAAAAGAGAGTTGTATCTTTCCAAATAGCATAAATTAAATGACACAGTTTTCAAATTGGGAAATAACGTGATTAGGCAAATTAACTGCTTGTATTGAAGACCTTTTCAGAAGACGAAAATTAAGTTATATGAGATTTTTCTACGTCTTTGTCTATCGTTATTCTGTTTTTATTCAAATTTAAATAATATTACAAGGTTGTAAGGGAGAAAAAACGTGAACCCTTTCTTTATTTAAAACAAAACGTATTGTTAGTAGGGCTGTCAGATTTCCAAAATCATAGATAGGAACATTCCCTATTTCGAACAATCAAAAAAAAAGGAAGAAATAACGTAAAAATACAGGAATTTATTTAAATTATAATACACGTTTGTTTATATATACATATGTATGCAGAAGAGAACATACATATAAAATATTTATATATCTTTATATAAAATTGTCACCTAATAACACACTAGAATCACAGTTTTTAAAATGTATTGATTAGATACAATTGCAGGAATAACTATTTGATTTAAGTGCAAAAATTGACAGTTTTTTTTAAATATTGTTCCTGGCTTTTAGTTTGTTTCAAAATATGTTCGTCATTTAAGCTGCCTACGCTATAAATATTGCAGACGTTTCCGAGCAGTGGCTGAACTAGAACACACGCAAAATATGACAAAGTAAATGAATTTTTCACTGCGTTTGACTGCAATACACTGCCGTTAGAACGTCAAGACGGTGCGCGGCAAAATTGGAAAAATATTGCCAGCCATCAAGTGATCTTGTTGCATAATTTGAAAGTGTTTTATAAAAAATATAACTAAACACGGGAGGCTTTTCAATTTCGAGATGGGCGTCGCAGAAGGGCGCTCCCCATGCACTGCCAATGGTGACGTTATTGCATTACTCCTAGTGGAAAATTGAGAGCGAAATCAAAGAACGGATAGAGATTGTCGATCGCCTCTTAAATTGCTTCTCGACTTACTGTTCACCAAGATGTCTCTCCCTTACCCAGATTAACTGCGCGTGTGATGTGTGCGGCTTCAAAAAGTTTGCAAACGGCAGTTGATTTAAAATCGAATTTTTTCAACTAAAGGACGCGATGTTTTCTTTTAATACCTTTATAGGTATATATATACAAAATAAGCAAAAAAATCACGTAATAAAAATATAAATCATTAAAAGATTATATTCGATACGTAATTTATGTCAGTCTGATTTTTTATAATAATAATTGATGGCATCGATTACAAGATGGAAGCTGAATGCGAAGATTCATGTTTGTTATTCTCTTTACTACGAGAACTGCTCAGCTGTTCAAACTCTCTTTTTCGAAGAGAGAAGGGATTGAAAGGATACGAGGACTAGGAGAGGACTAGTGGTTAACAAATCGCTCTCCCCACACGTGCCGATTTTTGGGATAGGAAAGGGGGAAGAGACTTTGAGCAGCACAAAAACCCATTGCCTTCGAACAAAATCGATTTATCAACTAAAAAATCTGACTACTCGGACGGACCGGAATATTTTTATGATTGTATAAGATAGTAAAAAATATTTTGTACGTATTCCACAGCCAATTTATTAAGATCAATACCGGTTTCGCTAAAAGCGAGCATTTTCAACTGAAAAATTTCCAGTGCACGAACGAACTTGAACGCGTGAAGATGCCGAAAGGCGACACTCGAATCGTTGGCGAAAAAACTCAGAAAAAGTACATCATTCAAATGATTCAAATAAGAAAAACTTATGCTCAGGTAAATTCCATTTGAAATCCATACGATCCACAATGAGAGCGGATATGGAAAAAATTAAATGTATAAGGGGGTAAAATATACAACAATTTAACAGTATTTAAAATATGGAAGAGATGCATATTAAAACGAAGATGTATTATACTTAAAAATAAAATGAAATTTTATACGTACTAAAAAATGAGTTTCGATTCGTTTTCCTACAAAAAAGAAAAAACTTTTCCCCTTACTAGTGTGTCACATATACAAGTCGAACCAACCTCAGCCGTCGCGGAAATTCATGTAAAATGAGAAACGCGCGATGCATGTCAAGCGACGCTCTGTAAAAATACTATTTTATGTATTCTTTTGATATGCAAATCTCGCCGGCTCCATGCAGAACTATGAATAATTTCCATCACACATCAGCCATGGCCCCTTTGTGATTTGGCAGTTTTGATTTGGGATGTGTCTTAGGGTATTTGGGTGCGTCACTTTCTTTTTCAAGCCAAGAACGGGCTTTCCAATCGGAAATGAATAAGTCAAAAGCTGTAAGAAATTATGTATATTTAAGCGTTCACGACTGCACATTTTCCTCGCCCAATATTAAAAAAATAATTATAATTTAGTAGCGTCCGTGTTAAACAGGATTTTAGGCATTATAATGACGACCAATCAGATTGCATGAATAAAATGAACACACCATTATTAGTATGTTAGTTGGCGTCGAGATAATCTTGATTATAATATGTGTGGCGTGTTAAAAAAATAACTTTAATGAAGTGGTATGATCATACTGACAGATTTATTACGTAATGCAGGTCATTAATTCAATTACAATTATCAAAATCTACTTGGCAAGATGCCCACGGCTATAATGAACAGACAAACGCAGCAATTACGTTATACGCAACGAAAAAGATAGTTTTCCTTATACTTTATATTATATAACAGTGGTGGCCAGAATTTTTTGCCAGCGATCGACTTTCCTTTGAAATTATTGGCGGCGATCGACCAACACTAAAAGTAGTAATTTAAAACATGTATTAATCTAATTGCCAACCCTTGTTTGACCCGGGTTTTAGAAAGAGATTTTCGTCGATAATCGGCTAGCTTCGAGATTTTAGCGTGCTGTCCCTGTCACACGACTTGTCTCGCACGCTTCTTGGGACGGGCACCAGAGATTTGTAAAGATCAGATAGGCGATTGACTAGGAATCGCGATCGACGCTTTGGCCATCCCTGTTATATAAGCTAGTTTGTAGCACGAGATGTGTATTGATTGAATTTGTATTCCAAAAATCATTTTCAACAAAAAATTTGTATTTTCCGAGATTTATTCATTAAAACCGTGTGACGCTGTAATGGCCGACAACTGTATTCATATAACGTTATCAAGTATAACTACTTTGCTATTTTTTACCTAAATAGAAAATGGTTTTTTTGTTTGTTTAAAAATCTAATAATAATTGTTTTATTTTAAAATAACGGAAATCAGCTTGCTACTGTCATGAATTTAAAAAAAGTCCATTATAGTGAACCTTTTAAACTGAAAACTATTGTCTTAAAAGGTATGTTTCGTGGGATTATTTTTCATTGTGTATTTTTTTATACAGATGAAGAATTAATAATATATAAGAGTAGGAATTTTCCTAGGTAAAACAACAATGGGCAAAAATTTTAGTAATAATAACAAAAACACATCCGAAAATGAATAATTAAGCTCAGACTTACTTTGTTATGTACGTTACGCAATGTAATAAAATGTTTCAATATTGTACGATATAATAGAATTAACCTCCAGAAACTTCTTAAATAAATTAGAAATATCTCCAGCGGCTCTATATTACGGTGTTGCCACGTGCGTGTTTTGCTCCACGTCCAAGGACCAACAAATTTAATAATCCACACGAAATATATTAATAACGACAACACTCCACTCGCACGTACAAATGCACCCCATTAAATCTATGCGCCCCACACCTGTGCACATAACTAGATTCCACTCTGAGCGGTGAGCTTTTTCACTATAAGATTTCTACGTTATATGCCATGGGATATAGATATAATAAAATTATCTTATAATGATACCGTTACGATAAGATAGCTTAAAAGGAATTGTTTGAGTTCTCTTATGAAGTCTGAATTTTCATTGATCTACGTATCTACCAATTTGTATAATACTTCCACTTTATAAAAAATAAGATTATAGTGTGAAAATGAATTGTTGCTCATTTAACATATAATTTTTTTTTGTGTCTGTGAGTTAACGAAAATCAAAAAAGATCGAAATATAAGACATTCATTATCTCGGATTGTATTCAAAAAATAATTACAAGTTTTAAATTTCAATCAAAAGAAATATTTATAGGATACTTACTTACAATACCTGAGGTGAATGTTTATATCTCAAGTTTTGACGATGGCGTGGTGCTGAAATACCTAAATATTAGAAAGTTGTCGTACGTGTACCTGAATACCTTATTCTGCCTTATTCAATAATAATGAAGAAACATACTTTACAGAAAAGTTATATTAAACGATATTTTAAAATTATAAATTGATTAGGTTTTAAATAATGATAATTTAATTAAAATTTAAATACATAGGTATACGTAGTTAAACTATTTATGTGGAAGTGTCGGAAGGCTGTTTTTGGTGTACCTGTATCTCGTAATTAATTTGAATAAATTCCTTCAAAGTATTAGGGTCGCATAATATTGTTCGGATAAGCAAGAAGCGTGGTCGTAAATTTTTCAGAACGGCGGAAACTCAGAAATGATTCATAACTCGGCGATTTGATAATTATTGTCGCCAGCGCGCGCGCTACTCTTGCCTGTCCCCTAACGTAACGTGTTCCCTTCGAAATTCGCCACCTCTTCAGCTATTCACCTCCCCTGATACAATTAAAACGTCAATTTTAGCAGTAGGTACCAATTAATTGGCCAGGGATGGCGTATTTGAGCGATGCATTCAGTTGAACCTACACCACTCTCGATGAATATGCGACCGCCTTAATACGGTGGCAACGAAATTCATAAGTTTTCACTGAATTAATCTCTGGTTATTACTGTGGCCCTGATACACAAATGTGTCAAACGCGTATTTTATAAAATTATTAATTAAAACGTATTTCAAAAGTGTTTTGAACTTGATTTATTGTTCACTTTTAAGGTGTCATTGTCAATAGTTGGTGGAATGGCATTATAATAAAAATAATAAAACATTTTTATTAATTTATTGTCATTCATAAAAACTCTCAGTAAATACAATTTATAAGTAATGATATTTTTAATTTGTTAAGTGATCATTAAGTCTCTCGAAATAAGCAAGATTTTTTAAAATTAATCTCAACGTTATTATACAAATCTTTAAACAATCACGTTCAACAATTTTTATATTGCATATAAAAAAGTACGATATATAGAATGCATACCAGTTTAGCATACATAGAATGTTGTGCCATTTTTAATAGTATTCTTATAGAATTTCATTTTAGAAGATTTTATTTTTAAGTTAATTACATAAAATTTGACCTGCCTGATTACCACAATATTTTGGTATTATATAAATGTCTCAATAACTTTGATTAAAATACTTCAGTTTCACTGTTTAATGAATTATTACCCAACAATCTCTTGCTTGCAGAATTATGATGAGAAGGCATTAGAGAATTGATATAGGCCGAGAGCCATTTTTCTCGCTGACCCTCCCTAGATAGAGACGCAATAGTAAACTGACTTCTCAACTGTAGCGATCGCGCCCTCAATAAAATTCAAGAGCTTAAAACATTTAGAGACGAAGAATACTGGAAGAACTTTGGGCTAACACGCCTTAGAACTTGATGCTCCGTCAAATTGATATCAAAAAAAAACCATTAAACAATGAAAATTGTCGTGAAAATTAAATATCTGATACAATAATCATAAAATTATTATTACGATTCTATTTTCGAATCGTAATCAATTTATACCCAAAATATGAATACACCAGTCATTTCATGAACATGTATGCCACTTTGGTTTTCCGAGGATTAAAATTGCCAGCTGGGGCATCCATATTCCACGAGCCGCATAGATGAGAGTTAAAAATTAAAAGTCACAAAATGGCAATGGACGGCGGATGCGAGTTATGAGCGGCAAATCGAGGGGCCGTTTTTAAACTTTTACTTTGCCCGATTCGAAACACGAAATGTATAATTTTACCTAATATAAATGATCGATTAAATTCTCAGTATTTTTTCGTTCTATATTCAAATGTTCCTGTGGAAAATATATCATTAAATTATAAATTTGACTTGATTTGCCTGTATTTATATCTTATATGCAAAGAAAAATGTGAGTTATGAATTAATGACATGTTTTAAAATTTTAATCGTTTGAATTTTGTACTTTTCTATGAGCTATTTCAAGTGCATGAATGACTTTTATCTGACTGTATTGTTTAAATATAAAAATTGAAGTAGATCACTAAGTTTTGTTAAAATCTAACTATCTAACTTATATTTGTTCGATTGTTTGTATGATCCGATCGCAACGAAACTTTGACAAAAATTTTGCTTGCACTTGCGCGGAAGTTTTTGGCATAGTAAAATTAGTTTACAGTTGGTCTTTTATATAAAAATCAATGTTTTTTCATATTTTATGCGTTGCAATACCTTCCATTTTGACAACTAATTGTTGCACTTGTGCAATGGTTATAGACATAGTACAATTAAAATTCAATGGATGGCGCGTGTTTCGTACCATAGACAATCGGCAAAAGACAAACAGCAAACGTCAAACGGCAAATGTCATCGATACCAATCAATGCTAGTTAAATTAAATCGAAATTATTTATCTGAAATATTGTGCATACAAAAGCACTTCACTTCTATCTCATTAAAAAATTGATTTATTAGAAATAATTCGATGATTAGACCAAAAAAATAAACAGTTTTAAAATATAGTACTCTTTCATATTTCATTTCTTTCAATATTCATAAAAAATACTGTCCGAAACGTAGAAGAAATGAAATATGAGAAGTTTTGCCTATTAAACTATGAGTTATTTATACAAGCATTCATTTGGTGATTCAGGGTCGGACAAAAGAGCCGCTGCACGTTCTAGTTAAGTAATCGCCAGAGAGCTGCATACAGCAAGGCGGCATTCAATCCAACTCAATGGAATCCAACGGAACTTGATTCAATTCAGCTGAATTGGGATTTAATAAAACGTTGAATTGTTCACAGTGCAAGGGCTAAAGGATTACTATGGTTTATCCTGCGAAGCGAGACGATAAGCCTTGGCATAATTGGGTGTCATTTTTCAATCGAATTATTTTGACTGGTGAAAAATTGTAAGTTTCATATTTGATTCAAATCTTTTCGCAGGGACCAATCTATGAGTTGTGACTGTAGATTGATCGGCACTAGTCCCAAAAAATCTTATATATATTTTTTTTGTTTGTTTGTTCGAACCCTATGTGCTGCTATACCCTTCATCCGACCGCGATGAAACTTTGTCAATGTTTTTTCATATTTTTTTTTTTTTTTGTGTATTTAAATTAAGAACAGCATGCTAACGTTTGTTAATACCTTAATTTAATTAATTGTGTGATACCTACTGTTATTCCGGCAATTTCAATCAATAGTCATCATAGTATGACAAGATATTATCTGCATTTGCATGTACATAAGTTGAAGATATCGACTTTCACATGCCATTAGGAGCAAAAGTATTAATCAAGTAGTTTATATGTACGTATTAAGTGACTTCATTAATGGGCACGCTGAAAATCTATTTTTTTTTTACTAATTTCTAAATCATACAGCTTGTTTTTTTTTTTGCCCAACCACCACCCGCCACGGCCGTACGTTCTGGTACTAGCGTAAACAACGTGAGGCGTATCTGTTTCAGTTTTTAGCGCAGGAATTGTCCGGGAGCAAAAGCTCAAGAACTTGGAGGCTTTGCACTAGAGTGTGCTGACCGTCTCTACCATTTAAATTGAAAACAAATGAAATGAATTGAATCCCGAATCGCAAAGCGGGGGGACTATGTGTATAGATCCGCTTTGTTTCCGTACGATGCCGCAAATTTGCTGAAGGCCGAATAATTTAATTTGCATGCCACCAAGTCTGCATATCCCGTGGGTCCAACAGAAGGTCTTGCCACCTTGAGCATCTCTTCCCTTTCACCGTCCATTAAAGGACAATTCCAGGGAATGTGTTCAGCATCCTGGATTTCACCACATTTGCATGCCGGCCCATCTACCCTCCGGACAAGCTTGAAGAGCTTGGCAGCGAAACTCACATGCCCAGATATGAACTGGCTGGTCCAATGATCCACAAAAAGTTCTCTCGAGGCTTATGTATTATTGGAAGGTTTATGTTATTGTTAAGAGAAACGGATGAATAAAAATATGCGTGAACTAGGACTGACTGAAAAGCATTAAATACTGAAATGTATTCGCAGTTTTAAAATACACAAATAAGCGTTGGAATCTAGTTTGAAAAACTTTAACTCTTTGAAAGGCCGTGATGAAGTGAAGTTGGAAATTTCTGTATGCATAATTGCAGTGTATAATTAGCGCTCGGATTCTGCTGCAGGTGAGTTGAAAACTAAGGAATAAAAATGCAGAAAGTTTTAATAAGTGTCATGTTTTTTTTTATCTTGTTCAAGCTGGAATTTTAAACGTAAATAAAAAAAAACGTTATGAAATGTTAATTAAAAAATAGTGGCAATTTACTGTTACATCTTGACATCGTTTAAACATTTTAATTAGAACGTAACAAATATATTTACTTGTATATTGTCATTTTTGATGGAGATAACAGGTACCTTAAATGAAATATTTCAATAAAAATAATTAAAAAAAAATTGTACTTATTCCACATTAAAGATACAACGAAACAGTGATATTTATACAAAAGTTAAGTAAGAAATACAAGGTATGACAAACAATTGGTATTACAACTAAGCAAATAAATTGAAGTTAAATACAAAATAAATAGACTATAATTAAAACGTTGAAGACGTCTTAGCAATGCAAGCTATAACATCGAAAATATATTAAGTATAAATAATCATTAACAAAGTATAAACAAAAATAAGTGCATTTAATAAAAAAATCTTAAAATTTGTTTGTCAGTTGCTCAAACTATATGCGAAATATATTTTAAGATAAAAATGTTCCATGTGTGTGGTTATGAAATACTCATCACTAAGTTTTCTGGAGTTGATAGGGAAGATACAATTTAATGATATTATCACATCATTTACATTGATTTTGGCAATCAATTGAACAATATAAGTTTTTCAATATTGCTTCCAGGATTCTAGTAAAGCAGAAAAATTTCCGTGCAAATGAGATTCCACTTGAGTGTAACGAAGAGAACATAAGAAAGCTTTAAAATCTCGTTGCATACTAACTGGAGATTGTATACATTTTTTTGAGCTGTTAATTTTCTTTAGGAACTATTCCGTTGCATTTTTTGTATTTTATTATAAGATATCGATATAGCTAAGCGATCTAAATATTTTAAAAGTCGAGATTTATTTTTCTAAATTTCCTTTCCCGGTCCGTAATGCAGTGGTCAACGTCGCTGGCTACCGTTTCGGACTGCCCGGGTTCGATTCTGCTTAGAGGCACTGGGTGTTTGTATTGTTAAAAATCCATTCCCACCTTTCCGATCCAAAAGAACGACGCATAGTGACAGCGATAAGCTAACCAATATTCCTGTCCTAGTCCTCGTATCCTATCCATCTATATTCTCTTCGAAGAGTCCATATAAACAAAGTTGGGAGCGGATAAGGTAAAAAAAAATCCATAGTTTATAAACCCATATTCTGCATCATATATTCAACTGCCAAGAGCATTATAATACAAATAATTACACATTTTTTGTACTTATTCCACATTACATTTATTAAGATCAGGACCGGCTTCGCTTTTTGCGATCATTATTAACTTATCCGACCTGTCTAAGTGCAAAAATTGTGTTTTTATTTTGTATTACACGTGAGTGGTAAGAGAAGCACAAAAAATGTTTTTTTGAAATCCCAATAAATGATTTGATTACCAATAATAAATAATGAATGGTTTATCGTTGATAGCTTTGCAGTCTGTTTCCCCCGATACGGAAAATATTTGGGTCAATAACGATAATAAAAATGTTCGCTTTCAGTCAACAGTAATTCGGGAAATAACGAAAACTTTGTTTATGAAAAAAAGGGGAAATCACGCAAGATTTCATATTTATTCAGATCACGCATCTATTGAAATATCACCACTCCCTGTCACACGGAAGGTGAAATATAAATAAAAATTTATTACCAAATCAAAAAAAATAGAAATTTGGCTTGAAAGGGTTTTTGGAAAATAAAACTGAATATTGACATTCTACGGATGATTGAACGTTTTCTGCAAAAGGAAAAAGTGTTTGTTTTTTTGCTCTTATTCTGATTGATTATACTTTTTAGAAATGGAACGAAAGGTATAAATTTCAAAAATAAATCGAGAAACACGGAGTAACGTATGTTTTGTTTTTTTTCATTATTTTTGCTTGCTCCATTGCGTACAGAATATAAGTTTTGATTATTAATTCATAAACAGTTCATTCAAAACAGCAAAAGCGCTCAAACTCTAAAAATATTGGGTAGAAACGAATTATTTTAACAGTTATATTTTTATACTCAACGGAGACAGAAATATTTTGTTATAAAATCAACAATCAATTGATATCGTTCAGTTTTTATATCGATTTCTCAATATTCTTGGACATTAAAAAGCTTTTCAGAGATTTCCAGTTTTTGAAGTAACTAGTTTATCAAATTTGAATCGTTTATTTTTGTACTTTTGCATGAGTTTTGTCGATAACGACCCGTGTTTCACCTCTCGGCATCTTCAGGCATTTCAAGTGCACTGATGTGCTTGAACTGACATTTGTCAGAAATGACAAAACTCATGGAAAAGTACAAAATTCAAACGATTCAAATTTGATTTTTAAATTCCATCAATCACCATTAGTCGAAATTCTTAACTAGTTTATCAATGCAGTTATTACTTTATCGGTTTTCACTGAATCAGAAAAGGTTGCTTTCGATATGTATTCAATTAAATAACAAATAATTTTTATTGCGTATAAAATTATTCAACTAAAGATATTTTTTTTAAACATAAATAAATATTTACTTAAAATGTTAACAATCTCGTCGCTTAATAGAGCTTACCTCTCAGAGAAGCCTTTTCAGTCTGAAAATGGGCGTGTCACATAAAACACGTGTCTTATTGTTGCAAAATATGTGATATAACAAAGTTTATTACAGAAATAAACTTCCACTAAGTTACCGCCGAAACCATCGAAATAAAGTAAGCATATTGAGTCAAGAAAACAGATTGTATCTCTGGTACAGAAGTAATTAAATAAAAAAAACAACTGAAATAAGTTTAAGCAAATAAAAATAATGAAAAATTTTAGTACCTTTTCCACAAAAAAATTGTTGGGTCAGGACCGGTTTCGCTCATGGCGAGCATTGTCAACAGATAAGAAATACAATGAAACAGTGATATTTATACAAAAGTTAAGTAAGAAAAAGAAGGTATGATTAACAATTGGTATGACAACTAAACAAATAAATTGAAGCAAAATACAAGAATAATAAACTATAAATAAAATGTTGAAGACCTCTTAGGAATACAAACTATTACATTAAACATAAATTAAGTATGAATGATCATTAACATAGAAGTAAAAACCAAAAATGAGTGCATTTAATAAATAAATATATCTAAGTGAAATTATCTTTATTATAATGCCATTCCACCAAGTATTGACAGTGAACACCTTAAAAGTCTTATGAAATGTTGGAAAAGCAGAAACAGTTTCTTTGGTCAAATGTTTGAAAACGCCAGATCAATAAAACATCTAAAATTTCTTGCGTTGGTTTCGAATTCGAAAATTTCAAAACGGAATTAATAATTATTTCGGCACAGGCTAGACGAAGCTTCAACCGGTTACTCCTTTCCGTCTCTCCTCTAAAGCCTTTTCCACGTGCAACGACCCCCTTCTGTTGCCAGCTGGCGGAAGCCGCGAGAGTGAATACGCCGCTAATGATTATTCATATACACAAAATAGCGGACGTTCTGGAAAATTTATAAATTATTCAAGGCATCATTCTGTCGGTCGGGCGCGATATTGTGGCTACCAGATGAAAATTGCATGGAAAATTATTACTATATTGTAATCAGGAAAACTACTCCTTCACTATCTATAGCCAAAACACAAGTATTTCAGAGAATGTTAAATTGAATGTCCTTGATAATTTTTTGAGGAATCGTAAACATGAATTGTTTGTTCTTCCAAGGAGTTGAACCAGCCTGCCAATGGGGATGCCAATAAGAGCTTTAGTCATTTTTATTGAAATTGCTTCGGATGTTGACATATTTCACATTGACGTGAGTGAGTTCAGACGAGTACTATTTTTTTATGTATTATAGTTGATTTTGTCGGAACTCACTCGGTTGACTTCTTTGCCAATTTCCAGTGTATTTTTTTTTCTTTCACTCTCATTTCTGTAAACTAAGTATTTTTCTTTCATGTTTTCATCTTTTTTCACATTGCAAAAGTAATAAACTTATAATTTGTAATTTTCGCAACGTACATATATAAATGAATAAATTTCATACGTAATTTAGGCATAGGAGATTTTTAAAAAAGCATCAGCTGGTATGCTGATACTTTTAAATAAAAAATCGTTTACGTTTCTAAGAAAACATCCTGGACAATGATATAAATTGTATTAACAGTGACGAAGTCAAAGTATATTATTTATAAAGGGATACGAGACTGATTTTGATCGAACCATTGAATTGTTTCATTCATTATTCTTTCCACAAAATATTACAACTATAAAATGACAACATCAAGTTATCATGAAATTATTTATGTTATAGTATCTAGAAATTTCCGATTAGAATTGAGAATAACGGAGTAATTATAAATGATTTGTAGCCATCTTTTTATAAAAAATGTCTGAACATGTATATACGTAGTAAAGAATTAATTATTATTCATGTTTTCCGAGTTGCTGAAATTAGTTTTTATCGAATGTTTTTCCAAATGCATTATTATATAAGCCGAAATCCCGCATTATTTATTCAAATGCAGGGCATTTTTAAATCTTGAATTTAAAAAAAATTAATATAAAATTTAAAATAACTTTGATTATTCCACGTATTGTGTAACTAATTGTGACACGTGTTTCGCCTCTTTCAGAGGCATCTTCAGACTTACTATCGCAAATATCGTTAAATTTTATATTAAAATGAACTTCCACAAAGTTACCGCCGAAACCATCGAAAATATTAAAAAAAATTGTTTAGTGAAAAAATAAACTGCATTAACTATGTATTGATGCTGATCTTTGTACATCTAATGAAATTTTCTATTGGACTTTATACAATATTTTATTTTATAAATACAATGAAATGCAACAAACTGAAGTGATAAGCAAATGGAGGAAAAGCTGCAATAATGTATTTCTAAATCGTCGATTTGATTATTAGAAACTCACGTTCCAAATTTGAAATTCAAAATTGGATTCCGAGATAATTCGAATTTGGAAAACGAGGTCGGTCGAAGTCGGTGCAACAACTCTCATCGCTTAACAGTATCGCTTTTACATAAAACAGCGCATCGGAATGTGATACAAAGGTAAAAGCGTGGGTCTAGTGGCAATGTGAATTGTAATATTGCAACGTGGGTAGAAAAATAATTGAATTTTGGTCGATAGTTTAATGAAATTTTAACTTAAGCTTTTATTATCAAAACCCAGCATTCTAAATCAACAAGCTTTTATTGTAAATACTCCAGATGCCTATACACAAACACTTTTTTCCTTACATAATTTCCTTACGTATTTTTCGAACAAAGGTAAACTGTGAAAAAAAAATCATTTTTGTGTCAGTTTTTATTGATTGATGATTTACAGGTGTAGATTTCATTCACCATCATTATAACCAATGTATTGTTCCTTCCTTTTGATTCTTATGCAGATTGATTGATGGTCGATAGCTTATGCAAATTAAAAAACGGGAGAAATCGCTGTTTCTCAAAGAATATAGCCTTTGATGATGAACAACCTAATCTTCCAAACTCACCAATGTAATATACCTTTAAAAGGCATCAGAAAGTATTGAAACTCAATAACATCAAAATTATCGCTAATTCATATAGATTACGCTAAAACAATTAAATTTAATGTTATATTTTAATTTTTGTATACAAACAATACAAACTGCTTACTACGTGACAGTTCAAGTACATTCATGATCTTGAAATGCCGAAAGGCGAAACCTGGGTCGTTAGCAACAAAACTCATGGAGAAGTACAAAATTCAAATTTCATATAGATTACGTTAATAACAATTATACTTAGTGTTCTACTTTATTTTTTATATATAAACGATACAAACTGTTAGCTACGTGACAGCTCAAACACATTCGTGCTCTTGGAATACATGAAGATGCCGAAAGGTGAAACCCTGGTCGTCAGCGATACAACTCACGGAGAAGTATAAAATTCAAACAGTTCAAATTTGATTGATGCAACTTCAGTTGAAATTATAAATTTAAGTCAATATGTTATGTAAGGCAAAAGTTTTTTCGCTGATAAGAATAATTAATTTGACCATACATGATATCTTTTTTTCAATATCGCCTTTGAGTGTTGTAAAACGTACGTAGAATTATTAAAGACGATGAAATATGAATTTATTCTGGTGAATAATTGGTAGGTCAAACACATTTAGAAACCTCTGATTCAAATAATTCACAGTTAATTAAACAGAATACATTAGGCTGAAAACGGGTCTGTTCCATATTCAATAAATCTAATAATATATTATTATAGCTGTGTTATTACTATTTTCTAATGGAACAATTAACATAGTGGTTTCACTATAATCACATTGGCGCTACAAATTTGGTGGAACTGAAGGCAACATGTTAGTGATGTAATAGATACGCATAATACAGGGGTCCTAAACCAGCGGTTATTACTGTAAGCGCACCGGATAAGCGGTTCACCTTCCACGAATTCTATAGTCACATTGCCGGATAAGATTTACTTTGTGCAAAGTCTACTGTGTTATTATGAACAATCAATTTAAGGGGGTCAACCCATGTGATATTTTGAAACAATCTTATTTTTTTGTTGCTTAAAATGATTCTTAAACACATTTAGAATATGCTGGTAAAGTGATTTTACAATATTTGAAGTCGATGGAAAGTTATTGCAGTTAGACTACACTTGTTTCGAGGCGGGACATCGGTCACATTTTGATGCTTCGGCTTGTTACATGAGAACTTTCAATACACATGTAATTTCTATTCATGAAACAAACCAATATTTAAGCAAGAGCAAAGCAAGCAGCTTAGATAGTCATAAAACAGGAAGTAGAAAGAATTATCTATGGACCAGGCATAGCAGATTGATAGGGAGTAAAGATTTCATAGTTTAAATCGTATTTGAGCTTTCAAACGCGTTTTTCTCAAAACTGTGTTTTCCTTATTGGTCTCCACGATATCTCAAAAACGGGTTAACCGATTACTTTGAAATTTTAATGGTAGATTAAAAACATGTTTTGTCATCGTTTGACTTAGGATAATGAAAAAATTCTAAGCCGTTTTGTTTTTACGTAACCAAATAGTCGAGAATAGTCATGAAATTTGAACTTTTTTTGTTCAAAAACTTGTCAATTGTTCAATTTTCCACATTTTCAAAAGATCCTACGTCAAATGATTTTTTCAGTTTTATAAATGAAAACGCCGTTAGATTTTTTCATTTCCGATAAGCCAATCAGCCAGTCGGATGGAGACCGTTTACCACCTTCTTTTCGACATGGGTGCGTTTGGAGTGGTGCACCACACATTGTGATAAAGATTTTAGTCTGAAAATATTTTGACTGACTGTTAAAATGTCAATAAACATATGGTAAAATTTTCAAATTTCTTCGTTAATAACGTTTGTCAAAATAAATCCCAAAAAAGCTAAAATAACTGACCATCACATGGGGGGACCCCCTTACGTTGCTTAGTATATAAAGCTGTGAGACTTTTGACATGTTTGAGTGGCTGTATATTAACTCATAGATTTCCTATTTAGAGTCTAGGTAACGCGCAACTCCTATGTGAAGTCCTGCTCGACATTGTACAAAATTGTTGGAAAAATATTGTTTATTAAATTCAAATTATGCTTATTTCAACAACAGTATAAATTGGTTGGTTGACCTTAGTTAAAGTTTGTAGCAGGTCATAATTTGGTATATTTTTTGGTATTTTGTTTTACCATGCTTATAAATAAATACACAAACCTTGTGCTATTAATTAATTTCTCAAATCTATTGAGGAGTGGAAAGGGTGTATCTAAGACGTCCTGTCGCTCGTGCGATTTTATGTACATACATTGGCCATATTGGCAAGAGTTTATCGACTTGTGCTAAAAAACAAATAAGTTCAATATTAAAACGACAGACTCTCAATTTGAAAACCATCACATAATATCACTTTTAATTCAGTATCGATATATTTATATCATTGTAGTAAAAGCTCTAAGCTTATTGCACTTAGAAATTAATAAATATCATCAATCCAATGAAATTCTTAATAAGCAAATAAACAATAATTCATCACCGTTAATCAGACTATTGCAGAAAAGTAATGCAATTTTACCGAAATCAACTTAATTTAAAACTAATTTACGTTCATTACCACTCAATAAACCCAGATTTGCTTTCATTTCGAAAAATACACAACATAATTTTCCACAATTAATACTACATATATAAGTTCAATATAAAACTAGGATCTAAGAATAGATGGAAAGATGTATAGTATACCTTTCCTAGACCAGTATATATAGCTTAGTTTAAGTAAATTCAAGCATTGTTCTGACGAGGGCGTAAGCCGAAATAACCTTTTAACTATATATTATAAAAAAATTGTAGAACTAAAATAAAATGTTTTCACCGTGTTATAGTGGAGTTCTACCAATTAAATGCCGAAAAGATCGATATATTAATCTTGACCTTCAAATGAATATCATTTTAGTGTAAGAGTCAGTGTACGGCTTTCCACTTGCAAACGATTTTAAAATTATGCTCCACATCCTCAGGGGAGGGTTTAGAATCACTGAAAATATTTGCGGTTGATGCGAAATACATGGTTTCCATACAGAATTCACACAACAATGCAATTAAATATGCGAGCGATCATGCAGTAACTTCTCTGGGTTACCAGTTGATTATTAGATTCACTGTTATTCTCTATGAAGAGTTTATTCATGGATAAACATAATGTTTCACTAGTTTAACACACACAACTAGGAGTAAAAAAGAAATGAGATCATAGATTAGTCTTTAAAATTTGTCTATCCATTGTGGAAACTTCATCTATATATGAAGAAGACCACAAGAGATTGGATTCTGTTCAGACGTGGTTTCTTTTCGGACTATTAAAGACATATTTTGGAAATAAATATCAAAATCAGACTCTAAGCTTCCTCACTTTTATTGAATACATCCCCTATTATCATCGAACTGAAGAGAGGTTGAGCGTTTGACATATCCGGTTAGATACCACCATCAGGTGGCCATATGTTCCACATGGAGAGCGTGCATGTATTTAAATATATATACATACTTGGTAAAGATCAGTACAAATTTCTCCCATCGCAAGCATTCTTAACAGCAGCTGACATAAATACATATAAAAATGGATGCGTATATGAAATCAAGAAAGACAATAAATGTATACTGCCGTTCCAAGGAAGAAGACAGTACCTCGCAAAATTTCTTAAATTGAATTATGGATGTCATTTGATAAATATTTTTGAAAGCTTTGTATGGTGTCTACTTGTATAGCAGCATAATAAATTGAATTAATTTTTAAATTAAAGGTTTTAAATTTATTTTATTCTTATACTTTCAAGAATGCTCTCTTCACGATATGAAATAAAAACACTTTTACGAAAAAGACTATTTGAAAGTAGATTGAAAATTTGGTTGATAATTAAACGTAACTGTTCTTTTAAAGACCTCTGGTCAATGAAAATTAATAGGTCAAACCGAACCAGTTTGAAATTTCCCAGCCAAAGTTACACTCGATTCGAACAAAGCAATAGTGGTAACGAAACTTTTTGAATAAACGGTATTATTTCCCTAGTTAAATGCAGGCTGTACGCATATTAAGGTTCTACCTCGATTCCGGAAAACTTTAATAAATAAATTAACAAGTGTTTCGTTTTCGGAAGCCGACTCAAAGCTCATCGCGAACTCCAGCTTCGTGGAAGGCTCGCTACAGCTTCCGGTGAGTTCAAGGACCTTAAAGCTCTGGATAATCGCCAAGCAGAAAGGGGTTGAGTGACGTCGTTGGGGTTTTCGTAAAACGGTTTCTGGCCAATCAGTGAAAGTTTTTTCGCAAGGATTAAGGCTTCAGCCAAAAGTCAACATTGTATTTACAACTTAGAGTAACCAGAACCTTTTTGAAATTAATTTTCCTCGAAAAGCTTCATTATTAACGTACTTCAAAAATATTTCAAAGTATGCACAGCACGCTGAATTTATTAAATTGCAACAAAATAATTTATTCATGCTCTTTAGAGATCTTTTGAAATATTATTCATCCCACTTGAAAGTATCTTTCAAACTATCCCTATCGTACAAAGAAGTCAAGCTTTTATTAATATTAATTAGTACACATTTAATTTTCAGCATCATTACCAATGATAAAAAAGTAGGAATAACCAAAGTTATTTTGAATTTTATATTATATGATAAAATAGTTATTTAATTTACAAGAATTGTATTATATATTTGATAACCATTTCAACAATATGTCAGTAAGCAAAATACGTATGCTTTTAAACTGTTTTTGATATCTTCGATTGTATTTTAATTTAGATGCGCTTGTAGCTGAGTAGTGAACGAACTTAGAAGGGCTTCATTTGCTAACTATATCAGCTAGTCTTAATTCTCATACAAACTGTCTTAGATTATACTTAAACGGATTTGTTAAAACAAAATAGATCGATCAGATAATCATTAATCTGCCTAACAAATGTAGAGTATTTTTTTCATTTATATCAGTAATATTTTTGTAAAAATATAGTTTCCGAAGATTTATTGCAGTCCAACAATAAACCTTTTCACTTCGCGATATGAGTTTTTTTTATAACTTAGCGATAAGAACTATTTGACTTGACATTTCTGAGGATGCCAAAAGACGAAACCTGAGTCACTAGTGATATAAGTCGGTCCTGTGGTCTAGTGGCAAGAGCTTTGTTCTAGCAATCGGGGGGCCCGGGTTCAATCCCCGGCAAGGTTAGATTTTTTCAATTGAAAAAAAAGATCTTGGGCTGGGTGTTATGTTATTTATCGTTGATTTTGTGCACAACTGATACATTATTTACCATCGAGTTAATCTCGTGTGACTTTCACAACTCAGAATATTTGGCGCATTGGCGCAAGCTGTAATGCCAAAACTTAAAAAAAAAAAAAAAGAAAGAAAAAAAAAAAAAAACTCAACAAGTACAGAATTCAAGCGATACATATTTCACATTGAAATTCCAACACTTCCACTCGAAATCCTAAATAATATCAATGTGTTTGTCCTTTATTTTATTCTCATTATTCTAAAATACTTTTGGTCTAGTTTTGATTATGTTTTTTTTAAAAAAATTCTATCTTTATTAAATTTATCAAAAGCATGTTGCATTGGCTTCAGCTATAAATTCATGTTTTCTATTTTTTACGACGAATAATAATCACTTGGTAAGTTTAAGCTGACACTTTTTGGTGGCAGTGCACATTTAAATTATTGACAAATTACTTCGACAAATGTATAATTATCATTAAATTCTGGTTACTTAAAACCCTGTCTTGTATTTATCAGTTTAAAATAAATAACCCATTCATGTCAACAGTGGAAACTGCTCGGGAAGAGCGAACCCGGCCTTGATCTTTATAATATGATATGTTAAAGTAGAATAAAACGAAGTGTTGTACTTATTTAAAACAATCAACAAAAAAAATCATGATTATTATATTCTAACTTTATGAAAACGAAAGTTGAATGTATTAAGTGACAACCAGTAATCGAAAAACATCTTATCTTGGAATGCTCTATACCAGCGGCTCTCACGTAAACTTGTGCTGTGGCCGCATTGTAAATATAAGCGGTCTCACGGAAATGTCTGATAGTCGCACATTTTTTTTGTTTGACAATTGATTACTGGTATTAATTGCATTGCAAAACAGTTTGATCGACACTTCTCTATGCACAGTAAAATTTATACGAAATATTTCATTTCCTCTTTAGAGTCTTTTTTTATCAAGTTTACTTTTAAAAACACTTTATTTTTAAAGACCAATATGTCCTCTGAAGCTGTTGGTAGACGCACATGAGAACCACTGCTCTATACAACATTTATTTTTTCCTCAATACAAGAAGAGGATATAATATAATCCAACAAATTGAATAAAAAGGATATGGACGAAAAGCAATCATCCTATACTCATTTTTTTAATAATGTCAAGCAAAAAATAAACATTGAATCGCCTTTATTATTAATACTTTTTACTAACATACATATTTGTGAATTATTATTATACTGAATAGATGACCAAATATTTATCATTTAAGGGTTATAATTTCTTACGAGTATGTCCAACGGTAATTCTTTTACCGGAGATACAAGAAAACATAAAATAATAATTTATTTTTATTGTTCAGCATTATTACCTATTTTCATTTTCTTTTATTATAATGTACCGGCTCAGACATGAACAATGCGTAACCTTTTTCAAAACAAATATTATCAATAATTCATTCCGAATGATTATATTCGGGAATTGTTTTGTATCTAACTGGCATTTCGATAAACCTGGGTACAGTAATCTTACCAGATACCAGTAGCGAGGGATAATTTTTCAAAGGGTTTCGTATTTTATTTTTACGGGATAAATTATTTAGATATATTAGCCCATTACGCTCGTGTGCCGAAAGTGAGGCCACACGTAAAAAAAAATTTAAGTTCCGAATATTTATTGAGAAATTTTCTTATATTTTATTACTCATTTTTAAAACATTTATATTTAATTTTAACATAATATAATTTGAAACGGTGCGTAATTGAATCCAAAATTTTATTTTAAAAACCGTTTATTTGACTGAAGTGTTTTAACGAGTCAGATATGTATTACAATATTAAATAATCAACTATTCAAGCTGGTAAATAAATGACCGTAGACCATACTTTCAATGGTTTTGGCGGTAACTTTGTGGAAGTTCATTTTAATATAAAATTTAAAATAACCTTGATTATTCTACGTATTGTGCTACTAATTGCGACACGTGTTTCGCCTCTTTCAGAAACATCTTCGGACCCACTATCGCAAAGTTTTAAATTTCGATTCTATATTCTATTTCTTGCTTCCCTTAAAAGGGAATAATCCCAAACTACATTTTGTAATTTCATAATTTTTAAATGTTAAAATCAATCTTGCTTCATTACTTAAGCAAACTTTGCGATAGTAAGTCCGAAGATGCCTCTGAAAGAGGCGAAACACGTGTCACAATTAGTAGCACAATACGTGGAATAATCAAAGACCGTAGACCAGTCTACCGGGCCATGACCATTTTAATGTCATATGCAAGAGAACGAGCAGATTCTGCTTGTATTGTTTAAGATAAATAACCGCTAAATTGTCTCTGTATCAAAAAATGTTGTTATAATTTATAATGCATATAATATGTTGACGTGCCGTTACACACCTCCACTAAAAGTACACATCGTTCATCGGCAGAACCTTCCTGATACAGCCTTATTTATGGCAAATATGTTATCAGGTAGTGCCATTATCTCGGGGTCTACTGTTGTTAATATGTTTTATTGCTTACCTTTTACAGCCCACCACAAAACCAATTTACACACTTGGACACATTCCATTACAAGCTCGTATATCTGAGATGTTTTCTTTTTTAGGGTTAAGTAAGTACAGATAAATAAACCTGCGGTTACTATCAATTTTATATCCTTCATGATTCAAAAATAATATATTTTTTGTATCGAAAATGTGTGAAACAAATTACGTATCGATTCACTCACATCACGTAGTTTTATTATTTCAAATTCCATTGAGGTGCATATGAACACTTGTTAAAGTATCTCAACATAAATATTTCCAATGAGATATATAGATAATGGTTAACATAGGATATAGTTGTAAGTAGAATATTTGTCACATCTTAATATAACAGACATTTATGTCTTTAGAAGCACATCATCGATTATGTCTTTAGACACAGAAATCGATTAAACTATCAACGTATAAAAAGCCGATTAAAAGAAACAATCTTTTGATCACTCAAATGAGCGAGATCACTGCTAAGTTACTGAAAATATATATAAGATTTTTTTTTAAAAAATACCTTTCATTTTTAGGTTGTAATTTCAAGCGCAGCCACAGTATTACGAGTTTGCATTTGTTCATAAAAGATCGTCTTACATGAAAAAAAATATTCAAAAAAGCAATTAGAACACAGTGTAAATAATGTACGATACAATATAGATTATATGTGGTAAAATACTCTCAGATATGACTGCAAAGATCGAAACTGTAAGATAAAGATAATACAAAAATACTTTCGTGTAATAATATATTTTAGAATGTTTCAATAAGTCTTGCTTTTCATATAATACTATATTTTTAAGTGGCTTAGTTATTTGTAAAAAAATTGGTATTAACTGGGTGGAACTAGACAGATAAAAATTCTTAGCAAATCATTCGGACGTAAATTGGATACATCATAATATTGTACTACAATCAACTTTTTCAACTCTATCAACTGTCAATAATTACACGACCCGTTATTTATACGCATGTTATGTTTTATGGCCGCCTTGCACAACGCTTTCGACAGAAAATGGAGTCTATCCCTCACATTCATGGCCCGAGTAGATCTGCACGGGACTGATTTTGAACCATACACTAGTGTGCTTTAAAATAGAAAATAAAATAACAACTTTAGTCGCAGTGAGTAACATAATCCTTGAAATCAAGTTAATTCTGAGTATCTTGTGTATAATTCATATACTGAAAGCACTTTGTGTTAGATTTGCGATGAGCGAAACTGTATTTTTATATAATACAACAAGTCAGTTGTATAGTATAAAATATGGTTTTATTCTATCAAGAAAATTTAAAGTTTACATTTTTTACTGTTTAAATGACTGAATAATGACTTTGCCTTCAATTTATAGTTGAGACTTTGGAATTGGTATATATATTGATTTGGAAGAATTGTTTTCATCATTTTCAAACAAAACATATGATTACAGTAATAAATTGGAGAGTAAAACGTTTATTCATTAGATGTGTAATACATCAAAGATATTTAATCACCGCTTTAAATAGCTGTAAACTCGATAGGATCTTTGCTTGAATCAAGTCAACCGTTATAAATCTTAGAAGGGTTAGTGAGACAATCGAAGTTTTAGGAAATTCAAGAAACGAGTTGTGGAATAATAGGCGATGTAACGAACATAGGCATACTCTAATAATAAATCGAGTGAACTTCCATACAAAATAACGGCGGAGCTAGAACTTGAATTAGGAAGAAACAAAGAGACTCTTAAAGACAACTTATAGTGACAATATGCGCTGAATTTGACAAAATGACAAAAAAGGATAAATAATAGTGTATTCATTCATAATGTAAATTGTATGTGCAAGGCGAGCAAAACTTAATTAACCCTTTGCACACCTCAATATACACATCATGATTTTCCTTACAGCAGCTCCTCGATAAATTCGAGATGTTGATTTATATCACAGGTTTTGCGTATTTATTAGGAATTAAACGAAATTTTACCAAATTATGACATGTTACAAACTTTAACTAAGGCACACAATTCAATGAATACGGTTTTTGAAATAAAGATAATTTAAAATTAATATAAATAAAAACTAAAACTCCAACTAAAAAGCGTCCGGTCCGTGGCGCAGTGGCAACGGCTTTGACTTGCGTGCCGGACTGCCCGGGTTCGATTCCCGGTACGAGCGGATTTTTTCAATCGATAAATCTGTTCAATGGCATGGGTGTTTGTGTTGTTGAAAATCCCTTCCCACCTTTCCGATCCCAAAGAGCGACGCATAGTGACAGCGATTAGCTAATAACTAGTCCTGTCCTAGTCCTCATATCCTTTCCATCCCTACTCTCTTCGAAAAAGAGAGGTTGAGCAACTGAGTAACAAACAGTTCTCGTAGAAAAACATTTGTTGAGATAAACTCCGTGAGGAGTCCATATGCTCCAAATTGGGAGCTGACATGGTTAAAAAAAAAAAAATCAAGCCAAGTTTTACAATGTCGAGCAGGACACGCCATATGAGTTGCTCGCATTTTATGTATACGATGTTGAGCTAGACTCAACATAGGAGCTGTAGGAGCTAACTTATAGAACTACACATTGCTTTTTCGTACTACGATAGTTTGTTATCAGTTTCCAATACACTGCTGACACAGATACGAAACGTGTATACGTAGCGGGTAGTGATGATGAAAATATACAATTACGGTGATCAAACACAATGTGTTCAATCAGCTTAAAAAAACTCGCGATGAGTGAATCCAGTCCTGGTCAAAGTACAGCGGAATTAAATGCAATTTTTAAAAATATTAAGTTTGAGTCTAATAATTTTGCAAGTTTGATCTGAGCCTGTTAAATATTAAATTCAAATTGCCTATTTTTATTTCAATGACGTCTTCAAGTAAAGCAATTTGTTCCGGGAAATTTTGAAGCTTTTGCCTTAAAATATATCGTTAGATTAATTCTACAGTAAAATCAGAATTAATAATAAAATGTGGTGTATAAACCAAAAATCCCCACGCATATCATTTTCCGTTGGTATAGCTTTAGAAAGCTCACAGATTTTACGGTTTGTTTTAATACCCCATATATTCAAATGCCTCAACATATTGCTTCTACTATAAACAATGCATATATAATTTAGTCTTGTTGTGATGTTGCCAACTTGATCCGGCTCTTATCTTTGAAACTATTAAACCTTTGACTTTGAATATTGCTAGAAATCTAATTTATTATCTTTGGTTTGAACCAGAACTCGACAGCCGCTGCTTGTGAATCTGATTCAAAATTTAATGTTTCGGTTTTTGGTGAAACCAAACGTAAATTTAACGCTGTTTTTATACTTAATAATTTCTGAAATAATATTTGCTTCATAAACATATCGAAAGATAAACGGAATTTCCTTACTCAGTAATAAATGACGCAATATTCGCACAAAAATTATTAGTAAATTTCAGCAGTATCCCGTTGCTAGCACGAAATTTATTACATCCATATCACAATGAAAAAGTTTCACCTTTAAAAGGATAAATTTCTTCAGCACCTGTCAATGAAGACAGATAGTAAATATAAACAAGTAGCAAAAAAAAAATCAGTGTTTTTTATTGAAAAACTTATAATAAACTGATTATGAATGCAGAAGGACTCGGGTAGACTGACGTATATAAATACATACACAATATCTGATCACGAGTGCATCATATATGCCAAACCAACAACTTTTTAAAACCACCTCGTTAAATGATACAAACAATAAAATAAGTATTTTTTTATGGCCCAAAAGAATGGAGTTATGTTTAGAATTTGTATCATTATAAGTACTAAATAAAAAAAATATATATAAATATGTGTTTGGATTCGTTTTTAATGTTTATTTTAGGTCAGAATTGTTTACCAAAGGATTCTCAAGATCATTGTTTTCACTATTAAGAAGAAAAAATCACAGTTAAACAAATTATTTAGAAGCGATTCTTTTTTTTTTAAATTCAAATACACCGAAATAAAGAATTATTTAGTGTACTGTCATTGAACAATACATTTATTCAGCCAGCAAAATAATTTGTCCTGAGCTCGGGAGTATGCGAAGCCCTCTCGTTGCAGAGGTTTTAAGTTCGTGGAGCGGCCGTAGCTCAGTCGGCAATTTGTTGGGTTAATGCGCCGGAAGACGAGAGCTGCCATTGCCAGCCGCAGCTTTGTAGGATTGTAGAATTGTAGAATTGTCGGATTCAGTTTAATGCAGGTGTGCACAGAGGGGGCGCACTAGGTAAACTCGATTTTGCCAAGGGCGAGGGGGGGGGGGCGCAATACTGCGCCAGAGATTTTCATTTGTCGTATTGTGGTTGGTTTAATTAATAAATTCAAGTGTTTTAACACGTGTTTCGTGTGATATTGTATTTTTTAAGTGTTTCAACTATAAATTTTAACCGTTTTGACTTTGTATGTTCGTGACAAACCTTTTATATAAATTGTTTATTTACTTTCGTTGTAAATGAAGTGAGGAAAAGCGTTTACACATTTAAAATTAATAATCCCTTTCGACCATACTGCCCTTCCAAGCAAACAGGCAGTTATTGAATCCTTAGTTTAGATGCGAAAATGAATTAATTTCTTTGCAGAGAAGCAATTGGCGGTTGTATTCCTAATAAAACTAGAGTTGCTCCCTTTTTTCTAAGATACTATTATACTTTAAGCAGATTCCTATTTTTTCACAACGGAGAATTTTAGTTATTATACTGTTATAAAAGTGTAGTAAAATATGTAGAAAATGGCATTCTCAATATCAGAAATTTCACGAACTACTGCCTTCTTTTTTGGAAGAGCAGTATAACCTTTATATAGGATGTCCCAAAATTAACGCTAGATTTGAATTAAGTAGAAAACACAGTTTTTAGTCTTTATATTGTTATTTTTTTTTATTGAATCATAATGTACATAGAATACGGTTATTTATAGAATAAAACATCGGGCAAATGGCCTTCACGGTTTTGCTGGCACATACGCACTCTTTTGTCGAAATTTTCCATTCTGCATAAATGTGGCTGAATTTCGTTGATGCAGTGTTTAATTTCCTCCTACAATGCACGGGTAGTTGTGGGCTTGTTGACAAAGACCTTTGACTTCAAATTACCCGATAAAAAAAAATCTAATGGCGTTAAATCACACGATCTAGGGGGCCAATTCTGATCATTGAAACGAGAGAGTACACGACCAGGAAATGTCTGTTGCAGTAATCGAATTATTTCACGGGCTGTATGGCTTGTGGCACCTTCTTGTTGAAACTACATATTGGCCACATCAATATCATCCAATTTTGGCAGAAAAAACTGTGTTATCATGTCGTGATATCGAGCACCAGTAACAGTCACTGCTTGGCCAGCGTCATTTTCAAAAAAAATATGGTCCAATGATGTCAGCCCAAAATCCGCACCAAACAGTGACACGTTGTGGATATATTTCTTTTTCAACAGTCACATGTGGGTTTTTCGAACCCCAAAAACAACAATTTTGGCGATTAGCAAACCCATCAAGGTGAAAATGTGCTTCATCGCTTAGGATAATTTTGCGCTTTGACTAATTACTGCGGCCGCCAAACTTTCATTATTTTTGAGATATTGTTCTATAATGAAAACACGTTGCTGTGTCGTGTAACGCTCCATTTTTACTAATCCTAAACTCTCAGCTGTCAAATTGTTTTTTTTTCAGGGTTGCCAACAATTTACTGCACAAATGACGGCAAATTCAAATCTTGTATTAATTTTGGGACACCCTTTATATGTGAAAAATATATAATCTACGCAGCGTTTTTTTAGATACTTTGTCACCAACCAATCACTTTGCTCTCTTCCATAGCATACCAGAATCTACCGGGTATATCTATTCGATAGTATCTGATAGTCACCTAGAAAGCTGGAATACCACATACGAGAAGATAAGGCAAGGAGGTTTGAGTTTATTTGAAGCCTCTGCAATACCACTTACGGAACGCTGCCTGGTTCCTCGCGACATCAAACTAACTCACCAAAATGTTTATTATTGTGACTTAGTTTAACATTATATTTTAAAGAAACAAATAAAATAAGAATTTGTTTGTCATTGCAATGTAAAAGACGATTTCTTCTGCTGGAATTTATGAGTACACCACTTCATTTGTTAAATTCAACCAATACGTGTTTTGGATTAATACGCGTATATAAACGTGTATAAAATATTCCCAACATACCCACAGAAAATTACTGAATTCCTTACAATTATACCGAATTATAAATACCACCAAGCTTAAAACAAATATCAGGAGCACAGAGCAGCAGTGGATAAGCCCTCTGTATGCCAGTCGCAGGAGTTCTCTGCACAAATTGTTTTCTAGTCGAATTATTTCCATATATTTGTCAGAGTAAAGGAACGCAATCTCTCTGGCTGGACGATTAGTATGGGGTGAAAAGTTCTCTACCCATTGTGGCATTCTGCGAGCCTGGTACATACAATTTTCCGGAAAATCTCTGTAAATGATTTTTGTGTTTATTTAAGTTAATTTAAGTACTAATAAACTATTTTTTATTGATAAAATAAATGACAAATGGTGTTAAAAGAAGTTTTACGATACGAAAGAATTAAATAGATTTCAGAATAGAAATTAAATAACTATTTTTTATTTGATCAACGATATTATATCAATTGCTTTTAAGCATCTTATAAAATATCATTAATAATGAAAGAAAAAATAGTTTCCCACTTGAAGTAATTACTTTCCATAGTAGGTAAATATATTCGGCATCAATTTTGACATGTTTGATAAAAGGATATCAAAAAATATGTGATTTAATTATTATGGTAATCAATCAATAGCTTTATACAAACTTTTTAATTAAAGAGACTTAAGGTTGGATACTTAATGCATTCAATAAATTGAGCACAAACTGAAAATATTTATGGAACTTAGCTTCCAGCCGTAGAAATAAGCGTTATTCTTATGAATTAAATATGGGATATTATTTAATCGTTCTAAATAGTGTAAACATATCACGCAATTCAAAATCCGCTAAAATTTACAGTGCAGTGTAAAAGTTTTATGTCTTTAAAATTATTGTTCATAAAAAAATTAAACATCGACTTGATGTACTTCTGATGGCGATAAATTTGTGGAAACTCATTTGAAATATTCAATTTAAATTGTTACTGGTTGGTGTACTAAGCTTGACATATGTTTTGTCTGTTTTTAATGTTTTTTCAGCCTGGTTTTTAAAATAACACTGTTTTATGATTTGTATGATTAATGAGGAATTATGGAATTTTGTGTTATATTCAAAAACTTACTTCATAATAATAATAAAGAAATTTTTTAATTAATTCAAAATAATAGTCTTCAAGGGAGCATTTAAATATGATGTTCGGTACTTTTGAAATAAAAACACTTCGTTAGCTATGCCAGCGATACGTAGTATCGATAAACGGGATTTCTTTGTTTACTTTTGAATCGTATAAAGGATTTACAGCGAAGAATATTAAATTCCTTTCCGAAAACAGCCCTATAAAAATAATCAGTTTTAGCCGTATTTCGCCATTTCACATTAATCTCAGTTTTAGTATATTGAACGCGTGTTGTATGAGAAGCAGTATAAAATAAAAATGTACTTTATCGTATTGAGGAATCTTCTAAGACATAAAACCGTAGATAACTGCAGCGCTCACCCTAAAGCACTCAGAAAGCACATACGATAGGTTCTGTAACTTTGCACGTGACACCGTTGTCAAGAGAAAATATTTAGATTTTGTGTTGGATTAAAAATAGCATACTTTTTTATCGATAATTTTGTATTGATGCATTTTGATTCTCTTAATATTTGTCCTTACGTCTCAGTTAGATGCAACAATTCCCTCACTATTTAACTTAATATTCATTGGGACGTATAATGGTTAGCTTTTGTGCATAACTATGTGCAGTATTTTTTTCACTTTTTGAAATATCAATGGATCACCGAATTTTTGGATAGTGCCCTCATGACTAGGGTTTCACATCTCAGGATTCCGTAGATTTTCAATACCTGATGAATCCCGGGATTATAATACATAATCCCGACATTTTAACAATGTGATTTTTTTTTTCTTTGCATAACCGGACATATTTTTTATTTCATTTAGTTATCAGATCGCATTCAAACGAGACCGATACTCTCATACATTATATTTCAATCGAATATTTTCTCTCTTCAGTAGTGGATAAACAACATAAATATATTATTCATAAAAAGATAATGATAACAATTATTCCTAACTATTTCAAATGATACATAGCTAATTTTATATATAAAACCGAAACGGCGTATGTATGTCTGTAATTCCCTTTTGCATTGTTGTTGCAAGTTGCCATAAAAACGAATAAATAAATCAAATTAAATAAGGTTTGTGATTTTATTTTAACTCTATTTTGGATGTTAGATTTTGTGATATAATAATGTCGAATGATATAACATTAAATAATTATTGGTCGATTAGTCCGAGCGACGTCGGGTAGCAATACTAGTATTTAATAAATATGAAAATTATCGAACATTAAAAATTATTCCAAGGATCCCGGGATCGATTTATCAGAATCGCGGGATCGGAAACCCTACTCATGACTAATATTCTATCAGATTCTTCAATTGATTGGAAAAGAGAAATAAATTTAAATACATATTATGACACAGTAAATTTTGATCGTCAATGAAAACAATCAATCTCAAGAACCTAATCATGTGTTTATATTTTTTAACCTAATTTGAAGGATATCAAATCATAATGAAACTTTTCTTAACAAAAGTTTATTTACTAAACTTGTTTGTTACTAAGTTGCTCAACCTCTGATTTTACAGTGAGAAGTAAAATAAGGATAGAGCCAGAACATGACAAGTGGTCGCGCTACGCCACCTCCTAAGGTTGGTTGAGAGTTGAGGAAATAACAAAAAAAAAATGAAGCTGCTTGTACTTGGATCTGAACCCATAAGAACCAAAAATGAAGCACCGTTATCACTCGGCCATAAACCTGAAATATCCCGTTGTATAATTTTCAGACAAGTACAAGCAATCACTCATAAGTTGTTAAGCTTTCAGGTCGATCTACTATTTTATTAAATAGTGGTCAATATTACTCAATTTCAACTGAATAAAACGATTGAATATTATTAAATTCATCCGCTATGAATAGTTATAATTGTCATGAAGAGTTTACATGAATATGACTTGGATTATAAGAAATAAATAATAAAATCTCAAATGCAGACCATTTTCTTTTAATACGGTAAAAAATAACAATGTATTTTAGTTCTACATAAATTTGATATATTTGTTGATAGCTATTTCTGACAAAGGCGTAAGCTAAAATACATTGTTATTTTTTACCGTATTATAATGGAGTTCTACCAAGTAAATGCCTACTCAATCAATACATTTTCTTTTACTTTTGGGTTAGAATCAGAGTTGGATTTTTCAATAATTGCAATACAAAATTAAATATATAATTTATTTATTAAGTCATTACATTTTAGGAAGCCTGGCGTAGCGGCTTACGTGTAAGTGACTAGAACACACCCTGTTAGGACGAACCTACCCTCTTTGTTTTACGTCGTTTCGATAAACAACCCCTTTAAATGTAAACTGTATGGATTTAAAATAAATAACGATTATGTTTAGACTGAGCGGTAGATCGGATACAATGAATATAGCAAAGAGCTTCTAGGAAATCGAACCTACAATGGTTGAAAAGAAATGCCGACACACTTAAAATACGTATATGTTGATGTATTTAGCAAAGAGTGTAAAAGTTATATTAGATCCGAAATAGCTTATAGTTAATATCAAATAAAACTGAAGTTTTACAATTTAAGTTTCGTGCAATCAAAACATAAAAGATTTGTATATTATACTTGCAGCTATTAATAGCAATTGTTGATGCAGTCATATAAAAGCTACTAAAAAAATTCAAGCATAAGTTAGTACAGCATAAAATATACAACTATTGAAAAATTGAATTATTGTAATATATTAGTTGTTAATGATACTATTTAAAACTGAATAATAGTTATGAATCATATAATTTAAACAAATTATATAGAAAGGACTGTTAATAGGAATAAGCAGTGAGATCATTTTTTGAACTATGTATATATCGTCTTTCCATCTAAAAGTAAGAAAAACTTATTTTTCTCAAAACTAGGTGTCAGTCCGGTGACTTAATCAATATATTATAAAGTATAATAATGATGATTTGAATGATCTATACATATTAATTGCTCTCAAATTTAGTTACTACTCAGTAATATAGACAGGTATATATTTAAACGGTTTGTCTTTATACTTATAACCGAGTAAAAAATGCTCTCGAGATTGCGTAAAGAGATCAAGAGTTCGTATCCCCAAACTAAAACTCTCATATATAATTGATGTGACACTTTTCTCTAAAGTATGAAATTATTACATTCATCTCTAGACAGTAGACAGCTACGCAAAATAAAAACGGGATGAAGTGATGTTTATATTTGTTTTATTAGTATCCAATGAGAAAAATTCAGAGGCTGATTTACAATTCTTCGCTTAGCAATTGATTTTCAAATGCCACATTAGGCGTACATATGCTATACAATACGAGTACAGATATGTTTAAATAAAAGTTATTCGTAACACAGAGCAATACTAAGTTAATGCCTATTGAACTTTGGAAAGTTTTCTGTGCAAATGTAAGAAATAAACAAAGTTACAAAAGCAGTAAAGGTACATAACATTGCTCCAAAATAGGTACGAATGACTTAGGCAGGGATAATAAATCGATGTTAATTTTTCCACGGCCTAAGTCGTTTGTTTCGCACAAAAGCTTTCCAAGTTCAATTTGTAGGTATTAACAGTGTTTGTTTGCCGGAATTCCGCACTGCAAGGCAATAAATTAGGCCTAAAATCCCCTCGTTCTCTTCTTTCCTTTACTATTGTTTTTTCTTCCATAAAACATGAAAGATTTTTTGAATTAAGATTGCGTGCGTAATGAATACGCTGTATTTTAATGCTTTAGATGGATTCAGCGGTAACTTTGTGGAAGTTCATTTTAATATAAAATTTAAAATAACTTGGCTTTATTTTGATTCTATAACCCCCTCCTTACTTCCCGTAAAAAGGAAAAATCCCAAACTCAATTTTATCATTTTAAAATCAAGTTTGATTCATTACTTAAGCAATCTTTGCGATAGTAAGTCCGAAAATGTCTCTGAAAGAGGCGAAACACGCGTCACAGTTAGTGGCACAATACATGGAATAATCAAAGTTATTTTAAATTTTGTATTTACGTTGTATTTTATTTAAAAGTACAACATGACGGATTTGAGAAAAAAAAACACTGGAAAAATAGTTCACATACATATTTCCAAAGCAATTCCCGTAAACGTAAGGTTATACCAAAAACATAAATTTTTGCTTCGTTAATAGATCCATAACATAAAATGCCGTCGAACCATTAATTTTAATTTTTAATTTTGGCGTTCTTAGTCAATACTTGGTGGAAAGGTATTACATATACTTAATCATACGACATTGTTTGTACTTATTCCACAATCAATTTATTTAAACACAAATTGTGTTTAAATTAAAACAAACTTTCGATTTATGCTTCTTTGACTGATTATAATAAACTTGAATGCAAAACATTTTTTAATTAAGTCTACGGAACAAAAAGAATAATCTAATATATAAAAACAATATTTGATCGTTTGTTTGTTTGTTTGTTTGCACCCAATGCGCTGCCATACCATTCATCCGATGGCAATGAAACTTTGACAAACTTAATGATTGCACTTGCGTGGAGGTTTTTGGCATAGTAAATTTAGCTTACAGTAGGTTTTTCATTTAAAAATCAATGGTTTTTCATATTGTATGCGCTGCCATACCGTTCATTTTGACAACTCATTGTTGCACTTGCGCAAAGGTTATAGACATAGTACAATCAACTTTCAGTAGGTGGCGCGTGTTTCGTTCCATACACAATCGGCAAAAGACAAACAGCAAACGTCAAACGGCAAATGTCATTAATACCGACCGATCAATGTTAGTGAAATAAAATCGAAATTATTTATCTAAAATATTGTGCATCCGAAAGTACTTCAATAAACACAAACAATTTCTTTCTTTCTGGGACATTGCAACGCTTGCGAATAATTATTCCTATAGCTATTTCAGCTTTATCTATTCAAAAAGTATATGACAACAATATATTTTTTACAACAAACGATATAAAAAAGAAATAAAGAAAGAAAATTAAATTTTATATCCGGGTTGGAAATTTTTATTAAAAATCTACATTTCTAACACTAAGACCGATCAATTATCGAGCACAAAGTCAGGAACGAATTAAATTGCATACATTCTTTGCATACTTTTCTGTTATTTTCATCGGTGACTTCATGGCTTTCTTTTGTTGGAAAATTTCTCCCAATTTCTTTGGTACGAACGTTTTATATTTTATGTATAAATAAATATAGTAAATAAAATACGTGTTTTCATTGTAATCCCATTATACAGGGTCATCTGTTGCGCTTCGTAATATGATAGTATCTTTGATATTTTAAAACGAAAGCTTAGATACATGTTGCTTGGTAAATATTTCCAAAGCTCCACCATACGCGGTGGCAGTTGACCTAGTTACTACGTCCGCCGCCTGGCACGGACATCGTCCTACCCTACTACAACCACCACCCCAACCACCTCTTATTTCACTATATCGCATTAAATTTATCACAGCACGACCCTCCTCAGAAGGTCGGCTGAGCAATAAGCGATGGAAAACCGAAAATAAATAGTAAACCACATAATTGAATGGACAAAGAAAAATCGTTTTTTTACAGCGTTACTAGTAGAGACTCAAATTACTCGACATCTCAACTACTCGAGTATCGAGTAATACAATTTTAAAATACCGGAGTAAACGAGTATACTCAAGTAGTTTCAGATGCATTAAAATATATATATGTAATTTATTCAAAATTATGTATATTATTTTTCAATATTTTATGTTGTCTCTTGTCATCAGAGTCTGTCATCATCAGAGTTTATAAGAAAAGTCAGCAGAACCCAAAGCAGAAGTAACAAAAGAAATTCTCGCTCATAGAAAAAATATTTCCTGACAGTAAAATCCACGCGCTAGAATTAGTTAAAATCAACGGTTTATATATCAGGAGATAGTTTTCAAAAGTGGTCAAATCCATTTGTTGAAAATCTGAGAATGTGAGATATTTTCATTACTTTCTCCTCATAAATTTGTGTTTGTTATCATTTTATTTACAATATGTTTTAAATTAAGGAATTACGGATAATGTGTTGAAATTCAAACATATCCATGTGAATAAAAAATGTCTCAAAAGTTTAATCTATAACTGGCAGTTGAAAAAAAATGTTTTGGAATTGACCACTTTTGAAAATTACCTACCGATATATTTTATCCAAAAAGTAAATAAAATTTAGAAATAAATCTTCATTTATACATTACTAGTATTACTCAAGTATTTTTCAAAATCACGTACTTAAAAAAATGAACGAGAATTCTCGAGTATCGAGTTCTCGGTACTCGAATTGGAGTCGCTAGTTACTAGCCATTCCCGTCAACTTGATGTTTTTGATATTGTACCAAAATTTTCCAGAAACAAAATTTATCTATGTCGTGAATTAAGGTGTATTTCTTTACCATATACATAAAGAATCAGAGAATTTGAGCTATCTCCGAGAACAGAATAGAACTAACAGCTCGCATAAATACACACCCGTGTGTGGGTTATCGTAAAGTACATACATACAAAACGGAAAAATTACCTCTCATTAAAACAGTAATATACTTATGCGGCATAACTTTTAACACTGTTGTATTTAAGTAAGTCAATCGAATATTTTAATGCATTTTACACAGTAACTGCCTAAAGATGACTGGCGGATTCTAAAAACAAATATTAACAGCTTGTGTTAACCCATCGATGTATTTAACTTAATATTTTGTTATCAAATTGATAGATCAGTATACCACATTCAATGTGTAAAAATCCGTCAAATTTTGGTGGATAAGCATTATATTTATGTACTTATCCCACATATTTTGCAATTCGCAAGAATCGGTCGATAATGCTCGAGATGAGCGATACAGAGTGGTTCTGACCGTATAAAATATATTATTATATAGTATAAGTATAATACAATTTGTTTTATTGTTTTAAATAAAATTAAATGATTATGGTAATTAATGTTCACTTAAAAAGCTTGATGCATTTAATTTATAGTTATAATTAAAGTAATGACTGGATTCAAAGCCATACGCTTAGCAGTAATAATTTATTCACGTGGCAAACATGTAATATATTGCATGCACGTAGAATATAATAATGTGTCAAGCAACAAACTGCATTCAAGTTTCAGTTGCTTATGATATCTAATAAATAAATTCTTGAATTCTAAGTCATATACATTTTAAGTTTAGACGTTGGTTGTCATGTGTGACCGGGAAAGCAATTTAAAATATCTCAACAATGTTAATTTGATCGAAGAAATATAAGAATAATTTCAATTAATGTTTTTTTTTTATAAGCGCAACTTTAATATACATGTAACTTATTTAGAAATAAACATTTATAGAATAGGATGTTGGAATCACATGCATTCGGGGTAGTATTTAATATTTTATTATTATTGCTATGTACAATCAAGCTAACATATTAATCACTAATGGCTGAGGAATCCCAGGTTGGAAATTATCGGACTTTTTTTAACCATTTTGATTCATTTTTTGATTTAAAGATAAATAGTTCGTTATATTTGAAGTATACAGTCCTCGTGTACAACAAAAGTGGTAGGTATAAGGTTTCATAAACTAGCTTATTAGTTTTTGTCTTTTAAGCCTGGTCAATTTCTTACTAAAATACACATTGTAATTTGGACAGTTTGTATTTATTTCAAAAAATGATATTGTCCTTTTTGTATTTTTATGCGAGAATAATTGTTCATCAATGTTACGTAGCCATTAAAAAAATAGTTACACTATTTACTAATTAAAAAAAAATAATAAGCATTTTTAGCTCTGAATGATTTTTTTTTAAATTATATATATAAAATTTTATAAGTAATTAAGCCTGAAATGATTAAATTCAATTATAAATAAAAATACACAGTTTGTGTGACGAGAGACACAATGAGCCTATTATTATCCTATTTATAAGGCAACAAGCGAGGCTTGAGAAGTAGAGCCTTGTTCGCAAAGTTTCTTCACAAACAGGTGTCAGGAAAGCTCGATCCATTGATTACTGAACCCTGTTTCCGGACATCAGCGGAACTGGATCATGGGCTGAATAATTTAAAATACAAGTCCTGCAAAAGGAAAACTTTTACACAAGTATTTTTAAACGAGCTTTCAGCTTGTCAATAGGTAGCTTATAAGCGAATGGGAGCCTATTTTGCTTTTAAAATACAATTGAATTTAAATTTTCATTCATTTCATTATCTATTGTTAATATCTCGTAGTATTTGATATTTATCAAATTAATTCGAAATTAAGTTGTATACACCAACAAGCCTGTCAGTGAAAAACCTTTGTAAATTACTTGGAAATACAATATAATTATATTTGCGTCGAAGATGAAATATTTTGTAATCGTGTATAAAAAGGTATGCAGATTAAAATAATTTTTTTTTAATCTAAGTAAAGTTTTGTCATATAGGAAAAACTCATGAAAGACAAATACGCGACAGCACATGCGAATAATCAGCCAATCATTTAAAATTTGTATTATATAATTAGATATTGATCTTATTGTTCAACTATAATTATTCTGATTCATTAGCAAAATATTCAATTTATTAAGATTAGTAGTTCCCACAAAAAAAAATCCCATTGTTGCAGACCAAACATTTAACCAATTTTTAAAAATACTTTTTTAAATTCACAGTCGAAAGTGTTTACTACCAGTTGTCTTATTTTAATAGCATTATATATATTTCAGTATAATAAGTAAAGCTTTGTAAACTTCATATTTATAACAAGATATTTTTTCGTGATTAAAAAAACATTGGTAGGAAAACAGGTATTCGGAGAATTTCAAAATACCAGGCTCACAGAAAATGGAATCGTTAACATTTATTAAACGAGCGTTAAAAACTATCCCAAGCTTTATGTAGAAGGAATTCGCGGTGGCAATTACCGTTTACTAACAGCAGTGAGTGAAATTATTCACTAGAAGTTTCAAGGATATTACATACAAGAGAGACATTTCGCACCCGTACATACGCCCGCATGATGGCGGCTGCGTTCGAGAAACAAACGATTCCACTGTTATTGGATAATGGCGGCGGTCGGTGGTAACAGGAGAACAATAACGAAGAAGAGGCCTGCTCGTTTTGTCGCGTAAGTGTCCTCCATTATGTGCCGAGTGTGTGTGTGTTAGTGGGAAATTTTGCATACTTGTGCCAATGTATAAAGCGAAATTTTCTTCTCTTTGAATAAACAATTGAAATTTATGTTTGAAAATAGAATCAATCATCGATTTGCGTAAGTTAACGGAAATTTGAATAAAGATCTTGACGCTGTTATGCCAGCCTAATACTCGTACAGTTTTCATCATACAAAACGTACTCAAATTTTTAGCTTGGATGAAGGCCTTTACCAAAATGGACGATGATTTTGATATTCGGCTTGGATGTCGATGTCACAGAAACTCGCGCCCGAAACATCTTTTTTTTTCATTATTCGATGAACATGAATTATTTAATGGTTTTTAGCTTACGATCAGATTTGAGTGAATCAGAAAAATTCTAGCGTTAATAATATTTAAAGATTTAATTCATTTCATAATTTCACATAACGTTTGAGTCCCAATAGATTTTATAGATATTTTAGATTTTAGTTTTACTACGGTCGTTAAATAATTATTTCTTTTGTAATCTGTAAGGATCGTATTGTCATCAATATGTGAACGCAGCTGATATAAAAATAGTTTCATAAAATCAAGTAGGTGTCTTCAATAAATATGGCCAAATATTAAATGATAGCGGTCATTAATACTGCTACTAGCATTTAACACTAACATTAGGTAAATTTGAATAGAATATGCTTTCAAATCTTTGCAAATTGATTCTGTAGTTTTTCAATACTATCAATCCGTCATTTCATGAATCAGGAAGCAATCAATATTGATTGAAATATTATGCAGATGAAATTGTTTTCGCTGCGTTTACATAAATTGAAATGAAATGTTCCATCTTATTTGTAAGCAGCGTTCTTATAAATATGCAAATATTACGACAGTATAGGTTTCTTAGTATTACATGTCATAATATTTTATGACTCAATCAGTAAGCAGGGATATTCCATGCTAGAAAATTCAAATTTGGATTACTTACTTACAATGAAATGTGTTTTAGCGGAATTTTCCAAGACTTTGGGTATCAGGCGATCATGACTTAGCATTATCCAGATTACGAATCCGCAACACGCGTACCGCTCGGTTTTTCGGAAGCGTCAGCCGCCCTCGTTTCCCATAGCGTTTATACCAGGGCAACAGAAGAGGTGAGTGGTAGAAGTTCCTTATCGGAATTAATGCCCCGAGCCTTGCGATCGCGGCACAAAACCGCCACCGAAGAATCTAGGGAGCAGTTCGCGAAAGTGTGGAATTGCTTCTTAGGGAATTGTACATTTTTGGAATATTAAACGCCGGATATGCGCCAATAAAATGGAGATCGCTTTTACGGCCATTATTGAGTTTTTACCGAAGTTCCCTCCGTATATATTTTCTGTTCGCCTGGTATCCAAAATAATGTATTTTTTTACAACTGGGTAGTTTTTCAGTTTTACGAGTGTGTTTTGGGCCGCGTAACCAATATTATTTTTATAAGCGAGTAAATAAAATGAAATTATCGTTGAATTATGCAAAACTTTGGAATAAAAACATTTTATTTTTACGACCCATTTTCACACAAACCACTTAAAAAGTACGCAATTTTATATTCACATCGATACACAGCTTTTTTTGTTAATTATTCACCAGCGTGAATTACTTTTCAGTTTTATTGCAGTATTTGACTCAAACGTACGAATAATAAAAGATATAGGATTAAGATTATGACACATAAGTGAGTGGTTTGGTTTTTTTCCATATTAAAATAGGACACCTTGTAGAAATTAATTATAAAATAAATCAGTCGTGTAGAATAATCTCAAAGAAATATAAATCATCAATAATGGTATATGTAGAAATATTGTCTTAAGAAAATCAAATTTCTCATGGGAGTCTTTTTTTAAATCTGAAAATTTTCTGGTTTGCAAATAACTCAATCACTAGTCCTATTCTAGTTCAAACTTTCTTTCCATAATCTCAGCAGTAAAAAAATATTGAGCATCTTATAGTAATACGCATTTTCAAAGAACAACTTTCGTTCTTCCATATGGGGTTTATATGCTCTGCATTTAAAACAGAAATAGTTTTTAAAAAATGCATCAAAATGTTGACAACTCATTTAGTCGGCCAGAAATTTATATGCAATAGCTTGTAATTCAAAGGTTTTTATATGCATACCTTACGAAACTATTTCAATAATGAATGGAATAATCGTACGTTGGAAAACAATTTATTCATTTTCATTGAGTGATTTCATAGTTTAATCACTTTTAAGGTTCACTGTCAATACTTGGTGTAAAGGCACTATAATAAAAATAATAATACATTTTTAGTACTTTTTCCACATAAAATTTATTTGATCAGGACCGGTTTCGCTCATGGCGATCAGTTGAAAATTTCCGCCGTGAGCGAAACCGGTCCTGATCAAATAAATCTTATGTGGAAAAAGTACTAAAAATGTATTATTATTTTTATCATAGTATAATATTTGTTTAAATTACATACCATTGTATGTATTCAATATTTTGAGCTACATGGTCACGCAACACAATACCGAATTTCCTAATATTACGTTTAAGGCAAAAGAAATATAATGTTAAATTATTCGAACACATTAAATACATTTCATAGAATTAATTCAATGAAAAAATACGTGAACAAAAACTAACATTGACTGAGTGCTTTTGGTAAAATAAAAGCTACCATCTTGTCTTCTAATATAACATACTGTTATTTGAAGGAATGTGTACTTTGACATTTGTGTAACAACGTTTGTCAGCAGTCGTGATGGCAATGAACATACAACGATATACATTAACCCCACGGGTGTCTTGTTCTCCCTGGGGTATTTTAGGCATGGGGTATTTTTGTCGCGTTAATGCTAACGGGAGGGTTTTACTTAGCGTCAATATACATACATACAGAAACTATGTACGTATATTTAACGATTCGTTATATTGTAATTTAAAAAAATTGATTTCCATCACGATATAACATCGTTATGTAATAGTCGTGGATATATTTTTAATAAAAACTGATTGATGAAATTGATGAATTGGCTGCGGCTTAGACTTAGCTAAATGTAATACCAAACGTCAGTAAAATTTAGGCATAGAAAATTTTAAGCTATGAATTAGGATACTGTAAATAAGAAAATACCTTTAACTTCATATCTTTGAACACTGGAGAGAAACTAGTGAGATATCAATGACACACGATACAATCTTCTAATATCCAAAATGTTTATAAGTTTCAGTGTCACTTCGGGGGCATTGAAATTATTGAAAATACCAATATAATTTGTTAATGTTTTTAGCTTTTACTTTATTTTGGAAATAAAATAAGCCGTATACGTAAAGTGGTCTCATAACCAAGTATCAGTTAACTCTAAACTAAGTCCTGATCAAATAAATTGTATGTGGAAAAAGTACTAAAAATATATTATTATTTTTATTAGTGTATAATTAGTTTCATTGGTATGAATAATTTCTATCCGTAAAGGCGAAAATAATATTTAAAGAAAAACTGTATCGAAATATCAGTAACAAACACTATTCAAAAAATCAATCCAGCATCGGCGATATTTCTGTTTTTTTTTGCTATTGTTTGGTATTTATTTATTTGAAAGAAGCTTTTTTCCGTTCGATACCCATAATCATCTCATCATTGAATTATGACGTTAAAAAGCTTTCTAGATGTATTATGTTCTCTCTCTCTTTCCATGTGATTGTATGATATCTCAACGCTTGGTTCTCTCAATAGCGAGGGAGTCAAACACATGCGCCGGCACTCAAGTAATTTGCCAATGTAAATGAAACGGTCGGCAGTGTTAGAGACGGTGGTTGTAACGCCTGGCACAGTGCAGTGCCAAATTAAAAAGCATTGGGCAGTGAACGGGTCTAAAATCATAGGATTAATATTTTTTACATGAAAAAGGTTTCTTTGATTATGACAGATAGTAATCGTCTAATTTCCTCTTGTCATTTCGTTACCTTACTTTGAAAAGCTTTTTAATTGACATCTTTGCCTTAAATGACCTTTGGGTCGTAAAAGCTTATATTTACCCCATTCTATCATAGTAAGTGTACCGGAAAGTAATGTAGTTTTACTCACCATATTCACTGGACATTGCTCCATCCAATTACCATTTTTTTTGTTCGATTCAACACGTTTGAATGGCAAAGAATATTGATGTTATGCAGAGGTAAACATGGTCATATACGAGTATTTTGCGTGACAACCAGCTTTATTTTACGAAAGAGGGACTTAAAAGTTTACAGATAAGTGGGAAAAGGTCATTTTATTTTGAACGAAGTTTTGATAGTTAAATATTTTAATCATATCAAATAGTTTCACCAAAAAAAAGACATTTCTTTATGGTACACCTAATATATTATATTAATTTCAGAATTATCTATGCTTGAATAATTTTTTCAGCAGAATTTCGGAGTTGCACTACATCTGCACACTTTTTTTACTAAATTTATTTGACAAAGTTCTAAGATTGTCATCATTAGATCTTTAAGATCATTATTTCTCAGTAAGAGTTGTGAAAAAATATGTTTAAAATAAGGAATTTGAAACATTTTTAGTTGCTCATTGTTTCAAGTGAATTTTAATGAATCGAAACTTTAAACGCTCATATGTCAAAGCAGTGTCAAGAGCAGTTAGAACGTTTTCAAAGTAAAGGATCGACTTGTTAATTTTGATATTAATATCAAGCATCGTTAATGATCTTAGCCGACATCCAATCAAAAGTACAACGTACTTTTTTGATATTCGTGCTAGAGTTTCTAAGTTGTTTGACTTAGTCTTTTATCATTGAAGTACATTTTTTCTGGTCTACTTCTGTCTGCATCTCGTTTTTGTTTGTTTTCAACATCAGCTTATATAGACTGTCTTTCTTCACCACCGATATATATCAAAAGAAGAGAGAGACGGTATGTAGTAAGGTTATCAAATTTTGGTAAACAAACCAACAACACGATAGGAAGAAAATTCGTTTTACTTCCATTCACTTTTTAACCATGTCTGCTCCTAATGTGGAACATATGAACTTCTCACTTTTAAGGTGTTCACTGTCAATACTTGGTGGAAAGGCATTATAGTAAAAATAATAATACATTTTTAGTACTTTAACCACATAAAATTTATTTTCACTGATCATATGAACTGAACAGCAGAAGCTATTCTGTGATAACTTGGTAGTCATACAATTAAAAATAATAACAAATTTTTAGTACTTATTCCCCAAAAAAATTATTGGATCAGGACCGGTTTCACTCATGGCGAGCATTATCAACTGATAATAAATACAACGAAACAGTGATATTTATACAAAATTTAAGCAAGAATTACAAGGTATGACAAACAATTGGTATTACAACTAAGCAAAATAGACTATAATTAAAAAATTTAAGACATCTAGGTCAGCGTTGTCCAACAGAAATCGTTTGGTGGGCCAAATAAAATATTACAGGTAAATGGTGAGCCGCATAAAAAAACAAAACAAACGTAATAAAAACAATTTATTAATTAATAATTACAATGATATTTTTTTATTTAAAAACAACCAAAAAACTTTTACTTACTCATTTTATTTACTCAATAATTTATGTGACACTTTTTTCATATCGACTGGTAATTTATTCGATACACATCGCAGTTGATTGATCAAGTTTTCATCGGCTAGCCTGTTGCGACATTTCATTTTTAATATTTTCAATTTTGAAAAGAACGACTCGCAGCGATATGTGGTCCAAATGCAGCTATAATTTACATTGATAGCTTTTTTAATTTTGGAAATTTATCGTTGAGGATATATTTCTGATAAAACTCATGTTTATTTCCTTCAAACATGCATTTTAAATCGATGTTTGATTGGTCTTTCAACTCCATTTGTAAATTTGCAGAAAATATTAAATTGGGCAGCTGAAAATCTTCAATTCGTGGGCCGAGTGTTGGACAACGCTGCTCTAAGTAGTCAGTCGATCAATCTTCTTTTTTGAATGAGAGGGAATTTAGTGCAACACAAACACCCACGTCTTGAAATGAACAATTCGATTGAAAACTGCTTTTATTGAGATTTCATCCCGTGAGATCCGCATCCGAAACCAACGTAATTGACACTTGACAACAGACCAAACAACTCACTACGGTGTGCAGAAAAATAAAGTTTAGTAAAACGTGCTTTCTTTTATAAGCATGCCACTGTCTTGGCGGTTGTGTCTCCCGGATGTAGCGGCGAACGGATGCAGGGAAAAGCTAGCCGGCGTCATATAGGCACGAAGGGAGACTATCTCGCGAGCGCTTTGCGACAGTAAAAGTCCTTTTTTATTATAATGAAGAAGTATTTAATGGGTGCGGCAATACGCCATCCAGCCGGAGACTGTTTTTATTGTATTGATGCCATCATTCTTTATCGTTCCAAGGATCTCAGAATGAGTTTAAATGCCGGGTAAAATTGCAATTACGATTGATTCGCTAGGTTTTTATTAATTAACAATATATGTAGTATTTTAAATACACAATCTAACATAAAAATAAAAAAGATATAATATGCCTCAAAAATACACGATTTTTGAGCTACGTCATAAAACGTTTTCAAATTTTATTTGAAATCATTTGAATTTTGTAATTGGCAGTTCAGTCCATTCAGTTGATCTTAACAGTTCAAGTTTTTTCGTGCTCTCGAAATGCATGAAGATGCCGAAAGGCGAAACCTGTGTCGCTAACGAAAGAACTTTAAAATTTAAACGATTCAAATTGTTAAGCACCTTCAGTTAAAATTCACTCGTTTTCAATTGTGTGGTGGTTTTGAAAAAGAAAATTGTATAATTAATTGTTAATGGCATTTTTTATGGTCTTATGACACACGCATGAATCTTAATTGTGGTTGGCGATTTAATTTACCCATTTTGTCCATTTTCTTTTTTGTCATGTCCGTTCCCAGTGCGAAGCTTGCAGAATCTTATAATGAAAGCATCTCAAAGGAATTTTATGAGGTACATATGTATATATATATATATAAAAGACTAAAGCTAATCACTAAAACTTTTTCAAAAGTTACGCTAGTAGAAAAGAAATTCAGACACCATATCTTCACAAATTCATAAACTGGTTGAAAATCAATTCATGAGTGTCCGTACTGAGACTCGAACCCGTTTTTACTGCACTGTAATGCAACACAGTTGTTTAATGTGTTGCTAAAAATAGGAACATAACAAGCTTTAGCTATTCTAAGTGCAATTTTAAAATGTACATCGGTTTTTATTCAAACAAAACTAAATGTAGTTCCAAGTTCATTATAAGTTTAAGCATTTAAAGCGCAGAGTCAGAATGTTAGTATCTTTTATTTGGGTTTGAGCCAAAGTGCCAAAAGCTTCAGAGCTCCAATTCATTTGATGGGTTTTCTCACAATATTCGCCTTTAATGGAGTCAGCTGGAAACGAAAATATCCACTTCTTTTTGGAATCCAGACACTCCAGAAAGCCAACTTTGGCCATCATTAAGAAAAAAACAATTCAATTTGGCGTGTGAGATAAAAAAAACTTATATATATTTGAAAATAACTCTGTATAGTAAATAATAAATGAACGAAAATTGACAAGTAATTCGTTACTACTAAATAGCATTTCAAACAAGAATACTGGCTTGTCGCTTTTAAAAAATTTTCCTTCAGGATGTTTCTTCACAAACATTAGGAATTACAATTTAGCTGTTTGTTCTTTTTCCATTTTACGTCTGGTTTAAAAAATGATTTTTAATTTTTTCTTTTTTTTTCATCTTCTGAACAATGACAAAATATAGATTGATTTAAATATTGTTCGAAGATGCTCGTCTAAGAAACAAAACACGTGTCACACTTTGTTAGTCAAATATTGGAATAACTCTCGAATCGAATTAAATATGCTTTACTTTGTACTAAGTAGTTATCATATATGAATGATGCTTATATTAGAATGGTGGGGAACGATGCACTTAGCTGTGATGCTGACAATGGCTTGATGATGAAATAACAACCAACCCTTTACATCAACTCTCGTGGAACTTGCTGAATGGCTATTTTTATCTTCATATTTCGAAAATCTAATACTCAATGTTTCCAAAATGAAAAGATTGTAATATATTATTCATCAGAAGCAAAAATAATATTTGAAAAAAATCCTTTGCATAGTTGATCTGACAATGGCATGATGCATAAATGACATCCACTTATTATTTAGCTCAAATTTTTAATGAAGAATTCACCAATTTCCGATTCGTGGTCCGGGAAGTTTCTACAATATTCTTTCAAAACCACTTGACCTTAAAAACGAGACGTAGCAGAAGCAATCAGCTCACCACTATTCATGACCTAGTCCCAACATTACCATCCTTATTCACTTAAAAAAAGAGAGCAACTTGGACAAACTCCATTATGGGTCCATATGCTTCACATTAAGAGCGGAAATGGTTAAAAAAAAATACAATTTAGTGGAGCTAGGTATTTATTTAATGCTTTCAAAATTTCGATAAACTATATAACATACTTTATAAGTGGCACGTGCTGTTTTTTTATTAACAATTTGTACTTTTATTATGTAAAGAAAAGAAATGGTACATTTTCGTGTCCGTAAAGCAGTAATCGCCTCACATGTTTGACGCACGGCGGGAGCTTTTCTACGAACGGATTTCTCTCTAGAAATCCAACATGTTATTTGATTTTCAGGAAAATAGCCCGACGAGAAATTGCTTGGTTTAATGGTCAACGAGAAGTATTTACAAGAAATGAATGCGAACAGAGACTGCAATGGTATATTGTGAAACCATACAATTATTGTAGAAAGGCAACGATATGCTCTATTAATCAACCATAGCATTTTTTAAAGTATTAAATTCATCCAGGGCTGTGGAGTCGTTAAAAAAAATTACGACTCCGACTCCGACTAAACCATTGATCAAAAAAAACGACTCCGACTCCGAAAAAAAAAGGTTTAATTTCGTCGCGGTTTTTTCCTATCTTTCCTAATAATGTGTATTCGTATATATATATATGTATGTATTATATCAACCAAACAATCCGGCCAAGAGCCAAATTTTACATATTATATGAAATAATAAAAAGTTCAAACTTTTCAAAATTTCCGACTCCGAGTACGAACGACTCCGTCCAAAACCCGCAATGACCCCGACTCCAACTCCGACTCCACAGCGCTGGTATAAAGTGATAATCATCAGTTGAAAATGCTTGTGGTGAGCGAAACAGATTACGTTTTTTCGATTCTGTATGTGGAAGCAGTCCGGAAAAAAACGTATTTGAATTATAAAAATAATAATGCCTCACTCCAGAGAACTGGCAGTTAAAACCTTATAAGTGAAGATAATTAATGATAGAAAGAATACTTGGATCAACAACGGGACACTATTATAATATCACTTTTTAAGTGTTCACTGTCAATACTTGGTATTATTGCATTTTAATATTATTACATTGAATTTATTTAGATCAGGACCAGGATCAGGAGGTTTCGCTCATCGCGAGAATTATCAACTGATGGATATAATAGATATATTATTATGAGATAATTTTATAATAGACATTCAATAATTGTTAAATAGTGTGCCATTTTTAATCATAAAACACTTACTCTTTGTATGGAAGACGTACAATATTTTTAGCTGTTTTTTTAGGCGTCTATTTTCTGCACGATGAAGCAGAAATTAAAACTAAAAACATCGCGAATTAATTATTATGTTAGAAGAAAATTAATTGGAGACCTAATGACTGAATAAGCTTGTAACAATGCAAGACAAAAGAACGCTAACACCAAATTGAGTTAGTTGATATAACGGCAAGAACTCAATTAGAAAACTATGTCAAATCACCCCCTAGATGATTACTAACTAAAGCTACCCATCACTTTATATAAATTATGCCAAAGTTATTTGTCTCGTAATTGCAAGCATTTGACCATTGTGTGCTTCAAATTAGAGATCACTTCAGCTCCGTTGGAAACTTTTAAGACGGACTAATCAGAGCTTTACAGAATAATTAGTGGGGCTGTTATAGGGGCTCGAGTTAGCCGTTATGTTTTAAGATATTTATACTCAACTAAGACGTGCACAATATTACACCCACAGTGGCACACGTCGAAATTTTATTTGTCAAAAAAAATGTAAAAAAAAAAACTTAATCCACAATTTTATGAAATGATCAGGACCGGTTTTTACTGTTACTGTTAGTGGTAAATAAATAGGTACCAGGTTGTTCATTAATTTTTCTCTTTTTTTTTCTTTTTTTATATCCGTTCGGAGTAGAAAAAGTTTTAAAAACTAAATCAATAGAAAAACTGTACTCATCGAATATATGTATGTACTTGAAAATTAGGTTACAAGTCAAAAAGGTGGCAAGGCACGGCGCCCTGGCTCATTTTAATGTGTCAGGTCGCTGACTTGGCTTCACTATACTACTAGCAACGATAAATTTTCAGCGGGTGAAAGTATCGTACTAGCGCAATTTTCAGCATATGATCTCCTAATGGATGTATCCCTAAATCTTTTAAGTCTTCCTTAATGTTACTCAGTCACTCAAACAAGAATAAGATTAGAATAGAACTAGTAAGGTTAAAGAAGGATTTTTTAAGCAACATCTCGACTCGAGGTCATCAAATCGAAGTCAGCCACGGAAGCCAACGTCGTTGACCACTGCACCACGGACCCTACAGCTTACTTTCCCACAGTATTTAATGTAATGTAGGTCACCCACTATTTTTAATCATTTATTCTTACAAATCGAAGCATATATCCGTACCAAGACCCACATATAGACGAAGAATAATAACAGAAGATTATCTTATAATAAATTGTTGATTTTCAACTACTTTTTCTGACAATATAAAGAAGAAAAAAAGTAGCATATTTGAAAGGACTAGCGGTAAGTTTATTGGTCTTTCCTTTTCTCCAATTTTTAAGATAACATAAGTGATAATTATAGACTGCAATTAATCGACAAATCGACATCAAATATGTACTCGAGTATACTCGAGTAGTTTTAGATGTACTAATATATATATTATTAATTCAAATTCGTTGATATTAATATATATTTGATAGCTAAATAAATATGCTTATTTAATTTCAATTATACGTAGGTACATGAATTTCAATTTATAAAATTTTAAATTGGTTCGAAATTGTTTTTATAATTCCCGCAGAAGAAAAACTCTCTGTTGCTGTGGACGTCGGTTTTATAGTGAACAATGAATTATATAGTTCATGTAGTTTTTTTGTAAAATGATTTCAACTTTTAAAAATTTTGTATTAAGTAAATAAAATTTGGAAATAAATCTTCATTTTCAATTACGAGTATTACACGAGTATTTTTCAAAATGCTCGAGTATAATGAACGAGTATTCGATACTTGAATTTGAGCCTCTCATGAAAGCACGTAGGAAATTGATTGATCTTGAATAGTATTTTTTATACTTATGTACATCACTTTTTGGCCCCTTTTTGAGCCATACCGGGTGCGCCATTAAAACCTTTTGCGAAATTATCTCGGAAGTTTTGGTTTTCATCTCCTATGGGGGATATTTTCACGTCTTTGTCGAGGAACGCGAGCGAAAATTAACAACACCAAAGCATTGTTCTAGTTATGTTTTATTGCGTCATGAAAATTTGATACATAAAACAGAAATTTAATTTAGTTTAAGAACTCTTCGGCGGTTTTTATTTATAGAATAAAATTTCTCCATAAATTTGTTTCTTTATTAAATTTACTTTTTATTATAAAGATTTTACGATTAAAGCTCCGAATTAAGATGCAAATGATCGAAAACAATAATAATTTAAGTAAACTCTCCATTTATTTTCATTCCAATATTTAACTGTTTTAAAGGTGTTCAACTCTTACATACATAGCTAATTATTTACCAATTCTTATAAGTAAAATAATACGTAGCAAATTTTACTACCAATAATTTTCCTGTATCAAGAAATAGAATCAATTAATTTTAATACACGCACAACTAGTAGAATAGCAAATTTATAATGTCTGATTATAAATAAAAATACTTTTTATATAGCTCTTGCCGAATCCAATAACATTGTTTTTTTAAACCTTGTCATTATAAGAGTTCTACCAAATTAATCAAAACCAAATTTATTCAATATGCTGTATATGCTAAATCAATTAAAAATAGTTTTTTTCTCGTTATTGATTTTGCTGTTGTTAATAAAAACATCTGGAGACACAATATCTTCAACTCATGTAACGTTAATATTTCAAAAGCGCTCATTAAACCATCACCGAAGCCGATAGAAGCTCTTAATAATCTTAAGAACTTGAACATTCATGTTAATAACTATTATTATTGGAAATTTGAGAGCATTTGCGTACATCGGTATCATTTTCAACCACCGTCCAGTTTTAGTTGTTGTAAGCTTGCGTATGTTATTCAACTAGCTTTCGCTGTAAATTTATCCTATATACAGCAATAACTCGTCCAATTATGGTGTACGCCACACCAGTTTAGGCATTGGCTCATCAAAAGCATCCAAAGACAGTCATGGAGGCAAGTATGTGATACTCCATGGTCCGTGCGTGGATCGCTGTTACACAGAGATTTAAGCGTACTCACTATTCGCGAGCTTGTTCGTGAAAACTCTAAAAAGTTTCATAAGGCTGTGGACCTTCACCGTAATCCAACAATCTCATGCCTGCATAATTATATCGAAAAGGCATCAGAGAATCTATATAGACCTAAAGCTATTCTTCTCGATGACCCTTCTTAGGTAGAGACGAAATAGTAAGCTGACTTCTTCCACCGTAGCGATTGCGCTTTTTTGTCTGAAGTGATGGTAAGAGAATGCAAACAAATAAAATAACAATTAGAGACGAAGGAGACTGGAAGAACTTTGGCGCTCACACGCATAAGGATTAAGATTGATTTCATAATGTCCCTGTCGTAATGCGGTACATTCGCATCTCCGATTTATGATATCTGATTCAAATTGCAGTTAAAAACATTACTTTACATTTTTCTTATGAAAATACGAATAGTTTGTGATATTGAATTTTCCGTTGACTTGTGTATTTCGTACATTGCTTAGGTTGTTTTTTTATTTTCTTTTCGGCGAATCGGCTAATGCATTGTTAACTTTGTTCTGAAAAGGAAGGCTTTTTTTAATCTCTTGAAAACATAAAAGCCTTATTAAATATGCAATGGCTTATCATTTGTTACCGCTAAGTTATTCAAGAGAAGTTCAAAACGCTTCTTGCGTTTGAGCGTTTTCGACTGACGCATGACAGACGCTGTCGGCTCTCATACTTGAGATACGGAATCATTTTTTTTAATATTCTGTACAAATAAATATAAAATATACACTTACAAATAATACAATAATACTTTTATCCGTTGAAAGGTTATGCATAGAGCTAACGTGTTCGTATGTACGGCAAGAAGATCATTCGACTAGAACGAATTTCTCACTTACTAAGCGAGATCGCCTATGTATGTACATATACTATTTATTCATTGTTTATTTTTCAATGTGAACTCTAGAGAATTTTTTACAAATCAAGTTAGAGGAGGTGAAAAAATCCCTTAATTATTAATCATAATTAGGTAAAGGTAAAACGAGTAAATTTACAACTTTTAAAGAGTCCACTGTCAATACTTGGTGGAATGGCATTATAATAAAAATAATTACATATTTTAAGTACTTATTCCACATAAAATATATTGGACCAGGAACGGTTTTGCTCATGGCGAGCATTATCATCTGATTTACGTCAACATTTAAAATTATAACCATAATAATGTCCGCAGATCGATTCAAAAGTATTTTGCTAATCTTGAAATAATTTTTTTGAGTGTCAATAAATATTTCTTAATCCAAAAATTTTAGCATATTTTTCAGTTTATTTTTGAAATTTTTTATTATGTTTTTTTTTATTATGTTTAAATTATTAACACCGATGTTCCAACGGACTTACATATTACAACGTTAAATTTGTATTGAAATGTTTAAGCAATGTACATATACATACATATATATATATATATATATACCCATCCCTCGCTTAACACGGATGATAGGTTCGGCTGGATCACCGTGTTAAGCGAGACTAACAAATGTATGAAAAAGAGAGAATAGGTTCTTTTTTAGAAAGATTAAGAAAAAAATAGGTACGTAGAACTTCTGAAAATTTATATAATGAACACGGATACAATATATTATTCAATGTCACTATCACTAGGAGATATTAATATAGGAACTTTCTTTCTTTTTATTGGCTGAATGTCATCATCGCTAATACTTTCAATTACATTTTCTATATGTTCCGTCGACACTTAAAATAATCGGTAATTTGTGATTGTTCATCTTTTTTTATATTCTTGTAAATATCTTCATATCTGGCAACGCATTGTTTAATTTCTCGTTGAAATTTCAAAGCTCGATTCATATCTGGATTATTTGCAACAGCAGTAATCGTTGAAATTGGACCAGAACTTTCGGTATCGCTTCTGATTTCAGGAGGAACACTTGTAGTCATATCAATTAAATCTTCTTCATTTAACTCTTGTTCTTCAAGCAATTCATCAATTTCGTTAATTGCTTAATCCTCCAATCTCTTACCTCCTATTGAACGTGCGATATTAATAACTTTTTTCACACTGAAACTGAAATCGTGTTAAAGCGAAACCGTGCTAAGCGAGTATCGAGTTAAGCGAGGGATGGGTGTATATATATACACACTTATCTAAATTTTAAACTGAAAATTCTTGATGAAAATGAATTACATTCAAATGAAAAAAGTGCTCTTTTAAGTTATAAAAAAATATATACTTTTGTAGTATCTTATTTTGTCTTGATTAGAACAAGCCAACTAATCTTGATTCAATTTGTAATTTCCAATTAGTTTTCTTACTCACAACCCATGTTTCGCCTTTCAGCATCTTCAGACAATTTAAATCCACGGATGAAATTGGACTGACTTTAGATATGATATTTAAATTTCATCAAGCATCGTCGGTAAAAATCCAAGAGTAAAATATTTTTAGTAATTTTGATAGTCCGTGCGTATTTTTACTTCAAAAAGTTATTCATTTTCATTTCAGTTGAAAATTATTTCCCTGGAATAAATCTAAGCCTGGGTGAAAATTTTGTACGTGTATTTAAGCTTAATGAAGGGAAATGCTTTGGGCTAGAGGAGTTGGTAAGTGCAAACCTAAAAATGTAAAGAAATTGCAACAACCATTTCATGTAACAAACAAAAAAAAAAAACAATGCCCTCTGGCAAATACTCGTGCTTGTAAATGTTTGTAGTATGTTTGCTTCACATTTGCAAAAAACAGAGATGAATAACATTTTTAGGAATAAAGCTTTCACACCAATAACAACAATAACTTCGTGGTTTTGCAATAGATAGTTTTGATATACTTGTTTTTAATATTTGATGCCCAACAATTGACACTCAAACAAAGTGTAAATTTTTGAGCAATGAATGTGTAATTGAATCTAGTTGTAGTAGATATCAGAAAACTCTTTACTTGTTTTACCATTTACAAATAAACACTTTACTTGGTCAGTTACAGTGCTAGTGCCGATAAACTTCTAAATAATTAAACAAAATAGAGATATCGTATTCAGTTTAAGAGTATTTTTGCATGTACAAATAATACACTAGAAGACTTATTCAAAGAATCAACATCATCAACTGCTAGAAATAAGACACTGTGTTAAGAAAATATTTGATTATTGGTTTTCCCGTGATTTGGAAACCGTTCATTTGGAGATGCTTGACTAATGCACTGGGTGATCTATACCCGTTGAGAGTTAAACTGTTAAATGTTATTTTTTTCAATAAAAAAAATACTCCCAATAATATATTATATATAAAGCGTGTCTCCATAAAAATCCACCTACAACGAATAGAGTAGGCAATGAAAACAAAAATGCTGCATCTAAAGATAAAAATATACAATCAAATTATACCAATGCACTATTGTATTAGTTGATAATGCTTCTGATGAGCAAAACCGGTCTTGATCTTAATAAATTTAATGTGGGATAAGTTTAAAAAATGTGTTATTATTTTTTTATATTATATGTATCTTTCCATCATTGACAGTAAACACATTTAAATTTAATATAGTCCTTATGTATTTTTATAAGTTCTATAGATCCAATCCAGTTTTAAGTAATCGTTTTTTCGCATTCGATTTGGTCCTCTAAACTCAAAACAATAACGTATGAATATCGCGTGAAAATCTATAGAGTAAATTGAGGAATGCAAAGTTCACTTGCTTTTATTCCTTATCGCTAAATTTATCTCAAAATTTTCCAATTTAGTCCGGCGACACAGCGTCGTCCGGGTTCGCCATCTCTTCTTCATTGCAAGTGAAACAATCGTAGAAACGTAACGAGTTTGAAAAAGCAAACAACTGCTAAGATTGGTTTTGTTGCATATGAAAATCAAACATAAGCATTGTGTATTTTTCACAATAAAAGAAAAGCACGGCGCAGTGTTTCTCGCAATATATTATTTCGCGTTATGAGAATTTTTCCAATTTTTTACGCCACTCCTGCGAGTGCCGCTGTTGTGTGTGAAATATTTTTTGATTATTGCGACGTCAAAATTTTGAAATGGTAATATTTTTCAAAAAAAAAAATCCACATGTTATCAAAATTCGTTTCGTTCAAAACAAACACTTTTATTCTTCGAATACAACTGCGACGTTGGTGGGTGGGGTGCCGGACCACCCGGGATCGATTCCCGGTACGAGCGGATTTTTTCATTCGATAAATCTGTTCAAAGGCATGGGTGTTTGTGTTGTTAAACATCCCTTCCCACATTTCCTGTCCCAAAGAGCGATTAGCTAATCACTGGTCTTGTTCCGAGTCCTCGTATCCTTTCCATCCCCTACTCTCTTCGAAAAAGAGGGGTTAAGCAACTGAGTAACATGCAGTTCTCGTAGTAAAATATATGTTTAGATAAACTTCGTGAGGATTCCATATGCTCCAAGTTGAGAGCAGACATGGTAAAAAAAAACTATTAGGAATTACGATACTGTATTCATTAAATTGTTAACCTTTCTTTAATGCTTAATTGTTTACTAACGACTCAACTGTTGCTTTTCAGGATTAAATTTATTAAGCTTAAAACAAAATAGCAAAATATTTCTCAATTTGCTATATTTTTAATTCTCGTTTGGAACGGTTTCGTTTTGCATGATGATCTCGCTGAACTTTTCTTTTGTATGGGACGAATAAAATTGAGTTATAGTAGGAATCATAGTATTTTATTGATTGACTAGGCATTTACTTGGTAGAACTCCATTATAATAAGCCGAAATAGCTATCAATAAATATATAAAATAATTTATGTAGAACTAAAATACATTGCTATTTTTCTTACCGTTAGAATCATAGTTTTGAAATCAATGCGGTAAAACAAAAATTTCGTTGTATAAAAATTATCGAAACCGTTACGGGGTTTTACTTCACTACGCTGAATGATGGATGAATATATGTTCACATAATAGCAAACACTGCCTTTGGTAATGGAATTGTAGAGTGATCACCACAAACTATAGAACGATTTTTAATCAAGATTATTTTCATTAAAATAACAAGCTTGAAAGGTTAAAAACCTACACCTATCTTACATATATACAAATAAAATATATTTGAAATAATAAAAAAAATTTGCCTTTCATTTGAAAATTTTGTGTTAGATCTTAATAAAACAATGCAATTGCAAAATGATTAGTTAAAAAGTAAAACGTTCTAATAGTTTTCAAACAAAATCGGATTAAATCCTAGGACGATAGTTCAATGAAAAATACAAAGTCAACTCTACTTTTTCAAATCCCGATTTCCACACCAGTGGATCTTTTAATTACTTACAATCATGTCGGCGAGCGATCCCTTCGCAAACAGCGACCGAGTTTACCATAATGGCCAAATAAAGGGACTTTTTGTCGAGTCCACTAGAATGCACCCCATTCTTAAATTAAACCCAAAGTCATACAAATGAAAAGATAATTTTCCAATTAAGCCCAGTGCATCGTTAAGCAGATGCTCGGGGAAATGTCACCACGTTGTATTTCGCTAGTCGTGTTAACATTTTTGATAGGGGAGTGCGAAGCAAGCACACGAAATACTGTATTGAACGCGGGTTCTATACGGTGTATACAAATCTCTACCTGTAATCGTCTGTGAGCCTAATGCTTTTTTATAAACGTATTTAATTAATCGCCGACCTACGTAGATTTCTTTGTTAATCAACCGATAAATTTTAATTGCAAAAAGTGTTACGTCTTATTACATTATGACAGCCTAATACTTGAAAAAATATTTATGTAATAATAATTCTCAAAATAAATAAAACACAGGAAATTTTCTGTGGGCAGGCAATAATAAATACAAAAGGTGTATTAAAAAAAATGTTCGAGTTAACAGAAAGAAAAACAATTTTTATGACTTGTAACGATGGCGATTGAATATCACGACTTTATTTAAAACATATAACGAAAGCATTATTTTTTAGACAACGTTTTATTAAGTATCGTTGAAAAGTAGTTAAAGTAACATTTTCTTTGAAATAAAAATCAAATACAAATACATACAAATAAGAGCTACCAACCACATCATTATAAGTACGTATTGGATGTCTTTATTCGCAATGTATACCAACGAGATTATTAACACTCCATCAAGTACCCATGTCATTTTAGAAGTCACTGATTTTGGGCAAGGACAAGTATCAATAATATTTTTAAGACATCATGTAAAAGGCTTTGTTTTATTGCTATGCATATAAATTTTGAATAAATGATTCGCTTAAAATTTTATACATTCACTGCCATTTTCTGTAGGCGAAAATCGTTCTAAAGATTTCAACAATTTCATTAAAACTGAACCAAGAAATGATTTATTTTTACGTTCAATTTTTGTTGCACACTAAAAGCTTGACGTCTTACAAATAAAATAGCCTATTCGTCATCGTTATTTTCAACGAGATTTTCAGACAATCATATCTGAGACAATGCCCTCCCAATAAAGAAGAGAAAGCAATCATACAAAAAGACATTCATCGCAGATTTTTTATGAACTAATAATATTTGCATTTAGACGAAAGTTACCAAGACTTGGGGTTCACCCTGTATTTTGGACATTGCCTTGAGCATAGTTCAGTTAGATCAAACATGAGGCTAACGAGCCATATGGCATGTTTTTATATTATACACCACATCTGTTTTTGAATGCGGCGATAAAAGATGCAAGAAGTATTCTAATTTGTAACATTGGAATTTTTAAAGATGTACTAGATTAGGTGTATGTATTTGTATCCAGTTTTGCCATCAATCAATAATTATTGGTGGTATAAGTTAGAAAAGTTTTAATGACAAGTTTTATTGAAGGGAAGTTTTCTCCTTTAAAGCAAGGCAACATGTATTGTTCCACAAGAAAGGTCTAATACTATAAATTGTATTTTAATCTTTCAATTTTTGAATATATTCTTAGTGACTATGCGATGACTCGACGAAAACGATCTTCGATTATAATTTTCTTGATACTTTTCATGTTAATTGTATAATTTAGCCTAATATAAAAGCATGAAAACAAATAGTCACTGAACCTTCTGTTTGTTAAATGCTGTATTAAGTAAGTGTCTTTGAAAGTTTTTCAGTTTGTTTTAGGTGAGAACTTCTTATAAACTGGCTTATATTACAAAATGTTAGGTTTCTTAAATTTTTTAGGTTGGCAACAGCTGGGATATATACTATATTATAGTTAGGGTCCACATGCTCGGTAAGGGCTTTTGCCACGATGGAAGGCATAAAATTTGGGATCCCACTTAAAGAAATGGCCACTGCGAAGGTAAAGGGGACAAGAAAGGACGGTCGGGGACAAAAGGGGACTGGAACGTTTGTGGATAAGGGACAATTGACGATTTATTCAAGCGTTTTGTTTATATAACACCTACGGGCAGAAGCGCCTTATGACATATTGGTCAGTTGCGAAAGAGATTTGGATATAGCTTAAGCTTTCAGAGGCTATGTAGGAAAGGTCGAATATCAGAATGAGTGCTTCAATTTTCTAGGATTTTACTACAGGGACCTGCGAAAGTGGCAGGAGTATACCTTCATTAGAATTCGCATAGAATATAACATAACTGTCTGCGATAACAGCATAAATAAATCCAATATTTTATTGGAATATTATGATGTGAAGCATTAAATCATCCTAGGGCATGACTTTCATATTGCTGAGCCTTTTGGAAATTAATATTCTCAAAAAGTATAATCAAACTAGAAAACTGATTATACATCAAAAGAAAGCTGGAAACTTAAAATTGATAACGGAAAATGTCTCACGCCGAAAGAAAAGAACAGGTTGTGTGGAAAACGAACTTTAAATATAAAGCGCAAAATATTATATTTTGAGTTATTGAAATTTGAACTATACATTGATACTATCACTATGTCCACTTCTAATAACGAGCATTTATGGACTCTTACTAGAGTTTTTTTCAACAGGCATTGTTAATAAAGGCTTGAAGTCTAGAAGTCAACGTTAGGTTTACGGGCTCAAAATCCAGTCTCATAAAATGATTTACGCTTATCATTTCCTACTACTTCTTTCCATTTCTCCGAAAACAAATCCGGTAACAAGTAAATGTGTGGAATAATCAAATTATAGAGTTAATTAATAAGCTATTTTTAATTTTATTTTGGCCAGGTTTGGGTAAGGCTAGGTTTAGTTTGTTAAGCTTTGTATAGGTTATTTTAGGTGAGGTTAGGTTTGGTTTGTTTAGGTAAGGTTAGGTTAGGTTATGTTTGGTTTGGTATATTTAGGTTTTTTTTTAACACGTAGAAATATTACTTGTTCCAACACGTAGAAATATACATCAGCAATTAATTAATAGGGAACACTGTCAGCAGCCATCTTGAATTATGTGTCAAATTCAAAATTTTTGATTGAATCCCTCACTTAAAGGATCACCAATTTCTCTTAGTTACCCAAACGGAAAAAAAAATATTCAAAATGTTTCAAACAATATGGAACCCGCTACTGTCACACAAAGAGCATATAAAATAATTTGGTAGATATTATATAATAGTTTCCATGATTGGTCAATCGATCAAAGCAAGAGAACAAAACAGTGTCCAGTCTAGAGAGAATGTATCTGCGGATGACATGCTGACAACGCATTTGACATGTCAAATGATTAGGGTTGTCAACAATTTGGACCGTTTTTGATAAACGAATATGTTTCGAATTAAAACAAAGGAAAATAGTGTCAGTCTAACAATATCGTGATTAAAAAAATTAAAAAAAAATTCGTTTCATGAGAAGCAACAAAAACATATTTTCAATAGCTTTTACTTATTACTGTTTTTATTTTCGATATAAAATTAAATCAATATCATTGAGAAGCATCTTCAGTCCAGCTTTTTTGTCAGGTTCCTAATCAAAGCAAAGACATTGATTTATTTATTTTACTTCTTGTATTATATTATTAATAAGAGTGGTTTCTTCTTTTGAATATTTACCCCTCACATTCATGGCCCGAGCAGATTTGCACGGGACAGATTTTGAACCATGCACTAGTGTGCTTGAAAAAAGAAAATAAAATAAATCTAAGTGACTAGCTCAACCACTGAAATCAGTTGATACAGAGTATCCTGTGTATAATCTACTGTAATCGTACTGGGACTCTAAGCCGTGGGGTCTATCATGTAAGCCATCAATGTTGAACACTGCACCACGGACCCGCCATTTTTTTTATGTAAATTTAAATACAGCATTCGTTGTTTAATATTTTTTTTCGTTATATTCGAAGAAAAACAGATACACTGTTATTCATAAGTGATGGGCCGGATGGAGATTTCGTTCACCGGATGTATAAGAATTCGAAAGGCCGGAAATTCATTTCCAATTCAAGGCCGGACGTGAATTAGTAATGCGGGCCCAAAAAAATGGCCTCCTGCGGGGCCTACAGATTTAATAAAATTTGGTTTAATGATATGGCCTCAATTGAAACGTGTCACCGTCCCTAAGCAGCGGAGGATATTTATATTTAAAATAAACTGAAGACCAAGAAGATAATTTAGCAATCTTTAAGAAAAATACTTTACTAAAGCTTTATTGAGCTATATTTTATTGTTCAGTATTTAATCTTTTAACTGCCAGCATGTGTATGTATGGCGCGGTATCTCACACGCCACGAATTTCATTGTAAAAATAAAACGTTCTAAATATATCTTTTTTAAATGTTTATTTGTAGAAACTTGCCGATTACGATGCGATTGTGCCGTCATTTATCCATAATAACAAAATTAAAATATTAATGACTGTTACAATTGATTTTAGTTAGTAAAATCCCGCTTAAAGCGAGCGTCTAAAGACGTCATTTATTGTATGATTTGGCGTGCACGGAAAAGTTTGCGTCTTAAGACGTCTGTGGCAGCCATCCGGTTAACACTTTATTTCTTACCGGTATCGTTTTCAATCAACTTTTTACTGATAACCACCAAAGTCTGTTTTCAAGTATTTTCACGAAGGTTACATTAATTGTTCAGTTTATATATGAGGGGTTTAAATGCATAACCGCCTCTCTCCACAAAGTCAAATTGTTCAGCAATCGAAAAAAACGATTTTAATCTTCAAGTAAAATATTAGAATAATTTGCAAAGGGAACACAAAACGTTTATATGGTGAGAGGGCGATAGGTCAGTGTTCCCTGGCTCGTGATTTGTTCATTTATATTGTGGCGGTTTTGAACTTCACATATGGTGGAGAGAGGCGGTTATGCATTTGATCGTCATTTTCAATGTCGATTTTAAATGGCTTAGAGATAATTTTTCGTTGGTTTGAAGATTGCAGGGCATAGAACGTAAGAACCGGATTATTAATCAATTATTATCCAAAAATGATAATATATGGATAGAGGCGGTTATGCTTTTACACCCCTCATATTGTAGATGCCAACTATATGTCATGATCGAGCTAGGCGGCAAGGAGCTTTTTATCCACGTTGATGCGGAAGAAAAAAGATCAATTAATCCATTATATTTAACCATGTCCGCTTCCAACATGGAGTATATGGACTTTTCACGGAGTTTATCTCAACATATATATTTTCTACGAGAACTGCTTGTTACTCAGTTGCTCAACCTCTCTTTTCGAAGAAATTGGGGATGGAAAGGTGGGAAGGGATATTCAACAACCCATATCTTTGAACAGATTAATCGACTAAAAAAATCCGCTCGTACCAGGAATCGAACCCGGGCGGTCCGGTACGCAAGCCAACAACGTTGACAACTGCGCCACGGGCCGGACATATATTACTCTTCATAAATAAATATTAACAAGATAATTTTTCAATGTCAGGCGATTTAGTTTAATAAGTAAAATAGCCTCATTTTCGACATGCGTTTTTTTCTTTTGTAAAACGAATAAGGGATGAATTTTATGTATCTTGTCATCGATGACGTTACTGTGCTTTCTTCTTTTGAAGTAGAATCTTTTGAGTATGACGTCACGCCGCATGACGTCACCGCAAACCGTACACATTTAATAATACGAAATGTCCTGGCAGTTGAATGAGTGACTGTACCATCTAATAATCATTCTTTCTGAATCCCTTTTTATATTTCAGTTATTAAGCCATATATAATAATTAATTAAAGACTTTTTAAAAACATATATTTCTATCATGCATAAAAATGACTTGCATATAAGATTCGGTCTCTGTTAAGGCATTAAAAAATAATTCGCGAGAGAATCTGATCTTTCAAAGAAAACTGCTTATTTTCCTTGCTTTTACTGTCAAAGAAAAAAATTATCTTATTTCTTATTAGTTTTTTTTTAAATTCATTGGCGTCTTTGTCGAGTGTCAATGTCGTTGGCTTTTGTTGCAAATGGCACGGGTTCGAATACCAAATCCGATAGTTTTATGTGTGTTCAGTACAGTTCAGTTATGTGATGTTGCTGTCGAAAATTCTCTTACACACATTTTCGATCCTTAAGACGGAACGTAACGAGCACAATTTGTTAATCAATAGTCTTGTGCTATTACTATTCTTTCTACCCCAACTCTTTCAAAAAAGAGAGGTTGATTGATTCAGTATCAAGGATTTCGTGTAGAAAAACTCTGCTTGAATTTCGTATGTCTAGATGTTTTTAAAAAATGTAATGAATGAATAATAAAATAAAAATGACTTGACGTCTTCAAGTCATGTCTGTGAGATCTTTTTAAGATATACAGTACAAAAAGCTTATCAAATGCATGTTTCATAAAAGAAAAAACAGATAATGATAGAGAAAGATTTGTTGTGGTATTTTTAATGATTTCCTTTTGGCAAAATCTTTAGGAATAATTTGGATCTTCATAACCAATTTTATAATGCTATATGAACCACGAAAGCAATTCATATACTACCAAAAACTTATACTTACATACAAAATTTTCGTAATGGCTGGATTTCTTGTTGGACGTGTAGTTAATATTCAATTGAACGAACCTGAAAATAAAAAAGAAAATCATTAGGACATTTCTTGATTGAATTGGCGTTTACTTGGTGGCACTCCATTATACCACGGTGAAAAAAATAGCAATATATTTTAGTTCTACAGAAATTGTTTTATATATTACATTGAAACAATTAGAAATTAAAATGTATCATCATTTCAATGATATTCTTAATGAACAAACTAATATTAATCAATCGCCACTTCTTAAGCCGTTACAAAATTCTAATGCTATTTTAAATAAATCAACTTGAGACAATACTAATTTACGTTTATACCCACTTAATAGCACCTAAGATTAGCTTTCATTGGAGAAATACATAGAATCAATGTACATATTATTACCATATAAAATCAGGTTGTTAGAACAGAAAAGAAGATGTATTGTGTACCTTGTCTACAACAGTATATGTATATATAGATAAGTAAATGCATATTTAAACATAGTTCTGACGATGACGTTAGCCGAAATAGCTATCAACAATATATGAAATTATTTCTGTAGAGCTAAAAAAAATTGTAATTTTTTTCACCGTATCATTAGAACACTTCATTGACGTACACTTAACGATATCATATCGGTTATCTCTTCAGACTCGGTATTAACTCATATTTCTTGCTTATACAATGTGTTAATCAAAAGTATTATTTAATATAAGATATAATACATATCTTCTTATCTGGGTTTATTTTGTGTAGTATAACAGTTTGAGTATCGCAAAATAATCAGAACAACTACTATCAAATTATTAATTGACATAGATACATACGTATCAAGAATTGTATATCTTAGAATCGACGACGTTTCTATACATGACATATAATACGTTCGTACCAAAGAAATTGCGAGTAGACATAAACTAGACAAAGAATTTTTCCAACAAAAGATCGCCATGAAGTCACCGATGAAAATAACAGAAAAGTATGTGGATAATGTATGCAATTTAATTCGATCCTGTCTTTGTGTTCGGTAATTGATCGGTCTACGTGTTAGAAATGTGGATTTTTAATGAAAATCTCCAACCCCGATTTTAAATTTAATTTTCTTTCTCTATTTCTGTCCTTTTTTAAAACTTTTGTTGTTTAAAATATACTTTTGTTATATGCTTTTTGAATAGATGAAATACAAAGTTGAAGTAACTATATTCATTCACTGCGTATCGAAAAATTTGTCCACATTTATAAAATATTTATAAAAGTTTTCATCTATCTTTACAATCTATATATACCACGCTTGTGCAATTGACATGGCATGAAATTTACAAAATCATTTAACTATATATCAATGAACGCGTCAAATCATCTTGTATTTTGCTTAAAATATCTAAAAACCTATTTATTTTTTTAAAATATCCGACACAAAATTGAATTAAGATTAGCAAAGCAGGTCTTAGTTATTAGTTATTTTTTCAGTCACTCGAACACTTTGGTCATCGGTGATAACGATTGTTTTTTTGTACCACTCTCGAAGTTTATCTTAAGATGTTTTTTTCTACGAGAGCTGCTTGTTAATCAGTTGTTTATCCTCTCTTCTTCGAAAATAGTAGGGATTAAAAGAATACGAGGACTAGGAAAGTACTAGTGGTAAGCTAATCGCCCTCCCTATGTCAGTCACGGAAAGATGGGAAGGGATTTTTAAAATTAAAAACACCCATTGCCTTTGAACAGAATCAATTTATCTACTGAAAAAATTGGCTCGTACCGGAAATCAAACCTGGGCGGCGGCCCGTCACGGACGCCAACGACGTTGACAACTGCACCTGATAATAATTGATTAATAAGAGTAAAATAGAGCTATCTAGTTTTCTTTTTGTCTATAGCACTTCTTTAGGATATTGTAGAATAAAAATAAGTGAGATCATTACGGTCATATTTGTGTATAATTGTATAAACCAAATACTCAATGGAGGATCTTGGTTGGCGGTTTTGAACAGTTTTTTTATCGACAAATAAGCGTGTCAGTTTGCTATACATCAGTTGTGAGTTTAAATCTGTGATCAGCCGAGTGTGAGGTGACTTTATATAATAGAAAATAATAAAGTAAGACCGATGCCAACCCCCTTGTAAATCGGTCTGCCATCCAGATAGTCGACAAAAGGCTGCACCTTTCTGCTTGCTCTCTTTCGTCTCTTTCCAAAGACATAAATAATTCATCCGATTGAAAAGAGAAACGCGTGAAAGCATCGTGATTAGAGGTGTGCACCAAGTAACGAGTATTCGGAAATGCCATTCAATAATTATTGGTGAGTTTCAAGCTAAAAAAATTAACAATCTTATTCAAAAACAATCGTATTGTCACTTATCGAACGTTAAATATTGTTAATAATACGAAGTCGGTTTATTAACTGTATGTTTATAGGTGTACGACGTTTTAAAATTGAATATTTTAGTTGAATAAGATTTTAAAAAATCATGCTTATTTGTGAATCTACTCAAGTTTTTAACGCGGTAATTTTAATTTTAAGTGTATGCAATGTTGAATTGAATTGTAAAATATTGGCGTATATGGTTCCAGCCAATAATATTGCAGGCATAACCACTGGCATCTGAAGGTGAAGTCGAATAAAGAACTGTAATATACTTGTAGTAAAATACGTAATAAAAAAAAGATTCAGTAAATGTAGCATTTAAAGTTAATAATAATTTAGGTACACATCTTAAAAATAGCAAAGACAGGATTAATAAACATGATAGAAGCGGTATATATACATAAGATGACTTGCGGTACATGTGATTTAGTATATGTCGGACAGACCGGGAGACGCATTTCCACTTGCGCAATCGAACATGTTAGATCATTTAACAATGGAAAAACTGATTCACAATATGCAAATCACCTTATAGAATTAGCACATAATCCGAATTCGGCCCCGATTCGTTTACATTCCTGTAATAAGGGCCTAAAGCTGAATGCATTGGAACAGCTGGAAATTAATAGGTATAATCAGTCCAATGAAATTCTTAACGATCAGATTACAATTAACAGTTCACCTCTGTTAAAACCTTTAACAAACAATAAACTTAAAACAATTTAAAATAGATGCACTTAGACATTGCAAATTTTAAGTGGTTTCACACGATCAAATAACCCAAAAATACCCAAATTATTGTTTCCCACCATTACTTTAGACCAATAAATCAAACTTATTTAAATTCTTTCATGTGACGTAGGTATGGTTTCAACAGAAAGAGATGATGTAGGGGGCACCCTGTCTAGCAAAGGTATATAAGCTAATATAAAATTTAAAATAACTTTGATTATTCCACGTATTGTGTAACTAATTGTGACACGTGTTTCGCCTCTTTCAGAGGCATCTTCAGACTTACTATCGCAAAGTTTGCTTAAGTAATGAAGCAAGATAAATTCTAACATTTTAACATTTTAAATTATGAAATTACAAAATGGATTACGGGTTTTTTTCCTTCTAAAGGAAACAAGGAAGGGGGTGATAGAATCAAAACAATGCAATAACATAATGATACTAATAAGGTGCAATCACTCAATCAATTAGAATACGTGGAATAATCAAAGTTATTTTAAATTTTATATTAAAATGAACTTCCACAAAGTAACCGCCGAAACCATCTAAAGTATATAAGCTATCTCTAATACACGTTTTAAACATAGTTCTGATAGCTATCAACAAATATAAAAAATAATTTATGTAGAACTAAAATACATTGTTATTTTTCTTTCCGTAATAAATTTAGTTAAATTTGATTTTTACAGGGAACCGTCAACTCTTTTTTTGCTATAAAGTTCATCTTAGATGCAAACAATGTTTCATGACGGACCGGACTGAAAGGTTTGACAGAAAGTTGTGTCATTTAAAGCAGTTTTTTTTCCAAGTCTAATCGTTCCCATGCTGCTATCTATGATAGATACACTTAAGCAAGGTGCTGGCTTATGGCTGTTCAGGTGATATTTTTTTATATAACTTTGATTTTTCATCGGTTAAATATCAGTATGTAAATACGTGTTCGAATAAAGGATTGTTGATACGTGACATCTCTAGTCTCGCGACGCCGCCGAACAACGACGCCGAAGTAGCTTCCAAATTGGTCGAACCAACGCCGGAGCTTTCGCCCAATTTAAGAGTATACGCTTCAATTCAAATCGGAGGCAGGCTGGGCTGGCTTTATCGGATCAAACAGGCAAAGGTTAATAATTAACGGATCGAGATAAATAATAAATGGTCGTACTGATTGATGAATATTACCCTTTGAGAGGATGATTAAAATTTCAACACTGCAAGGCGCTTCAATTCTGAGTAGACGACAGCCATGAGATTATTGGTATTATATTCCTTAGAGTATAATGCAAAGTTTCTAGTTAATGTACTCTTAAAATGCATACTTAAACTTACGTAAGGGGCATATTACATGGTATACGTTTTTGACAAATTAAATATGATAGCGTAACTTTGAATAACTTTGACTATGTTCTTAAAATGTGATAATATTTAACTATAGCGTGTAACTTGTGACAAAATTGCTCAAAGGCTGTTTTAAAACGACAAAAATTATTTAATCGCTGCTATTTTATGTGTGGTTTTAAAAAGCAAACAGAATAATTTGAATTGTACAACATAAATTTAAGAAATCAAAATTATCAATTATTTTCTTTGAAATACTCCATATTAATATTGTTGATATCAAGATTGAATCTTTGACTGTTTTAATAATACATGAAGTTGTGAGAGATATTTAATAAGCCCTAAAAAATGTGTGCTTTTTTTAAAAAAACATAATGCCTTTCCACCAAGAATAGACAGTTCGAATGTCAAATGGATTTGGCGTTGTGTTCGTGTGTGCATCACAGGTACTACACAATTACATATTGCACTGATGGAATCATACTTCAACTTTCTAACATAGAATATTTCAGGACTATTTACAAAATTGTTCTTTAAATTCCAGTTCCCTCAGAAAATCCCTCCTTCTTATCCTTAAAACAAAGTGCAGTTGGAGAGATCGGAAAACCGCTAATCCTACCAGAGCATTATCTTAATATCTTTGTTCTGTTCGAGATTTTTGTAAGTGACCAACCGTAGTCCACACAGTCTTGCTTTACATTGGGGGTGAATATTGTTACAAAAAAAGCTTTCAGCGAGCAGTATAAAACAATTTTAGAGTAACCTGAAATTATAACTGTGAGAATGTTAAAATAAAGTATTCTAGAAAACAAGATCTGTGTGTTATTTACGTTTTGTTAAACAGGAAAACCTATCAAAACGAGCCTGAGTCTTAAAACTTATTTAAGCATTCATAAAACAAACAAAAAAATAAACAAACGGTTGCGTTAGAAGAACATATCCTGAGTGAAATTATTGCAGCTCTTGGTAAGACGGGCATGGAAATTCTGAAATCCAAATAAACGTTAGCTTAGTGGAAATATCTCTTTTGCTTTATTTGTAAGTGCAGTGTTTCCGTCCATCTATTCAGGCGTCGATGGATTTATTTATTCACTAGCTTTAAAAACGGAGTTTTATTCTCGCTTGTATTTTCAATGCATTTCTGCTACATGAGTAATTTTATTTGTTAATACGAAAAAAATTACGTATCGAATAGCGTCAACAGTATATCTGTATGTCCCCAACAATATGCATAACATAAAACAAGATACACAAAAACACGCACAGTGTGTATATATGAAAATTGTGCACATTTAGCTTTTTTAAAGAATATTAAAACTAGATCGTGCTAATTTGTATAACTGCCTATTATTTAATTTATTATGTACAGGTTTTGGTTGAACTTTCATTGTATAACATAAATGTATTATACTCTTATAAATGTCATGCTCAACTTAATTCATTTAAGATATTGGGAGAACAAGTTGACAGTGAATTGGTAAGTTTCACTATTTTGGAAAAAGTGATAGAACTATTATGTATTCATAAAAATAACACTTTTGAAGTGACACTTTTTGATAGAAAGGCATTTTTAAGATGTTCTCTGTCAATACTTGGTGGAATGGCAACTGTCAACAATCAGTGGACAGTGATCGCCATGAGCGAAACCGGTCCTGTTCCAATAAATTTTCTGTGGAGTAAGTACTAAAAATGTGTTATTATTTTTTTTGGAAAGTTATTTATTTTAAAATATAGAATACACTTTTTTAAACTACTTCCACGTTTAATTTTATAAGTGGAATTAGTTATAAAATCTGACTGTTTGCAGTCACTGAAAGGATTTTCGACTGATCAGTTAAACAAGTTGAGAAAGATTACATAAATTGTAAAATATTTACTTTAAAATAGTCTACGGTAAATGTATATTGGTTTAGAATTCCAAGAATGAAAAAGAAAGCGTCATAATAAATCATTATTAAACGGATAAAATAAATTATTTTTCTTTTGCTAGAAAAGTATTTTAAATTCAAAGCACAAATATTATTACGTGTTAAACTTTTCAAATCCCAAAAGTAAATTTGAGCCACGCAATGTATTCGTAAATTTTAAATCAAAAGATATGTAGAAAACGTAACGAGAATAATTAATAATAGCATAGTAAAGAGCAGTCTAGACTTTTGAATTATGTATCGTATTTGATTGTGTTTTCCATATTAACTGAAAAATTCCTACACTATAAATAAATTAGAATTTCACTCTGAATGTATTAAGCTTCAGTTCAATGTTTCGGTCAAATATTCAAAGCTTGTGAGAATTTGAACGTATTTCTAGAATATTTTATTTTTTTCACAAACTTAACACACAATTTGTAAAAGAGTTATTTAATGATAAACATTTTAAAATTTTACGTATTTGATGTGTGAATATAATCCAATCTTTTATTTTATAAAAACAAACTTCATTCAATAAAAAGTACTTTAAATATAATATAAAACCACAATTTACTTGTTCCTCTTATATTTAATTTAAAATAACTTTGAATATTCCATGTATTGTGCTACTAAACTTACCTTTATTCCCATAAAAGGAAAAAATCCAAATTTTGTAATTTTATCCGTTTAAAATGTTAGAATCAATTTTGCTTCATAACTTAAGCAAACTTTGCGATAGTAATTCCGAAGATGCCTCTGAAAGAGGTGAAACACGTGTCACAGTTAGTAGCACAATAAATGGAATAATCGAAAGTATTTAAAATTTTATATTAAAATGAACTTCCACAAAGTTACCGCCGAAACCATCGAAAGTAATTATTTCTCTCTATTTATAACATCTCACACTTGAGACAGAAATAGATATCTTATTTACTATGGGCACAATATTTCTTATTTTCTATTCGTTCCAAATAACTAAACTTGAATATTTGTGGTTTAGTTGTTTGTCCTCGAGATGTCCTTGGTAACCACCTGATGCTACGAATTAAGAAAAGCTGCTATTTCGTAGCAAGGTCTACGGCGTAGGATTTTTATTACAGGGGTGTAAAACCATATAACGTAATTCAAAGAACAAAAACCACTTTCTTGTATTTGATATATTTTATTTCTGTTAGCATATTGTGTATTTCAGATTATACGATAGTCGTGTTGGTTATGAAGCCCTGATTCAGAATATATGTATTATGTAAATAAGTACTTAGCATTAATGTACTCAATTAGATTCATAACTAAACAATGAATCGTTTAAAAACAAACGTTGAACAGTGAATCAAATATAAGATTCGAATCCTCATAAAAAAGTATCCTTGCTTACCATGCGCTAATTTAATCTTCCATCTCTTTTACATCGGTTAAAAATTGAATGCATTATCAGAATATTTATCTATTTCTATATTTAGAAAAAAATACAATTTAGGATAAAATTTGCAGTAAAGAATATCATGTACGTTTGAGAAGCTACGTATCAAAGTTGTACATTTGAATTAAAAATGACAACATTTAAGATCCCATAGGTCTGGTCTGTCAGGTGTAACTAATACATATGCATTGACAAGATTTTATTCTAATTATGTTATTATTTCAAATATTTTTACTATAGTTTTTTTACTAGAAAAATACGTTATGTATAATAAATGTTGATACTTGGCAGACTAATTAAGCTAAAAGCAGTGAAAAAATCTGTGATTAGTAACATACTCCATGAAAAGAAGCATGCCTTTTTAATGGAGCAAAAGTTTTTATAGCCATAAAAGGATCAAATTTGTTCATCATAAATTTCCCAGGCTCGACAATATCCAATATAGAGGCTACAGTGTAGTGAAAGGTTGTGTGCATATGGAACAGCCTTATAACCCGCGCCCTTCGCAAATCCAAAGATTATCGGCGAGAGCTTTTCGAAAGTTTCACATACATATTTACAAAAGCTCCGCGGTGAAACAAAAAGTTAAGCTCGAACTAAAGCAATAAAAAAGTTTCCAGGCAACAGCCGCTGTACACCAGTATTACCTTCGACCCTTGCCCGACTTTTATATATTAAAATGCTCATTTTTCCATCATCGCAATGGTACTATGAAATCTATTATGACTTTAATAAAACCTTAAATGCAACGATATATTATAATAAATCTATAATATTCACACAATTATTTAGGCCTATTGAAATTTACATACTTTGTTCAGTATATGTGAGCTTATGTAAGTTTAAGCATACTTCTGACAAATACGTAAGCTGGAATAGCTATCAACTATAAATTTACAGAACTAAAATACATTTGATGTTGTATTGTCAGTGATCATTCTTACTTTATTGGGTTAATGAAGGAGCTTGTTTTGCTTTTAAAAAGATTTTCAACATTTTAACTATAGCCTATTTTGTTTTATTCTGAACTATTTGCATATTTGTGTTACCAATTGTTTCTCATACCTTATAAATCTTGCTTAGATTTTGTATAAATAACGCTGTATTTCTATATTTCTTATCAGTTGATAATTTTCGCAATGAGCAAAAACGTTACTGATCTCAATAAATGCAATGTGGAATAGGTACTAAGACTGTTTGTTTATCGAAATGGTAATACGTAAATTTTAAGTTTTACGCAATATTTCTCGCGTATCATATGTATTACTGGTTGAACATTTTAAATATGAAATTATTCGAAGTTTTAAAGTATGAATAAAATTTTCCTACAGCCTATATAAGCTTTTTAATATATACATATTTAATGTTACATAAAACATTTATTATTCCACATGATCGATACACTCTTTCATATCATTCTTATGAAAAAAAATACATAAAATTTTCGCATAAGCTATATGTGTACTTGTGAGCCTTCAGAATTGGCCATAGTCGTGTCTAAGAGGATAAAAGTCCGACTTAAGTTTGATTGATCGATGTTTTTCCCGCACTGAGGACATCTTTAGGCCAGCCGCTGATTGGTTTTATGGCTTTCCACATTCGATGGGTTATGGACGCGTGGTTGCTTATTATAATATATCTATCTAAAAAATAATAATGCTCTAATTATACATAAAATCGTGTGCTCTTTCATAATTTTAATGACATAATAATCAATTCAATTTTGTGGTACTATTTACAACTTATAAAATATTCAACACAAATAAACGGACGGCATGTGTATAAAGATATTTTGTTGGAAATTTAGATATCAGAACCAGATGATAAATAATGTGTCTTCATGAACTTTTTTTTTGTAAATGAAGTTAATTATAAAAAAGAACATAAAATTTAAAATAACTTTGATTACTCCACGTTTGCTTAAGTAAACTTTGCGATAGTAAGTCTGAAGATGCCTCTGAAAGAGGCGAAACACGTGTCACAGTTAGTAGCACAATACGTGGAATAATCAAAGTTATTTTAAATTTTATATTAAAATGAACTTCCACAAAGTTACCGCCGACACCATCGAAAGTATAAAAAAGAATGTTTACAGTGTAATGAATAAATGGTGAACATAAAAAATGAAAATTACCATAGCTTAATAGTTATAATTAATGAAATGTTTATTAATACAATTGGAATTTTTCATTTCAAATATGAAACCATTATCAAACTTATCTCAACGAAGTCGTTTCTACAAGAATTGGGTTTTACGCATATGCTTAGTATCAATGTTATCGAAGAGAGTCAGGGTAGATACATTGTTCTTAAACAGACCTGGTAGTTATTTAATTCTATCGTTACGGTACATTTCAGGATAAAAAGGATGATAGGGAATTGATTTTAATACCTTTACATATTTCAAACTTTTCCTCATTAATATATCTTTTGTAGAACAATAACTTAAATATGTATATGTTAAAGTTAATCAACTTTTATAACTTATTTTTTTATGAAACTATAACTTGCTTCATATTACAAGATAATTTCGATAATTTACGATGGTACCTGTACTGAACTTCTTGTAACATTAACAGTAATATTACAAACATTAAACAATACAATTATTGCGGAATACCACTTCAAAGTATGCGACCGTTTCAACGAAATGGAAAATTAGAAAATTCTCAAACCAGCTTATAATGGATATTGCATCTCCACGGACTGTTTTTCCACAGAGGCCAGCTTTCCAGGGAAGCTGTTGCGCCAGATGGCCCGCTCTGACCGCAGCGTTCGAGCCTTAGCAGCAAAAACTACCCCTACAGCAACTAATCAGATGCAAGGGGGTGGCCGACACATGCAATGGAAACTTTCTCGTATTGGACCAAACTCAACTAAAAACAGTTGCGTTGGGTACTTGGGCTTAATTAGTTTTAGCAGAAAGGTTGTATCTAAAGAAATAAGCAAGTTGCATTGTGCTTAGGTGAAAGAGTATCCGAAAAGGTTTATTGTGTGTAAGGGTTGCAGTTAATTACGGGAAGTTGTATCACTACTACGATGTTAAAGAATATGTATGCCGGTAAATACGGGCAAACAGTTAAAAGGTTCCCTAGAAGCCTTTTATGAATGGACCAACAGTTACACTTTATGCAAAATTAAATATAGCTTAAAAATAAAGACGTTCCATGTAAGAAGGCAGTAAGTGACAGTGACAAAATTTTGAGAAAAATGACATACTTATTTTTTTAAGGTTCAGTATTTAGAATTTGTAATAAGCGGTACATGCGAAAATAAAATAATTTCTTTGTAAACGAGCAGTAAATAGTTGTTTTGACTGCTGAGTTATTGCTGTTGAAAGTTTAAGATACTATATTGCTATAAAAGTGACCATTATATATAAATTTAAAAGGTATTTATAAAATGCCATTTATTATTCAATTTCATACATTTTACGAGTTACTGCCTTTTTCCTTGGAACGGCAGCATAGCAATTAGATTTTTCAAGTATCTAGAACGACTCGTTTAATTATTACCAATCGGCCACGGCAAGTTATCATATACACACACAACAAATTATAATTAGCAATATCAGTTTCTGTGTTCCAGTGGTAAGCCCGAGATAATCAATATCTTTTTTTTCAATCTAAATTATAGGTCTTGTATGTGGGCGTTGGTAATAAAATTTCTTCTCAAGGTGATACCAAGTAAGTAACTAAAAAAACTATTTGGTTTATAATATCATTTCAATTTCATCTCATATAGAATTCAATAGATAAGATTTTCATTATTTGTGAAAATAAAAATAGTTGAAATACAGGAAAACGTTGTTGTGTTAAATTATTTTCCAGCTACCAGTAACAACCTTGGATTTGATACAGCCTATTTTTTTAAGCTATACCCCTGTGATTTCGAAGCCCCGTGGGGTTAATAGGTTTGATATTGTTAGTGGTACAAAAGACAAAAATATAGTTTATCTGAAATTATTTGTACCGCCGCCAAGCATAAAACTCGGAATGAAAGTAAAATGAAAAATAAATTCCCGGGAAGAAGATATTTCTTAATTTATTTTTCCGAAAACTTTTTAGACAATATCAGCAAAATAACTATTCTTTAAAAATTCTTTGATACAAACTGACATATTATTTTACGAAAACTTTTCATTTTACGTCTGGTTTTTTTTTCAATAACCCAATTTTCTTTTGTTTCGAAAAGTTTGTTTCGAAAATAAAGGCTCCATGCAGTATTTATGTATTTATAGTTGGCAAGATGAGCTTAGAGTGGAAGTTAAGAGATTTCAAAAACATGAACGATGACCATTTCTTTTTGTATTATTATAGTTGATTTTGTCGGAACTCATTCGGTTGATTTCTTTGCCATTTTCAAATGTAATATTTTCACTCTTATATCTGTATACCATATATTTTTTTGCAACATTGAAAAAGCAATAAACTTATAAGTTTGGGATTTTTATAATGTACGTATATATTTATATAAATTTATTTAGCGTTGTTGGTCAATGAACTACATATGTGCTTAACTAAGGATTTCGACTTATGTTGAATGGATTTATTCGTCCTTATTCTGTACATTTCCATAAGTTTTAAAGCTTACAATCTCGACATAACCTTTCGGAATCTCATGGCATTTCACCCCTGGTATATCCTTCAAAATAAATATCATTGATTAAAAAAATACTAAATTTGTTGAAACTCATTACCATCAACACATTCTTCAATTTATCCAATTAGTGACCAACATTTATTATTATATTATATAAGCAATACAATTTATTTACTATGCGTCAGTTCAAGTTCATTTAAAATGATTGAATATGCCGAAAGGCAAAATTAAGAAACTAGTGGAAGGGGACACAACTAAAACGATACAAAATTACATTTTTGTTGATCAGTTGACAATGCTTGAGATGAGTGAAACCAGTCCAGATCTTTGTTAGAATGTAATTCTCTAGATAATAGTACTACATGTTTTTTATTTATTTATATGGAGACTGAGTAGGCAGTTTAATTATCTATTTTAGGGGTACCTACAAAATATGTATCTGTGTATGCATATTGAGCTCAAATTTTTAAAAAAAATGGTTGCAAAAAGTTTTTGCTGTAAAATATTATTTAATACATGTCAGTCCATGTGGTCTAGCTTTGTGCTAGCGACCAGGGGGCCCGGGTTCAATTCCCGGCACAGTAAGATTTTTTCAATTGAAAAAAGATTTTGGGCTGGGTGTATGTTATTTATTGTTGATTTTGTGCACAACTGATTCATTATTTATCATCGAGTTAATCTCGTATGACTTTCACAATTAAGAATATTTGGCGCATTGGCGTAATGCCAATTTTTTTTCTTTTTTAATATTAATTCTTAATAAGACAATATCAGAATTCTAGCCAGTAATTTTGAACATGAGTAAATTTGTAATGCATATTTTATGTAGCTCATCTGTAATGGAATTAGGTTTGGTATATGAAAAAGCCAGGGTATGTTTTGGCCACTGGTTTAACTTTGGGGGTTCTTTTGAATATTTTACGACTCTTCCTCCCGAATAAGGGCAGGCTGTATCCAGCAACTAATCGCGTTACAGGTTCGGGAACATTATTGTGGGCAAAATACATTAAGAGTTTGAGAGAAGAATGATTGGCATGGCTTTGTATATTGGTGGGTGGGGTCCAAAGGGTCAACATTATTGTGTTTGCTTTCAGAATGACCGGGTAAATAAGTAAATTCTGAATTAGATGAAATCGAATGGGACCGGTCACGTGTGTAAGACAAAGGCGAGAATATTGTTATTGCAATAAAATAAAATTAATAGGCATTAATTCTTCCACATTTTGAAAAATAAGTGTATTTCGTAAATGTCACAGTTAAAATCAAAGTCTTAAAACCGGGGCTGTGGAGTCGGAGTCGGAGTCGTGGAGTTGGAGCTTTTTGGTTGGAGTCGGAGCGGCGCTTTGGCCGGAGTCGTACTCGGAGTCGGAAATTTTGAAAAGTTTGAACTTTTTATTTTTGCATTTAATATGTCAAATTTGGCTTTTGGCCGCATTGATAGGATTGATATTTAATTGAATACACATAAATAGGAAATTTAGGGAAAAAAGTGACGATATTAACTTTTTTTAGTCGGAGTCGTGTTTTTGGTCAATGTCAGAGTCGGAGTCGTGGTTTTGGTAAATGCTGGAGTCGGAGTCGGAGTCGGTAAAAAACTAAACTAAAACATTTTTTTCACACCTATAATTTAAAAAAAATAAAGATGTGTAAAATCATTTTTTTCTAGGTATTTATGATTTACTAAAATAAATCCTTCATCGGCTTCGTTTTCTCACAATTGCTGAATTAGTAGAAAAAATGTGTTTTATTTTTAAAAATAAAATGTATTTCCTGTAAAAGTTTACTGTACTATACACAAAATAGTGATGAGAAATATTCAGGGGAAATAATTTGCTATATAAATATATTACATTTTTAAACTTTCGATAGATTTGGCGATAGCTTTGTCGTTAAAATGTAATATAAAATTAAAAAAAACTTTGATTTTTCCACGTATTGTGACACGTGTTTCGCCTCTTTCAGAAGCATCTTAATTAATTACTTAAGCAATCTTTGTGATGGTTATTTTAATTTTATATACTAAATTGTATTGAAAAAAAGTGTTTAGTATTTGTACGATAGTTTAACTACATTTTGTTCAATTTTACGCGGTGGCTATTAGAGGTGTTTTACATAGATTTAAATAAAATAATCGGATACAAGCTAATGTTTTTGGTCAGAACGACGCTGTGGCATACACAATTTCGTTTAATCAATTGAAATGACGTGCCATACTGTATTTAAGTGATAAATATTTTGTATATAATATACATAAACTATGATATGCTCATATACAAATTCACACTTAATATAACAATAATTGTATAGCTTTTACAATTTAAAAAGAGATACACTGTGGGGAAAAAAAAATCGGAAGTTAATCGAGTTAGGTCCAAAAACCATACAAAGAGCATGATAAAATATTCAAAAATTTCACCTACTTATTTATTGATACAAGTATAAAATTTAAGCCCCACAATATGGTATTTTGCAGTGGCTACGAGTTGTTCATTCAAGGTGGTAAAATTTATAGTAAAAAAAACGGATGTAAGCCTATAATTTAATTGAATTCGTAAGAAATGAGTGAAATTAGTAACGCTACTTACTTCATACCATAATGTATATTACTCACAAATTTCAGGTATAATATTTTATACAAATGCATCAAAATGTAGACATTGTGGATATGCCTTTATTGTTAATGCCAAAACCTGCGAAGCAATTAATTATATTTGCAACAGCAAACGAACGAAGCGCCAATTCCAGTATTCATTATTGTAGGTATCATTGCGATGAGCATTCAAGAAACGGAAGAAACTCAGTTTTCATTAATTTCATGATTATGCAAGCAGAACGCGATGGAATTCCATAAAAGCTAATTATCATTTCATCAAAAATTATATGAGAATACAATAATTGATTTTACTACTGGCAATTTGTACTTGAATAATGAATTCTTTAAGCTTAAATATGTTGATGTAGTGTAATAAAAAATATTATTTTGTGAACAACAACATTACATAATATCTGATCGATAGTATATTCTTCTTTCTTATCTTTACTTCTGTTTTATGGAGAGGATAGCTAAAATAATCTTGTGAAATTAAAGAACAGTTTTTCACATTTATTATTAACTTTGTTTTAATTATTATTGTTTTAATTAGAAGACAGTGGTTGAAAACCATAGACTCTTGAAGCATTATAATTAACGCGCTAGCCACAAATATAAGCTTACTTATATTTCAAAAGCACATGACGTCTGTTAAAAAAATATAGATACTACCCTTTGAGAAATACCAAGCAGCTCAGAGTGTATAGTGTTCAGATGATGTTACAATAATTGTCTTTTACACTCGTCAAATTGCATTTGTTACAAATGAATTGTATTTCAATAATAATAAATGTCTCTGCCTCCTAAGTCTATCAAAATAACGACATAGTCATCAATGTAGATTAAAGTTTTACATTCTTGAAAAATTGGAAATCTCGTACTCGGAAATTAGTTTAACTCTAGAACTCCAATTACCCGACATCTGAACTACTCGAGTACCGAGTAGTACAATTTAAACATAAATCGAGAACCAAAATATATAGTTTTTTGCAAATTTGTGTATAGATTAGCATGATAAATAAGTAAATAAGTTTATTTAATTCCATTAATACATATATTTAAATTTATAAAACATAAATTGCAAAAATTATACAGAATTGAACGTCTTAAATTTTAATATGAGTTTAGTTTTGTTCAGTCCGAGTACTACTCGAGTATTTTTCAAAATACTCGAGTATCGAGTACTTGGAAAATGGACGAGTATTCTCGAATTGGAGTCTCTAGTTACGACCAACTGAATCAAGGTTTTAATTGATAAATTCTATATTGCTAGAAAATATGGCTGAAAAGTAAATTTGATGATTTAATAATTTGGTAATTTTACAAAAGACTTATATATTCTTAGTAAAATATATCACATATTTGCTCTTCGTATATTATATAATATAACAATAAACGGAGTTGATATAACGTTTTAATATCATTATCAAATATTCACAGATGATATAACCCACTTTGTGTTTACATGTGTTTGCACAAATCAGTTCAGAATTAATATCAAAATTAGGGTTCCTTCACGAAAGTCCCTCGCCTCCTGGATAACTTTAATATTTCATTACATTGAGTGAGTGCGCCGGATCACGCGAAGTTTTTTTTTTCATTGTACTCAAAAGCGAAAAGGTAAGGGCGAAAATCTATAAAAAGTAAGCAAGAAGAGTTTTTTTATGATTTCATATAGTAAATTTTTTTTAATTTAAAATATGAACGCAATCGAAACGTTCGTAATTTGATTTTATCTAAGTAACGCATTCTCTGCGATTTTTTTATTATTGTCTTATTACACACTATCAAGAATTTAATTGTTGGTGAATTAGAGCACTTTTAACCTACTGAAACATTATAATAAAAATAAAATAACATTTTTAGTACATATTCCACATAAATTTTATTGGATCAGGACCGGTTTCGCTCATGGCGAGCATTGTCAACTGATCATTCTCTGATCAAACTCATCAATGCTTGCCATGAGCGAAACCGGTCCTGATCCAATGCAACTCATGTGGAATAAGTACTAAAAATGTTTTATCATTTTTAATACAATGCCATTCCACCAAGTATTGACAGTGAACACATTAAAAGTGATTACTGAAACATTGATTGAAATTATTATTGTTCTAAATATAGCAGTGAAATTCATAATTCATGTTCTAATAAAGCGATTTAAATATGAACCCTTGAGAGGTGAAGTGAGTCTAAGCATGATGAAACTTTTTTATTGGACTTCTTAAGTTCAACCACGTTTTAACCTCGTTTTGTTGTGGAACTATCTCAATATCTTAAACAAGAAGTGTTAGTTACAACGAAATGAAAAAAATATTGAAATAGTGTTATAAAAGAGGTGTGATTAGTTTACCGCCAACATATCATTTGAGCCCATGAGAAGTGTAGTGATCCAAGTAGCAAATGATGAAATATTTCTATTAACTCAGAGCATACTTTTAATTGAAAAATATGTAACTGCATCTAAGCTCATTTTTCCAAAAATGCCACTTAGTTCACTTCTCAGTCACAATAATTTTTCAAACCTGTATTTATGTGTGTTTTATAATGAAAGTAGTGCATTATTTCTTATGGAGTATCAATCCGTAGCAAAATAAATATTTAAAACTCATAAATAACGTATTATATGTTGCCTTAACAAGCGTGTAGAGTTTGCAGTTTATCGATGTAGCATCTCCACTCAGCTGTCACGAAGAACGCGATTAAAAATTTACAAACCGAACTACAAAACATGAACGTTGGCATGTTTCGTGCTGAGCGAGGATCAGTAAGGCATTTTCATTACTTGAAAATGTGTTTTAACAGCGATCGAAAATAAATTCTTAAATTAACACCTCATTCGTGAACAAGAACGATGCTTTATTTATGTAGGAGTAATGTAAAACACTATCAAATTTCTACATATGTATAAGAAATATTTCAATCGTAAAAAAGTGTAATTTTGAGCCAGTATTTTATTACAAACGTTTTACGTATTGTTCTGTTGATATTTTAATAATTGCTTTGAAACAATATTTTGCAGCAAACAATCAATTTATATATAAATATCTTAATTTACATATGATCAATAATGTAAGTTTTTATATCATCAATATGTTCTCTAAAGCTTACGCTGTAAATTTCTATGTTTTAATATCTGGAGAGAGTTGAAAATTTTAGCAATTTAAATGATCAAAATAAATATTGAAGTCAATCAACTCAATAACAATAGTTCAAATAAAACCCTACATTTATTTTAAATATTTCTATGTCATTAGTATTTGCGATATTACATTCAAAAATCCCGATAATTATAACGAACCCGTTTAATTCATTTAAACTCGTTTACATGAAATTTTCGCTAATTTACATTCAAATAGCAATTTAACTTAGTGATCTACATTTATTTTTGTATATAAACGACACAAACTGTTTACTACGCGTCAGTTCAAGTACATCCGTGCACTTGAAATGCATGAAGATGCCGAAAAGAAAAACCCGGGCCGTTAGCGACAAACCTCATCAAAAGGTAAAAAATTCAAACAATTCAAATTTATATGTATGTTGAAATTTGAAACACTATTCCGCAAATGTAACATTTATTATGAACGTTGAAACAATTATTTGTCTAAGATTTAACACAGTTTATTTGCATTCAGAAATAGTCATTTCTCGTTAGCTTTAGCGAAAGCTTTCTTGACTAGCGATCCATCAGGCAGACCAGTTAGCTGGCAGGTAGTTGACGTTCAATTTCGTTCTCAACTATGAGAAAATACGGAAAACGTCAGTCTACGTAAGTTCTTACATAGTCGCTAAAAGCTCATACAAGGCTGAGTATTGTACGATTTTTACAAAAGACTTATATCAACAATGAATTTGTTATATATAATTATAATCTTTATTGAAATTCTACAGAAGCCAGATTTTTATACCTGTAAATAAGTCAATTTTTAGGTGTTGACTGTCAATACTTGGTGGAATGGCAGTATAATAAAAATTCAGTTGATTGTGCTCGACTTGAGCGAAACCGGTCCTGATCCGATAAATTTTATGTCGATAAGTCAAAAATGCGTTATTTTTTTTAATGTAATTAAGTACATAGTAAACATAATTTTGTCTGCTGTTTATCTCCTTTAGAATATTCAAAACGAATGACCCGTTTTATTTAACTATCATTATCTATGCAAAAAACAAACGTACTTATATAAAAAAATATATCGACCCCATACTTGAGAAATAAACATTCTCGGTCATTCTTTTTCCACAGTCAAGAGTTTAAAGGAGCGAGTAACAAGAAGTACTTGCTTAAAAAAGGATATATGTTGACATGGCTTGGAGCTAGAAGTGGACATAGTTAATAATATGATATATATAAATCAGTATTTGTTTGTTTGTTTGTTCGCACCGTATGCCATGCCATACCAATTATCCGATCGCAATGAAACTTTGACAATTTTTTTTCTTACACTTGCGCGGAGGTTTTTGGCATAGTAAAATTAGCTTACAGTAGGTCTTTTATATAAAAATCAATTTTTTTCGTATTTTATGCGCTGTCATACCGTTCATTTTGACAACTTATTGTTGCACTTGCGAAAAAGTTTTATAAGTAGTAAAATTCATTTTCAGTGTAGTTGGCGCGTGTGTCGTACCATAGACAAATAGCAATCGTCAAACGGCAAATGTCATTGATACCGATCAATTATGTATCTAAACTATTGTACATCTGAAAGTACTTCACTAAAAACAAACACTTTCATTATTTGAGTGGCATTGCAACGCATACCAGGCATCGGCTAGTTATTTATAAAAATGAATAATAAACAAACTATGCAAGTGACTTTGAATAAAATATGAATTGTAAGAAATTGCAAGTTATAAAAGTTTTGTATAAATAAATAAGTTTAAAATTGAAATAAATCCACATGTGATACAAACAAACTTTCAGTAAAAATATATCTGTATCCGGTGGGTTTGAAAAGCACTCACAGTTCGACGGTATTGACAAAACAATCCTCCCCCGCCACTTTTAAATAAATAAACAACAATCACTGACTGCCGTTTGAAAATTCTACCAGTCGCTATGAAATATTTATTGGACTGTCGAAAGAATCCGTCCACGATTGGCTTGGTACGGCAGAGCTTACACGATACCTGATCACGCGAAATCTTTCGAACTTCAAGCTTTTGATATTATAAAGCTGGTGATGTAGCTTTCTTTGTACTTTAGCGTGGTAGTGAGTAAAAAATCTTTAACTATTCAAATATTACACCTGTATACCAGTTAAAATTTCTTTTTATTACGACACGCGAAAATCATTTTATGAACACGTATTATCAACTGATGGCGAGTTGACAATTTTTTCTTGACAATCTTGATCTTAATATTATTTGCTATAGTATTTTTGTCATATTTGTTTAATTAAAACTATCTTTTTATGTATTTATCTTCAATGATATTAACCGAAAATATTTTTTTTTTTTGGTGAAACATTATATTCACATTTTTACTTGTAGTCCTTTTTCTTGTAACGATATTCAATTCAACTGAGCCTTACCTCAACAGAAGTTATTCTACGAGAACTGAGGGATAGGATGACCTAAGATATATGTGACCAACCTTTTCAACAGCAAGGCCAGGTTTTTATAATGAGACTCCTTACCGAGCCACAATCGTCACAAGAATACCAAAAAAATCATTTTTTTATATAAAAAGGCGTTAAGTAGAAATTGGACTACGTTTAATAAGTAAGTCAGCAATTTGAATTTATTGTCTTCTATTACCTGTAAAATAATTACTTCATCGCTTCGTAACACGAATATATTTTGGTTAATTAGGCATATATGGTCACGGGACAGAATTTTTGTAAAGATTTATGAAAAATAAGCGCATTAAATGAAATGAATGTAAGGCTAACGATTTTTTTTGGAAATTCTTTAATTTTTAAATTTATTATAATAGAAGATCATATGGAATACTTCGCAATAAGTATGAAATCGAGTTGTTTTAATTTACATAAGCAAAAATGCAACCAAAAACTACCTACACAAATAATAATATTATACAGATAGAGACAGTCACATAAGTTTATTATTTGTTTAAAATAAAAAGAATAATTTTATTATAGGCTAATATTAAAAAACAAATTCTTCTTTCAGAACTCATACAATAATCAGTAATATTCTTCAGATAAAATTATTTTGATTCCACATTTTATAATAATCCACAATAAATCAAAGAGTAAAGCCAAAACATAAAATTATAAGCCAGTATGTATAATTTTTTTGAGCTTAGCTCGAGAGGATTGGAATTCTGTCCCGTGATCCATAATTTACTAGAATTTTCATAAAAACTGAGATACATTCACAAATACTAATCAAACAAATGGAAATCTTTTTTTGTGTATATGTTACAGTGAAACTGTATTCTCAGTGGAAATGTATCAAGTAATAGATTTATATGACAACTTGATTTCACTGGTCACGATCATTGAAATTATTGGCCCAAGTCGATGATTTGCCAGCCTAATTTTGGTTTGCTTCAGTGAAACAAAATCAGCAAGTAGACCCTTTCATAAAAAGAAAAACATAGGGCTGAAGATAGGACGGTCAAATTTGCAGACCACGCAAGACCCACGGGCCACGCGTTGGCCACCTATGATATAAGACATTCTAAGACAAGGAACTAATCTGTAATGAGAAAAAATGAGTCTTTTATTTAACGGTTGGATCAGATATTAAAGAGAGAAAAAAATGTAATTATTTTACAATATTGTTTCATGATATAAACTAGTTTTAATCAAAAAGATAGCATTACAGTTTTAAACATCAAACTAAATCAGCATTGTATAAAATACTGCAAGGGTTCCGAAGTTTTTATTGTATTTTGAGATAGGAATATATTTTTAATATTGCCGAAAACGCACACGAGTTGAACAAAAATGCGACAGGTGTTACATGCTTGACGCGTGGAGCAATATAAAAAAACTTACATGTCCCATCATACAATAAACGGGAGTTACAAAAATATACAAAATTGCAGCTGAAGGGAATTAAGGATATATCGGTTAAACAATATTTGACTGGCTTAAAGGTCGTAGGACTGTTAATAGAAACAAATGTTGCTTGTTTATAGACAAATACAAAAAAAAACGTAAACACTTAGCCGTGAAGCTTATGTTTTTTTTTATTAAGAATATAGATCAGAGATTTCAATGTGTAGATTTAAATTTATATGGAGAGACCGTGCTGTTGACATGGATTATGATCCAGGGTCTAAGAATAAATGTCGTTGGCTTTTGTTACGGAGCATAAGGGCTTAATTCTAGTCCGGACAGTTTGTATATTTTAATCAACTTATTGCTTTGATGATTTATGATCGAAGGCATGATCTGTGTTGTTTCAAATTCTTTATTGCACCCATCCCATCCTTAAAACGGGGAGTAGAAATAGCGATTAGCTATACATTAGCACTGCTTTAGTCGTATCGTTTTTATTCTCATTTTTTTTTGAAAATAGAGATTGCGTCACAAACAGAACTCTTATGTTGAGATAAACATCGTTAGCAGACCATATGCTTCATATTAAGAGCCGAAACAGGTTTAAAAAAATGTATCAGGCGAGGGTAAAATTACGGAAGATAAATATAAGTTTGCAAAGATGTTATTGGTTAAGCGATTATTTCTATGTTCAACAGAATTAAATTTTTTGATAATTTCACTGACGTCGTCTTAGAAATATTTTAGATTTAGATTGAGTTAGAGTTAGAAGAACCTAACTCAATTTTCGTCGTGCAAACTTTTCCGAATATACTTTAGAAAATACGCATTTTGAAAATCGAACGCAACTCGCACCATGACGTATGTGCGACGGCGGGAAAACATGTCACACGACCAAGAGCCGACCCCTCCGCCCCTCCCACCCATCCCTCTCCGTGCCATACATGACTTTCATTTTAGTGTTAATAAAGAGCGGATTCTGTGAGGATCCACATTCCCACATATTATACAGGGATACACGATAGTCGCCTGAATTTATCAAAAATAATATACATATAACACTAACATCATATTTAAATTTGAAGGAAAATAAGAGATTGATTTTAGTGGGTTTTATAACATAATGTCGGTCCCTGTGGTCTAGTGGCAAGTGCTTAGTCCTAGCGATCAGGTGGGCCTTTCTTACAAGGTTAGATTTTTTCAATCAAAAAACAGATCTTGGGCTGGGAGTATGTTATTTATCGTTCAGTTGTTCACGACTGATTCATAATTTATCATCGAGTTAATCTCGTATGACTTTCACAATTAAAAATACTTGGCGCATTAGCTGTAATGCCAAATATTGTATTTAATTTTTAATAACTGCTTGTAACTTGGTCACTCAACATCTCTATTTTTTGTAGAGAATGTGAATTGAAAGTATACGAAGGAATCAGGAAAAGACTATGGGTTAGCCAAATACTCTCGCTACGTGCCCCGATGTTTTTGGGATCGGAAAGGTGGGAAGGGATTCTTAACAACACAAACACCCATTGCCTTCTAACAAAATCTGGTAAAATCTACTCGTACCGGGAATCAAATCCAGGCGGTCCGTCACGGAAGTCAACGACGTTGACCACTTTACCACGCACCGGGCAAAGTTGGTGATTACAACATAAAATATATATTACAGTGGAACTGTATTCTCAGTGAAAATGTATCAAATAATAGATTTGTGTGACAACATGATTTCCTGGTCACGATTATTGAAATTATTGGTCCAAGTCGATGATTTGCCGGTCTAAAATTTTGGTTTGCATCAATGAAACAAAATCAGCAAGCAGTCCCTTTCATTAAAAGAGAACCAAAGAACAACACAGATAAACATAGGGCTGAAGATAGGGCGGTCAAATTTAATTTCAATGACAGCTTGGAGAAGAATACATTTTCACTGAGAATAAAGTTTCACTGTAACATATATATATATGTATACTACCTCTGATGAAAATAATGTTTACAATGCACAATTATTTATACTTATTTAGTGGAATAAAATTAAGGAAATGGTTACTCATATGACATATATATCCTTTGCTTTGAAAACCTGTTAGATTGATATAAGCTTCAGTGAAAGCATTAAATAAGTACAGTGAAACCCCAATCTTACGTTCTCGCATTATACGTTTTCCCGCGTAGTGCATTCATTTTCTATAGTCCCGGCATTTAGTTCATATATAAAACTTTCCCGCATTCATCGTTTCCCGCATTAATCGTTTGTTTTATACGGTCCCTTGAAAAACGTAGAATTGGGGTTTCACTGTACAGTGGAACCCCGTTCTTACGTTCTCGCATTATACGTTTTCCTGCGTGGTGCGTTCATTTTCTATAGTCCCGGCATTTAGATCATATATAAAACTTTCCAGCATTTAACGTTTGTTTTATACGGTCCCTTGAAAAACGTAGAAGCGGGGTTTTACTGTAATTGTTAATTAACACACAATTGAGTAACTTTGTATCTCTTTTTACAAAAAAAAAATATCTCTCAATCTGTACGTTTTTTTTTTGTTTTGAGGTTTGTATATTTCATGAACACACTGTAGTTCTAGGAAGTGGGAAAAGTTATAACTTACATAAGATGCGTGATGCTACAAATGGGTGAATTGTGTTAATTTTTAATGTACCTGAGTAATCAAAAAGTTTGCGGCAACATAGGTATTTATAACAAAACTTTTTTAAATACTTATTTTCTGAGAAAAAAACTGAAGGCATTTTATCAAAATTGTTAGTTTTTATTGGTGCTTAAAAAAGTTCGACAAAATTTCAAGAAAAGAATTAATAAAAATAAAAAAATAATAGATATAATTTAGAATTTCGATTCGAAGGTGCTTGATAAAATGTCAATATCAAAATTGAATCATTTGAATTTTGTCAATTCAAGTACATTTTTAAATTTGTCAGACGGTTCTTGGTGGAATTTCAGTATCAAATTGTAATCGTTTGAATTTTGTACTTATCCATAAGTTTTGTCGCTAACGACCCGGGTTTCGCCTTTAAGCATCTTCAGACATTTCAAGTGCATCAGGTACTTGAACTGATATTAAAATAAACCTAATAAACTTATCACATAAAAGAAGTCGAAGTTTTTCTTTTAGATTTTGCAAACAAATCATACGGCTTGCGTTCATCTCACACTCCATTTTATGGATATTAAAAAATGAACCACACGCTTTATGTAACAAAATTTGCGTAAGGTAATGGATTACTATGATAAAATACATTCTCAATAGTTTAAAAAGGTCGTAACACGCACATCCGCTACCGGGGCAAACAGTATCTTGAGACCATAATTTACAGCCCACAAAAAAGAGCCGTTAATCATATGAATCGAAAGGAATACTCACTGTGTTTTGAGAGGACTATCGCATTATCTGCCGTCCGGTTCTCGCTAATAAATCTAAATTGTGCTACCCGGTTCTTTTGTTACACATCTCATACAAAACCGTCATTTTTTGTGCCCTCGCGGCATATTTTGTACCCTTTTCCAAAATGGTCAACCGGGCTGACCGTGCAACTTTTTATATCAGTCCATTATTGCTTCGACGTAGAGTGGAATAAGGCAGTTTCAGTGAAGTGCAAAACTTTTTCTTCTCTCGCTACTAGTCTATTTTTTTTTTATTTTTTGTTACGTTTTGTTACTATGTTATTTAAAATGCTATGAACAAAGTTCAATGAATTAATATATCACACTTAGAAATTCAAAATCTTTTATTTATTTATTTATTTATTCGAAAAAAACTATATATAATACATGGTATTACAGCAAGCGCCAATGCGCCATGCATTTGACAAATTAATAAAAATTACATAACATATTACACAAAAATTTTAAAAATAAGAAACAGAACAGAAACATATTATTTACATTAGAAGACAAAACATTTAAACAAAGCATCAAGTTCACTGCCGAAGATGGCCACATCAACAGGCAGCGCATTTATCAGCCGAATAGCCCTTGCACCTGGAGATTCTAAAGACCTACGTGACAAACAAGTTTGACAAAGAAAATTGATTTGTCTTGGTTACGACCACGTAGGTAGAAGCTTTTATCGATTCTGTTGGGCAGTGTTTTAAACCAGAAGAAGGTCCGTGGTCGAATGTCAACGTCGCAAGCTTCCGTTGAGGAACGTATGGGTTCGGATTCACATTATTGATTTCTATAAAGGAACTTGAATATCTGTGTTTCCTGAAATTTCCTCCTCATGAAAACGGGACGTAGTGAAATGATTTTTTAGCACTAGTCCTGTGTCCTACTAATATAAAAAATAAAGTAAAAGAGTAAAAAGAAGTTGTTTTAAAAAATCATGAAATTTTCAGTTGCAAAGTCAAAAGCTTGAGTTAAGTTTTAAGTAATAATACATTTAGCATGACTGAATTAATTCTTCTACTTATTGTGCAGTTCGTGATACCTCAAAATTTTTAAATTGATAAGAATGAATTTCTTCAACACTCATTCTAATTAATGTAAACTAAGAGCTCTCTTGTATAGACTATATAAATTTTTCACTTATAAGATCTTGTATCTTATAGTATCATACATGGATTAAATTTAAATGATATGTTATTAGTTAAAAATGACGTGGCTAATGTAAAAATATGTACATACTGCAGACACTCTGGAAACTTTGAAGCATTATTATACGTGTTTGTGTTATAAATTTTGTCAAATATTATGGTAAAAAAAAACAATTTTTTACAGATTGAAATCATTTTACAATGTTATACATTATCTGGGATTCAAAAACATCCCAGTAAAGCGGGAATCTATCGTAATAACTAACTCCACTGACGAATGAAAAAGGTGGAGTATAATATCAACATAGAAAAAAAGAAAAAAAGTCATAATTGCTTAAAAATCGCTGGTCAATTTCTTGAAAAATTTCGTCATATCGCAAAGTACCTTATGTTTATCTGCTGTTGGATTATGTGTGATTTTCCGACTATACACGATAAAATAAAATGAAGACCACTGATTTAACTGATATATATTTATGTATGTAAGTACATAATATGTGTATAACTGGCGATTCGCAATATATTAAATAAACAGACGTTCCAAGGTATTGGGACCCGTGAATGTATAAAACAATACATTTATAAATCAAATATGCTATCTAAATTCAGACCCTTTCTATACGTGCGCATACCATAGAGAATAGTAGAAATTCGAATAAACAATAATCAACAATTCAAATAGTAGTGCGCAGACAATACATTTCGAATATCACGATAATGACCGCAGAAATGCATTAAATAGAATAGAGGCACATCTAGGGTCAAGTTGCCCCATTGTGCCCGAAGACCTTATTCTAAAAGGAGTGTGCAAAATGGCTGCCATATCCGGATGGGCAGGGTTGCATGGATATAATGAAAGTATTTATTAATAGTGTTAATATTCGTATTTGAAAACGGTCACAACAAAATTCAACTGTCAAGAATACTTATAATTGAATAGATTTTTCTCCAAATGAGTTTTCCTAAGTATTATATGATATACACTTAAAAGTGGAATAAGCTATCATTTAGTTCGAGATAAATCGTTCTAAAACTATAAGTCAGTGTCAGAACTATACTTTAACATATATTTATATACTGTCTAAGGAGAGGTACACGTGACATTTTCTCATCTATTCTAATATCTTAATTGTATGTTGAAAGGTTTTGTATTAAATGTGAAAATTGATTTTATGTTTTCCTTGAAATCAGATCAAATCTTATTAGGTTTATTGAGTCATACTGAACGTGAATTAACTAAGAATTTCGACTGAAGGTGCTTGATGGAATTTTAAATGTTGCGTTTTATATTGTTATGATAGCGGCTCTTGCTATCGTAATGGTGTATCTCCGACCGCTAAACCGACTAACTGCGTTAGTTCCGTATTACTTTACGTATAATAATATGCATTTACGAGCATAGTTTTACACTACACATGAATATATTATATACAGTCAGTTCAAATACATTCGTGCACTTGAAATGTCTGAAGATGCCAAAAGGCGAAACTCGAGTCGTTAGCGACAAACTCATGGAAAAGTACAAAATTCAAACGATTCAAATTTGAACGTGAATTCGTTTATTAAAGTTATTTCCGTAAATTTGTAAAAGTCTTCACTGATAGTTATGACGAAGGCGTAAGCCAAAGTAGCCATCAGCTATATATGATATAGCTTTTGAATAACTTGAATACATTGCTATTACCGTGATTTATGTTTTATTTTCATTTTTTTCAGCGGATACAATTTGTCCGTCTGGCAGCCCTACCGTAAGGTCAAATAATATGATTCCTATTCCGATTCGCCCTCCCGAAGACAGGAAAAGGGCGCGATCGTAAATTTTATAACAGAACGATGCGTTCGAAATTCAATCCCTTGCGAATTATTTCGTTTGGGGGCGAGCACAGGCCAAATTATACGTTAAACACCAGCCCCACTAAATCAGCGATAGTTGACCTTTGGGTATTTTTTAAAACGATTTTATTCCATTCTATTCATATTATTTTTGCCTACTTGGTATATTTTTATTGAGGGTGTAACTTTTTATTTTAGGCTTTTTATTTGTTTGTAAAAATCATAAGTAAATACATTCGTTCACTTGAAGTGCCTGAAGATGCCGATAGGCGAATCCCAGGTCGTTAGTAAAAATGCTAATAGAAAAGTAAAAAATCAGACTATTCTTATTTAACCTTCAATCAATAATTGATAATTTACATGTGATGTGTTCATTGTCACTTCTCGGTGGAAAGTCAGTAATAATGCACATTTATCAGAAAGTAGTTCCACATATATTTTGATAAAAATCAGGACCAGTATCGCTCATTTGCATTTGCATTTTTTTCTTTAGAATATCTTTGGACTGCGAAAAGAACACCACTCCCATTGACTAATAGCGTCTTATACGTTAAGACGCCTGATAACAGTGTGTTGAAAATTGATATTCAAAAATAAATAAGGATAATAGTGGTAAATTTTCACAGGCAAGAATTATTTTATCCAAAAAGGTATTCATCATTTGTTATGTATGGTACTCCATGTGTGGATTTATTTAGCAGATTTTTTTTTTTTTTGCTGTTGGAATATTCGTTAATCGGTTCAGCATGAAAGAGGTATTCAGTGGCGACCGGTGACTGGAATATAAAGGAGTGCATATAAATACCTATTTATAAAAAAATCCATCAAAAACATAATTAATTAAAATAAATTATCAAAAAAATTAGTTTACTTTATGATAAGACAAGTAAAACTATACCACTTGTAAGTCGTTTGACAAGTTATACATACAAAAAATTAAGCACACTATGCTGTATTTGACATCATTAAAATGAAATTATAAAATAATTTAAGATTTAATTGTTTTATTGTTTTCCCGAGGGCCACTGAAAAATACGGCAACTGGGTGCCAAAGAGGAAAAATACAAATAAGAAATAGAAATTTCGTCATTTCCGTAAGGGGGAGATTTGCCATTATTTTTCCGCGTGTCAACTGAGAACCACCAATTTTCAAAAGTCAACCATGTTTTGTTCTTAGATCTCAAGGATCAGTCATTCTTTATCATTACCAATTTCTCAACACACGTTTATATATTAGCGTCATATTATATTGTATACTTCAGAGCACGCTCAAATATTATTCAACCATGTCCGATTCCAAAGTTGAGCATGTAGAATTTCAAAAGAGCTTTTCAACAAAAAATCTACGCAAGCTATTTGTTATAAGGTCACCCATTGTCTCTTTTTGGAGTTTAAAAATAGTATAGAATACTCTTAAGGTATCCACTGTCAATACTTGGTGGAATGGCATTATAATAAAAAATAGGAACACATGTTTAGTACTTATTTCACATTGGATTTATTGAGATCAAAAATAGTTTCAGTTTTTTTTTGTAATTTTTATAAATTAAATAATAGTTAGCTGATTGATCTCTCCAGAAACCCATTCTTTTAAACAAAAATTGATCTGAAAAACTGGCGAGGACGAGTAGCCGAATTTGTTTCCACCCAGCTACAAGCCTATATTTTTTTACATGCCAAATATTATAATACAGTTAAGATAAAAATGTCATTATCACCAAATATAGTTTCTTGATAATGTCAACAAAACAATAAAAATTGTCGGGCCGTGTTCCATTTTTGAATTCCAGCAGACCCCGACCTAATAATTTACGAAATAATGAACAATTCCGCAGTGCATTGGGACGGGAGCCATTTTGTTAACCGACTCGAGATGCATTCAAATATGGAACGATGCCAGCTCCAACAGACATTTTGGCTAGCTCGCTACTCTGAGAATATTGCTACTGGTGTTGTCACATATATTTCGTTTATTTTGCATTGTTAAATTGTTTTGCCTTTCCGAGTAAAAATGTTAGTAAAGAAATGTGTTACTTATATTAAATATATATTTTTTTAAATCTTTTCATTATTTGTATGGTATAGTACTATCAATATTTGTTTATTGATTCGTTTGAAGCCTTCTATAAAATCATTTGTAATTAAGAGATTAATTTGATTATTTTGCTATTTCATTTGTTATGTAACTATCAGCATACTATTTTTCATACTTTTCAAACTCACTTTTACCGTGTTGACTGTCAATTCTTGGTTGAAATGCATAACATCAAATAAATAAAACATTTTTTTTTACCACTTACAAATAAATTTTTAAATGAACAGGGCCGGTTTCGCTCATCGTGATCAGTGTCACAATTTTCATTGGTTTAATTGAAAGTTTTAGCGAAACCGGTTTTGATCATTAAACAATATATGATGTGGAAGTTGGAAAACAAAGAGTCTCATTGAGTCACACTAATAGTTGAAATAAGTTTCCGTTGTTTCATCAAATTTAATATATTATTTTTAAATGAGCAATTAGATGTTCATCGAGGTCTTTGAGGTGAACTCCGAATATGTTCATTAGCTTGAGAGCTCCTTAGACGTCGCTCAACCTTCATCTTCGGGGATGACCTGGCAAGAGGGGTGGTGTTGGGAATGGACAAGTAGCTATCTACACACTCTATCTATGCTCCGTTTTCAGAACCTCATAGGTCAGTGGATGGCAAACCTCAAATATACTGAAGTGGTACAAAACATTTTGGCATTTAGAAGGACTGGACACTCTGCGTGCCACTGAAACCTAATGAACACTTTTAAGTCCTTCTTTGATCCAACTTTGTGGGCATCCATATATTTACGACCACCTCTTGTTATGTGTATACATACGCTTTTTTACGGCTGTCTTCCCCAACGCTTGACGATCAAGAAAAAAAGAGAATTTATTCGGCCGATCTTTTTACCATTCATAATGGTGCTCAAATAAAAAGTGATTTGTTCAACCACTTAGTTAAAATAATATTAAGTTTCCTGTTTATCCGTATACTGAGAATCCACCGTGGTGGTAGAGTTTAATCTACTTCGCGTTGAATCTAAAGAGGAATCATGCATAACCCGTTTTCCATATTTATGATCTGCAAATTAATCGAATACTTCACAGTTGGCCTTGGTAGAGATCAAATTAGTGTAGTCTATTAGGTCTGTTGGAGGACGAACCGAAATATTTAAAAAATATTTTCTATCTATCGATTAAATTTCCAAATAGATATTCTCAAACTGTGGTGTAACTTACCAATCATTGATACAGCCAGTGAGTGGGCTTTTTCAAATGCCACATATATCCACACCTTTAAATATGTGACTACAACAAAACTAACAAAGATCGTTAACCACTCGGCCACAGCTCTTCTTAAGAGGTGGCTATTATTGGCAGTCCAATAGTTTTGATTTCACCAACCATGAATTACAAAATTAGAACACGTTTCATAAAAAAATATAATATAACGACGAATGAAATAAAAATAGGTAATGAAATACGAAAAAATATTGAGGGATAAGTTATGAAATTTATTGGATATGAACCAAATATGACGCGGAAGAGAAATTTTTTGATTTGTAAGATAGAAAAGCTTTTAGTGAAACTTTTATAACTGAAAAATAATTCGAGAAACTCCAACGTATCTTTGAAGTTTTCTTCCATCCGTAGCTCTAAAAGTGATAAGTGAAGAATTCCGCAATGAAAAAACTGGCAACAGTCAACTAGGAAAGTTCCAAATTCAAAAACATTCATAAAACCGGGGTTAATGCATCTGCGGATTCTAAATTCAAATTTCTATAATTTGATATTGTTACCTTATCTGTTTTGTCAAAATGAAGGCTTTTCAACTGGGTGGAATAAAAAATGATAAATAATAAGTGTGGTGTTCAATTTCTGTTTTTTTGTTCAAGCTGCATTTTTATTCTAGGCAATTTTTTCATGCTCGAGATCTGAAGCATTGAAATGAAAAATAGTCATAAAGAGAATAAAAACATTATTATATTAATAAAAGCCGGGAAAAGTGCAGTAGAAGACTAATTTATTACATTTTGACTAAATGTCTTCGCCGATAAAAAAATCAAACATATTTTCTTTCATATTCGTTTTTATGGCAACTTAATGACCAACAATGCAAAAGGGAATTACAGACCCACAGACATACATACGCCGTTTCGGTTTTATATGTGTACTACTCGATACTCGAGTAATTGGAGTCTCAACACACACATTGATAAGGAAAAAAATTTACCGTCGAAACTTTCGCGAGCGAAATCAATTCGTATGTTTGAACTTGCAACAACAATGCAAAAGGGAATTACAGACATACATCCCCCGTTTCGGTTTTATATATAAAATGTAGTGAAAAAACACGATCATGAAAGTTTTGAATTGCACACTATGCGCGAAATAAAGTTACCGATTCGAGTTGCAGTAACGTCGAAACTTGCATTCGGCTTCGCAAATGGGGTATTTGAGTAAATTTATATCGGTATAAAAGTTTGAGCATATGCAGGTTAGGTCAGGCTATTGCCGCAAGTGGAGTTTGAAAGCCTTTCTGCGGTTTAAGAAGTTACGTTTCTGAAGGTAAAGTTGAGCTAATGAAATGAACGGAATAACTGTTCACATAACAAATATATGCAATAAAACATACAATCATCACGGAACATACATACTAATTTTGGTAGTTTTGTTAATCAATATTGACTGCTTATTCTACCGACTGGTTGGTTATGAAGTCTACTTAGGTAAAATTTTCAGGACAACTCGAACAATTCCCAAATATACTTTGCTACTGCTTTGTAATCCATCAAGTTAATAATTTAATATAATTTATTGTTAGGTCATGTATATTTGTATCATTTTTAATAAGCGTCGTTGTTTCTGATCGGTTTTGATTTTAGTACACATTTATGAATACGTTCTTAGAAGACCGCATTTATTTTGTTTCCTATTTATAAGGTTAAAATTCTTTGATTCATTTTATTGTTAATTATTTTTCTAAGAAAATACTGCTTTTCTTGCAGTATTAAAGCAGTATGATAAAAAATAAAACTCTCTTTCACCTCTTCTTTGCTTAGCTGATATACGAATATTCCACTAACCAAGATTTTAGGATACTCTCGTGGAGGTGTGTGTAATAGTGGAATACTTACAACTGTTATTATTTTTTAATACGATGCTTTTCCAATAAGTATTGACAGTGAACACCTTAAATGTGATTGTTAAATCTATAAGTGTTCAATATAAATTTGAAATACACCACAGTCAGGTGAGACGCTAGCAGTCAATGGGTTATGATTACGATCAATGGGGATTGATTGCAGCTCATTAGTTAATATTTTGTAATGCTAAGGTCATTAGTAGTATAATTATTTCTTTGCTTTGTTTTGATTCTATAACCTCTTCCATGCTTGCCGTAAAAAGGAAAAATCACAAACTCCATTTTATAATTTTATCATTTTAAAATATTAAAATCAATCTTGCTTCATTACTATAGCAAACTTTGCGATAGTAAGTCCGGAGATGCTTCTGAAAGAGGCGAAACACGTGTCACAGCTGGTAACACAATACGTGGAATAATCAAAGTTATTTTATATTGTCAATAGGTTAATTTTTGTATAAACTATAACAGATGAATTCGTGTGTTCTCTACGGTCATAATTCAATCATTTCAACTGCATACATCTCTCACTTTAGAACTAAATATTGTTAAGATATGTGCTTCAACGTTATATAAATAAAAAATGTTTTCCATAAACTTGTTTCGTATCCATGCAATAAAATAATAAGCAGCTGCGGCAGTAAATTGAAATGATTTCAACTAAATCGAAGAAAGATAAGACACATCTCAGGAAGACTTGCGCCGTTTTTATATTCATTAACCTTTTTCTGCATCCATTTTCTCTGCGATATATCGGATAACAATCACAAATGATTTAACCTCAAATGTGACAGAGAACGGACGGCCGGTCAGTCGCCATGTTGGCATTTGTTTTCCCGCGCAAGTGAGCGGCTAATGAAAATTATCAGTAGCGTTCGATATTCAAATCAAAATAAAATAGTGGATTGTAGCCAGCTGTTTTGAAATTGATATACCTAATAGAGATAAGTTAATCAAGTGATTTTTTTCTGGGTTTCTATTAGTATTGTCTAATCATGCTTCTTTTAGGATTGCTTTCATTTCATTCTCTTGAAGCTTGAAGATCACTTTCAACATTGAAACATTTTTCACTTCTTCTTCAGGGCCAAGCTGATAACCCTGACATGCTCAAGACTACAAACTTGTATGCTCTAATATTCTACCCACTTGTTTGTAATCAAAGCAAGTCCTTTGAGTCATCAGTCACAAGAGGAGTCCGGGTAATCAATGCACTGCCGAATGAGGTGGAAATTTTTAGCAGTGAACTCGGTGTTTTTTTTTTTAATTTCTGCAGTGTGTCCTTTATGCCACCCTCTGTTGAATGATTGTTGTGTTTTATAATAAGTTATGTTCGGTCTTTTTTTATATTTACAATTTCAATTATGTCATGCCATTTATTTTTTTTCCTATTAAATAATAATAATATATTTTTAGCACACACAAGAAAACAGTGGAAAAAAATCATGAATTTATTTTTACGCAAGAATAATTAAGTCTTGCGAGATTCTTAGATGAAGCCGAAGGTTAAGAAATGCTTTTCAATATAAATAAATTTGTAGCCAAGCATATTGATTTTAAATTGTTACTAATTTTGCCCTTTATACACCCAACTGATGCTTAAAGAGTAATTTATTCTCAAATTACAGCAGTTATTAAGATATTAAAATATCATCATGACAGTGTTGTACAAACCCTTTTTTGTAAAGTTTAGTTACGCCAGTGGTACCAACGTAACAGCTGACGTTTAATTAGCTAAGTGGCTGCCCTGCTATTATCAAACCTGACGTTGGCGAGAGAGAGGGAGAAGGAAAGCAGACTAGCAAACTTGTTCAACTTGCTTGCGGTTGAGGAGAAGAAGTCCTGAACGAAAACTTTCCAGCCTGGCGGTCGCGGTACACTGTCGCCACCACACACACACATACGGCACTAACGGAAATTATCATTTTCAAATTTGGAACACGAAATGTCAAAATATTAAAATAAGTATTCATGCGATAGATGGCGAAATTATCAAATAAAATATTGAAAAATGTTGATAAGCTAGCCATACGTTTCGAGAATAATATTTTTGATTGTTATTTAAGAATCTATTTTGCAATCGCGGCTTCAAATATCTATCAGTTCTTGGTGGAATGATATTATATTAAAAATAAATTAATTTGTAATTATTCCCAACATTGTAGAAACATCAAAGCCAGTTTTATTATCGCAATGATCTTAATTGTTTTTTTTTATCAAAAAATATAGACCACCGAGCGAAATAAAAACCGTTTAAAAATAGCAGGTGACCATAGATATATGGTTCATAGGTAGCATAATTAAACATCAACTCAAAATCTAATTTGTGTATTATCTATACTTGAAATTATTTTTAAAAGATATACAAGTAGCAAATTTACGTAGTTTTCAATTGAAATTAAAATCAGCATAGAACAATTTATCATGCAAATACTGTTTTTTTTCACGATATATTTTTTTAAGCTATGTTATTTCGAAACCGTGAAAAAAAAGGATCAGGTGTACGAGAATTAATATTTGAGAATCAACGAGTACAAATTCGTGGAAATAACTTCGTTAATAACACAAAAAAACATATTAAAATTTAAATTAAGTCATAATATCTGCCACATCCATCTTGACTGAGGTTTCGAATAATTACTTTAATTAAAATAACGCTGAATAAAAAATCTGTCTTGCCGAAAACGGACACGTCACAAAAAGGGGGTGGTCATTAAATTTGTAGTTACTAATGCTTTACATAGATTTCAGTTACGAAACACGTCATCAGTGCCCCCCCCCCATCCCAGGAAGTATTTACGTAAAAGGATACTTAATCACAATCAGTACGAGCATTGCCCCCCTCTCTTGCGGGACCCTCCTCGAAGCGACTTGGAAAAAGTGACGCCCCTGAGAGACGGTGTATTTGTGCTGGCTAAATGAAAAATGACACTACAAAAAAATGTTAATAAATTACTCGGTTCTTAGATTTACTATTTTTTTTTGAATAACACATATTTCGCGCCGCAGTGTTGTGATTTTTTTTTACTGAAATTTCAAAATGTGTTAAGTATAAAACATTAAACACTAATATATTTTGGCAAAACAATATATATGTAGATAACCAGATTCATTATGGTAGTACATGCTCAAAAATGATATGTTCATCTTTATCTTGATTTATAAGTATGTATGTCCATACCGCATTTATACGTTCAGCACAAAACCGTAATACATCTATATTGAGTTATTTGTAAAAATGCTCGCGTTGAGCAAAATCGGTCCTGATATCAATTAATAATTTGTGGAATAAGTATGTACAAAAAATATTTTATTTAAAAAAAAATGTAATGTTCTTATTTCAGTAAAAAAATGTACTGCGTTTTATTTGTCAATCTGTAATGTGGCATAAAAAAACCTTAATCTTCTCAATAAATAAAACGCATTCAAAAACCAGCTTTATTTTTATAAAAAAAATTCGGGCGTAGATGACACCCCTTTACTTGCATCTGTTTTTTTCAAAGATATTATTACAACGAAGCAAAGTTCTTTTGTATCTAAAAATCCTATCAAGTACTATTTCTACTACTTCCGTTACCAATGACTTTCCGTTAATATTATATTAAATAAAGCACGTTCATTTAACCCTGCCCAACTGCAGCGCAATTGAAAACACGTCAACAAACAAAAATAAAAAATAAATTAACAGCGCGTAAGCCACAGAAACAGACCATTAATTATTTGACATGGAATATATCAAAATTATATAAAGGGCGTTCTCGATTCGCCATGTTGTTTTTATGACGTGGGGCAGAAAAATAATAAGTAATTATCATTTTATCCCGGCGACTGTAATGCCAGTAGACACGCGAGACTTTCCCCGCTGAGACTAAACAGTTCCCCGAAAATGCCGGGGAATAAATTGCGCGCACTGCTGGTAACACTACAATTACAAAAGGGCGGCAGAACATCGTAATGAAAATATGTGGAACTTTACCGTACACCTCATTGTTTTAGGGTGATCGTTTAACCAAAGTCTGAAATTCGACTCATGAATATAATGGATATTACAATGTGCATCTATTTTGATTTGTTGTCGATCTGAAACGCGATACAAATAAACTATATCAGTGGTCTCCAAACTCAATAAGGACGTGAGCTACTTTCAGAAAATGAAATTGTCTGATTAGCTACTTATTTATATATGAGGGCTTTGGAAGCAAAGTTAGCTTTCTACCGCCAAAGAATTTTGGAGAAAAGGCTCTAAATCTATTTTAATCCCGTTAGGTTCAATGCAGAATTTTTATTTCCCTTATACAAATGGAGTGTTAAAAACATAATATTAATTATAAAATGCAGTCATTTTGCCACACTTTCTCGATTTTTAAATTATAAATGTTAATAATACTGCATTTGTCTTCAATTTTTCAAGATTTTTTTTTGCCCCTATTCTAAATATCTAACGCGAGCTACTGAAAGTGCCACCGTGAGCTACCGGTAGCTCGCTAGTGGCCGTTTGGCGATCACTGCACTATATAAAATGACGCTGAATTGACGAAACATTGCTGCATGAAGGGTTTTATTTTTGCCCTTCCTTTATTCACTTACTAAAACTTTATTGAGCCTGCAAAACGGGATAACACCTTGGTCACATTTTTATTTTGAGCATTATCACAAGCTTAGTCTCTTTATCTCTATAGTGTATGTGTTATTTAAAAACAAGAAAGATTCTATTAGCTGCAGGTTTTGAATGAACAAATCCCCTTTGAGTATTTATACTAGGTGTCCAGCAAATAAAAATTTTCAGCTTAAACTTTGAATAGAGATTATAAGCAGTGTAGAGTATACTACGTGAGTGACTCGCGTTTACATTATAAACTTATCAATATAAGCAGAATATGAAAGCTAGAATGTATGTTATATTGCCACGTTACATACTGTATTTCAAACATTCTCATTTTTTGCTTTTCTTTGTCATATAATAGGGAGCGATTAATGATTCAACGACTGAAAAATAATTCAACTAATCTAGGTTATTTGTTAGTTATTTTTTTAAGTGTTTGCTCCGTATGTTGAACAAATGGCTTCCCAACGGGACTATTTAACTGTACAGATGTTATTGATTGAGTAGGCATTGACTTGGTAGAACTCCATTATAATACGGAATGAAAAATAACAATGTATTTTAGTTCTACATAAATTATTTTATATATTTGTTGATAGCTATTTCGGCTTACGCCTTCGTCAGAACTATGAACTACCTGACGAAGGCGTAAGCCGAAATAGCTATCAACAAATATATAAAATAATTTATGTAGAACTAAAATACATTGTTATTTTTCTTCCCGTATTGTACAGATGTTGTTATATGAGAACTGCTTTTTAAATCGTTGTTTTGTTGAAGGAGTATGGATGAATGAAGCTAGTACATGGCTGTTGGTTAGCTTGTCGATATTGCTTCAACCTATCGATAGAAGCAGATGGTTGAAAAGGAATTCAGTCATCATATCGATAAGGTTGGCTTAAGTCCGACTGAAGACTGAAGAACCAAAGACAACAATATTTTCCACTCTTACTCAAAAATTATCAACGCTAAAACAGAAAGAATAATATAATGAAACTATTTTGAATCGAATTATTATCAGTAGATGGCGGTGGGACAACCAACTTGTACACCATAATGTTGGTATAAATAAAATTTCCTCAGTAGACCTTCATTATGTGATGCTACAGTTTTTGTTTAGTTCCACTGGTGATATCTAATATATTTGAAGACTATTTGGACAGCACGGCGTGGCTTAGACAATATTTTTAGGAATACTTCAACTATGCATAATACGTTAAAAAAAACATATGTATGATAATTTACAAACCTAATTAAATTAAAAGAGATTTTTCTTATAAAAAATAAAAATTTAAATTTTTGTATTTATCCATGTCTTTCGGCATTTTCATGCACAGAACTTATAAATAGGTTTCTGATAATTCAAACGATTCGAAATTGATTCAAAAAATAAATTCCATCAAGAACCTTCAGTTTAAATCCTCAATTACAAGATGTTTTATTGATTGAGTAGGCATTTACTTGGTAGAACTCCATTATTAGTTCTGACGAAGGCGTAAGCCAAAATAGCTATCAACAAATATATAAAATAATTTATGTAGAACTAAACTATATTGTTATTTTTCTTACCGTATTACAAGGTTTTCTCATAGTCGATAATTTCCAGTAGCCCAGCGAAGCCGTGCCTCACAATACGAATATAAAATAATAAGGAGTGACTTTTTTTGTAGAAAAATATGATACATGAAAAATCCCTCATGATTATGCCTTTTTATGGGTTTATACGTAATAGCGAGGGTACTTCTGTACTGATATCCGCAAAGCTTTTCCAAAAACACAGTATAAATAGGAGCGGCAGCGTCGGGATTTCCCCGCGAAGGAAAGAAAACCAGACCGTAAAAACGGACAAGCTGCGCCGGTAACGACGTTCGGGGAACCCTCAGAGGGACTTTAATCCTTTGGCCAAAGGGTGCGGTTCGGGGGCCGGTTTCAAAACCCGCTACTTCAAAGGAAAATGATAAGTATTGCAGTGTATTACACAGGGATTCTCAAATAAATCATAAATATTCAAAAACGTTTTGCTTCATATTACATGTATTATATCATACTTCTGCAGCCTTGGGACAGGAGTGTTTTTCTACCTGCTGAAACAATGTGGAACTTGTGACGCAGGCTCTAAGTATAAAAAAACCTTTCCTGGATGTATTATAGATGTGTACTGAAGTTAAGAAAACCGAAGAAGAATAATGACAATGTGATATTATCACGATCAGTAAGAATACGTTTAATTGTATCAGCAATTGTTCGTTATGTGATATGAAACATCAGAATCAGTTGAAAATTTTAGCGATGAGCGAAACCAGTCCTGATCATTTTTTAAATGGCGGATGTAAAAAAAGCTCTGATATTTTTTTTTTCTTTAAAAAAAAGAATCTTGATGGCAGCTTTTTCTTTTGGGTGCCCTGCAAAATCTTGGGAGACGTTTGTGTATCCGAGTTTATCTGCATTTAATTGTTCTGTTTTAATTTTTATCTTATTCAAGTGAAAATCTATTGTATGAAGTACATGTAAACAGTGAACTGTTGTATTTTGTAATTACATGTAAAGCTAAGGGGATGTTGAATAATTTACTGTGATAAATGATACGGTGAGCGACGCATAGTGACAGCGACTAACTAATCACTAGTCCTCGTAACCTTTCCAAAAAGAGAGGTTGAGCAACTGAGTAACAAGCAGTTCTTATAGAAAAACATATGCTGAGATAAATTTGGTGAGGAGTCCACATACTCCAAGTTAGGAGCGAAAATGGTTAAAAAAAAAATGAAGCGGAAGGTTCTACTAGACTTATTAACACTGCTCTATTTTATTAAAAATGTTTTTATAATAATTATCTGTATCTTTTTTACAAATTACTTTTGTCAAAACTTTGATCAGCCATTTTTCCTAGTTGTAGCTATAAGTAATTGGGTCATCAATATAGTAAATGAGTGTCAATACAATCCCGTGTGTTGGAATGCTTTCGTATTTTTTTAAAACCGCTGGCCAAACGTATTTAACAAATGAAAAATCCACCACAGCGGCAGAGTTTTCCCGTTATCTTTATTATTTTGTTTTTGAAGCGGTCCGTTTGAGTAACATAAAGCGAAAATAAGCCTTAAAATTCATCCGATGCAATGCTTTTAATACCATATACCATATACAAAGTAATAGCATTTAAATGTAATCAAATGAAAATGCCTATCTGTTAGTCTCAAAATGCGTATTATTTTTCAGTGCCAAGAGTTACCCCCGACGATGATAGTTATAAAAATCATTTTTGAAATAAAATAAAATTTTAAATATGGAATGACCATACATAAAATTTTACTATAGCTCATAAATAATATGTGGTTTTTTCCTCTTTTTGTGCGAATTCAAAGCTGTGCAGTTTTTTAATTTTTAAATATATTTTTGAGACTATTTCAACGTTGATATATAACTAGTATTACTACCCGGCTTCGCTCGGACCAGTTTGGGGTTATTTTCACCTCGGCGCGTAAATTCAGACGGGCCAAGTTAAAACAACTTTTTTCAAAATTAAAAAGTCTAGGTCAATTAAAATGGAATTAAAATGAACATTTCAGACTGGCATTGACATTTCACAGCCCCTTTCATATATTGACAGCCCCATTCTCGCCCATTAAAATGTCCAAATTCAAGGAAAAAATCTAATTTGCTGTCAAAGAAATGTCAAATAATACCTTCACGTAAATAAAAACATTATCATATTAATAAAAGCCGGGAAAAGTTCAGTAGAAGATAATTTATTACATTTTGACTAAATGTCTTCGCCGATAAAAATTCAAACATATTTTCTTTCATATTCGTTTTTATGGCAACTTAATGACCAACAATGCAAAAGGTAATTACAGACCCACATACATACATACGTCGTTTCGGGTTTATATATAAGATGACGTAATTAAAATCGCGTTGTTCACATACTGTGCGTGTAAAATCCAGTGTTTCACAGGTTTATAACAATGTAACCTTGACGCGTGCGTCCATGTACATGTTCGAAAATTAAGGCATAGCTTTTTGTGCGATTTTCCGCGGGACGTATCTACCGCACAAAAAAGGTTAAGGTGTATTGGTAGTCGATAAAAAGGAGGTTTGAGTTTAAATTACAACAATGACATATAAATGCATAAGTTTGTGGAAAAAAACATCCATAAATATTATTCCATTAATAAAATAATAACTGTCTAATAATAAAATAAGGCAACTTATTATTTGGTCAGTTTCTTATTTAATTAACGGTCAGTAAATACGAAAGAACTGGTCTGTAATAAATACAAAAACGGTCGAGGAAATAATAAATGGTTTGTAGATATCCACATATAATCGGTACATAATTCGTAATCGTATGACGATTAGGTTAGTTTAAGTTTGGTAAAGTTAGGTTTGTATTATGTTTCTTAGGTTAGGTTAAGTCTAGCTTAATAATTAAACGTATCGAAATAATTTCGATGATTTACGTAATTTCCGATTGAAATCTCGTATAAAAGTGATAGCATATTCAGCAGTTTAAAACTTTTAATTTATTTCTTTATATATCCTACACACCAGAATTTAACCTTCGTAGGACTATCCTTGAAAAATTACTCTCAGGCCGAAGGGGGTAAAAAAAGACCCCAGTGTTTTGGCCTTATTGGCATAGACTGCAATAAAAAAATGATTGAATATGCTTTGACGTATATTTATACATCTTTCTGAAAAAAAAATCATATAAAAATCCCTATTTTTCCTATAATTATTCATATTTAAGTCGCGCATGAAAACGACGACGTTTCCACTCCAACGGCTATGGCGGACTAACAATAGAGCCGGCGACTAACAAGCCAATAACCATGCACGAATTCATATTACCTTATCTCTTATCTTATCGCTTATCGCCTTTTATTGTTGCCAGATACGAAACACCTCGTCCATTTTATCTATGACTCACTATGGTCACGTTCTCTTATCGCTTATTAGACTGAAAAATTCCAACTTATTCTCTTTTTTTAATCGATTACGGCGCAACTAGCCAATAAATATCATATTTTTTTTCTGCAAAAGGTGTAAAAAACTATGATTTAAGAATACCAAAAGTTAAGACATCGTATCACTTGTATTAAGATAGATATTTAAGGTAAAGTAGCTGTTGGGACAAAATCTATCTATAGTGTTCGGGATGGCTAGGTTAAGCATGGAAAGATTTTGAAAATATAAAAAGGTTTTGCATATCAAGCTTTGGTCAGAGCTCAGATCCTTTTCTATTAGATAACTTGACTACATCTTAGTCAGGTTATCGCTCATGCTTTGCTTCATTTTTACGATCTGGTAAGTAACAGGAAATATTAAATAAAATTGAGTCATTTCAGGTAAGTAGCAATACTATAGTATGTCTGAATACGTTTCTTAGAGACGCGAAACACGTTGCTTGTAATAATTATTTTGCTATATTCTGCGAATTTGAATTGTTTGAATTTTGTACTTTTCCATGAGTTTTGTCGTAAAGAACCGGGCTTCGCCTTTCGGCATCAGGGGTAGTTAAATAATTATCATTTATTAATAATTCAAAGACTTGAAATCAATCAACTCAGATAAAACCCTACATTTATTTTAGACATCCCTATGTTATTATCTGGTCATAAGTATTTGCCATACTACATTCCAAAATCCCGATAATTATAACAAACCCACTTAATTCATTGAAACTCGTTTACATCAAAGTTTCGCTAATTTACATTTACTTAGTGATTTCCTTATACATATAGTATATAAACGATACAAACTGTTTACTGCGCATCAGTTCAAGTACATTCGTACACTTGAAATACATGAAGATGCCAAAAGGGGAAACCCGGGTTTTCTTTTAAAATTCAATTGAAATTTCATCAAGCACCCTAAGTCGAAAAACTTAATTAAATTCTGCGAAATGTTTTAATTATTTATGATTTTTAGTGTCCTCACACAATTGAATCCCACAAGAAGCCTTAAGCACTACGGTGAGCTACCTGTAGCTCATGAGCTCCGTTTTGGCGACCGCTGCTCTAGTTTTTATTGTACACTTGTAGCACTGAAGCCTTCTTAAATAATATATTCATGGAACACTCACGCGAGTGGCGGGGTATAATTTTCAGCTAATAACGAAGTAAAAACACCCCGCATTCTCCAATTGCACCTATGTACATATTTTTCTTTTTTGTTTATTTCAATGTTTACTTTTGCACTTTTTTTGGTTAAATATACATACATCGGCGAGGGATTTTTCGCGTTGGCGATAGCGTAATTTTGTAGCAGCGACATGCAAATTCGTTTTTTTGAAATTCATTTTGTTCCATGGCCTCTGCTGGCGTGTTTTTCTTTGGGATTATTCTCTCGGCGATATACTTTTGTTGGATGCAAATTTTTTTTTTTGTGTTTTGGCTGACCACACTTTATCGTTCATTTCCAGAAGACGGCTTAAATATATTTTTTAGCGTATGTTGTCTAAATAATGTTTCACAAATCCTTTTCATTTATTTATTTCGTTATTTTATTATATTTCGAAATTGTCCGTTGCTTAATAAAACACTCTTCTATCTTCTGTTTTGTATATTAGAACAATTATCCATTGTTTGGCTAGTTCTACGGTCTATATTGGAGTGTTGACGACTTCACAAATATCCACCAGGTATCTCTGTCTCGTATTTTATCTTTTTCTCTTTCATATCCACTCTGAAACCGTATTATATGAACTCCTAAAAGAATACGTTCACCGTGTCATGTCAAGACATTTAAATGTCTTCGAATTGGTTAAGGAAACAAAGATCGAATTCACTTTTAATGTGTTCACTTACAGTACTTGGTCGGATGGCATTATATGGAAAATATAATGACACATGTCTGAGAAGATGTGCACTGGACTAATTTTGAACCACGCGCTATTGAAAACAGATTAATCATGTTACTAATATTAGATTTTTTTAAGTTTTCACTGTTAATACTTGATGGAATGGCATTACAATAAAAAATAAAAGCACATTGTTTATACATATTCCACATTGGATTTATTGAGATCAGGGCCAGTTTTGCTCATCGCGAGCATTATCAACTGATGGATATTAGGTGGAATAGTAAATAACTAAACGTCAAGTTAGCACTATTTCCAAGAAACCAATAATAATCATATAAATCAATTTAATTATAAATGATAGCGCAATCTAGTACAATGAAATTTATTGAATATCAACCATTCACCTAGCGGATCGGAAAATCAATTTATTTATGACAGTCAAATAAGACCACGCAACTCACAACAAAAATTACAAGTCAATAATTAAATTTTGACAACTTTACAATCACAATAAAATTGATCGTATTTCTCGTTAATTCTCTTTGCAACTAACACGTTAACGACTTCTGACGGTGAGGGGGTTAGGGTGTAAGGCAGCTTAATGCATGTTGCCGTCGGGGTGCAAATCATTGCACCAACTTGCAGCTAAGTCGACCTGGTTTCTTTTCCATTAGTCCCAAGACGTAGAAGCTAACAGTCTTAAATCATAGTAAATATGTATCAAAAGTGCATAATTTTCTTATAATCACCGTTCTTCGAGTTATATACTTAGTAAGTTGAAAACGTCCATTAGGGCGGATTTTAAAAGAAAATTTACTAAAAATTAACGAATATTCAAACCAGTATACAGAAAATAAATTAAAAAAGAATATTTGGAATTATTAAGCATTATTTGTTCTTTACACATTTTATTTTCATCGAAATTCTAATATTTGTTACTTCAAAGCAATTAATTTATGATATATTGGGAAAAATAATTACTTATAATACCTTTAATTCTACTGGTTACCTTACTAGGTGTGACAAATTTTAAGTTTCTTTCAGATTTTTTTTCGGATTAACTGAATAACAGTCAATAGAATAGAACAGGAAATACATCAAAGTAATAAAGCTTCATGACATTGTCAGAATAGTTCTGACAATGGCGTGAACCCGAAATAACTACCATCTAACAATATTTTCGATGGTTTCGGCGGTAACTTTGTGGAAGTTCGTTTTAATATAAAATTTAAAATAACTTTGATTATTCCACGTATTGTGTAACTAACTGTGACACGAGTTTCGCCTCTTTCACTTAAACATTACTTAAGCAAACTTTGCGATAGTAAGTCTGAAGATGCCTCTGAAAGAGGCGAAACACGTGTCACAGTTAGTTACACAATACGTGGAATAATCAAAGTTATTTTAAATTTTATACCATCTAACAAACTTATATATGTATTTATTGTGGAACTTAATATTTAGATAAATATTTTTTATTACCGCGTCCTGCCTTAAATTCTAGTTAATGAAATATAATAGAATTCTTTTAACTATTGTACAGTAAATTTGACTGATATATTTCCAACTGTGATATTTCCATTCCGTATTTTAGAAATCCTGAAAGATGACGGAGCAATATGAAATTTACTTTCATCACCTCTAATAACCTAACCCCTAGCCTTAAAGAAGGGTTGAGCGACTTTACAGCCAGATCAAATTAGGCTCGTCATTTGATTGAATTAGCATTGATCTAATAGGATTTAAAAATCGCACACTTGTATGAACTAACTTCGCATCTTAAATAATGATCTGGAAGCTTTGCGTGACTTATTAAATTGCATCTCAAACAAAAAACAGGCGAGCCCAATTTGCAATGTCAGCAGTAAACCTAGTTTTTAGGTTGAACGATAAAATTATAACTAAACTATCTTTTATCGTATTGTATTTATCTTCTATATAAAACCGAAACGGCGTATGTATGTATGTGTGTCTGTAATTCCATTTTTCATTGTTGTTGCAAGTTGCCATAAAAACGAATATGAAAGAAAATATGTTTGAATTTTTATCGGCGAAGACATTTAGTCAAAATGTAATAAATTAGTCTTCTACTGAAATTTTCCCGGCTTTTATTAATATGATAATGTTTATAATTTACGTGAAGGTATTATTTGACATTTCTTTGACAGCAAATTAGATTTTTTCTTTAAATTTGGACATTTTAATGGGCGAGAATGGGGCTGTCATTAAATTAAATAAAGTTTGTGATTTTATTTTAATTCTATTTTGGATGTTAGATTTTGTAATATAATTATGTCGAATGATATAACATTAAATAATTGTTGGTCGCTTAGTCCAAGCGACGCCGGGTAGCAATACTAGTAATTAATAAAACAATACGCATTTAAAACCTAGAAGACTTCAATTAAAAATAACGATTTCGGTTGTGCTGCAAAACAATTTTTATTTCGGTAATTTTTGATATACATAATTACCATGCAAAAACTGTCATGATTGTTAATAAGTAATTTGTGCTGTAATTTTAGCTTTCAACCATGCTTATAATAAACGATTCAGTAGAAGGTTTATGAAAATGATCTTCACATAATAAAAACAAATGCTATATTATACATTTCAATTCTACAAAAGGCTTGAAATAGATGCTCAATATTTGGGTTTCCAATAATAATTCATGCATAATTTGAAACGACAATAATTCAACTTTATTTACTATTTCTCTACTATTGTGCGATGTTGTATTTTATCATGTTCATAACACAGAAATTTCAAGATTATTAGTCAGTTATACGACTTAGACAAAAGATCGTAAAATGGTTTAATGACGTTCGTTTTATGCCATTTTTACCGGAATTTTCTTCGCCTTAATTGTTTCTTATTTTTTATTCTTGCATTAACACTAATGTCGCTTTTTCTTCCTAATGTAATCTAAAAATAGTAATAATGAGTTTTTAGCTTTACAAATGTAAAGATAATATATTTTTACGATAATGCATTTGGTATAATACTACTTGAAAGCAATATTCACTTTTAAAGTAATAATTTTAGCATGTAGGCCACGGAACATAAGTATAATTTTATCATAATAATAAAGATTTTTTTTGTTATTTCATTTAAAAGTTACAATTGTTTATAATAATACTTTATTAAATTAAATTTATGCACAGTCAACCTACCTTTTATGTATAAGACTATAGGAGATGAGGCATTCATACAAAATGGGAGGTAAAATGGTATTTTTTTTTTGTATTTTGTAAATTGCACGAAATCAATATACATATATATAAATATTTAAAGCGTATTTAAAATTTCGTACACAATTACATATTTTAAATGACTAATATTGTGCAGCAGTGACTGCAGATTAAATAGCTTAGCATTTTTACAATGCATCTGTATAAATTATGCATGCATTGTAAAAGTGTAAATTACTATAATATTTAAAAAAAAAAATTGTGATTTAAGTTGGATGATTCTGCGTTTTGTAGAATTGTAGATAATGAGTGCTTTTCAGCAGAGAGTTGGCTGACCTACAAAAAGTATTTTTGTTTAATCACTAGAAGAACTTTAAAGGACTTTAAGGATAAAACCCTGAAATAGGAACATTCATTTTTTGGTTTATCGATGCATATTGACACAAAGGAATGCAGTCTGCAATTTTTTAATTCCATCATCCTCAACCCGTTCTCATCCCAACGAAACACTGAGAAAAAACTTGCAAACTACTGGTTTAAATCTTTAAAGGAACAAAACATTTTTAACAGATACTACATATATAATGTAAAGATCAGGAAAAATTTCGCGCGTTTATTATATATAGAATGCATTGTCTACCTCAATTTGATTTAAATAAATGTATTACTGTTTATATGTCATCAGTTGGAAACATTTTCGATGTGCGAAACCGGTCTTGAAAATTATTCATTCAAATATGCTTTTCCATCAAATATTCACAGTTTACATCTCAATTGTGAAAAAATACTGTTTCCAACAAAAGAAGGTGAGCGGCTGACATCGCAAAACTTTTGTTGATACCATTCAATTAAAATCTTGGTTCCCCACATTGGTGGCGGATATGTATTAATGACATAATAAGTTGGTGGATCGGCTGCAGCTATGCGCAATTGTAGGTCTGTGGTGGTAACGCTTCTCCACAACCCGAAATGATAATTATTCAGCGCTGATGGTGCTCTACCGGTCGACAATTTGCTGCCAGATTAAAAGTTCAGCAAAATTCCCACGAGGCAGTTGTTGTAAACATTTCATTCTAATCATTTTTTCCATGAAATGACCATATTTTGGAAATCTTATAAGCTGCTATGATAAATAATTTAAGCCGGAAATAGCGCTATAAGAGAAAAAAACGTAAATAACTGAATTGTATTACATATGTTTGCCGGATAACTGTCGCAACTGTCATTTCATATAACCGGGACTAAAAACAAATAAAAGAGACTAGACCAGGCCATACAAGATTAAATCAGAAGTATCCACGTAAATTTATTTTTTGAAACTTCAGGGTAGTTATTCGGCACCGTAGAAAGAGAGGAAATTGCTTAAAAACTTTTAAATAGAAATAAAAGAATATAAGAGAAAAATAGAGAATGCTTAGAATCTATTTCAAATAAATAATTTTTGAACGAATATGAAAAGAAAGACTATGATGTTTTTGTAATCCAACTTTAAACCCAACCGAAAAACTATCTTCATATATCAACAATTATATTCCCAGGTGAAATATCGACCTTAATTACCTATTTAGTGGTAAAAACATAACCCTGCCAATCAAATTGACAGTGGATTAAATCCCGGCAAGGTAAATAACAGGATGTCAGTGGTGCTATTTTTCCTCCAGTTGATTTAAAGTAACAGAAAAAAATTCTCTTGTAGATTTTGTAGAAGAAAATGGTCTAAGTCAAAATATTTTTAATTGGCATGGCAGTGCCGCTGAATTTGGTTGCGGATGCCACAGGTTGGCCACCGCAGTGCCATTCGGCGTATGTACTATACAAACACATTTACGGGCATTGAATATTCATACGGGGATAATATTTACCCAGACGGGTACCACCTATGTCCTGCGTAGGTACACCGCGGGGACACAGATAAGAACGGGTCATTTTAAAGTCATTCCCTCTTGCTTACGAGGCATTTTACCCCATATCGCACTCACGGATTATAATATTATAAGCAAAGATAATCAAGCGACATCATCAACTTTTCAAAACTTTATGCTAACGATATTTCCTGGAGAGTCAAATTAATAATGTTTAGAATTCATAATATACATATATATTTACAACAAACGAATGTATTTGGTAATAAGAGTGAACTGAAAGTAGCAAGACTAAGTTATTTGAAGCAGTGTGAAAGGGAAAAGTTTGAGACACTATGTTCATATTGTGTATTATTCAAATCTTTTTATTTATTTTGATTAACTTTTGATGTGTTAACTGTCAATTCTTAGTGTAATTTAAAATTTAAAATACTTTTATACTACTTAGAGATTATTTTTTTTATAAGATTTTAATAAATATTTAAAGAAAATCAACCGATTTCTTTTTTTCAATTGAAATCTGATCGCTAGGAAGAAAGCTCTTGCCACTAGACCACAGGGACCGACAATTATATAATATTAAGACCGATTTCGCTCTCTGTGAGAATTGTTGAAAGGAGTTGCGATGAGCGAAACCGGTCCTGATCATTATAAACACTATATCATGTGGAAGAAGTCCAAAAATTCAATCTATTATTTTTAATATTGTGAAAATTATTTTTTTTACTTTATTCATTTCACTGTAATTGTGAGACGAGTTAAGACACTTAACCCAAACGTGACAGACGAGTAAATTAATGATTAGTTTTGTTAGATTTTTTAAATTTATTTATGTATAAAGTTTTATATATTTTTATGTATATACTTTTATATATTTTTATAGATATCTTGTAGATATTTTCTGCTCTATCGTCAGAGTCAAGGAATAAAATAATGTAAGACAATAAATTATGCATGCGAAATTGTTTTGACTTTTATATTATACTTTAAGCGACCAATAATTATTTAATGTTATATCATTCCCAAAGAATTACAGACCCACAGACATACATACATACATACGCCGTTTCGGTTTTATATATAAGATTTAGAGTTGCTATGCCAACGACTAACAACAAAACAGCTTCAACAAAAAGAAGAAAAGTAAGACTTCATATTACAGATGTAACTTTATGTAACATAAGGGTGTGGGCGATGGAATAGTCGAAAAGTAATGCACTTAATATCCATCATGGATTTCCGTATATGAATCAACCAGCAATTATTTGAAAGTATTGTCCAAATTCAGTTCCAAAGGAAACAGTTTCTAACGTGTGTGTACAGCAATTCAAAATATGAACGGAGCATTAAGGGCATGTGATATTTTGAAACAATCTTTTTTTTTTTTGCACAGAATGATTTTTAAACACGTGTAGAATATGCTAGTAAAGTGATTTTACAACATTTGAAGTCGTTGGAAAGTTATTACAGTTAGACTACACTTGTTTCGAGGCGGGACAACGGTCACATTTTGACGCTTCGGCTTGTTACATGAGAACTTTTTTACTCATGCAATTTCAATTCATGAAACAAACCAAAATATAAGCAAGAGCAAAGCAAGCAGCTTCAAAAGTCTTAAAACAACAAGAAGAAATAATTATCTATTGACCAGGCATAGGAGATTAATGGGGAGTAAAGATTTCATAGTTTAAATCGTATTTGAACTTTCAAACGCGTTTTTCTCAAAACAGTATTTTCCTAACTGGCCTCCACGATACCTTAAGAACAGGTTAACCGATTGCTTTGAAATTTTAATGGTAGATTAGAAACATGTTTTACCATCGGTTTGAATTAGGATAGTAAAAAAATTCTCAGCCGTTTTGTTTGTACGTCGAAACAAACCAAATAGTCGAAAAAAATCATGAAATTTGAATTTGTCAATTGTTCAATTTTCCACATTTTCAAAAGATCGTAGTTCAAACGATTTTCACAGTTTAATAGATTAAAACGCCGTTGGGGTTTTTGATTTCCGATTAGCCAATCAGCCGGCGGATGGAGGCCGTTTACCTCTTTTTTTTCGACATGGGTGCGCTTGGAGTGGTGCACCACACATTGTGATAAAGATTTTAGTCTAAAAATATTTTGACTTACTGTTAAAATGTCAATAAACATATGGTAAATTTTTCAAACTTCTACCTTAATAACGTTCGTCAAAATAAAATCCCAAAAAAGCTTAAAAAACCGACCGTCACATAGGGGGACCCCCTTAAGGCTTTAAGCAGTGACGTCAGGAGCATTATTTGGCAGCTTTAATAATTCATAGTTATGATTTGAAGGTATCACGTATAAGTTTTTTTTTAAGTAAAATTACATTCAGCTATGGTAAAAAATACAGCTTCAATTTTGAATATTTAAATTTATTTTATACTAGAGAGTACTCGGCATGCAATTCAATGCCACTAAAAGAAAGAAAGTTTTTGTGTTTTAATTCTATAGTGCTTTTGGATACACAATATGTATATAAATAGAGATAATTTAAAAAAAATCGTCGGCGTCCACACACCAAATCACCATAGATTTATCGCAATCAGATAATCGGAATAGTAACGCAAAAACCTTTTTGGGCGTCCACAGAACACAGAGTTGTATAGAAATTGGATGAACGGTATAGGAATGCATACGGAACAAACCAAGAAACAAACATTCATTTTTACAGATAAAGACATGTAACTGATTTATTTCATGGCTAAATATGAAGCGTGGTACATTTTCACTATGTTATAATTAAAATCCAATATTTTTTTTTATTTAGAGTAGTCAATTTTATTATAATTTTTTTTTTTTATTATCTCTGTGCAGTATTTTACTGAACTAGAATAAGCTTTAGGTGTACAAGAATTATTTGTCAATAAGCCATAAATTATTTCTACTATACTCATCGAACGACAAATTATTCGATTTACATACTGTTACATAATATATGCAGGCATATAAAAATAATATTTATTATACCGAAATTTAGTGGTTTTCAAAAAAAAAATGCTTGCCAAGCGCAGTTTCATATAACAGTGCTGCCACCCAAACGGTAAATACGATAATGACCGTCATATATCACTGTGACAACATGAAAATAATAAATTATTCTAGTTTGTAGCTATGCCACAACAGCGAATAAAAATATTTGACTCCCTTTGGATAGGCTGATATTTTTTTAGTGTTCCAAGCTGAATGAGAAAGTTCAACGGTATATTCAAAGAATTTTAAATGATTTATTGCTTGAATAATTAAGGTATAAAAAGTAAAGAAATGGTTTTCATCTAATCTACCATAATCTTTATGGGAAAGTCAATAAATAAGTATGTTACCTCAACTAAGCAATAATCTTTGTACACATTATCCAACGAAACCTTACTTACTGCATTAATAAATGTATTACAATAAATCTAATATATAACGCAGTGCTTTTAAACGCGCTTTTTTAATAATCTGGAGGGCATTCGATATTAAAGCATTTGGATAACACCTCGGAAATGACGGGTGTTTGCAATTGGGTCAATCGATTCAATCCTCATGAGACAGACAAGTTCAATTATATGGTGTTCGTGCATCCGAGTTATTCTGCATTATAATAATTAAAGCTACGTAAAGAGCACGCAATCCTTTCAGGATAGCTGGAGCAACCTTCAATTCAACTTGTTCAACGCATGCATACTGACTATGCTGCTTTACAGTTATGAGTCATGGCAAATTAAAAAAACACAAATAACCGTATACTGTGCTTAAAAAACAGGTACTTGCGGTGAAAATTGAGATGGCGGTCGTTTGACTTTGTCAGGCACACGGAGGTAAGAGAGTGGACAAACCAGCCCCTTATCACGTCCAAAATAAAAAAAAGGTGAAGATGGACCTGGCTTGGACATGTTATGCGGATGCCTGAGGTGAATCTGAAACCTTTATATAGTTGTTATCAGCTTGGCGGATCCTGTCGTCTCGGTAGTCCACTGATGACCATCCATATGATATATTGAGAGGAGTAACGGAACGCTGGGATGACCTGGGAGGAATCAAGGAGGTTGGTGGATGACAGAGAATCTTGAAGACACCTGTGGCGGCCATTATGCTCCGGAAAGCAATTAATTCAACATAACTAGAGAAACTTCATTTTAGCTCAAGAGCTGGCGATAAATAATTTAATTTGGATAAGTGGACAGAGCAATATGGTTACAATATGGTTATAAAATACTGGTGTCATGTGATGACCAAAGAGTAGTATTTGTAAAGTTTTTACAAAATTAGGTAAACAAATAAAATTTTAGCAAACGTTTGGCGAATCCAATCACTATAAAAATTGTAGCCCCGTTTTTAATTAACATGTATTTATCGGACAGGTATATAAAAATATTTATTTAGTTGGTTTGTGAAGCCACCTTATTATGAACTGCTGTTTAGTGTATTTACCAAGTTTACTTTAATGATGAAGAATTCAGTATGCATAAATTGTTTTTTTATGAATATGCAAGAGAAAAGAAATTATTTATGCACGCAGTATGTACTTAAGTCCGCCCACGCCCTACTTATTTTTGTTTTCTTTGAGAAAATGATAAATTTAAGAAATTTCCACTCTGTACGTACTTAAGAATTTTTCGTATTCAGCTCACGATATTTAATATGTTAATCTTTACTTAAAAGAAAATAAACTCCCAAAAGAATCTTTAGATTATAATGTAAAAGATTTATGGCTTAATTTTTTTATGAAGTTTAGTATTTAGATTTATGGAAGCTTCATATTTTGTTTCCATAGCAATTAGTATAACAATCACGCTCCTAGTTCATACACAAGTTTGTTGAACTGCCACCACCCGCGACGGATAGAACGTGATTATAATTTTTTGTTTCATGTAGATCACGGGTCGTCAACCTGGTCTGTTCCACCCACTAATGGGCGATAAAGGCTTCCGTGGTGGACAGTGGGTGATTTTTGCTTTTACCCCAAAATCTTTCAAAATCATGACAAAACAAAGAAGTTGTCTGAAAATCACTGAAAGAGGAGACCTTAGGTTGTTTTCAACAAAAATTTTACCAATCATATAATATTTAGTTTCACAGCTGCAGACTCAAAGTTATCATGAATGATTGATTTTTTTTTTCAATATTTGTATTCGCACTCTTTTTTTGTTGCAATAAAATGTTTGTTATAAAAACTTGTTTTTTCAAATCTCCTAAAATCCTTCCAGAATTTATTTCACCCTTATACTGGATTGAAATATTTTGCGATGTTGGTGGGCGCTAACGAAATTGTACCATGAAAAATAATGAACAGTCATAAAAAAAAGTTGACGATCCCTGAGGTAGATCCGTTTCCCTAACGTTAAGAGCTCCACTAAGTGATCAGAAGACAAATAAAAAATAACATATTTAGAGTTAATCTTTAAGAAAATTTGAGAATAAACATTCGATATTAATTTTCTCTTCGAGTTAATAAATATAAATTGGGGCATCCTTTGTTTGTAAAATGTACAGGACCGTTGAATACGAACCTTGAAAATATGCCATCCAATTACGCTGGAGGACGGTTGGGATATAAATAATATATTTTTCCCGGAAGTCAACTTGACAATAGTCCTCACCTGAAAAAAAAGGAAAATACAAGTTAATTTAATAATTCATAGAAACCCACGTATGTACATGTTTTTTTAACCTTGGCTTATTATATAAACGGACACTTACAAATGGATCGGATTATACACAACTCTTGGAGAAGAATTCGAAAAATTCTTACATAAAAAATAAATATTAAAACTCAATTTTCAAAATGGAGAAAATATGGTTCGTGAATGTAATGGTTTTCTAAATAAGCTTGACGCACAATAATCTTAGCAGTTTATTGAATCAGTATGAAAACAAGTTAATTATTCATTGACATTGTGCAATGATATACATACATATGTAAACCTTTGCACGTAAAGATCGGGGCCGGTTTCACTCATTGCGATCATTTTCAACTAATGACATGTAAAAAGAAGCCATCTATTTTTATCAAATTGAGAAATACAATACGATGATTAGCAACAAGAGTTCTGTCACTAACAACCCGGATTTCGCCTTTCGGCATATTCAGGCATTTCAAGTGCACGAATGGTCATATGGTCATGGCACAGGTCAGAAGGTGGGAAAAAACTCACGGAAAAGTACAAAATTCAAACGATTCAAAGTATAACAAATTATTACACCAATAGTTTATTATATCTCGTCTTTCGTTCTTTTGACATAAAAACCCTGTTTTTATTTACATGTCAAAAGGATAATGCTCTCGAAAAGCGAAACCATCTGTGATACTTAAACGTATAAATGTGAAATGAGTACAAAAAAACGTTTATTTACACAATATATGTATTATAAACACGGGTCACGATAAGTTACACAATACGTGGATATTGTATTAGGTAAGCCTTTTATTATATTAGGAATGTTGGTATGGTAAATGAAAAGGTATTAAAATAAATATATTTGTATTTATTTTTGTATATAAACTTCTAGAGAAAAAGAAGTTCGTTGCTTCACAATCGTCTTACTATGTGTTGTGCAAAATATTCCAAATAGGGTAAAGTATTAAGAGGAAACATTGTCAAATTCATTGGCCCCGTTTTTGATTCGAGTTTCCACTCATAATCCGACAGATGTCGGCGGAGGCACGTCACGGACCGGCACACAATATCAACACGGCGCCGCAGAAATAATTCTAACCAACCACAAACGACAAATTTACCCTCGGCAAACTTATCAACTATTGACGATTTGTTAATGTTTCAAAGTTTAAATAATGGCAAACAAACTGCGGCTATTTCGGTTTGTTGAAAGTTTTCGGTTGGCCGAATGCAAACAGCCATGACACGGATCAATTTGACATTTTAGGCTGCTGCTTTTTCACGCGGGATCCATGATATGACACAATTAAATTTTGATACAAATCGATTTTTTAATATAAGGTTATATGTGTGTTTTGATTGACAGATTGATGTGGTCTGAATTAATAATGAATGGTCATAATGTGTTGGTTAGAATACAGAGGGTAGAATAAATTATGAGTGGTCAGAATTTAAACAAATTGATCAGAATTTAAATAACATTGGGCAGAATTTAAATGAAATTGGTAATATTTAATATTATTTAGACATATTTATTTTGACATCTGTCAGAATTTCTTTTGGAGATCGTATAGCGTTTCTATTGGTGCAAAGTGATGTCATACGACAAATGGTCCAATGGGCGAGAGATACTACTAGCGCTGCGACCATTGAATAAATCACTAGTATTTACGTTAATTTGACAGCTATCAACATAGATATTTTCGTATTATATAGATAACCTTCGACACTTGCCGACGGGCCCTCGAAAACATTTGAAGACGATGGAGACGATTCATATGTTGCTTCATATGAAATAAAATATCAAAATGAGGAGAATTTTGATGATGAAAGTCACCGCGAATTGAGAATTTTAATTTCAACAAATCGGCTTCTCAAAAATGCGAAAATCAGAAATAATGTTCATATTGCGCAACATATAAATTAGTATGGGAAGGGATGCCCGTTATTGTTCTTGGAACCACGGATATGGATAGAAAGTTCTATCCAAGGGGAATGGCTGTGTGCTCTGGTGAGAACACACGCAATTATGAGATTATAAATATATGAACCCAAACCTTTACCGAATTTTATTCTGACGTTTTGTTTTTATTTACCATTTCAGACCAAAATTGTTACAAATTCTGATCATTTTATAATTTTATTGAGACCACTAAATAATTTTATTCCAACCGTTTAATAATTTTATTCTGACAATCATTAATTTTATTCAGACCGTTACTATTTCTTTTCTGACCTTATATTGAATTGTATTCTGACCAAGGAAACCATTTTTATTCTGACCGAAACATCATTTGAATTCTGACCATTTATTTTGTTGCCTTATTAAATCATATTAAATAAACAGGACAAGTTTCTTGCCTCTACTTAATTTATTTCCAAAAGGCTTAACTCTTTCAATTGATAGCATCTCATTATTTAAAAAATCTAACGTTTAAGTCATTAGTAGTATAATTATTGTTTGTATTGTTTATATCCTCCCCACCTTACTTCACATAAAAAGGAAAAATACCAAACTCCATTTTTGCATCTTTTTATTTTAGAATATTACAATCAGTCTTGCTTTATTACTTAAGCAAACTTTGCGATAGTAAGTCCGAAGATGCCTTTGAAAGAAGCGAAACACGTGTCACAATTAGTAGCACAATACGTGGAAAAATCAAAATTATTTTATACCTTTTTAATTATTATGGTAATTATGCACAAATTTGTACAATCCGTAAACAATGGGTTAAAGCTGTATATTTACTGTCTAAGCTTAGAATGTTTTCATTGGATTCTTAGCATATTCTATTTCTTGGAGTTCTGGCACTAGCATGCCTCTGGAGACTAGGTAACTAAAGAGAAAATGCTTTTACGGAAAAATCACTACGCCATAAAGTAAACACCAGATAAACAATACCTCGTTTCATTACCTAAGAAGATTTTTAACAAAAAAATCTCCATGGGCTGGCGAAAACATTCAAACGAAAAATAAACATGAAAAATTGGTTTCAAAAAAAAAATAATCTTTGGAAGTGACTTTCAAATTTAACAGCGCCGGATGTAGGCATTCAAATCGCCCGGGATCCGCCGGAAATTTATTTCACCGTGGACAGGGCCGGCTTGCGAACTCGGGGGCCGTAAATTCGAATACGTCACGGCTTGGCCCACATTTATTTGAAAGAATTCGAGCGCCGGTGTTGTCACGCTACCCAATTAATACTGCTCCGAAATGGGGTGCTGAAAGTGTTGCCGCATGTAAATTTTTAAAACACGAACGGCAAAGGTAGAATCGCTAAAAAATGTCTATATGATTGGCAAATTTTTTTCTAAATATATGTTCCTTTTGTAAAAAGTGAAGGTATAAATTTATCATTGATAATGAGAGAAAATATATAGATAAAATTCACATTATGCACACACAACATGCCACTAGGAAGAGCTTTAGTGATTTTTAGCGGAATAGCTTAGAATGCCGACATATTTCACATGGACGTGAGTGAGTTCAATTGAGTTCTTTTTTTACGTATTATAGTTGATTTTGTTGGAGCTCACTCGATTGACTACATCGCCAATTTACAATGTATTATTTTCACTCTTATAAATCTGTGAACAAAATATTTTCACATAAGAATAAACAATAAAAGTATAATCTGTGATTTTTTTAATCAACATATATAGTAAGACTACCATTTACACTAAAGTCGTGACCTTGTTATTTGGAGTAGGGTAATTGGAGGAGTGAATGCCCTACATAAATTGGGATTTTCTTTTTTGTTTATGTTGCAAAAAATGAAAGAAATATTTAGTTACTAATTGCCTTGTAAATGAGACCTTTCAATTGGGGGATTTTTCACGTAAAGGATGTGAACAAAATGCAGTTCATTATGAAATTACATATGGAGGTTCAAATAGTCCTAAAAATGTATTAATAGAAATAAAAAATGTATTTAACAAACCGCATAACTTTGAAATCGCACAAAAAGAGGTTTGGGTGTATTCATAAAAAAGAATAGTACAGTTTCAATATTTTCAAATGTTTCAGATCATATGCAAATTTATTCGCTTAAACATTGTGTTTACATAATAGACCAAAACAATGACACAATTTTTTTATCGTTGCTGTAGTTTTTCGATATAGCAACAAGGGACCGATTCCGTCGCATGAAAAAAGACCAATGTATGCAGAGCTGAATTGCCACTATCAAAATGTTTATGCGAATTTCGTCACTAAAATGACGTTTTTTTGCACAAATTAGCGAATTTACTTGACGCAAATTATCACCGTATGTTTAATTAAATAATATTTGTTATACTAAACGTGTGGTTTTTGTATAACAATTGTAATTTAATGGATGAAAACGTTGATTTGTTAAGAAGAGATGCATTTGGAGACACTTACAATTAATTTCCCAGCGGATTTTAAAAAGGAATCAGAAAAGTGATTTGATATGTACATATTGTATCACTTACAACTTAAATGATGCTACCTCAGTATTTGAAAATAATATTGGACGTGTCCTATAAATATCTTTTACGATTCACTATAATTACACTTGCCCAACCCTATAATTACACCTGCCCTTAAAAATAGTTTCATTTATGAATAAATAATAGGTATTAAATATTGAACTATTTTAATTGTAGTCAAATCATTCTTCAGACAAGTTAATGTAGTTCTGGAAAATGAGTAAAAATAAAATACAAATTATTTGTATAATTTAGAATTGTGACAAAAAGTGTTTTTGAATCGTTAATTTTTTTCATTTGATATGCCTGAATATGCCGATTGGTGAAACCCGCGTTATAAGAGACCAAACTAATATAATGTTATATCATTCAAGTGATTCAAAAAAGAACTTATCCCAGATATAAAATATGTACATACAATAATTAATATAATCAAAGTTGTCAACGCCGTCTCGCCAAAAATATAAAATAAAAACTACTAAGTGTTTTGTATTTTGTAGAGATATTTTTTTAGCCTAGAGCATAAAGCCCCAGGGTACATGAAAATGTTAAAGCGAAAATAATAGGTACGTTCGACATTAATAAGCAATAAAACACTAAATGAGTTCATATCGATGGACTATCAAAGAATTAATAAGCTATATACAGGGCTGTGGAGTCGTTCAAAAACATAACGACTCCGACTCCAGCATTTACCAAAAACATGACTCCGACTCCAACATTGACCAAAAACACGCCTCCGACTAAAAAAAGTTTAATTGCGTCACGTTTTCTTCCTACTTTTCCTGTTTATGTGTATTTAATTATATATCAACCAACCAATTCGGCCAACAGCCAAATTTGACATTTTATATGCAAAAATAAAAAGTTCAAACTTTTCAAATTTCCGACTCCGAGTACGATTCCAGCCAAAGCGCCGCGATGACTACGACTCCGAACTCCATAGCTCTGGCTATATACATATATATAAAATAATTATCAGAAACAACTTGTTTTTACATGTATCACGGAAAAATTCAATTCAATTCTTTATCTGAGAATGTTTCGCACGGTAGTAAATACGAAAAAGCACTAAAAATATACTCCGGCAATATATTTGGACATGCACTTTTCTTGTTGGGGCTATTATTTGTTGAAAGGCATTTTTATCGTAGCGCTTGCAACATTTTTATTATTTTGATAAATAGCGTGAAACGTTTTAAATGTGTACTTGTTTATTGGCGTAAAATTATACAACTTCCGCGCGCTCCGTTCCGGTCCGGGCAAAACGAAAAAAGTAAATACTGCACTGGAAAATAATAAATTTCCCGTCACATAAATCGCGGCATTATTGCCAGATTCTATCGGCCAACGTAAATACTGTCAACCTTTTGTGCAAAGCTGCCTATTATGTCATAATTTATCAACAAACCAAAGACAAGATCCTGACATCTATATCAAATAAATGCAACACATTTTTTTCTAATGTCACATAATTTTATAAAGATCACGACGGTTTTCACATCGCGAGTAGTTTTAACTGATCTCTCCTACCCCTTCATAACATTAAAACCACTTCAGTACCGTAAATCCACTGGTGGCCGCCTCGTATGGACGTCGCGAATAAAGTCACAAATATAGGAAAATATATTTAAAAAATCTTTCTGTAAGAATTCTTATGCTATTTTTCTTTTCATAGCTAGTGACATCTATACACTGTCTCTAGAAAAAAATGGTTCTTCTGTCATCAGTCAATCTTGCTTCTAGTGGGCAGTGGGCAATTTCTTGACTACGAAGATACAAGAGCGGACAAACCAGCCATTAAATACGTCCAAAGTAAAAAGGTGACGATGGACCTGGCTTGGGCATGTGCTGTGGATGCTCCACGGGAATGAAGATGCTCCTGAATCCATAGTATGACATCATTAGAGCTACGGGATGCTGGGATGACTTGGAAAGAAGCGAAGAGGTTGGCAGATGAATCCTGGAGACACCGTGTGGCGGCCATATGCTCCGAATAAGGAGCGGATGTGAAAAAAATACTTATTGCGTTCGCTATGAACGTTGCAGAATAAAATTGTAATTTAAATACTCACTGTTTATTAAAAACCAACAAAGTAACTATATATTGCAGGAAATTTATCATAAAATAAGTTTTCATAAACATCGTTTCAAGGAATCTAATCGATATGTCTGTATTTGAAATAATAACAAAAATAATGCTGTATTTCGTATATGCTTAACAATTTATACTGTGCTGTTTTCTTTTTCTCGAAACAAAGAAGATAGAAAATAAAAAGTGCTCCAAAAAGAAACAATGTCACCGGATATTTACGCAGTTGTCTATGGTTATATATATGTCATGGACTAGCGCCATCTATTGGTAGGTTCCGCACGCAGTAACCGGAAACTGTGCTCTGTCGCAAATTAATGATGTCTGCCACAGCGGACACTGACCAATGTCGCGGGATAATACAGATTAATTATTATTGCAAAAATGTCTGACGCGACGTATAAACTCGGACGTCGCGACATCTGTCGGTGGGGTTACAGCCAACATGGCGACAAATTACAAATAACATTGTATTTAACAGCTCATTTAATACTTCTAATAAGACAATTCGTTAGCTTTGAGGATCAGTACGCGGGTATCTGTCTTCGGTCTGACGATTCTGTTTACGAGGACACAGCGGTATTCATTTATATTACCTACGTTTTATAGCGAATTTTAAAATAACAAAGAGGCAACGCACGTAAAAAAAAGTGAACAAAAATTACAAATTGAACAAAAATTCATTTGAATTCAAAAAGTTGTGAGACGATTCTTGCCCCTCTCGAAACATACATGAATAATCATTTGAAAACGATCTCAAAGGGTTACACAGTGAAAATAGCATACGCACTATTTATTTGTCTTCAGAACAGGTTATGAATTACGATTTACATATAGAATTTAATTTAAAGGTTGCAACAATGATTCGACCTTCTCGCCTTTACAAAGGCAATATCAGGATTTAAACGTATTAGAAAGACGATTACTGGCTTGAAGGGCGACCTGAGGAACTTATTGTGGAGAGTTTAAACTCGATCCGTGCATAAGCTTTTACCCAACAGATGTACAATCAAAGCGCAATCTTCGCTTTCTAATTCTGACTGACTTTCTGAGAGAAATTACGATGTTATCTGCGCTCTAGCAGGCGCGACTTCGTTCGTTCGTGAGGCGAACGTTGCACCATAAGTATGCGTCATCTTTGCCATTTTTTTGGTATACGCAGCCAGGGCGTAACAGAGACAAGACATTTTAGAAACGTCCGCAGGAAAAAATGTCGACTTTAGAAATTTAGAAAAGAAATCGTTTAGATTCCAATAAGTATTATAAGAAATTGATATCCTGATATTGTCTTGAACTCATAGACTGAGGTGAAATATAGACCGTTCGAGAGAGTGCTGATGTCCTAAAATACTAGGAGGTGTCAGTTGTATGTATCGCTGATTTAGATTATGCCTCAACTAAATCAAACGACTCATTTTTCAAACACAACCAAAGGTATCGAGTAAGATACTCTTCATGGATAACTTTCAATGACAGGAATTTTAGAAAAGGAAAAATGAGACAAATATTCAAAAGAAAGAATATTTAATGTTACATACATATTTATGACACTAAATACAACAATCGTTGCAGTATTAAATCTTTAATCAATGTTACTATCTGTATATTTAATAAATTGGCACTGACTGAAAAAATAGTAATGTATTTAAGTTTTATTGCTCTGACGAGGGCTTAAGCCGAATCTAGAAAGCATCTGAAAAAGTACTTTAGACTGAAAATCACTTTAGACCGAAAACTATTCTTTTCGATGACCCCTCTATAGATAAAAAGATAAAGTAAGCTGACGTCTTGAACTGGCTTCACCACTACAGCGATAGCGTCCTCCTGATGGCAACGATGGTAATGCATCTTTTATATGCAAATTAAACTTGGAAGAACCTTGACGCCAACGAGCCGCAAAGCTCCATCAAATAGATATCAAAAAAAAAGTTTATTTGTAGAACTCCAATACATTTTTTTACCAAGTTCACTTTGTGTTTTTTCCGTGGTGATAAATTACTATCAAGCGCTTTTTGTCCATTTTTCTGTAACATATTTTCAAGTTAATACAGTCATAAAAAAAAAATATAGCACACGCTATGAGGTAGGTGGTTGTAGTAAAATCGTTATACTATATGTTACTGTTAGATAGCGACCCAGGTTACGGACATTAATATTCATGGCGGGCCCCGGGACATGTTGCGGCGCACTATTTGGGTCCTGCACTCGATAATTAATCTATTTTCCGAGTTTTACTCAAGCGAATGCTGTTTGCGTCGAAACAAAACAGCGGCTCCACAACTTAAAAAAATTGGATATTAATTTTAAAAGAAAAAATAGTTCAAAAAAATTGGCATTACCTATTAATTCAAATAAGCTTATGCCAACGCGCCAAATATTTTTTAATATGATGAAGAATTTTTTATGAATCAGTCGAGGACAACTCAACGAAAAATGGCATTCACCCAGGCATGTCTAAGATCTCTTTTAATATTGCAAAAATCTGACCTAACCGGGACTTGGACTCGGATCCATGTGATCGATAGGGCAAAATTTTTGCCACGAAACCAGAGAGACCGACAATATTATTCGTTTTGTTTTTTTTGTCACTATATCTGCTCTCAATATTGATTATGTGTAAGTTATTCTACGAGGCCTGCATGTTAAGCAGTGACAAGGTATAAGTGTTTTCGATGGTTTCGGCGGTAACTTTGTGGAAGTTCATTTTAATATAAAATTTAAAATAACTTTGATTATTCCACGTATTGTGTAACTAACTGTGACACGTGTTTCGCCTCTTTTAAGTCTGATGATGCCTCTGAAAGAGGCGAAACACGTGTCACAGTTAGTTACACAATAGGTGGAATAATCAAAGTTATTTTAAATTTTATATTAGGTATAAGTGTATCTAATTTTTCTCGATATGAGCCGTTTTTTGACAAGAAAGTGAGTTCGAGTTCATTCGTGCACCTGAAATTCCTAATGATGCCGAAAGGATAAAGCCCGGGTCGTAAGCGACAAAACTCATGGAAAAATACAAAAATCAAACGATTAAAATTTGATACTGAAATTCTATCTAGTAATTTCAGTCGAAATCCTCAATATTATAAATCATCAAAAGATCTAGAAACTTTGTGGCCATTTATTTCAATACGGAATTTTATCGGACAAATATTGTCATTATTTTTAACAACTTCGCGAATACTTCATTTTGACTTAAGAAAAGCGTCCTTAAAACCTTCTGTCGAAATCCTAAATTATATCTTGTTTGTTTTTGATGACAGAAAATGAAACAATTTTCATGGATCTGAATAATACAATCGATTAATTTAACATTGTTTGCTTCCAAATTTCGTTGTAATATTAACATTCGTGAATAAAATTATTCCATGGATGTTGGATAATTTTTATCGTAGCGAAATTCAATTCAAAAAGACTCTTAAGTGCTTTCGTCGACGGCTATTTAATTAAACTTTGTGTTATTTTAACTTATTAAGGACCTATGAAATAATTTGCGGGCTTCCAAGAATTATTCGCCAATTTAATTTACAGCGAAAATTTTCATAATAATATCTACATTCCGGTCGGCCAACGAAAATAGATAAATTTAATGTGAAAGTTAATTGCTACCTTGACTATGAAGAGTTTGTTTTCTAACTAACAACAAAATTTTAATAAAAGCCGATAATTGATAAATTGTTCGAAGATAAATTAATTAAATGTACAGCATTCGAATTTTGAAATAATCTCCCCGCCAACATTTATTTTCAAATGAAAACAAAGAAACACGAGCGTTATACCTGTTCCATTTTCTGCGAGCCTAATACTTGGCTAAAATATACATCTTTTAAAAACGTGTTTTCTATGGACTCTTTTTATTATTCTTTTAATCTCATTATGCTTTTTTCTACTAGAACTGCTTGTTATTCAGTTGCTAAACATCTCTTTTTCGAAAAGAGTAAGGCTTGGAAAAGATAGTAGGACAAAGACAGGACCAATGATTAGCTAAACGCTCTCGATACGCACCGCTTTTTGGGATCGGAAAGGTGGGGAGGGATTTTTATCAGCACAAAGTCCCAAAGAAAGTCTTCGAGAAAAATCGATGTATCGACTGAAAAATCTGCTCGTATTGGAACTCGAACCCAGCTGGTCCGTCACGGAATTCAACGGCGTTGAGTAGTGCACCACAGCTGGGCTAATAATACATCAATAATAATTTCACCTTTTTATTTTGGACGTAATAAGGGGCTGGCTTGTTCGCTCTCTTACCTCCGTATTCCTGACAAAGTCAAACCACCGTACTCCTTATATTCGCTGCAGGCATCTGTTTTCGAAATCAATAATATATCTGACATTAATATCAATATGCTAAATTAACTCAAATAATCTGAATTTTGCTGGGATTGCTAATCGTCCGAGTAGAGTTCATATCACTACACTACAAAAACAAACGTAAATAATTGTAATTACTGCGTAACTCAAACGTTAGATTTAAAAATAATATGTATTTAATACCGACGAGATCATATATGAAGGTTTTCGCAGTAAACTTCATCACAATATATAGCAACTAGTCTATCGAGTATTTGCTTGGTTTATATCCATATAAAACGAATGAAAAGATATTAAGAGAACAACGCTTAAAGCTTCAAGGTGACCGACCCTCAAAAGGGATCTTCTATTGTATTTTAAGCGGAGAGTTGGTATTCCAGCAGACTGAAGATATTTTCATTACGTAAAGTCGTCTAAAAATTTAGTCGCCCAGTTCTAGACATATGTATATAAGTGTGTATTTTAAATATAGCGTTTAAACTAAGCCAAAGATTATTTTATTTCTTTGCCACACAACAAAATACATTGTTTCAATTGCTAAAAATTGATACTTCATAACTTGCATTATAATAGGAGAATATAATATAGGTACCATTGAAGTTCATTTGTAGAGATAGACAAGTTTTTTTAACAACATAATTTCGATGTTACAAAAATTAAACTTGCCTGACTTTTTACAAACTTGCCTTTTAAACAAAGTCGCAGGGTTAACTATATTTTACAATCAATCACATTGTTTGCCCATTCATACTGAATTTAAAAGGTGTTGGTGAATATTTTAAAAAAGAAATCAGCCCATAGGCTCCTTTGTACGGTAGCCGAGTACTTAAAAATCTATTACCTTACAAGGGTCAGCGGAATCTGAATGACGATGATTAATGTATGGCGGGGATGTCAAGATGTCCAAGCACAGGAGAAGGGTCGGATTTTTTCCCTACACAAATTTGCATAAGGGTCCGCCACAGTGACGGGTAGACGAACCAACTTGGACCTCGCAGTAGGGATGGAAAATTATTTTAGCTTCTTAAATGCTCGCTAGTTGCTTATTCTTTAAAACCAAAATATAATTTATATTAAAGGCTTCTGCTGATAATGCTTGCAATGAAAAAAACCGTGTTTTAATTTAAACAATAAAAGTCTTTACAGTATTATGATGGTCGGATACTATTCGAATCTATATCATCCTATATCTTGAGAGTATCTTTTTATCTTTCAAAAAATTGACAGGAATGTCTCAGGAACAGTGCATTAAACTTTTCTTGAAAAAAAACCCACAATTTGAAATTTAAAGCATCAATGGACTATTTTGTTATACACGCATTGCATCAAAAATTTCTGGCATATAATTCAGAGGTATTCAAATATCACTTTTTAGGTGTTCACTGTCAATACTTGGTGGTGGAAGGCATTATAATAGAAATAAAAACACATTTTTAGTACTTATTCAACATTATTTTTAGTGTATCAGGACCGGTTTCGCTCATGGCGATCATTATCAACTGAAGCGAAACCGGTACTGATCCAATATATTTAATGTGGAATAAGTACTAAAAATTTGGTATTATTTTGGTACTCAAATAATTTTATTTGTGGATTTAAGTCCTAATCAGTTCATTCCAACAATCTATCATCAGTTAAATGGTTTACTCTAAAATGAAAAGCAAAAGATTGTATTAGTGCAACACTTGTCAAAAAAGTAAGTACCCTTTAGTCGTTCTGGCTTAGTCTTAGTCAAAAAGTTTGAACGGTAAAAATTTTAGCTTAGATAAATATGTATACTATAGTAACTAAATACTCAAATCAGATATATACGTGCCCAAGAGTTTGTTTCTCAAGCCGACAACCCTGGCTATTGTGACATGAAATCCATCGCAATTTATAACTAAGCCATTTTTTGTCCATGGTCACACAGCGGATTGCAGGTCTTATCCCCAGACAGCTTGGCATATGCTAAATTTTCACCGGTCAATCCCAGTGAATTTAATTTCAATTCATTCGGCTAATAATCTAACAGACTTAAGTGATATATTTTTTTCAATTTATATAAAAAGTGATTTCATTAGATTGAATTTGGGATTCCAATAATATGAGTAGCATTAGGTTTTATTCTTGATCGCATAGCGTTATAGAAGATGATTGTAAGACGTTGTGTAGTGGGAGTACATCCAGCATCAATCATAGAAATTGATTAACTTAGTATTTTATCAGCAGAACTTAATTGTTTTTTGTTGTATTTTAAAGGGATCCATCTAATCTGCCTTTACTTTACGATATGGAGCATGTGAAACGAATTCTTAGACTCCTAGCTAACCTAACGGTTGATATACACTAGTTTTGAAAGGCAAAAAAGGCCCTGTGAAAGTACAGTTCAAAATTAAATATTAAAATTTACATGCAGACGGGGAAAAATTTAAGGTGTTTATATTTAGACTGAGAGAGTTACTAGAGTTTGGCATATTTTTTTTTTATGTCCAGTTTTTTAAGACCAATTTGGAAAATAGTTAGAAAATGTAAGCATAGATAAACTGTCTTTCCTATGAATAAGGAAAATTACAAAATACACAAAATTTATGAAATTGAGCTACATATGAATGCTATTTGGAAAATATTTTTAAAGCTCACTTTTACTATGGAAAAATTGCATCTCTAGTTTTCTTAGCAAAGAGGCATTCAATGCAACTACTTACTACTTGTTCGCCAAGAAATTCGTTTATTTTCACATTAACCGCTTTTTAAAAGTTCACAGTAAGAAACTTCAAAAAATACATAATGCAAACTTTTCTTCATTTCAGTCATTTCCTCTGTGACTCTGAAAGTCAGAGCCTTTTTGCCTGGAATGGCAGCATAGCCTTTATATCTGTAAAGAATATAAAATGTACGCAGGTTTTTTTTTAAGGTACATTGTCACCTTTGTCCAGTCGCATAACAGAATTTACCAGAGTATATCTTTTGGATAGTATCTAACAGTCACCCAGAACGATAGAGCTCCACCAACCAGAAGAATAGGCAAGGAGGTTTGAGTATAACATGTGAATCCTCTCCAATATCACCTATGAGACGCTGCCTGGTTCCTCACGACATTAAACCACCTCAAGACCAATATCCAACGCAAAATATTATTATCACAGGTACCAATGAGTACCAAGTTCGTGTCATTGATTACGATGGAAGCCAAATAGTTTTTACAGCTCGGCGTTTTTCAAAGTTAGCACAAAAAGTTCTCAAATTTTTGTTTATTTCCTGCTTAATTGGAATACGTTATTGCCGTATTGAAACTTTTCGTCTTGGCAATGAGTGTGCGAACGTGTGGAGTTATCCGCAATGCGCAAGATGGCATAGTCGCCCCGCTTTAGTACCTAAAAGGCCTATCAAGTGAGCAAATTTCAAAATATAATATTTATGACACAATTTGTTCAGAAGTTGATACTCGAGAAAATAAAACGGATAGCTTACGGGCACGGAGGAATTGAACGCTACGGAATATTTCATCTGGTATTGATAAAATTCCACGGACAACTCGAAAAGTTTAAGCCAATGAACTTTTTATCTAAATTCAGAAATGAAAAATTTATAACCACATTAACCACTACAAGAAGAACTAAAAACCAGACTTGATTAAGTCTCACTGTAGATAGATATCTCATAAATGTCGTTCAGGAAGGAATTACATACGCCAAATCGATTTGATATTAACCTTTAAGCGCCCGAGCATTTTTTTGCGAAATATCCGCGCGACCCGTAGCTCTTATAAAAATAATTATATCTCTAATACAAGTCAGCCTATGAGGGGAAAAATAAAAATCATTGGGAAAATAAAAGATTGCTTATAATTTACGAACAAAAACCAGCTCCACAACTTCGACGGTTTCTAATTCTATAGGTAATCAAATAAATAAAACCATTTTAACTAGAGCTATCATTAAAAAAAAATCGGTCACCTCAAATGATAAATTCCTATGTACGGAAAAAATCTGTATCCTTATTGAAATACATTGTATCTTTTGAATAAAGCTGATTTATTACGGTATAACACAACACATATCCCAAGATTCATCTTTGTAACGCTGATCTTTATATTCCTCATTATGACAAAAATATTTACCGAAACTGAAAATAAAATAATGCATCGGTATCTCAGAGATATTATTTATGAAAGCTAATTCTATGTTAAAAACTATTATCATAAATCAATGTAATCCGATAGCGAAGTGCACCATAATCACTGGTCCCATACGGTACCGTAGGGCTTTGAAAGGTTTACAAGAAATATCACTTGCTTCACGGTGACACTCCAACTGCCTGATAAAAATGCGATTTTGGGATAGTTTAGGAATACATAAAATTACAATTGTTTAACCGATAGAGAAATAATAATGAACTATCATAATAAATCAATAGATGGAAATTTTTGTTTATTGGTACATTTTTTTAAAAAACACGTCCACCGCATCAATCATACCTACATGAGAGCTAGTGCTTCTCTAAAGGATCATACATTCGGTGATGAATTTTGTGTATCAACTGAACTGCTTAAATTTCTATGAGTGACAAGGAACCCGGGCCTCAATTTTTTTCTTATTATTATTATTGGTGGAAAACATAAAAAAATAATTTTAGTTTTCTTGTCACCGTTCCACCAAAAATTTTAACCGCCATGACTTTGAACGTCTTTTTTGTTCCTTTTTTATTTTCAAATATTGTTTTGCTAAGCTGGCTGGCTCAACAACTTTTTTCTTGATAAAAACAAATAAATTTTTGAATTTGGGAATAAGCCAAATCAAAATGTTCGAAGGCGCTACCATTCCAAAACCAGTTCAAATTTGTACTATACAATAAATATGTAAGTAGGAAAAGGTTTTCCGTTAAAAGTCTCAATAGATATCGAGATACGACACAGTCTGCCTACGTTCGTTTGTTATAGGTGAAGTAAGAACAAGAAAGCAGACCGAGGCGTATTTATAGCGACAATATTGAACTATAAATTTCTAGAAGAGCACAAAAACAAAACCGTACGTGGTCCTGCCGCTAAAAAAACAAAACCATTCGACAACCCAATCTGGAAAAAACTGTCTTTATATGTTAGCTGCGAATGATTTATTTAGACCAGAAAAAATTTATCGAAGGTTTTATTATTGGTTTCACATAGAGAATACATTTTCATAGATAACTAGTTTTCAAACTAGTGGCGGCAGGTGAAAAAATCGTTTCGAATTACAAAATAAAAGATCAATTTAACAAAATTCTATTCCATTATTAAGTACATACTTTTGCTGGGGTGCTCCCACTAGATTTGCACATACAGTTACGTGTAGCAATTACCCTTTTAATGAAGGGAATTAACACATCTATAGAGGGCATCCGGATAGCGGTCCCTCCTCGCCAGGAGACGCCTGAACGCCACACTTACCCCTCATTCGTTGGCAAGCTAGTGCTCTCAATTGTTGTTACTGAATGGCAGACCAGATGGACTTCATCTTACAAAGGGCGTCAAACGTATCAATTTTTCTTGATTGCAACTAAGACTAACTTCATTTCATTTGAAAAATTTATTCGGCGATCGACATAATCTCGATTCTTCACTAGAGTCAATATACTCGTCTTACACGATGCTGTATACAGATAATACACAGGATACTTTGTATCAAACTAGTTTCAGTTGCTAAGCTAGTCACTCCAATTTATTTTATTATTTTGTATTTTATTTTCTATTTTCAAGCACACTAGTGCATGGTTCAAAATCAGTTCCGTGCAGATCTGCTCGGGCCATGATTTTGAGGGGTAAATTCTTTTGTCTATGTCGATAGCGTTGTGAAAGGCGGCTATGAAACATCGGCTGCATAAACAAAATAGGGTGGTGGTGGGAAAAACCAACGTGTATTCATCGTCTCTCGGGCCCAATAGGCCAAGCCGACTAAAATTTAAAAAATTGCGTATTAATTTGAGAATCGACATAACCTCAATTTTTTTACTAGAAAGACCCAATTTAAAACCTGTAAATCGGTGTCTTCCAATGTTTGCTCAACCTAACCAAAAATATAATATACCTATTCACCAACAAGCTGCTTGCACGTTCAAATTCTCCATTCATATAGGTCATCGATGCAGCTGAAGAGGTCATCGCGAAAAATAACGGGGTTTTGTACCCTCAGACGATAGTCCAATGACGAACTTATTGAAGCCTTGAGCTTATTTAAGACGTAAAGTTTGTATTGCACCTTCTCTAATTACTGAAGCTATACTATGTGGCATCAGAGCTACACATTAGAACGAATAATGATATTAAAATCATGATTGTAGTAATTATTGGTAATCACATTTTATATCAAAGTAATGATTTAATCACTTTTTGTGACGAGTTCGACATGTTTTCCCAATGTAGAACATAGGGCAATCACTACACTGCAATCTATAAATGCCAGATTCGTTTTTATAATTAATTTAGCTACAAAACTCATGAAAAATTACAAAATTCAATAATATTGTAATTCCATCAAGGACCCTTCAGTATAAATAAATATAAGAAATTTGAGCTTTGTCGCTAACCATGAGTTTTGTCACTAACAACCCGGGTTCGCCTTTCGGCATCTTCCGGCAATTCAAGTGCACGAATGTAATTGAACTGAGATCTTGGTCACTTGGTTATACTTGATCAGTTCAAGTACATTCGTGCACTTGAAATGCCAAAAGATGCTTAAAGGCGAAATCCGGGCTGTTGGCGACAAATCGCACAGAAAAGAACAAAATTCAAACGGATCAAATTTGATATTGAAATTCAAGCACCTTCAGTCGAAATTATAAATTAAATATGAAGAAATTCCCCGCTAAATAAAACATTGACAAATACACATTGCAAAACTAATAATTTATTATTATATCAATTGTTAAATTTATGTAAAACTATTTTCGTCAGAGAAAAACTTTACAGCACACTCTTTAATAGCATGTATACAATTTTTCTACAGCAAGCAAAATTATGGGAACAGAATTGCTCTCCATTCCAAGTATTAAGTCACCACATGGAGCACTTCAAGATTCTATTTCCCTGCCTTATTATTTGCTCCTTTAAAGCAGTGTTCTTCAACCTGTGTACCGCGGATGAATTGTTTTTACCTACTTATGCAAAGAGGGTTTTTTTTATAATGCTGGAACGAAGTAAAAGCGCATGAACAGATTCGACGGCAGACTTAATGTTAGAATATAAATAACCAATATTGTGCCTGATATCAAGAAGAAATGCAATTGAAGGAATCCAAATCACCAAAGTTATTAATGGGTGCTATTTATTCATATTTTTATATTATTTTATGGCTTTATACACATTATTAAACCTAACTACAAGTGTGGTGCGGTGCTCCATAAGAAGTACATATACCATCAAGACCGTACATGGTCAAAAGAAAAAATAAATGAGATAATTGATTGAATTGACATTTAATTGGTAGAACTCCATTATAACACGGGAAAAATAGCAATGTATCTTAGTCAAACATATTTAGTCCGAAAATTTATTATGACGATGGCGTAAGCCAAAATAGCCATCGATCAATTGCATGCTGCCAGTTTCTACCTACGTGGTCGTAACCAAGACAAATCAATTTTCTTTGTCAAAACTTGTTTGTCACGCAGGTCTTTTGAATCGCCAGTCGCAAGGGCTGTTCGGCTGATGAATGCACTGCCTGTTGATGTGGACTTCTTGGGCAGTGAACTTGATGGTCTGTTTTTTTTTCTTTTTCTGTAAGTAATATGTTTCTGTTCTGTTTCATATATATTTAAAAAAAAAATTGTGTTAAGATATTATGTGTTATTTTTATTTAATTTGTCAAATGCATGGCGCATTGGCGCCTGCTGTATATAATGCCATGTATGAAATACTATTTTTTGTCAATAAATAAATAGTATAATTTATAAATGACTAAAATACATTGCTATTTTGCAGCGTGTCAACTGAGATAACCTTTTCACTGAAACATTGAAGGTATTTTGTTTGATAGGAATGATTTTTAAAATACTGAAAATGTTTTTTTTTAAATATTTAGTCACTATTATCGATCACCCTCCTACAATATATTCACCGACCACGCCGTACATTCAATGTTCCCTCATCCGTACTCTTACAAGCAATCCAAAAACCACGATTTCCACTATTCTTGTAGATGTGTTTCTCTGTCGGAATTTCTTTCAATTCCCTCCGTCAACAAATGTGACATTTCGGCGTCACATTGCGCAAACACTGAACATGAAGAAAAAAAACACATTTTTCCGACCGTAAAATCAATACACACCAAAGTATCTACCACTACCGTAAAACGGGGTGAATAGAGACACTTGTTACCATTCACGACTATGTATATTCATACCTTCACAACATAATTCAAAAAAAAAATCAACTATTTTCCATATGAAAATTCTTCAATGGAGTATAATCCAATCAAGTTTCTTTTATGAGTGCTTTCGTTTCACTCTCTTAAAGCTCGAAGATCAATTTCAATATTGGAACATTTTGCTATCCTTCTTCAGGGCCGAGTTGATAACCCTGACATTCTTGAGACTATAAGCTAGAATGCTCGCAGTTTTTACCAACGTGGTCGTAGCCAAGGCCAATCAATTTTCTTTGTCAGAACTTGTTTGTCATGTAGGTCTTTAGAGTCTCCAGTCGCAAGGACTGTTCGGCTAATGAATGCACTGCCTGTTAATGTGGACATCTTCAGCAGTGAACTTGGTGCTTTGTTTATATTTTTTTTCTTTTTATATAACTAATATGTTTCTGTTCTGTTTAATATATTTTTTTAATTTTGTGTAACATGTTTTGTGATATTTTAATTATTTTTCAAATGCATGGCGCATTGGCGTCAGCAGTAACGTTATGTATTTTATTTAATTTTGACAATACATAATTCAAATATAAATGGCTTGAAACGTGTTTCTATGATCGTACTACACATTCATGAAAATATTTTTCAAATATTCACTATCGTTATTAAGACACAATCAATTTTGTTCGATGTCTCTATTCACATTAAATTAGGGTGAATAGAGACGATAGAAGTTGAATAGAGACAAAACCACAGATTGTAATGATTGGAATATATGAGTCTCTATTCACCCCATTTTACGGTTCTAAAACTTAAAACTAACTTAAAAAACTTGATCTAATTTAATTTTCGTGCAATAAAAGAGAAGTTTAAAAGGGATCAAAAAGTAAGGATGCACAGGCATTGAACTTTAACACGTTTGTTTCAATTTTGGCTATTCATTTAATTGGTTTGTAAAGAATTATATATAAATAGTAAAAAAATACACTGGACACTTAAGTAAAGTAAAGTTGTGCAAAGTTCAATTCTTGTTTGTGCCTCTATTCACCTCGTTTTACCTTACTGAAATATTTCAGCCAAGGTTATTTACGAGAAAAAACTGAGATAATATAAAAAAATGAAAATATAATATGTTCGATAAAACTATTTTTTTGGCACTTTAGATACTTTGCACGCGTTCAAGGACTCTATAATTTATGGATTTTTATCAAAAGTCTACTGTAAATCTGTATACATTCTTAACTTTCTCTATACGATGGAGACTCTAGCGTTGAATAACTTGGAACGATTGATAACTAAACAATTTTTGCTCAAATCTTGTACCTTTCCATCATTCATTAATAATGATAATATATCAAACATAACAAATATGAAACCTTACATTCGGCTTAAGCACATTGACGGAACCTCACTTCGAATATCAAGTAGGTACTTATTTACGGTATTAAATCATTATGTATGTCGTCATGTTGTTCGAATAGCTTCTTAATCTTCTTAAACAAGATGTTTTATTTGCGACGAAATCGCAATGTTCATATGTTTGTCTATACTTCGTAAGTCGCAGTAGATTTCAGTGTTTTTGGGCATTCATAACCGCTTTAGTACAAAGGTTTTGTCGTCAAGATAATCTGTTTCTACTTTCATTTCATATAATTACTATTTTTTTGTTCAAACCAATTTATATTTATATATATAATGTGACTCAATTTCCAAGTGGATAAATGTTCGCATAAAGCCTCTATCTAGGCTTGCTGAATCCTTTTGATACTTCGTTATCGGTAACATGATAATATGCTATCTTTGCAAAAAAAAATAATATGTAGAAGTAATACTTATTTACGCATGCGTTTACTGTACTTAATCGTGCCATCTAAAATAACTAATCTCACAGTCTCCACAATTAAACAAATTGCGTCCATTATGCCATTTATTTAATATGCGGTCAGTGCTTACTCGCGTATTAGGGCAGCAGCCAAGAAAGGAGGTATACAGTAAGCTGCCCCAAGGAGCTTACTATCACCCACTGCTACCAGTATTGCCCATTCGTTAATTACAGTCAACCGGGGGCGCCGCCAGTGCAGGCCGTAAGTGGTCCACGACCCCTATCCATTAAGATAATGCCCGTGTGATTGCTTATGCAAAGACTTATCCGTATAGAGTTCTGCAAGCCTGATACAAGTGCCTATATATGTAAGGTATCTGTTTGTTTCATTGTTCGATTTATGTGATCTAATTAGTGTTAGAAACGCAGTGGTAGACTTTTTATCTACAGTGGAACCCCGATCTTACGTTCTCGCATTATACGTTTTCTCGCGTAATGCGTTCATTTTCTATAGTCCCGGCGTTTAGTTTATATATAAATTTTTCTCGCATTAATCGTTTTCCGCATAAATCGTTTGCTTTATACGGTCCTTTGAAAAACGTAGAATCGGGGTTTCACTGTATAAACTATTCATACAGATATTTGGCAATACGAATAAATATTTTGGTTTTGTTTGGCCATAACCTAAAAACTGCAATATATTCAATTTATAGAAGGAATATTCAATCAAAAAATAAACCATACAAAAAAACTTTATCAGAATTCAGATTATTTTACTACTCATTGAACTAATAAGGGTTACAAAAGAGTTCACTCATTGATTGCGGGGTAAATGAAAACAAATAGAGAAACGAAGCCTATTCCAAGTTATCCGTAGCTAAAATATAAATAAACTTATCAGTTATCAGGCTGTTACCGAACACCACCGATATATGTATATCATATAAATTTTTGTACATATAACTAGTAAATCATTTAATAATGTAACTAATTATAAACATACACAGCATTTTTTTAGATTGGTCAATGCCTTTTGCGCTTGAAAAGTATTTAATTGATTTCCCTTTTAAACTAAATAATTTTTTATTCTGTTCTCCTGAAAATTATAAAAATTGAGTCAATGCCTTTTTCGTTTCTATGCCGCTTACCAAAATAATTAACTGGCCCGTAATATGTGTGAATATTTAACCCACTCAAAACAGGACGTAGCAAGTGTGGCAAACTAACCAATAGCTCTGTTTTTATCCTATTATTATATAGTTACTCTCTTAAAAAAATGAGTTTCAGTGACAAGGAGTTCTTCTATTAAGATTATTCTACTACGAGTCTAAATGTTCCTCATTGAAAGTCGACATGCTGCAAAACAATGAATATCAGCGGGAAGGTTACTATTAGAAAAGGGATTAATGATAAAGACTTCTGCTGAGCTCATGTGCGTCAATTTACTTTATAAATCCGTACTCTGCTTCAGGAAAAGCCGAACAAATAAATTTAGTCCAATAAATTTGGAGTGGAGCTCAGTTTAGAGTTTAGAGGAGTACTTCGATCCATCTATCACTTACATCCACGGTATCAAAGTAATTCATAAAACAAAGTGGTAGATTCAATCAATCCACTTATCTCTGCATTGCTAAGGAGTGTGATAGGACAAAAGGAGATAATGACCGGAGATTTCGGTATATGCTAAGCCTACAGCAGTGGCGTACTGCTACTACAGCAAACAGTTGTAGTAATATATTACAACTGAAATTATTTTGGTCACTTTAGTGATTCAATCATGGTTTATTTACATCCATTTCTACTCCGAATATGGTGCTAGTTATGACTGCTGATGTAGATTTTCCGAAAAGAAGTAATTGTTCCGTTTGTTGTTGAGTCATCTAACCTCTATTTGCCAGTGAGGATAGAAGATTGGAGCGAGAGAGATTTATGTCAACACTTTGTTAATACTAAGGCCATTTCAAACGTAGTTAGATTGAATCTTTTCATCTATGATGGATAAGATCGTCATTCCAAAAACGATGTAGCAACAAAAATTGGTAACACAATTTTAGATTTATTCCATTTCTCTTAAAAATGAGAAAATATTGTTAGTACTTATTCCACATAAAATTTATTGGATCAGGACCGGTTTCCCATCGCGAGCTTAATCAACGGATACAACAAAACAGTGATATTTAAAAAAGGTTTAGCAAGAATTACAAGGTATGACAAACAATTGGTATTAAAACTAAGCAAATAAATTGAAGAAAAATAGACTATATGCAATGCAAGCTATAACATCGTATCGGTTAATAATTGTTCGTCATGAGCGAAAGAGGTCTTGATCCAATACATTTTATGTGTAATAAGTACTTAAAAATGTTTTATTATTTTTATTATAGTGCCATCCCACCAAGTATTGACAGTGGACACCTAAAAAGTGATCGATTTGTCATGCTTTCACAGCGAATAAACAATAAAAAACCATGAGAGAACACCACTGTTTTCATTCTTGGATGCAAAATAAACGGTATTCGTTCCAAAGCGTTGAGGGTTAGGTCGTCATGACAAAGGGTTTGATATTCATCCCCAATTCGAAAACAACGAAAACCATAGCTAACTTTAAAATATCCATCTGCACAGCTTAATTTGTCAAGTGAGGGTATATTGATGGACCTGCTAAAGTAAATTGAATTCGATTATAGGTTTTATACATTAATAATGGCTATCTGAAATTTGTATAAACGTATTTTACTTTCGTTCTGTCATACCAAGTTCATACTTGGTTGATTCGGATGATTGATTTATTGGAAAATGAAACGGAAGCAATATTGTAAGCTGAGTTTTACTTGAATGATGTTGACTTTCAATTCTTTATGGCAGAAAATTGTATAAAATAAACATTATTGATTGATCTTTTAGGAACGAAATTAACAGTGATATTTATGAAGCATCAAATTATCACGTATGTAGCTAAAAAATCTTGTTTCTGATCGAGGAATTTTTTAATAAAACTTGCTAAAAAGTCATTTTACCAACTTTTTAACTAACTCTAGAATCAGGTTTTAAGAATCAGCAAATGCGCACGATGCGCAGATATAGAAAGAGAGTATCTTTGTACTGTATTCTTTTCGAGTTACAGAAAGACATAGAGCAAGTTACTTTTTTTTGCTTACGTTTCAGGTGTCGGCGATGATTTGACATCAGGTTGACTTCCTACAAGCAATGGAATGCCTGTATATGGTTCGATGCGAAACCTGGTTCAAAATTGCTCTTTGAAGCCTTTTCCTAATTTATTTCGCATACCCCTCAGAAACTGGTTGTAACTTACAATGAATGCATACATAAGAGTCATGTTATATAATAATACCATAGACAATAATATGTACTTCACAAACATTGCACAGTACCTAGCTCAGCACCGCTGGATATTGGATTAATCTTTGAAACACATCCGACTTACCACTGCCAAGCGTTGCGCCACAGTCCAGGATTAGGGCTTGCAATACCGGTATTATGAAAACCGGGTATCCGGTATTAATACGGTCCGGTAAATATCTTTCCCTCAAAATAGCCCTCAGTGATAATGAGAAAATTACATTCGTTAAAAAATAAGTATATTTTGAGATGTAGTCAAGAAGAAGAAGAACTTGGCATGCAGATAGAAGACTTGATCCAATAATGATGCCCGCTGGAATGAAAACCTATTTCCAAACTCTTGATTTTTCCATAAATAGTCAAGAATCATTTGTATGTGAAGAGAAATGAGCGTGGAAGCTTTGTGAAACCTACAAAAGGTCGTGAATCGCGTGAAGAATGACAGTAGTGTTTCCGGGCAGGTTACGTTGGCCAGAAGTGCTCATTTAAAGAAGGCTCTATTCGACGAATGGAGTTGCAATAAATAAATACCAGCGTTTGATGAGCTTTAATGATATACTAGAAAGAATGCATGTTTTTGATCAAAAAGTTCAAACTAAATTCAGTCATATTTTTATGCAAAATAACAATAAAGAAACACGAGGATTTATAGATTTATACCCGTTTCATTTTCTGCTTGCCTAATCTAATACTTAAAAATATATATTTTTTAAAAACATTTTTTTTGTTTAATACATTTTTCCCTTTACCATATCCATCTCAACTCGGACATATGGACTCTTCACAGAGTTAATCATATATTTTCTTTTTCTACGAGAAATGCTGGTAACTCTGTTGAAACCTCTCCTTTTCGAAGAGAGTAGGGGTTGAAAGGATACGAGTAACTATTCATTCGAGCAGGATTGTTAGACCGACTGGAAAACTCTGCTCGTACGGGGACTAGAGATCCCGTGATGTCGGTCACGGATGCCAACGACGTTGACCACTGCACCACGGACCCGGTGGAATGAGCGGTACGACTATTCAACGAAGGTTTTTCTAACGACAAAAACTGTTTCCGTAGCCAGAATTATTTTGACGAATATCCAATCAAGAAAAATATTTTAATTGAAAGACACCATGAATCTACTATATTTTTGTATGGAAGTGATATAGATTTATTTTGTTTGATATAGTGTTACATATTCTTTGACGTGAAGCTTAGTGCTACTAGCTTTATTTTGGATTATATGGATCTGGTATCAAGTCCCGGAATAACAAATTAAGATCTTTGAGATAAAAAATTTGGAAATTTTTTGTATACTGCACACTTTAATTGTTTTTTCTATTATATATTTTGGTATTTCCGGAATTGATATATGTAGGTATATTTATCTGGCATTGCAGTCCCTATCATGATGTTGAGATAGAAAAGCTGTTAGTACATTACCATATCATAATCAAAGACCGCATACATCAAGTACATTTGAATATTTAGATTAATGGTATTGATTAAATTGATGTGTGGCCAACGGACCACAGTATATATGTAGTGTGTTTCTATATTCGATTGCAACTCGAACCGCTGCTGGGAAAAATTCAGAAATATTTCACAGTTTTCAAAATTGAAAACAATATTTTTGTATTGATCAGTGTGAATTACATTATCAAATAAAGCCGTTTTTTAATAGTTTCAGTGAATTCTGTCGTTGTGAGTTTTGCCTTTTTAAGGAGCATCTTCAGACTGGTTATGTTAATAATAAGATAAGAAGGATAAGAAGGACTCCTACAACTCTTATATCGAGTCCTGCTCGATATTTTACAGCTTGGTTGGAAAAGTATTAAAATTATCCTTTTTTCAAAAACAGTAAAAATTTACATAATGCATAATATATTTTTTTTCGGTATATTTTTAACCATGCTAATAAATATGCAAACCCAATGAAATCAATCAATTTCTCAAATTTATTGAGAGTTGCTGGAAAAAAATAGAAAAAAATGGCATTTCTAAGGTGTAATTGTTTTCTCTTCTTCGTCTTCTTTCTAAGCCTTCGAGTTTTTTTTATGAAATACGTTCTAATTAGAGACTCCAATTCGAGTATCGAGTACTCAATACTCGAGCATATTCGTCCGTTTTACAAGTACTCGATACTCGAGTAATTTGAAAAATACTCGAGTAATACTCGTAATTTATAAATGAAGAGTTTTTTATGCTGCGGGAATTATAAAATCAAAACTTCGAATCATTTTTAAATATGAGACGTTTAATTCTCTATTATTTTTGAATTATCTATTATTTATCATCAAGTTTATGTCGTATGCCTTCCATAATTAAAAATATTTGACGCATTGGCATAAGTATTAGCATTAGCTGTAATGCCAGATATTCCATTAAAATTTAAAAATAAATAAATATGTATTAATGGATTTAAATGAGCTTATTTATTAATAATACATTTATATTTTGGTACATGTGAAACTACTCGAGTATACTCGAGTTCTCGAGTATTTTCAAATTTTACTTCTCGATACTCGAGTAGTTTAGATGTCGAGTAATTGGAGTCTCTAGTTCTAATGAAATTGACAATTGCTAGATTAACGGTACGATAATTTTCATCTGATGATCGATATGGAGTAAGACATTAAAAGCACCCTCGCAATTCGTCCCCGGGATAATGACGTACCGAAGCGGACAACTCAACTCTTCGCCGGAATCCCCCGAAAATTGTCAGCGAACATTGAGAGGCCATAAAATCCAAAAAAAAAACAAATATAAAAAAAAACGTCTTCGGGAAGACCCGTTGTCTATAGTTATTTATGAGGCATGTCCCTCGAGCCAGGGGCGCGCGGGAAACCTCGTAAAAACATACATCTAGGAAAATTCGCCAATACTTTGGCCCAGAGCCAATGCACCTTTTTTATAATTCGATCAATTTTATTCTATTATAGAATCTGTAGCTATTTTTGTATTTGATACAATGCAATCTCGTTGCAACGTCTTTCAGTATGTAAAGGTACAAAAGTTTTTCCAGGTCATTGTTCAAGTGACAACGTCATTGGCTTTATATGCGGCGCTCACGAGTACGAATCCCATAAATAAAGTATTAATTGATTTTTAAAGATTCATCGTGATTAAAGGCATGGAACCTGTTTGTAATTTTTTCCCACCCATTTAATCCTTAAAACGGGACGTAGCTTAAAAAAACATGGATGATACCAACTTGTATCGTCTGAGCACAATTATTCTATAGTTACTCTCTTTGAAAAGAAGAGATTGGACAACTGAGTGACAATGAGCTTTCATAAAAGCACTTCTGGTGAAGTTTCAACTCTTTTAAGACTTCATACGCTCCAAATTGAGTGCAAATTTGGCTTAAATATTATATTTATGACACATTAAAGGAGTATTTATATTTGGCATGGATTTAATGGGTCAGTAACTAATTCAAAAAATGGTAAATTTTAGTTTGACAGCTTGTGAATTTTATCAAATATGGTCGTAATAAGAAAATTTATGACATGTTCTTTTTATTTTAACTGACCATTTATTATTTTAACTGACCATTTATTATTTTTAACTGACCGTTTTAAGTATTTATAACTGACCATTTATCGAATTAGAAACTGACCAAATAATTAGTAGTCTTTACATTTCTAGACACTTTCGTTAAAGAAACATTCGTTTCTAGCTCACATTGGTAAAAAAGCAAAACTGTGTGGCTACAAAAAAAACCTGAGCTGAAGAAAAAAATCAAATATTATGTTTTCGACGACCGGTGTCGGTATATGAGAATATATGAGAATGTAATTTTCGATCCGCTGATGGAGGCGTTATTTTACAATTGCTTGTCAACTTGTCATTTATTTGCTGTTTGGCTTCATTATTGTACCCATATCTTGGTTTTGCACTCTAAATGTATCAAATACATCTCTGTATCAACTGTTTATGTAGTTTAACTTATATGCTCATGTTTCTTGACATTTATAACAACTTATGATATTCAGTTTTTTAGTGTCGATTACGATGCTTAAACATGGTACCAGATTTGACTTTAAACAAACAAATATTCAATTATACACATTTTTAAGTACACTCATCGAAAGCATTATCCAATGCTTGCGATTAGCTTAACCGGTCTTTATCTTTACTTAATTTATCCGAATATATGTGGTAATACTATAAAACAGGGCTCTGGAGTCGTAAAAAATACGACTCCGACTAAAAAAAGTTTAATTTCGTCACATTTGTTTCCTACCTCTCCTATTTATTTATGTGTATTCAATTATATATCAACCGACCAATCCGGCCAATAACCAAATTGCACATATTATATGCAAAACTAAAAAGTTCATACTTCCGACTCCGAGTGTGACTCCGGCCAAAACCCCGCGACGACTCCGACCCCACAGTCCTGCTATAAAATAAACATGTTTTTTTACCAACAAGTAACTTACAAGTGAACTAAAACATTGTAAATGAAAAAGCTCTCATGACGTAGTGAAAGACTCATCAGATAAAATATGACAATTGCCAAAGGTTCCCAATCACTTTTATAGAGGACGAGTTGATAAAACTATAAATATTTCCAGAAAAAAAACACTGGTTAAGCAAGCGTGCGCACGTCGCTACCTATGTATGGTTTTCAATGTGTCCAATTCTTTTGGGGTAGCGATTTTGATGTTTGTTCAGGACAGTTTTAGAACATACGATGATATAAATATTTACGTTAGCTTAGGGGTGGAAATTTTGACACCAGGTTTTAGCCGTGAACAACTTATTGACTGAAGCCTATATGCAAAATCTAGTAATATATTCTTTGCCATAATTGATGTTGTGTAAGGACTTATATGGAGTATATGAACCCTTTATAGAATAACTTAACATTGCGTTATTGATTCATTTAAACTCTCGTTTTTGTCTAAGGAAGTGGTGAGAGACACTAAAGGCTAATTAATATTTTATGTTATATCTAGTTTTTGAGATCGGATTGGTGAACATTATTGAAAAAATTACATAAATCCATGTTTTTGAACATTATTTCATAAATCTTTTAATCAGTTAGAAGCGGTGTCTACAACCGGGATCAAACTCCGACTTAAGATACGGTGAAAAAATAACAATGTATTTTAATTCTACAGAAATTATTATTTCGGCTTACGCCATCGTCATAATTATGTTTTAAACCTCCATTTATTTATCCTTATATACAGTTGTAGACAGGGTGCACAATACATCTTCTTCTCTGTTCCATCATCCTTGTTTTTTGTTTTATATGGTAATAATAAGTTATTAAATGTGACACATTGATTTGATGTATTTCTCGAAGTGAAAGCTAATCTAGGATTTAACTAAGTGGGGATGAACGTAAAATTTGTATTGAATCAAGTTGATTTATTTAAAATTGCATTAACGCCTATTAACGGCTTTAGAAGTGGTGAGGCATTAATGGCGATCTGTTCGTTAAGAATGTCATTGGATTGATTATGCCTATTAATTTCTGTTATGTGATTCTTTTATGAGGTGGCTTGCGAATCTGGCTAAAGATTTTTAAGATTTAAAATAACTTTGATTATTCCGCGAATTGTGTTACTTATTGTGATACGCTTTTCGCCTCTTTCGGGCATCTTCGGACTTACTATCGCAACGAATGACTAAGTAATAAACCAAGATTGATTTGAATATTTTAAATGTTAAATTACTAAAATGGAGTTTGAGATTTTAATTATTTACGGGAAGCAAGGATGGGACCATAGAAGTAAAACAAACAATAATTACATGACTTATTTATGACGAAAACTTTCTTCTTCTAGATTTTTAATTACATAAATTCAATTTACGTTGCCTATAAACCAACCATTTTACGAGCATAAAATATGTTTGTAACAAATTCAACAAGTTTATTAAGGACATTCGATAAGGTTTCATTTTAATTTGAGGTTACGATGGGCATCTCGAGTTCCTCGTGTCAAACAAAAGAGGTCAGTGGCACCGTGGCTGGGGCGAACTTTTGACTTCCTCGTCCTTTTAAAATACCTACTCCACCCCTTATTACCGCAGTCCACGCAAAGCTCAGGAATGTGTGAAAGGCTTTTTCCGCATTGTTTTAGAGATGGAAGAAGCAGGTGCGGGCAACGAATGCCCTTTAGCAAATCGGTAAATTATTGAAACATTATACCGCATATACTAAAATAATACAGTAAACATCAACACTGCTATTTTTAAGGATTTCGACTGAGGGTGCTTGATGGAATTTCAATATAAAATTTGAATTGTTTGAATTTTGAACTTTTCTAGTAGTTTTGTCACTAACGACCCGGGTTTCGCCTTTTGGCATCTTCGGGCATTTCAAGTGCACGGATGTATTTGAACTGACGATGCCGAAAGGCAAAACCCAGGTTGTTAGCGACTTCTATTCACTATTTTCATATTTCTATTATCAATAATAATTGTTTGCCACATCTTTATTAGTCTTGATTAGTTGTTATATATGTATGTAAATAACTAAATCTGTAATGTTGTATATCTTGTCAGTTGAATATGCTTGCGATGAGCGAAACCAGTGCTGATCGAAATAAATTTAATAAGTACAAAAACATGTCTTAAATGTCTACAAAAATTTTAATTGACCTTTGCATTCAGGCATTTCAAGTGCACGGATATACTTGAACTGATTGTCAGTTCAGTTCAGTTCAGTTACAATAAGATTATAAAATGTTTGCCAAAGAATAGTTTTAGCCAAGCGAATGTTTTTATAAAAAGTGGTGAAAAATGGTCTAAGTCAATGATATCTGCTTTCATATAAAAACAGCTTGAATTTATTATTATAAAAGAGTAAGTTTTCCTTTCATATACATAGTTGAGTCTTATGTAAATAAAAATGTAGGGTAACTTGATAAGGCTCTTTTTACGCTGGCTTTTTGAAAATATTATTTTTTCTCAGGCTATTTATAAATGTACCACAATGGTTTTCAACCCCTTAATCAAACCAACCCCCACGCGTACAATAAATTTACAGTCATTCACTATGTAAAGAGTTTTTCATGAAATATGAACGATAATATTTATTGAATACTGTGACATATCGAGGTCAATACAATTAACATCGATTCACACTTCTCAATTCAAATTAAAAAGTCAAACTGTTCTTGACCAAATTCAATATTCAGGTCACGTTCTTTGACTTATTATCAAATACCTAGACAGCTTCATAAAATTACTGTGAGTTATTTTTTCTCAAACTTATGTGAGTATATACAAAAAATATTCTCCCAGTAGAATAAGTACAAGCAAAATCAGTGACTGAGCATAAATAGAATATCTAAAGCAGCGTTTCTCAACCTGTGAGACACTGAGCATTTCAAAGGAGGCGCAAACAAAAATCAAGTTGATAATGTTGAAAAAATCATCAGTTGATAATGCTCGCGATGAGCAAAGCCGGTAGAGAGTATTGGCAGTAAAAAAATATAATATTTTAAGGTAGAGCTTGAATGTTTATTGTGCCATCAGACTGAATATACGTTTGCATTTCGTAAACAAAGACAGGTCAAAACGTGCACGTTTTTGCAAAGCTCATCGAATGTTATACAGTCAATTTTATTATATGTCGGGGAGTAGTATGACATAAGTGAAGAATTCAAGTGCGATCTGAATAAACTCGTTTCAAAAAAATATATAACATATTTATATTTGTACGTTTTTTCATAAAATATACATTTTGTATTCTTTTAATAAAGTATAACCTTTTGAGTGTGTAAAAATTTTAAGCTTAAAATGAGATCACAGCCCGTAAAAGTATGAGAAATGCTGATATGATGAATATTTTACGTGAGCAAATACCCTTCAGTTTTCTTTTTGTGTGTATTCAGCAGCGTAACAGCGTTATTCTTGATGCAAAATATTGAACGGTGTAAATGTTTGGGCTTCATTTAAAGCAGTGCACTAAAAGTTAGCCAAAATAGTTTACGAAAGCGTTCTGATGATATCCAAAGCTTTGAATGTTGAATGCCATGTAATTATCTGTATATATAACCTACTTGGAATTACCGACCAAGATTTTGAATACGAGTATCTTAAATTATTGAACAATTTTTCAATTTCGTTGTCTTTCCAATTACAGTGGAACCCCGATCTTACGTTCTCGCATTATACGTTTTCCCGCGTGGTCCGATCATTTTCTATAGTCCCGGCGAAACACCCATAAGAACAATGTTACAAATTCCCGCATTAACCGTTCGCCGATTTCTTGATTTCTTCGATTTTACGTTTAAAAATTATGGTCCCGTCACAAATATTGTCCCAATTGATCGTTTTTGTAAAATATTTCAAAAAAAAACAATCGAGCCCTTCTAATCGATTTGTAGAAAAAAACTGAGACTGCATGTGTGCACTTGTTTTCGATTCATTGTCATAATGTGTCCGGTAATTACTGAGCATCTGTGTATTCTGTAGAAGAAGATAGCGAAAAACACAATAATGAAACATGGAATGACATTAACAGCAGCGTTATTGGCCTTCGAAAAAATAAAAATATATTTCTACTTTATAAATCAATCTGTTAAAAAAATATTGGAATTTGAGAGGAATTTGTTTAAATTGAAGTGGCAAACTGCAAAGGAGCAACTTAGTTTTAAGGATTTTTTTTAAAAATGAATGTTATAGTTTTTTTTTTGTTCATATTTAAAACTTTTCCTCATTAATCGTATGTTTTTTACGGTCCCTTGAAAAACGTAGAATCGTGGTTTCACTGTACCACATTGCGTAGACGTCAGTTAAAAAAAGAAATAATGAAACGCTCACCTTTCGTTGGCAGTCGTGCGACGTTAACGTTTCATTATTGCGTCACGGCAAGAAAGAGCATTAGAAAGGGACTGAATTTTATTTCAAAAGCTAATAGCACGTTTAAAAGGTAGACTTGCGTTAATTTTTTAAGTTAAAATGTAGTAATGAACCTTAATGTTTTAAAATTTAGAATAAGAGACTATTGTCACTGCACTTCTATTATCGTAAAATCATAAACAGAGATTTATCTTAATCGCAGTAAGGTGAAACATTTGTCATGTTTTTTTTTTCAATGTTCAAATAACTGTTTTCAAAAAATAATAAAAAGTTATTAGTATTCGAACAAGAATTAATACAGATAATGTAATTTTGTGTGAGTTAAGACAAGATCGAAATCTTCAGATAAAACACATCTTTTTTTTCGATAATTCAGTTAAATTTAACGGCTTCCACACCGAGAGGCGTCAAAAAAATCAAACTAATAACACTTAAAATTTTTTGTGAAATAAAATTTGGGGTTGTGTGAAAAATTATATTTTGTAAATGATGCGCGTAGTAGCATAAAGTTTGGAAACCACTAGTTTCAAGTTTCAAATAGGACTCACGATAATGATAGTCTTTTGGAACTGAGTACAAACTATGATAGTATTTACATTTTTAAAATAATATTGTACATATTTTCCTCTTATTTACACTTTAGAGTGCATGTTTGTAGTGAAAAAATATTAAATTGTTCCTCCCTTATAGTAAGTATACAGCTCACTATTGTGCGAGTTGTTTGTTATATTATATAGGTCAAAGTGTGAATTTTTCCTTGCCGACTTACGAATGACATTTTCTTTGTTAGGATATTTTTAAGGCTCGCCTTGAGAGCTGAACGACTTCCACTACACACAATTATTATTGTGAGGGATATTATGCAAAAGAAAACATAAAAAATACATTTTTTACAAATATTTAGTACAGTGCTTCTCAACACATGAGGACTGTAAAATAAAATTTAATTCTTTGAAACATTAAAAGTTAATAAGTAAGCTGACGGTCCATCATTCATCACATGTTTACATCCATTGTTTCACAGCTATATACCAAATCGTTCAAAAATTCAGAGTTTCTCAAACTGTCGAGAACGGTGCACCCTTTTTATAATAAACGTAAAATCAAGTACCCGTCGTCAAAAAAAATGCAAATACTCCTATCAAGCCCTTGCCGTTCCCCAGTGGGTGCGTACCACACTTTCGGAACACTTTCGTAAGTGATTAGATAAACACATCTCATTGAATTACTTGGTCTAATTAAACCAACGCAGGCTTTGCTCTTGGGGTTTATAAAATTACAGCATGATAAGTACAAATTTTAATTATTTTAACTTTAATGTCAAAATGTGTCATTTGACCAGAGGCGGCTCAGGGCTCTGGACACAATGCAGTCAACCGGGGGCGTTAATTACTTTCAGTAAAACACGTGTCGTAATGCACACATCGCGTGCAAGAGTATAAAAGCCAATACACACGTAGCTAAAGGTTGTGTATTTTATTCATATTAATACTGGCTGCTGTTTATATGTACAGTTATTACGGTAATGTGAACAGATTAGAAAACATTAAAATAAAATCACGTGTATTTTTAATTAATGTATTTCTGTTAACTCTTTCCACTTGAAAGTTGGCAAAAGTTAGGTGAGGGTTTTTTAATATTTCATATTTGATTTCATATGTGCATTTGGACTTAAAAAAAAAATAGTTTTGGGTTATATTCACCACGGGTCGTCAACTTGGTCTGTACCGCCTACTAGTGGGTGATTAGGGCCTCCGTGGTGGGCGGTGGGCGATTTTTGCAATTGTACCAAATTTTTTCACCCAAATCCTAGATTTAAATATCGGGATGTTGGTGGGCGGTAAGGAAATTTTACCATTGAAAATAAGCAAACTTTGGCAGCAGGCATGAATAGGACGACGACCCCTGATGTTCACCAACTATTTCCAACTTAAATTGGAGCTGACAAAAACATATTTTTTGTCGATTCGGCATAAACTATCTTGATTCACTAGAGTCTAACATGACAGACTCTCAGTATATGGAATATACACAGGATACTTTGTATTGAATTTAGTGGCTGAGCAAGCACACTGGTGTATGGTTCAAAATCATTCTAGTGCAGATATTTTCGGGCCATGAATGTGAGAGGTAGAATCATTTTTCTCCGTCGATAGGGTCGTGAAAGGCGGCCATGACACATTGGCTGCATATACACAACAGGTGATGGTGGGAAAAACGAACTTTTTACTACAGCAAATTGATGAAATTTCAAATAAAAATGAGTAATCATTCAATTATACGATTACAAAAACTATTGCGATGAAATGGGACAGAGAATGAATGTTTGCCAAAAATAATAATGTTAGTCAATAATTTACTCTCTTGATTTTGGGAAGGGAGGCTCTCCTTGAATAATATAACTTTGGTAAAGGGGGCAGGTCTTTAATAGTTTTATAAATGCTGGTCTATTACTTAAGTTGAAATTATATTCTTTCTATACACTTTATTAAAATAAGACACTTTTAAGTTAACGGTAAAAAAAACTATTTACTACGGAGTCGATTTTTTATGTTGTATTATAATTTTTTGTCATAATTTATTGTGAACTAGGCTAATGATACAAATTAAAATGATTATGCATTTGCGAATGAGCATAAAAAATTCAATTAAATGTAATGTAATCATTCAATGGTCATATAGCTAATAGTTTTCTTTACACGCTAGGGGATGTCTTCAGCAGAAATATAATTTACAAACACGGCATGAAATTAGTAAAGAAATATGTTGCAGTGATGATTTTTTGCGGCTGAGTGCTGCATGTTTTGAGTTAATAATAGAAAAACACAAAGGAAATAAATCTTGAATACAAGAAAAAAATTATATCTTACTCCAATTTGGTATAACTAAATAAAATCCTCTTTTGTTCAATTTCATCTGCATCAACTTTCAGCTGTATATTTTAATACTTAAAACACATTTTTTTACCACTTCTGGATATTGATGTGATTTAAAAATCAATGCCAGTTTCTCTTTAATATGATCGAAACCAGTTTTGTCCTTAACCCGTTGACTGCTAGCGTCTTAAACGTTGAGACGCAAGATTGCCAAAAATAAATCGAATTAACAGTGTTAAAACTATTACGAACAAGATTTTTTTATTCAAATATGGATTCATTATTTGATCTGCAGATAAGAGGTTATTATAATAGATGTTAAAAAAGTAAGGAAATAAATATTTTTTGTTTATTTCAATTTTGACCCAGGAGCAGTATTTTCGGTATTTTTTTTAGCATAACTGTGTGTTTTACTAAGAAGGTTGAGGATGTATTTTTAGATCATGATATTTATACAGCTTAAAAGAAAAATATTACATTTTTTTTATAGTCATAACTCATTGTTAACTGTTTCTTAACAATGAGTTATGACTTTAAAAATAATTGTTTATACCAGGGCTGTGGAGTCGGAGTCGGAGCTTTTTGGCCAGAGTCGGAGTAGGCGCGGCGTTTTCGCCGGAGTCGTACTCGGAGTCGGAAATTTTGAAAAGTTTGAACTTTTTATTTTTACATTTAATATGTCAAATTTGGCTTTTGGCCGCATTAGGCCACATAGGGTCGATATTTAAATGATTACACAAACATAGGAAAATTAGGGGGAAAAGTGACGATATCCTTTTTTTAGTCGGAGTCGGAGTCATGTTTTTGGTCAATGTCGGAGTCGGAGACGGAGTCGTGGTTTTGGTACATGCTGGAGTTGGAGTCGGAGTCGGACTTTTTTTCACCGATTCCACAGCCCTGGTTTATACTACTTCCACATTTAAGATCTGGACCTGTTCGTTCATCATTAGCATCGAGCGAAAGTGGTCCTGGTCTTTATTATAATAAACATAGAATTAATTCAATGTGTTTTATTTATCTTTCATAATTCATTTATAAATCGTCATTTGATTTTTACTGTGAATTAAATAGGAAATCAGGTTTTAGTTAGTGGGTAACTTTGAACACAGAAAACTTTGACATTTCGAAAAAAGTTTCATATTCCAGCATTCATATGCCACAAATCGAGACGTATTAATGCACACATCGCGTGATATTCAGGCCCTAATGAAAAGTTCACGCGACTTTTTAAACAGGTATAAAAAAGTAAAAATACAACTTTAGAAAATAAAAACAGGAAACCGAAATTGAATTATGGCATCATTTACATTAAATTTGTGGAACGATTGCGCCCAATAATCATAATTCTTTATTATTCTACAATTTCTACAAAAAAAAATCTAAACCTTAAAACGGAAAGTCAAATCATGTGCTGACATGTGAAACAAACAAGAATTATAAAAGAAAAATTACGCAATTAAACTATTGTAATATAAGTTGGAGCTGATGAAGCAGAATTAGTCCATCAAGACAAAAGACAACTACACTACACGCATTTTGTGTGCTATTTTTCACCATGCCCACGTCCAATGTGGAGCACATGGTCAACTCATATAGTTAGCTCAACAGTTTTGTATATAAACTGCTGGTAACTCAGTTGCTCAAGCTCTATCGCACGGGTTCTCAACCCATGGGTTGTGGCGGGTTTTCTGTGGGGTCGCAAACGTATACGGTCAACTAAAAAAAATATTCACCATAGTTCTTATTCGTTATTTTCTTTCTTTAAATTACCTTATTAAAAATGCATTTTCAATTGCATCGGGGTCGCGGGACACATGGCTTTTATATAAAAGGGTCGACACCCGAAAAGATTGCGAACCTATGCTCTAGCGCAGTGACGGCTGGTGACGGGGTGCTGGGGGGTGTAAAAGGAAGATTCAACTATTTTTCCGTACTACGGAAGAGAAACAGTTGGTATTACGAACATCTGAATTGAAAGTCCATGCTATAGAATTGTTTTAAAATCCAATGAATAGGAAAAAACTCTTGCAAAAATGGTTGAATCTTCCATTGCACCCCCCAACACCCCGTCACCAGCCGTCACTGCTCTAGCGTGAGTATAGATGGAAAATATAAGATTAGGGCTACGTCCCATTTTTAGATCGGATTGGAATTTTAGACAGCCTAGATATCCATATTATCAACCTCAGATTTTCAGGTTGTTTTCGTTATTTAAAAAGGAAAAATAAAAACTTTTTTGTGTGAGGCATAATTTAAAAATTTGTTTTTGAAAAACTTCTCGGCTATTTTGGCTAATCCCTTCAAAATATTCTGGTCGTAAAAGGGTTAAGAAAAACCGCTGTCCTGTTATTGGCGGATACGAATTTTAAATGATCAATTTAATATGTCTAAATCTTATATATAAAACCGAAACGGCGTATGTATGTATGTGGGTCTGTAATTCCCTTTTGCATTGTTGGTCATTAAGTTGCCATAAAAACGAATATGAAAGAAAATATGTTTGAATTTTTATCAGCGAAGACATTTAGTCAAAATATAATAAATTAGTCTTCTACTGGACTTTTCCCGGCTTTTATTAATATAATAATGTTTATTATTTACGTGAAGGTGTTATTTGACATTTCTTTGACAGCGAATTAGATTTTTTCCTTGAAATTGGACATTTTAATGGGCGAGAATGGGGCATTAAATAAAGTTTTTCATTTTATTGTAACTCTATTTTGGATGTTAGATTGTGTGATATAATTATGTCGAATGATATAACTTTAAATAATTATTGGTCGCCTAGTCCGAGCGACGCCGGGCAGCAATACTAGTCTCATATAAAGAACATATTTCGTTAAATTATGTATTGTTTATTTGCGGCACAACACTTGCACAGTTGTTTTTTGTTTGCTAATTGTATTATTGTCGCTTTATAATTTTTTTTAACAACAAAAATATTCACAGTGACTTTAAATAAAAAAATAAACTCCGAGATGAAACTAACTGTGTACGATAAAACAATTTTTTTCAACCGTTAACTGAGAAAAAGAAGGCTTAAGGACTATATAATAAAATTCAGCTATGCAAAGTTGTGTGTAAACATTCCAGTGATGTAAACGGAGGCATCGCTTTACGAGCTTTAATACTATATCAAAAATGAGTTTTTTATTTTATTTTTTACTGAAAGTTTAAGTCTGATCGGCAGTTTTGTCTTTAAGCCTTAGATATTAAAGACATGTGTAAAAACTCTAGCAATAAGAAGAACATGTTAAATACTGTTTCTATTTAAATGGTCCGGTCCGTGGCGCAGTGGCAACGGCTTTGACTTGCATGCCGGACCGCCCGGGTTCGATTCCCGGTACGAGCGGATTTTTTTTCAGTCAATAAATCTGTTCAAAGGCATGGGTGTTTGTGTTGTTGAAAATTCCAATCGCTTCCCACCTTTACGATCCCAAAAAGCGACGCATAGTGACAGCGATTAGCTAATCACTAGTTCTGTCCTAGTCCTCGTATCCTTTCCATCCCTACTCTCTTCGAAAAAGAGAGGTTGAGCAACTGAGTAACAAAAAGTTCTCGTAGAAAGACATCTGTTGAGATAAACTCCGTGAGTAGTCCATATGCTCCATGTTGGGAGCGGAAATGGGTAAAAAAAATTTTTTAAAGAAAAACTAGCGTCACGAGATTCATGATTTTTTTCCGTTCACGAATTAGTTTTACAGTGAACATACAATAAACTCTAATTTTTTCAATACATTTATGAGAAAAAAGGGTATATGTATTAATTAAAAAGGCCGACGAAAGCGTAATAAATTATGTTTCAAAATTAACATAGAACTTTATACATTTGTAATTTATATTTTGTTTATGTACCTGGTCACATTAAAAAATTATATACATACTTATATGAGCCGAAGTGAGCCGTGTAATTTTTAAAAAATTGAGTTAGATGCAGTATCATTTTATTCATGTCTTAAAGTATTTTGCATTTGAAATGAGATACTTAAAAGCACATTTAAATACCGTGTTTTTCATTATATAAAATTAGCCTCTGAGCTACTAAAAAAGGTTAATCTTTTTGCTACTTGGTTCACTTCACTTATCAATGGCTCAAATGATAAGTTTACGATGAATTAATCTCACCTCTTTTATTACATTATTTTAATTATTACTTCCCTGAATTGCTTTTATCTGTTCATTTATGTTGTAAGCATCAACGTAGTGTAAAAAACCGTGACTGAACTTAAAATAAATACCAATACAAAAGTTTCAGCATTTTTAGACTTTGCTCACTTCACCTACCAAGGTCTCATATAATGTAGAAATTTAATAATACTTCAATACTTATATCAAAATAAGTTGTATTATTTATATTAGAATATTTTCTAGCTATCTTTAATGATAAATTAAAATGGCTTATATTTAATAAATTCTGTAAAATATCTACCATCGCCTTCATATCATACATATGTAGTATCTGGTCGAAGATTTGAGCCTTGCATGGTAAAAATTCGAACACCGTTGCTTTTTTATTAGTTTCAGTGAGTGAAATTGTAGCTTCTTACACAGCTAAAATAACCCAAATTTACCACAAATGAAGTAAACATGCACCTCTAAATTGAATAAGCACTCAGAAAGATTAACAAGACAAAATTCTGAAGATTCACATCGTATTAAAACACAACATACGTATAATGGTTGAACCACAAACAAATTCCAAATCATAAACTTTTGAATACACCCTACCAATTATATAAATTACCAGCCATGTTGCACCAACAAAAACCGAAGTAATCTTCAAAGGGTTGACGTATATATCTTTCTAGAAAGGGGGCCCATGCGAAGATTATGAATAATTTCCTTTACCATTGCTAAACAAATACGTTCATAAAGCAAATACTCGAAAACATCAAAAATTAACACAGGTCGGCATAATTAATTAATAACTTTATACTTTGGTATACTTTTCACGTCAAACAAGAAATTATTGTATTTTTTATTATGAAAATTGTTACAAATACAATATTATAATATCATAAATATACTATTTATTGATTGAGTAGGCATTTACTTGGTAGAACTCCATCATAATACGGAAAGAAACAAATATATAAAATAATTTATGTAGAATTAAAATACATTGTTATTTTTCTTTCCGCATCATAAATATACTATAATTTAGATCATACTAAAATTCAATTGTTTGAACTTTGTACTTTTCCAAGACGCTTGTCTCTAACAACCTGGGTTTCGCCTTTCGGCATGTTCAGGAATTTCAAGTGCGCGAATGTACTTGAATTGTAATTCGTTCACTTAAAATGCCTGAAGATGTTGAAAGGCGAAACCCGGGTCGTCAGGGACAAAATTCATGGAAAAGTACAGAATTCAAACGATTCAAATTTGATATTGAAATTCTATCAAGCACCTTCAGTCGAAATTTTTAATAAGATCATAGTAGTTAGGTAATGTTATTGGGTATTGATAATCGGTAAAACTGAACACTTGGTTTATATTGAAATTTTTAACAAAATAGTATCTTGATACAATGAAGACTATCATATTTATATCAGCAATCCTAAATAAAATTTAAATGCACAACTAAACTTTTTTCTTTACAACTTATCTACATACATATATATAATTGTATTTAATATTGCAATTTTTACTGATCTTGATATACAACATACGTATATGTGGAAACAGTATTAATAAAATGGATGTTAACCTTTTAAAAAATGCATTTCCACCTAAAGAGTAAGACGCTTCAAATAATAAATCAAACTTTGATAAAGCCGTAAACAAGTATAGATTTATTTTAATATTAATAAGTAGAACTCTATTATGATAATAAATTAAAATATAGTAACTAAAAGAATCCCAGGTGTCGGTCTCAAGTATCGTTAAAATAAATTAAGTGATGAATTCATAAATCGTGAAATTATCTCAACCAATCAAACACGGTGTATTCATTGTAAAATAATGTTATTAATAAAAGCTGTGAAAGCTCTAGTGATTTTTGAGACTTTTATTCTCATTATTTCGTCAGCTAATTTAGCATGACAACATCGTAAAAACTACATAAATAATTTATAAGAGATGATTTTTCACTCGCTGTCACCCTGTCAGCCTCTCACCGATTTAAGTTCTGTAATATTGCGCTAAAATGAAGAAGATAACACTTAAATAAAGCAAGGTCTGTAAAAAATATGGTAAGTAGTAAAAACTTACTTAGATCAAAATGAAGACAAGTCAAGAAAGTTATTGCTCGTAATATTTGAGTTTATTTTAAATACTGTTCACGCAGTTATTTTTTAAGATAACTTTGCTAAGCTCTCCAGACACGGCAAAAGGCTGAGAGGCAAAAGCACAAAAGCTTTAAAAGTAATTACTAACCGCCGACCCAGTTTAGAGCTTTATTATAACGAGTCTTGCTACATCCACAATATGACAAAGATGGGATTCGGTTATGCAATCTCTCAATAAAAGGTTACCTAAAAGTCCCATTAGCTTTCCTCGTGACGGAGCATAATTATGAAATTTAAATTGATAACTTTGCTCTTCCTCTAGTTGTTGTAATTAAATGTAAAAAGCACTATCAGTAAATTAGCTTCATTATTTCTGATAGTAATGATTTTAATCTATAAATTTTATGAAATATATAAGTGATTCACGTGAATCAATTAACATTGGAAATATTTCATTTACGTTATTACCCGTAATTGGATGCTTGTTTTTGTTATAGAAGAATTAATTTCAAAACATACACTGTCACACTTTTTATTATCAGTACAACTACTACTACAGATGAGTTTTTATTGAAATATTAAAACAAAAATACGTGTATTGAAATGTATATTTTATTGATTGAAATGGTATTTACTGATTCTGTGATTGCCATTTTCTAAATATTTTTAAAAGCTATGAATCGTTCTCACTTTTATAGCAGTGTAGTAACTAAAACATAAAACTTCATTGTGAAAAAATAAACATCTGCTAACAGAATAAAATTTCTTAGCAAAAAGCAGCAGCTCTTCTTTTCTTAAAAAAGAGGCAGTATGCAAATACATACTGCTTGATTGCAATGAAATTAGTTCATTTTCAAAATACCAAAACTTCAAAAAACACGTTGTCGTTTTTCTTAAAAGTTTGTCAGAGCCACTTACTGCCTTTAAGCTTGTTAAGGCAGTATAGTCAACAACATGACGATAATGACAAGACTACCAAACTATGGCGTTATAAATTTTAACAAAATTTGATAATAAAACAGGGCTATTTTTTATTATAAATATGATAATGATGTGAAGAAAAGTTTGAAATTCCTTATTGGTTACAAAGCTTTTGCTTAATGCGTAATCCACTTTTTGATAAAAAGCTTTGTATATTTACTTGCGAAGAAACAAGATGTGGAATTATATACAAATACTTATGAAGTTCTTAAAGTTTTTTTCTTATAAAAAATGTGCAAAATTTCGAGGGCGCTTTAGGCGAACCCAGACCGGTAAGTAACAAACAATTAAAAAAGTTTCCGAGCGGAGTAAAAATTATGAAATGTACAAGTGGGAGGAGTGAAAGAGTAAATTCCCAGAAAGGTTAACCTGGAGGAATTATGGGGGAAGGAAAATCGGAGGCTAAGGAAAATATGTCGACATACATATACCAACGTTATCGTAGTCCACAAGACGAGCTTTTGTTAATATAATATATAAAAATTTCAACGCTTTATAAATGTAGATAAAGCTTGTACCTACATAAACAATCTGTCATATACATATTTATGTTCATCGACGCTCATCTCTGTTCCTTGTTTACTTATATCAATATAAGAACTTATATCGTTCGCAAGTCTTTAAAATCTTTATTTATGCCAGTATGTCGTTGCTTATGAGTAAGGAGTGCTTAGCTTAGAATATTTTTTAAAAAATACGTCGCCACATTTAGTCGTATCATTATGCGAATAAAAATGTGTGGAGAAGAAGAAGAAAGGGTAATGGAATAAATAGTTGAATTATCATTTGATTTTTACAATCACCACCATGAATGTTTGAAATTCTCATCCACCCTTCCAACCCTAAAAACAGAGCGTATTGAGAGCTATTAGTCAACCAATCTTGTCTCTTTGAAAAACGAGAGGTTCAGTACTGAGTAACAAGCAGTTCTCGTAGAAAAACTTCTGTAGGAATAGAGTCCGTATGCGTCACATTAATACCTTAAATGGCAAAGCAATAAATGTTGCTTTCGATGAATTCGGCGGTAACTTTGTGGAAGTTAAATTTTTATATAAAATGTAAAATAATTTAACGCGTGTTTTTTTAAGTTAATTCAGCAACCGTTGCGGTGGTAAGTATGAAGATGTCTCTGAAAGAGGCAAAACAAGTGTGTGTAAGAATGGCATTTTAGACACCAAAGAAGCAAAACCGAAGCTTTTAAAGGTTTTTATTACTCTGTACCTACCTTAAATTTATTTGTCTTCTTCTTGATCTTTAAAAAGAAAAAAGACATTGAATAATTTATTAACAAGTTGTGCTCGTAAAATAATTTCTGTTGAAAAACGCCATATAATAAGCTCACGTGTACCACACTCGAAGCGATTTTGTTTCAATACATATTACAGAAAAAATCATAATACCGTCATTTGTTCCTCTAATCCTCTATGTTAGTTTTTTTCAAGGAAATAAGATCTTTAATATTATTTCGATTTTCCACCTAATGACAAGGCTACCGAATCGAAAAATAGATATAAAAAATCGTCAGTTACGCTTTGTTGACACTTCTAACTAAGTAGCCAGCGTAAAAAGCTTTCATTTTCTGGAAGGAGCGGAAGTAAGGATCATTATCGCTTTAAAGTTTATGTCTTCGCAGAACCTCCTTAGAGAATGTCAGTGACAGGATCTGAGTGATTGATGCGCGCATTGGAGATACTTGATGCGTTTGCTTTTATATACAAAAGAACTATCGATCAGCGGAATCTTGTCTTCCTTGACACAAAAAAGATAGCTGTGGATTAATACAGTCATTTGATATAAGGAGTTTATCTTCCCCGTAATGGCAAAAAGCTGTAAACCAATTTTTTTTATATGTGGGGCTTAATGGTAGAAGTTCCTATGTCAAATATACCAATTTTTCTGAATAAGTAATTATTTTCAGTTGCGTTTCTGAAAGTTTGTAGTCTTTAACAGTGGTGAGTTTCGCACTAAAACTACTATTTATATATTTTAAATGAACAAAAATACTTCTTACACAAATAAATCTCAGCTTACGATCATCTATGCCAGGGATGGCAAACCTAGGGCACGCGTGTTCGTGGTGAACCGTTTGAGAATTTGGATAGCACGCAAACAATTTCTAAGTTTAAAAAAAAAAAAGTTTAGTATTGAGACGACCAGCGTTTTTTCCTCAATCTGACAGCAACAGACAGCGTCCTTACAAGGCGTTCGATGACGGGACTTAGGGACAGGTAGGGAAGAAAGGTAACTCTTGTAAAGATTTCAATCGGTATTATCTTGACCGCACTCTATCTGAGAGTGGGCTACTTTATTTTCTTCAAATTAGATTACACTGTCGATTACAAACACAGATACATTGCAGTTACAACCACATTTTTAAAAGCGTAAGTCCAAACGATTATATTGCGACTTCCTGCCGTCCGGAGGGCAGGAACGACTGCGACTGTCGACTTAGACTGTGCGAGAATAACTGAGAAAAAATGGCTTTAAACAAACTTTAAGTTTAATACTTGACTCTAACTAATTGTATACAAAAGAGTAGATTTTAGATGTTTTAATCGTTAAAAAATATATATTTTTACTACTTGTTTCTCTGCCGATTTACCTTACAAATGTACAATCAAAAAGAATTATAATCAAGTATTTTCCATTGAAGTACTCTTAATAATATATTATATTACTTAAATATCGTATGACAGTAATAGTATTCAACGTACCATTTCCGAATCGAAATAGTTCCTGTCAAATTATGTTAAGTATAGTAATCAAACAAAAAAGGTACCCGTCACTTTATAAAGTAATAATTTAACGAATTGTGATAGACATTATTTGTTCCGATAAAACATTTTTTTTTTAAGCTCACCCCTTAAGTCTACATCCAACCAATAATTCTGAAGCGTAAAAAATATGTTAATAGTAATACGACGAAATAACGCACTTTTTACATTACAAATGGTGTAGCCGGGTCTCGGAAAGGTGAAAGATGAATGAAATATACAAATTAATGCGGGACTTTATTTTTAATTTCATTACATGTTTTACATTTGAAAAAAATGGATTATTTCCATGTGCAATATTTGTTGAATTGTTTATATCGTCAATACCTATAACAAGCAGAGTTGTGAAGTTGTGACTAAACAATTATTTTGCCCTATTATCTATCCCTATATTGACCGTCCTGTATTGATTTCTTATTTCAGTTTAGTCATAAATTGCTTTAGTGCATTTATTGTATATTGAACTGGTTTCGTTCAACAGTTGAAAACGCTCACGATGAGAGAAACCAGTCCTGATCCAAATACATTTAATGTGAAATAAGAAAAAAATGATGTCTTATTATTTTTTTAATATAATTCCATTCCACCAAGTATTGACAGTGAACATCTTAAAATTGAGAGTTTATCCTTAATACAAACTAAATATAAAATGACATGCCGTTTTCTTTATAACGTATTTCCGATATCCGTAGCCTTTTCATACTAAACCAATTTGACAATAAAAGATAATATTTTGCATTTGATGTCCAACGCATTATTTTTTAACACAATTTGATACAAAATAATCAGTTTAATTTCTTTTATATTTAGTTCCACAAAATTTTGTTTAGAATAGTATAAAAAGCTTTCAAATACTACATGAAATATTTGCCTTGTTTGGTCTGCATGTAGAGACTCCAATTACTCGACATCTCAACTAATCGAGTATCAACTAGTAAAAATTGGAAATACTCGAGTATACTCGAGTAGTTTCAGATGTACTAAAATATTAATACAAATTTGTGGAAAAAATAGACGATAAGTAAATAAATAAGCTTATTTAATTTCATGAATACATTTATTTCAATTTATAAAACTTATATTACAAAAAAAATAGAGAAATAAAGGTGTTAAATTTTTGCGCGAGTTTGGATTTGTTCAGTACGAATATTACTCGAGTATTTTTCAAAATACTCGAATATCAAGTACTTGAAAAGGGTACGAGTATTCTCGAGTATCGAGTACTCGATATTCGAATCGGCATGTCTATAACGAGTATCCAATCGCAATACTCGTCTCGTACGTAAATTTGATAGGCTGCACTACCATCATGCTTTCGCACCAAATTAATTCAGTATTGTAAATTGATTAGTATAATTAGTTCTAGAACATCGCAAAATCATTCAATCAATAGACGATCAAATCCATCTGAAAAAATTTATTGCAATCAAATATTGGTAATTTAATCATTTTTTTTTAAATTTCAATCTTGCTTTTTAAATCGCTCAGTGCTTTGAAAGCAATGTATAAGTTACGCACTTTTAACGTAACTAGTATAACAACCCCTTTGGCTGCCTTCACCCAAATAATACTCTCCCCTTTCGCGCCGTTAGAATTTTTGGAGTTTTTAACAGACCGTATTTTAGAATTTGCCTCGGCAAATGAAAATATAATGATTATTCTCGAACATCCATTACGTAAATGATATGTTAACAGAGGGTCGCTTCCATTGATACACCTCGCCCGAACTCTGTGATCTTTTGAAATTAAAATATTAAACGTATTTTCTCCATCTACCATATGGGAAATGAGATTTGTTAAGAGGATTGTACGAGGGGATTGATCGCTTTCAAAATTAGGTCGAACTCGTAACAAAGGAAAATGTTAATAATAAATAAACCTTAAGATACGAATTTAAATGAGACAATAATCACATCAATAGTACTTTTCAAGTGAATTTTACTTGAGTCGCTAATTTCAATACTGACACAAACTAAGAGAAAAAGAACAGCTATTGGCAATATGTACATACTGGAAAACAAAATGTAAATTGTGATTTATTGAATAATTATTTACATGGCAGATCACTAATTTCATTAGAACTCTTACTAGAATTATGCTTTTTATATTATATTATAAATACTAATTTAAAAAAAAAAAAATATTTTTCTTGTATCAGGAGCAGGTTTACTCACCACAAAAATTATCATCTGATTGATATCGTTAATAGCTATTTCAGCAGCACGTCATCGGAAGACATTTGTTAATACGCCATGTCATGAGAAAAGCTTTCAATAATAAAACACATTTCAGAATAACATGTTTTGCTATTTGATACAGATGAATTAAGCATTAGCAAATTTCATAATTGTATATTCATTTGGTAAACGATATCATCGAAATGATTCAGCCAACACGACAAGAATAAAGAATAGTGGCCTTAATTATAAAAAAACAATGTTTCACTTGATTCAGTGCGTACATATTTGTTGCTTTTATATTATTAATTATATAAATATAATTGTCTTTTAAATGAGCAATCAAGGCTTTTGGTCATTCATTCTTTTGGTTGCTGTAGACATGACTTCGAAGCCCCGATCGGACACTTATGTATTTACTGTTCAAAAGATTTATCATATATATATCTGTGATGTTCATAGCTTTTCACAGCAATACTATTTCAGAAACACAGCAATCCAATAGATAAAGAAATACCTAGAGTTAATTTGATGAAACATGTATCTTACGTGGCTTCACTGAAGTTAGATAGCGCGTATGAGCTGAGTGCAACATTAAGTAAACATTAAAATTATAAGTGTTCGCGAAACAAGATAACACTTCCATCCTCATCTGATAAAATATAAATAACGCATCTCTGAGGCAAATCTTCGAACGGGGTGCCTCCCGGTCGGCATCCGTTCGCTTTCGGGCGTCGGCGGCGTCGGTAACGAATACGCGCCCCCCGCATCGGCGTCCCGGCGCGCATTTTAAGCAGAGCCGACCCTTACCAGGGGTAGCAGGATACCAATTTGCAAAGGACTACGTGTGATCCGTCTCCTTTCTTTATTTCACACCCGAATATGTCTGAGATGCTGATCCTTTTGCCAATTCATACCCCTAGAAGCCCCAATTGTGTATTGAGATCTCGAAGGCAAGGCATCGACCTTAAAGATACGATGGTTCAGATAAATATACTGTTATGGTATACGATAGAGATAAGTCACGATAATTTAATACAAGCTATTCATAGCATAATAAAGTAATTTACAGTAGAACAGTAGAGTATTTAGTTCCATAGTAAATTTATAGTGTATGTGATAGTAATTTCAACATTACGTGTTTGTCAAAACTAGCTTAAGCGGATCTTTCCTCATCTATATTTGTGACGTTACAAAAATAAACGTAGTCATTCTAGACAACTGTTTTTTTTAAGTTTTTTGGTGGTGTATTCTCATGTTGTTTTATATATGATATTTTTTAGACTGAATCATCTCGATCGATAAATGCAAAATTGAAAATAACTTTGATTACTCCACTTACTGTGTTACCAATCGTGACACGTGTTTCGCGTTCATAAGTGCATCTAACATCTCCATCGAGGATTTACATAACCTATTTTAAATTGTGTTTATTGTTTATAGAGGAATTGGTTAGCAAAAACCATAGAATTAATAAAAAAAACATGATTTGGACTCACTGCTCAAATTAATCAGACAACAAAAATGTAATTTACTCAGATTCATCTATGACGGAGATTGGAGATGGCCTTGTTTTTTTTTGTAACGGCGCATTTATTCATATCATAATGATCCTACAGTATGATTCTTACTCTTATATCCTTGCCATTTCTTAAGAGGGAGTATAAGAGACTGATATACTACTAGTCTTCATTAGCTTACTCTCGTTGAGATGCTTATGCTTCTGCATATGGTTTAAAAAATAGATATACATGTTTTTAATCAAGTAAAAATATCGTTAGAAACAAGCAATCTTATTATATAATACATTTAATTTATATTTATTTAAGCATTTAAGTAGTATGCTTCAAACATTTTTCTTTAAAAGCAGCAAAAAAGACTTTGTTGTAAAAAATTGTAAACCATAATTCGTGTTTTAACTAACTGCTTATTCATTTGACGTGAAATTATAGTCAATAATATTCTATAGGACATCATGACGGTGAAGAAATGCGGATTTCCCGAGTGAATGAAACTTCAGTAATATTATATGAAGCACTCATTTCTTATTCAAAAAAAGAAAACATCAAACAGTACAACCCGAGACCCAATAAAAAGCATCAAACAAAATATTCTAAATTCAGAATCCTTAAAATCCTCTCATCTTAACGACCAACCTTTTCGATGTCCTCAAAGCACACAGCCCTGTATTCAAAATGAGGCTGACAAAACGTAAAACAGAACGATAATTTATTAGTGTATACAAAAGATTCGAAAGACAATGAAAATCAATAGACCGCACATTAATCTTCATGTCAAATATTACTTCACTAATGATTCTATTATTTTCTTGAAACATTTCACAGTGAGGAAATTATAACGTACGAAAGAAACACAATGTTGCTTTATTGTGAAAATAATCATTATTTAGCACTTTTTAAAGTTAACATATAACTACTTCACATTGTCATAGTTATTCGTTTTTTAAATTGTGATGTAAAGCTATCGGATAAAATCTATATATACAGTGGAACCCCAACCTAACGCTCTCACATAAACCGTTTTCCCGCGTGATTCGTTCATTTTCTTTAGTCCCAGCGAAACACCTATAAGAACAATGTTAAAAAATCCCGCATTAATCGTTCCCCGATTTATCGTCTAAATTTTATGTTCCCGTCACAAATATTACCCCGATTGACCGTTTTTGTTGATTATTTCTCATAAGCACATTCGACCCCATTCAATTGGTTCATTAGCATTATCAAATAAAATCATTGAATACCTTAAAAGTGATGAAGGTCGTATTTTTTTCTTATAAGATGCAATGCTTAACACTATCAGCTGATCATTCTCAGCAGTTTCAGTCAACTAACTAGCCAAACAAAATAATGAAATTCCCTCCCATCTATATGATCACCTAACCACAAGTTTTGTCTTGGTTCCTTCAGTAAACACAAAAAGCATCGAACGATCGAGTAACACGCAGTTCTCTCATAGAACAACTTCTGCTCAGATAAGCTCTATAAGAAGCACATATGCTCCACATTCGAAGCGGATAAATAAAAAAACTGTTTCACATAATTTTGCTAATTTTCTATGAACCCACAAAGACAAAATGCGTCTAATGATTTGACAAAATTCAGAGTATTTGAATCGCCAATATTTGTATTAAAACCTTCTTCGTTCAAGCAACAAAATATATAATAAAGTATTCCAAAACGATATATCCGTATCACATAGTATTTTTAAAAATCGATATAGATACAGCTCGAAAAGTAGGATAAAACAGAACACAGCACGGATACTGAATATTTTATGTCGAAGGAATAATATTTTATAGAAAGTATGTCAAAATATTACTAGTGTATCATGCCAAGCGACGCAAGAAAATAATATTATATATTTTTGTAACCATTTTCCTGATCGCGAACTTCCCATGTTACTTGATATTCTACGCTACGGATATAAACCGGAATATATTCATCGGGGTTTAATAATTAAAGCGTATATGGGCAGTTACGTTCATTTTAATTGGATGTAACTCTGATACAACCGTGGAAATTTGTGTACAATATTAAATTTAAAAAACGCCATTACTGAGAATATTAAACGGTAAAATAACGAACCTCCTATTATACAGAAAATTTACTAAATTGTACTTATTTTCTTGTGAAAAAAGAAATAAATTGATATCGATTTTATAATCAATTGTATTCATTTGATTACATGACCGTATTATTTGTCGTGGTCTTCTGTGGTCTAGCGTTTAAAGTCTAGGTTGAAAATCCGGATTTTTTCAATCTTACAGTTGAAGTCTAGTGCAAGAGTGTTGTCTTATAGTCTCAAGATGATCCAAAATAGTTTAACGTTTTATTTTCAAGATATTCTGATATACATGAGCGAAATAATACTATCGTTAATTGTAGAGAAGGGCAAATCGGAATGAAACGGATGAAGTTAGCAGTATAATATATCAATGGAAACACGGTTCAAAATATGTACCAAGAAAGTTTAAAAAATTTGACCAAGTAAGTTTCATGAACTTTACTGTTCATAAAATGCATATTATTATTTAAACTCTATGATCACTTTAATATCTTTATAAACGTAAGAAAGCTAAGAGATTGATGAGGGAAAATATCTTGGAGGCGCAATGCGGTTACCATATCCCCAAGTAAAAAAAACATAGAAATACTATTGGAGTATATAACGAAAGACGAATTGAGAAATGACACAGAGTTTTATATGCATAAATTAATATAGAAACTACTGTAATTTACGCATTTAAAAGCTAAAGAAATAATAAAAACGTAAGAAAGAATCTTTTACGAATGTATAAAACCGGTTTGCCTGTTTTAAATTACTCAATTCTTCTATTATAGCCACTTGAGACGGTGAATAAAATTAAAACGTATATTTAAATGATTTAGGTAGAAAAAAGGGCTCTGTTCGTTCGCGTCATGGTATATGTGGAAGGGGTTGAACAATCGATAAAGCTCTCGTTTGGAACAAATATTATTTTGACAAATTTCTACCCTAAGGCTCCGCTGCAAAACTTTCTGGGAAATATTATTATTATGCCCTACTTTCTTTCTGGAAGCGAAGGCAGTTTTAAGCCCGAAGAAAATATTACGATCGGATATATGTTGAATAAATACGGAAATTTCGCTTGCGTATTATTCCGCCGAGAAGTTGTTTTTTCAGTTATCTTGTTTGGAGATAGTCAAAAATTCTAGTTTCCGTATTAAATTTTGCCACAGTTAATACTCTTACATTAAATAAACATCGGAATATCTTCAATATATGTTTCGAAAAAATGCTCGCGGCTCTTTATCAAATATATATGTCGCAAAAAAATGGTCTAAAAGTTAGGCTCATTTATTTTACATAATGAAGTCGTGCTAGGAATCGCATTGGATAATCTAAACATGCTGTTTATGTAGCACAAAACAAATTGAATCAATGAAAATGTATGTTCTGCTACGAGAAAATTTTTACGGTAAATGAATTTTTATGAATTTAATAAACAATTTAGAATCACACTACACATGAAAAGTTCGGATTGATTTCTTTCAAATGTCATATTGTTTTATAAGGGTTAAGATTTTGAGTCAGCTCGCACAAATTTTATATTTTTAAATCTGATTTTATTATGCGATTTATGATGCATTATAATTAAGACAGGCTTTCCTGAAAGACATCTTACTGTTTTTTTTTTTTTTTTTAACTATCTCATACAGTGGTTCGATTTTTTATAGAAATGGATGAACAATTTATTCCTTTATTTGATAACCAGTAGAAGTTTTATCATGATATTGTTAATTATTTAGACTTCATGATATTTTTACAAAATTTCATATTTTTACATCATCTGTGTGATTTCTTACTGTATTTGCTTTTCTATGTTTACCATAAATAATGACCAGTTCAAATGCTAAATAATATTGAAAAATAAAAAATAAAAGTGTTGCGGGAATGAAGAAATGTTGAAATGTAAATATTCATGGAAGTCTTATCGTGCTTGGAGTTCGTAGAAATAATATCAACAGAAAATCTTTATTCTTTACCTGTGCTTAAACTGAATAAGAAACAGAATATTTTTTCGTCGAAAAGTTCAAAGAACAAAATAAAAAATCCGTTTTTCCTCTTTATTCATACAAAGCAAGTTTTTACTGTGACACCGCCACCACAGTAAAATAAACCTGAACACCCTTTACAAGTCTGCCTTTATTTATTTTTTGTGAGAAATTCCTTGTAGAAACCTTAGTAGAAAACCGTCTAGATTTGGCCGAGATACCAAAAAGGGAGAAAATACTGTGCCATAAACCTTTGGGCTCATGCTGACATTAGGTATTTCATAAAGAGTGGGTTTTGCGCCCCTTTCCGTAGGAGCCCGGGTGCAGTATACCCCACTCTGCGTTTCATTGTTGCCACGTCAATGCTATTGCGGCCTTTATTAAAAGCTATTGTTATAGAAATTTGATTAGTTTTGTAAATATCTGATGCCCGCGGGACGCAGTGGCGTTACGCTCATCGAGAGCTTTCATACACTTATAACGATACTCGTTCAATCTAAGTTGTGTCAGATGAAAGGATAAAACTTTGATTGACATTGTATTTCGATGTATATATGTATGTATAAAAGATTTTATCTAAATAAGAATACAACTACTTTTATATAAATCGGATTCATCAATACGTCTTTAAACAAAGAACATTTGTTTTATAATCGTGATTGAACTAAATTAAATAATTAATTAGAATATTAGTACTAAGCTTCATCTTTCTTTTTTAATATATTTAATAACAATTCTTGATAGAAAAGCATAACATTTAAAACACACAAAACATGTTTTAGGACGAATTTCAAATATATTTTCTGGTTTCACCCAATTGATTATGAAGAATGAAAAGAGATATAAAATATTATTGGTACAAGAAATATGATTGACAATTTTCAGATAATTAACCATAAGTCACTTTTTGGTAGAAAGGAATTATTTACCAGGACTACTCCACATATATTGTGATAAAGATCGTAGCCGGTTCGCTCTTGGCGAGCATTGTCAACTGATGAAATAAACAGTGAAACAAAGCTATTTTTATCAAAAATGGAAAAATGAGACAAGGTTTGTTAAAAATTTGGCTTAGCAAATTTAACAAGAAGTCAGAAATAAGTTTAAATAGCAAAATTGTTGAAAATTCCTTACAAATGAAGTGGCTTTTTATACGGTATCCTAAATTATTCTGGGACTCAACCCCGTGAGGTCCGTCACGAGAGCCTACAACGTTGATCACTAGACCACGAACACGACATAGTTCAAATGATTCTAAATGAATTACTGATTATCATTTAACCAAAAAGCTTATCATTAGTAGTCAACCAAAACTCTAATGTGGTCGATATTATATCATACGTCACGAATGCTTATGATATTATATTGTATGCGAATTCGTCATGCTTTATCGTGAGATTTAGATATACGCCAGACTTTATAATATTACGAGATGAACGTTATAGCGGGTATGAAAAATTCGCACAGTTTCCTCGTACGCGATATTAGGTTTGTTTATAAAATAACAATATCTCATGGAAACATCCACGCAAAACTAGGGCGTAAATTTTATAAAGTACGAAAAGAAACCTTTTATAGAGGGGAAAAAATGAACCATTATCTTACCAAAAAAAAGGCGAGAGAGCTCGGAGACGAGGAAATATTCATTCAAAATACACGTGTCAGATTCCGCCGTGAAAATGAATTATATATCAGGTAAGAAACAATAAAATACAACTCTGTGAATTTTTAAGACAAACATGTATTTTGTAGGGCTTGCAATCCTAGGATCCCATCTGTTTTAATTGACGCGAACGCCTTGAAATTCAAAGCTGAATTTCCGTGATTGTATTTATTAAGTACCAGCGAGGACTCGGCATGTATTGCAATGCCGCTCAAAGAAAGTGACAATATTTTTCTGGTGCGTATACGAATAAATCGGAAGGTTTTTCAACGTGTGAGCAGGCCGCATATGATTTTTCATGAAACTAATTGCCGTAACGTACATACCGCTTTCTTCAGCAAACTCTCTCATAGTAAAATGGTTGTACTGATAAAAAAAATCGCATCATAACTCACCAAAGCTTTATCGCAATCGGATGAACAGTGTAGGAAATCATACAGAACAAACAAAAAAGCGTTTATTTTATATATATATATATATATATATGGAATGTTGACATTCAATAGAGACAAAATATTTATATCTTAATTACTGTGGGCTACTTTTTGTATGAAATTCAAAACAATTTGGTAATCAATATTCCAGAATAGCTTATGCGTCATTTTTTATACTAGTATTCTTATTGTTCTAAATTAATAAATATTTAAATTTGAACATTATGTTCGAAATCACTTTGCGCGTAAGTATACAAACATTTTCTTCCCTATTTTTTCGAGACCACGTGATCACATCATTAATATTTGGTTTGATTTGAATTAATGGTAAAAAAAACAAATATGAAATTGAATTAACTTATTATTTGACCAATTTTATGAGAAGGGGAGTTCTGTCAAAAATTCAAAAGCTAACAGCGGGACGTAACGAGAACACGAAAATCAATAGATTTACTTGTTCGTGATCTGTGGCGTACCACCGATGAATAAACTCGCTTTGAATATATAATATAATATTATAACACAAATAAAAACGGTAAAAATATTTCATTGTCCGTAAATCAAAAATTATTAAATGAAAATTTACTGTGAAAATAGTATGAGCTTCACTGAATTATTCAATGTGTTGAAGATTTTTTGATTGAATTGGCATTTATTTGGTAGAACTCCATTATAATAAGGTGAGAAAAATAGCAATGTATTTTAATTCTTAATTTTTTTATTTTTTGATAGTTATTTCGGCATACGCCCTCGTTTGAACTACTATTCCGACTAGTTCTGACGAGGGCGTAAGCCGAAAAAGCTATCAACAAATATATAAAATATTTTTTGTAGAATTAAAATACATTGTTATTTTTCTCACCGTGCTTAACATTTCATTAGCCATGAAGAAGCCAGGTCAGTAAAAATTAACCAAGTAAAATTCACTCCTAAAATAGGTTTAAATTATTGCAATTAAAATTGGTCGACCATGGGTATTACGATGATAGGGAATTTGGATAAAAAGTCATAAAAAATATATTGTTTAGTTACTCCGCCAAAATTTGGTTTGAAATTAGAATCGGAACGGTAACGTTGTTCCATTACTTAATGTACATCTTTATAAGTTACATTAAATAGTCAAACTATCCAATATAATCAGCTTAGCACTCTGTACAAGAAAATTTATGAAAAACACTTTTGATAAATTTTCTATTTCTTATATTATGATAAACATTACTCCGCCACTGTTTGCTGGTAGGGGCAAAAGAGTTTTCTTTCCAATATTCATAAGTTTACAGTGTAGCAGTTGTTTAGACCCTCCTTTATCAGACGTCCTCAGTTGGGATTCAGAACCGTATCTTAGGTAGATGGCTCACATTTTTTTAAAAACACAATCTTTTATATTATATATTTGACCACAAAAAGAACACGTAGACAAAATATTTTTTTGTTTTACAAGAGAAAGTGACTAAATACATGTTACGCAAAAGAATATACTAAACAACTTTAAGTATATTCGACTTCTTAAGAACGTAATACTATTCATTTTTATTAAGTGTTATTTGCTGAAATTTAAGTGATCATTTTCTTAAGAGAATAATCATTTAACCGAAGTCTTAGATGAAAAGCAATTCGACTCAGTTTTTGATCTGTTTTAATTTTAAATTTGAACAAAATTTTAATTGACTTTTATAATCACTTTAGACGAAATTGCAAATTAAGGGATTATCAATCGGTAATCCTTTAAATTATTAACCATCGTAAAAATATAACCCATTTAATCTTTCAACTCATAATCTTCAGGGCTTAACTCTAATTTTCTTGATTGACGGCCTTATAAAAGCCCAGACGTTTTCAAATAATAATAATTTATTTCGTAAAAAGCTTTACTTTACAAAGTAATCTTTATTCAAATCAAAAGCTTATTCCGTATCACGACGACGTTAGTCAATTTGAAAACCTTAGTTTTACTTAATATACAACATGTCAAATTAAAATTTAAAATTATCAACATAAACTTTGTCTATGGTATATTTTCAACTGTAACTTTGACAAATATACAAAAATTCTAGCTTATTAATTTTTTATTTTCTGACCTTTTTAAACTAATGCTTCTTTTTACTCGATAGTTATTGATGGTATCGTTTTAAAAGACTGTCACAACAGAGCGACGAGAAAAATAAATAATTCAATGAATTTTCAACGAACAACTATTTTTTTATAGCTAGAAAAATGAGGTATAAAGAAGTAAAAATCCCAAACATCAGTCTTATTAGCTACACGCTTAAAACTGTATTTAAATGATCAATTTATATAGAAATATCAACCTTGATTCTTAATTTCATATCGTAGAACGGAAACGTTGAGCATTATTATCTAAAGTCGTTATATATTCAAATAGTCCACTATTATTCAGTTTTAGTATTAGTTTGATATATATTTATAGCATTTTATAGCAAAAAAAACATGTGAATAATCATTATATCTTGACATCATCTATGATATTAATTTAAACGCCATAATACTCACTTGAAACATTTACTAATCTACATATATATGAGGAGCTAATTTTCAAAAGTGGACAATTCCAAAATACTTTTTTCCAACTGCCAGTTTTAGATTCAACTTTTGAGACTTTTTTATTCACATGGAAAAGTTTGAATTGTTACACATTATCTGTAATTCCTTAATTTAAAACATTTGTTAAAAATATTGATAGTAAACACAAATTTATGAGGAAAAAGTAATGAAAATATCTCACATTTTCAGTTTTTCAACAAATGGATTTGTCCTCTTTTGAAAATTAGCTCGTCATATATGGTAAAGCATACTAATGTGTGAAAAAGCTCCAAGCTATATATATGATAAAGCAATTTGTATTATAAAATGCATAATTATTCGAATATCTGTTGAATATTTTGGATACGTAATAATTTATTTATTTATTTTATTTATTGTAAAAAATTAAACAGAATACATGGCATTACAGCTGACGCCAATGCGCCATGCATTTGACAATTAATAAAAATAACACAAAAGTATTACACAAAATTGAAAAAAAAAAAAAAATATAGAATTAACAAATGTATGGAACAGAACAGAAACATATTAATTACATAAAAAGAAAAAATATAAAAACAAAGAACCAAGTTCACTACCGAAGATGTCCACAACAGCATTCATCAGCCGAACAGCCTTTGTGACTGGCGACTCAAATGACCTACGTGACAAACAAGTTCTGACAAAGAACATTGATTGGCCTTGGCTACGACCACGTAGGTAGAAACTGGGAGCATGCAAGCTTAAAGTTTCAAGGATGTCAGGGTTATCAACTCGGCCCCGAAGAAGAAGAGTAAAATGTTTCAACATTAAAATCGATCTGCGAGCTTCAAGAGAGTGAAACGAAAGCATTCCCAAAAGAAACTTGGTTGGATAATATTCCATTAAAGAATTATCAAAAGGAAATAGATTGAATTTTTTGAAATCATAATAACGCAGAAATTTTTTATGAACTCGCTCCAGTTGCGAAATATATGTATTTTCATATGGACCCCAAATAATAGATCCATATTCAAGCTTGCTTAAAACTAAGGAAATATACAGAGTACGAAACACAGTAGGATTTTTAAATGGCTTACTTTGCCGAACTATAAATCCAAGAAGTTTACTAGCATTCAGGGTAATTGAAGAAATATGGGAGTGAAACGAGAAAGAAGAGTCAAATGTTATACCAAGATCAACAACTTCAGACAAACGCTGCAAATTTATATTCGATATCTCATATTTATATTTGATCGGCAATTTTGAACGAGAGAAGGAAATACAGAAACATTTCGAAATGTTGAAGTTAAGTTTGTTTATTGTAGACCAATTCAGAATCGAGTTTAAATTATACTGTAGAATAGCACAATCCGACTCATTCCTGATGGTTGAAAACAGTAAATAATGATTTGATTTGAAGTTTGGATGCCTTGTCCTCTTTTTCTGTAACACACAACATCTCTAGCTTAATTGGCGAACCAGTTGCATTTAAGCTGAAAGATTGAAGCAATATTCTAACTAACAAACCATTGTAGTAGATTCAGCGACTTCAATATGTGCAGTCACTATCACGTAGCGTCAGATGCTTACCTGGAAATAAAAATAAAATATCATAAGCATTTATTGAAAGGAAATTTTAATCTTTTATACTATATATTTTAAGAACAAAAATTTCAATAGGTGTAGATTATCGGTATTGTAAATCAAAAGAAAAGAAAAGGCTTGGAATTGAAATTGATTTAATTAATGAATGAGGAATTAATGAGTTTACATTATGAACATATTCTTTATTTTTAAAAAAATATTTCTGACAAAAACATGCTCAGATATATATCCAGGTTGATCTAAATTCATGACCTTTATTTTTAAAGAAATTGGTCTCAAATATTGCATTTATTAAATTTGAATTTTTTGAATTTGACTTTAAATTTTTTTTTCAAATTTGATATTGAAATTCCATCAAGCACCAGTCGAAATACTTAATTATTGCATTTATTATTTTGGTGTTTGTATTGTTATTCAATTTCTTTGAAAAAAATCGACACATCAGTTAATACTTTCGATGGTTTCGGTAGTAACTTTGTGGAAGTTCATTTTAATATAAAATTCAAAATAACTTTGATTATTCCACGTGTTTTGCTACTAACTAAAGAGGCGAAACACGTGTCACAGTTCACAACACAATACGTGGAATAATCAAAGTTATTTTAAATTTTATATTAAGTCAGTTAATAATATTACGATATGGATTTAAATTCATTTTTACAAATAATGAATATTCATGGGTTGCCAATAATAAACAACAAATATTCAATACCTTGTATATCATAGTATTATATAAATCAAATTAAAATTGAGTCTACCAATCTATCTGCGAATCCATCATTTTTTATCTGAATAAATAAACACAATACAAATGTTTTTATATCTCGGAGCAAAAACAATCCGCAAGATTACTTTGCTATCGTGCTTTTTTTAAAGTGTGCTTCTGTTAGATAAAAAGCTTTCTCAGATATCAATAATCTTATCAATGTTCACTTATTATATTCTCTTCAATTATATCATAAGTGTATTGCATAAAAACGATCTTCAAAAGAAACAGCTTTATTGATTTAAAAAATGTAAAGATATTGTCCCGGTAAGTGGTACAGTGGTCAACGTGTTGGACCGCCCGGGTTAGACTCCTGGTACGAGCAGATTTTTTCATTTGTTAAATCTATTCTGCTCAGAGGCAATGGGTTTTGTGTTGTTAAAAATCCCTTACCACTTTTCTGATCCCAAAGGGCGATGCATAGTGACAGCGATTATCTAACCATTAGTCCTGCCTTAGTCCTCGTATCCTTTCCATCCCTACTCTCTTCGAAAAGAGAGGTTGAGCAACAGAGTAATTTTCGTAGAAAAACATATGTCGGGATTAACTCAGTGAAGAGTCGATATGCTCGGATGCTTAGTAAGGAGCGGACTTGGTTAGAAAAAAGGATATTGTTGGAATCAATTTGCTCAAAAAATCTGCTCGTACGGAAAGTCGAGCTTTCGAGGTCCGTCACGGAATCCAACGATTCTTTTTTTCTTGCATTATTTTTACATCGTTGTTTTATAATATCATTTTCTTTGTTTGTAACGAATTATCTATCCTTCATTAAAATCATATCTTTTTTATTTGGTTATCAATTTTTGTTAGAGCACTGAACATATTACGTAGGCAGCAAGAAATGATAGAAACAGATATATTCCCATTTTCTGCGTCTTATCATTCTTTATTTATCTTAAAGAAAATGTGACACGATTGTAAAGTTTGCATACGGCGGTGGGTGCACGTACAAACAACACTAAATCAAACGAAGAAAGAAATGTGGGAGTCGTGTAAGGCATTCTGTTTATTTAAGGGCCCAAACGTATTTTATAGACTCATTCCTTTTTATTGTTTCGGGGATAACATGTCAGATTTAGAAAGCTGCGATTAAGGATGCAAAACTGAGTATCGAGTATCCAGATAAGGATATTATATTTTACCCAAGTACTAACGAATACCCGGTATGCGTTGCTACTCAACGAAAGAAAGTGTTTGTGTTTTAATTTTGTTTGATAAAGTGCTTTTGGATACATAATATTTTTTGTTTTTCCGTCTGGTGCGAAGAAAATTCTAAAAATAACGCATCCGAATTTCACATGTCACCAGACATGATTTGCCATGAAACATTCGCGGGCGTCCACCCAACAGCTCACCAAAGTTTTATCGCAATCAAATGAACGGTATAGGAACGCATACAGGACAAACAAACAAACATGAATTTATATAAATATATAGATAAGATAATATCTATGCATTGGTTCCATGACTTAAACAAACATAGCTAGTGATCAATAGCAGTTATACAAAAATCAGATACGGGAGAAATTTTATGCATGTAGATTTAGCCCTTCTATAGGGTAGAGATTGTAAATACGCTATAGGCAGTGACGGCTGGTGATGGGGTGCTGGGGGGTGCAAAAGGAAGTATCAACTATTTTTCCGTACTACGAAAGAGAAACAGTTGGTATTGCGAACATCTGAATTGAAAGTCCATGCTATAGAAGTGTTTTAAAATCCAATGAATAGGAAAGAACTCTCGCAAAAATGGTTGAATCTTCCTTTGCACCCCCAACACCCGTCACCAGCCGTCACTGGCTATAGGAATACTTTTTTACTAAACTATTCTCCCATCCACAATTTGAGGTGATTCACTCTCAATTGTATTTTACGATTTGCCCGAAATCAAACATTGTTTCGCATTTTTATTTTCGCCTGTCACACAGAAGTCTAGCGAGAACAAGGGACACACATCCAAACTCTTGCTACCTCAGTTTAGTAGGACCTGGTGGGTTAAAAGGAGAGGAAAACTTTAGGGCAGTACAATTTAAAATAGTAAATTAATTTAAAGTTAACCGCCTATAGAGTTTCCCGTATATCTTGTCTCTTACAGCATATGGTTTATTCCTTCGTACAGCGATAACTCTTTATCGTAGAAACTTTTTTCTTTCACTTTTGCGGATGTTTTTGGCATAGTAAAATTAGCTAACAGTAAGTGGCGCGTGTGTCGTACCATAGACAATCGGCAAAAGACAAACATAAAATGTCAAATGGCAAATGTTACCGGGTACCGGCTAGTTTTATATAATAAATGGGGTTGACTGTATTCCGGAAAACTTCGTTCTTAAAATAAAAATTCCACCGTCACCGTTAGCTCTGCATATTTTTTTAACCTTTACCGATAGCTACAGTGTTTCTTATATTGGAGTACTTATTGAGAAATACAACAGATACTTTTCCAGGAAACCAGTGATAAATTTGTTTTTTTGCCATATTTGAAAACGACCCTTGCAAGTTTTAAAAATATACGTCGAGTATTGTACTCGACGACCCAAGCATAAAAAAAATCGTATCATTTTTAAACATCTCTATTTGCGAGAGAGCTCTCAACTCACTTCAGATTGGATCTTGCATGACCTACTTTTCGCTTCTTTTACAGAGAGAAATGTCTTAGACATAATTTAATTAAGTATGGAGAAATGTTCTTAGTTTTATTATTCACTCACTTTAGTGCTGAGTTTTATTGTATGTTTCATTTAGAAGAAAAAGAAAACGTATTATTGAGAATATAAAAACAATATGAAAGAGCGTCCGTTATGACTGGTGACGTCGTTTGGTTTCCATCTATAATATAATCAGGGCTGTTTTTTTCGGGGTTGTGCTTGGTATGGTATTTTAGATTATCACTTGTTATTTTTTAGTGGTCCTTGTTAAATCAATACTTTTATTTTGCTTTGAGATGCCTAAAATGAACAGCCTGTTCACTACCACAACATTTAATAAGTACGATTATGTCCTCAAAAAAATAAGTGACACAATTTTAATACGGAATATGCTTGAAACGTTTTTTAATGTTTCACCTTGAAAGAGTAAGTTATTTTAATGAAAACTTTAAATTAAATGTCACACATTTAATATTTTATAACCATACGAGATAATTTAATCCATTAATAAAAACGATTAAAAAATTATACAAGAATTATGAAACGTTTTTGGAAGCTTTTTAGATAATTGTATAAGTAAATATATATGTATTGTAATTGTCATAGAATTAATTTTTTCTCTATTTTTGTCATATATTTTTCGGTCTCTGTGGTCAAGTGGTTAGAGCTTTGCCCTAGCAATGAGGTGCGTCTGGTTTCAAGTCCCAGCAAGGTCAGATTATTTCTATTCAAAAAGATATCTTAGACATGGATATCTGTAATCTTTTGTTGAGGTGTTCTCGGAAGATTTTCATGTTAAACATATTTGGCGCATTGGCATTAGCTGTAATGCCAAATATTATTTTAAGCAAGGAGCGATAAGTGCTTCACGTTCATAGATTGCGATAGATTTAATGGTAACGTTGCTGTTAGGTTTAAACAAAATGACCAACTGCATAGTTAGTTATAAAAAGCACATTTTTGTAAAATTTCTAAAAGAATGTTTTAAACTAGCCAGAGTTTTTTCAGCTATGTAATAAACCCATTTTGGAGGTTGCAATTGCCAAATGGGTACAAAACGAAAGCCTAACTTCCTGAAAGTTTTCACTTCCATAACTTTGAATGGCTTTGAGCCGTGCATGAGCTGAAACCTGCAAAATTCCTACAGAATGCATTGAAAAATACAGGCAAATGAGGGAAAACCACTGTTGCATTGATTTACAACGGAATTCGGAAAAAAGCTTCGTCCTATACTGAATTTTCACGTTAACACGGATTAAGTGAAAAACTGAAATATACGATACCAAGCTATCTGATTTTTTTAAAATTTATATTATATTGATATTGCGTGTTTGTTTGCTTTATTAGTAAAAAAATTCAAAATTTCTTGAGTAATTTTTTTTTCTAACAATGATGTCAGTAAAAAAAATAAAAATAATAACACATTTTTTAGTACTTTTTCCACATCTGATTTATTACATCAGGACCGGTTTCGCTCATGGCGAGCATTATCAACTGATAAGAAATACAATAAGACAGTGGTATTTATGCAAAAGTTAAGGATGAAAACAAGGTATGACAAACAATTGGTAATGCAACTAAGCAAATAAATTAAGTAAATTACAAGACAAATAGACTAAAAATAAAATGTTCAAGACCTCTTAGCAATGCAAAACTAAAACATCAAAAATCAATTAAGTATGAATTTAACATTAACTAACACATCAAAAATCAATTAAGTATGAATTTAGCATTAACAAAGTAAAAGCCCAAATATTAAGTGAATTTAATAAAAATAAATAAAGCTAATGTCTGTCATCCATAATTAGATGGAAGTCCCGGTAATGAGTTCAAATGAGTCAGTGCCTGTAACAGAATAAAAGCCATATCAATTCTTACAAATTAAAATCAAAGAAAGGAAAATAAAAATAAAAAATTAGAAATAAAAGTAGAAAAAATACAATAAGAATTGGTTTAGTGAATTGGGTATAGTAAAGGCGAGGAAACGAAGACTAATTGATCATTTAAAAGATTACAATTATTCATAAATTTATGTCGGT